>CM042148.1:15477611-15529796 GCA_023376005.1 Doryteuthis pealeii
GGAACAGATTGAGATAGCTAGAAACATATTGAAATAGATAGATAGATAGATAGATAGATAGATAGATAGATAGATAGATACTGTTATGAACAGACTGAGATAATGTATGTATGTATGTATGCATGTATGTATGTATGCTCAACTGCCTTCTTGAGCCGTGTGTCGGATATTGTATAGAGAGCGAGAGGGGGTGGAGTACTTGCGACGTTTCCCCAAGGATGGATACGCCCCCTTTTGTTTGCTCGAGTGGAACTTAAATTATATAAAGTCTCCAAAAATCAAAGCACTTACCATAATACTCGGATCTCTGCGGGAATACACAAGAAATGCGAAACTACGTAATTTACAGAAAAAGTTTAAAAAATTTAAAAGACAAAAATTAGAAAAATTGAAAAAATATAACGCAAAACAAAACATAACAAGAACTAAAAGTAACAAATAAAACAATCGTCTTCTTCATACAAAAGACTTTTTACTCGTATTTGCGATTTAAGCAAGAAAGTTAAAAGATACAATCGATATTTTTTCTCTTGGTTTTTCCAATTGAAAAAGAAAAGGAAAATGACGAAGAAAATCCAA
This sequence comes from Doryteuthis pealeii, assembly GCA_023376005.1. Taxonomy (NCBI): domain Eukaryota; kingdom Metazoa; phylum Mollusca; class Cephalopoda; order Myopsida; family Loliginidae; genus Doryteuthis; species Doryteuthis pealeii. Next base: position 15,478,191 of record CM042148.1, read on the forward strand.
AAACAAAAAAAAAAGAACTTTTTTTTCCATTCTTAAAGTAAAGAAAGGAAAAGAAATTCGTAGCGATCTCGGTGTAGTAGTAATAGTAGTTTTGTTATTGTTTTTGTACAGTGTCGTCAAAAAATAAAACAGTACGTTATTTGAACAAATGATGTCGAGGAAAATTATTAGTTTAATAGAAAAAGAAAGATAACTAGAAAATTATAGTTTTAGTTTACGGCATAATGCGAAATTTTTATTTTTATTTATTTATTTTAAGTTTTTTTTTTTTTTTAATTGTAGTATTTCTAATCAGAACAAAAAATAGATAAAATAAGCCTTCAAGTACTAAGGCAGAAAATATTTTATTTATGAAATTTTCATTTAAAGATACTTAGCTTTCGTACGATTATGAATTTATGATACTAAGGAAATTTTTTAAAAAATCTATTTACGGCAAATATAAATGTTAGTGAAAATTAGGAGTAAAATATTTAGAAAAATTAACGCAAAAAATAAAATAAGATAAAATAAATAAAATAAAATAAAAAATAAAAAATATGGGGGTGAGAAAAAGAAAACAAAAAACACCTTTCTCAGACTAAAAATTGTATTTTTCTTCGTGTAAAAAATAAATAAATAAAATAAAATTATAAAAGATTATAAGAGACACTCATCACACTATCCTGATAAGAGAACGGGAGCATAAAAAACCACAATAATTTAAAAAAAAATAAGACTTTAAAAATGAAAATAAATAAATTGCTTAAAAAAGAGTCGAAAAAGAAGAGGAAAGTAAAGAAAAATAGACAAAAACAATACATGACCGTAGTAAAAAGATAATAAATAAATAAATAAATAAATGAATAAAGGAAGGGGTAAGGAAGACAAAACTCAGAAATAAAAAAATTAAAGTACAAAAATAAAATCTGGGGTGGGAAGATGACAGCAAAATAAAAATAAATAGAGAAAAAAAAAACTAGAAAAAGAATGAAAAGTTCTTCCTGGGGTGGGAAATGAAGAAATATTACATTAAACCCAATCCCGGGCCTCATCATCCATTTCATTCAAGCTAAAGGGAAATCCCACAGGGAATTCCTAGCGCCCTGCACGCTGGATAATCTAACGTGCAAGAGAATGTTATTTTGCCGTAATCATTTCTTTTCGTTGTCTTATCTATTTATCTATCTATTTATTTATGATTCTCTTTCTCAAACATTCGCTTTTATTACCCCTCTCTTTCTCTAGCTTATATATGTACATATCTGTATATATTTTAACTGCAACCCCTACATTTTAATTTCTATATCTTATCTATGTTTGCCTTATGAGATATTTATTGTTCGGGCTAAAAGTAGAAAAAGAATGCTAAGCGCTACTTTTCTGATTTTATAAAAATCACACTAGCGTAATTATTCACGATTTTATTTTTATTTCTATTTTCCTTTTATCAAGAAAAAATATTTTCTTGTCTTTATCTTTTTTGAAGACATTTTCTCTAAATTTTACGGTATTTTTTTTTTTTAAATAAAAAAGACTATTCTTTTTTCAACTCTAAGTATCACTCCATATGTTTGAGAAACTAACAAGTTTAAAGTTTTAAAAAATATTAACCAAAAACTCCGTAAAAATTCCGCACTATCCTGATTAAATCATCAAATCGTATCTCCTCCCTGCAAAATTGGCGCAACATAATCTTCTTTCTCTTTTACTTACTCCCGTTCGATTCTCTTGTGTTGTGTACGACAACCAAACCAACGAAGTTATTCAAGTTGTAGTACTAATAGTTGTCGCCAAAAGATTTCGCATGCTGACTTAATGTCTTCCTCGCTGAAAAGCTGACGCAATACAATCTTTATTTTAACTTAAATTCCATTTTGACTTTTTTTTATAAATACCAAACCAACCTTTATGCAAATAAATAACATCCAAGTAGAAATACGAAATTAAGATCCGTACGTTTTCGAATTTGAAAGAAAGAAGCAGGGTTTTTGAAAAAATCTTTAAAAAATGACGCAGCACAATCTTCCTACTTTAATTTCTCCTTCGGTGACCCTTTCTAAAACAAAGCTAAGTTTTAGTAAAATAAACAAATAAATAAATTGAAAAAAAAAAACTATCTAAAATCGATCCAAGTCCCGTATTTTCGGATGTCGAAGTAGTGCTATAATGGTAGTAGCAGTAAGTAATAATTCCGAAAGCTGGCTTTTCCCCGATATTGGCGCAATATAGTCTTACTAGCTTAATTTTACTCCCGTTTTTTTTGGCCTTGTGCCTGACTAAGCGATGCTTAATAGTGTAAACAAAAGCTTACTATCTTCGTTATTGTTCTTTACAAGTGAGAGAATAGTTACGAAAAAAAGAGTGTGTGACGAAGAACAACACAGTAACTGTTATTGCTTTTCTAGGGATTTACAAAGGTCCCTCCCCCAACTGCTTTCACTCACATAACCCCCACCTCTTTTTCTCAACTCCATGTAGTCCCCCCTACCACCACAACGACCACCACAACAGTTTTTATTTATTTATTTATTTATTTATTTATTTATTTATTTTATATCTCTTTTTCGCTCTGAGCAATTCGTAATGCAGTCAGTACCGCTCCTGCTGGTTTTATAACTAAAAATAAAAGTATATATTATTATATTAGTAAGTAAATACATCTTTCTTTTCTTTCTTTCTTTCTTTCTTTCTTTCTTTCTTTTCTTTCTTTCTTTACGACTTTTTTTACCCCCTAACCTTCAACCTTTCTCTCCCTTTTGGACCTCTCACTCTAGTTTCTATCTCTCTTTACCTCTCACTCTCCTCAATTTCTCCCCCTTTTTTCCCTATCGCTTTTCCTGCCTTCCCCCTCCCTCCGTCTAATTTAAGTCTCTCCAATAAAGAGATGAATGAATGAGAGACGGAAAAAGTCCGTGGCACTCCGAGGTTGAGTAACGAGAGAAGAAGGAGGAGGAGGAGGGAATAGAGAGAAAATAAAGAGTGAAAGAAAAAGAAGAGAAAAACAAAAACAAAACAAAAACAAAACAATAATCTTAGCATCTCTCTCTCTCTCTCTCTCTCTCTCTCTCTCTCTCTCTCTCTCTCTCTATCTTTAGTTTCCTGTCTTTCTCACCATAGAAAAATATTCCCAATATCGTTCTTCTTCTTCTTCTTCTTCTTCTTCTTCTTCTTCTTCTCTCGCTCTATTTATTTATCTATCAATCTATCTTTAGTTCCTGTCTTTCTCACTATAGAAAAATATCTCCAATATCGTTTTCTTCTTCTTTTTCTTCTTTTTCTTCTTCTCTCTTCTTCTTCGACCTTTCTCATTTAAGTAGTATCTCTCTGTTTTTTCATCGACTTTCCTTTCTCTCTTCTCTCTACTCCCTCTCTTTCAATTTATTTCTTTCTCTTTCTCTCTCCTCTTTTCTTTCCTTCAACTCTTTCTTACTTTGTCTCTCATGGTCTTTCTATAGGATTTTTTATTTATTAATTTTTTCAAACTTTTTTACTACTATCGATTCACAGGAGTGGGTGAAAGAACAAAAAAGTGAATGGTTTATTTACTATAAGCTTAGCTTAGTCTGGCACAAAGCCAAGGTGGTTCGGAGAGGGAGAGGGGGAATGAGTCTGGAGAGTGTGCGTGGGGGGGTATCCAGTGGGGAGAATCGAACTCACTTCACTTGCGAATGGGTCTGCGAGGTGAACTCTCTACTCACGGCGCTACGGTAGGCGCCCATGACAGAGTGGATGAATTTATCGAGTTAATATTTATATAAGGAGAGAGAGAGAGAGAGAAGAAAGAAAGAGAGGGAGGGAGATTGATTTAGGAAGCGAAAGAGAGAGAGGGAGAGAGAGAGAGAGCAAAACATGAAAGTGTCTCCTCCCACTTCGTGAAAAAGGCTTTTCATTCTAACCACCACCGACACCGCCCTCGTTTTTTTCCCTTCCTCCTCTTCCTTCGTACCCTCATCTCGTTCACCCTGGACGTAGAGGGAACCTGCCTACCAAACCACACACACATACAAACACACTTCCCCCCTTAGTCTTTCTCTCTACACCTACAACAACTACAGTTACGGCTGGTCTTGCCGGATTATTATCAGATGTTTTCCAATGGCGATGGTAAAGAGACTGTGTGTATCGTTCCCGAGAGAACCGGCCCGTGGTCAATGGAACGACAATAAACACGGTGCTCCGGACAGTGTCCAAACTCGCTGTGGACAAGTAGATACCTTATTGGATATTTGTGCAAAAGTAGTAGCTGAAAATATACCTTTTCAGTCGATAGAACAACGCTTCGACCGGATACCTGAACCCGTACAAAGTCGTATAGTCTACTGGTCATTTCCACGTAATGAAACTGACATATGTATGTATTCTTCGTTTACAAATGCTTGGAAAGACAATGGTGAAATCCAAAAATTACCTTTTCACCATGGGGTACGACTATTGGAAGACGGAGGTGTGGATAATGTCTTACAAATCGGTAAGGGTCACAGACAATTCTTAGGGTGACTTTTATTTTTTATCTATATTTTTCTGTTTTTTTTTTTTTTTTCCAGAACTTTTATTTATTTTATTATTTTTCGTACTACAAGCAAAGAAACTTTTTTTCTTTTGTAGGTGTTGTTGACTACGGTCTAAAAATAAGTGTCGTTTTGTATTTATGTATTATCAAGTAATCTATACGTTGATATACAGTAATTTACGATTAAAACAAAAGAAATGTATATTAATTTAGCTCTTCACCCCAAGCTATTTCTTGTGAGGTAACGTTGAAATATCTATCTCCCTGAATTTTAATAATAAAACAAAAATCCTGTGTAATATAAAAATAAAAAATGAACAGAGACATACCAAGCATAACTTCGTGCCGATTCAATGGAGATTTTTTTTTTCTTTTGGCGAAACACACACATCACATACCTAAATGTCCTTTTTTTTCCTCTACTGGCGATAACTATGAAACACAGTAATATACACGACTTTTATTTATTCATACTTAATAGACTTTAACACAAGACCTGTTATTTTTATTCTAGTACAATTAAACCTTCGTTTGTATAAAAAGGCTAAAAAAAGACGTCAGAAAATAGTTTCCTAGTCCTGTATTTAAAAGAAACCCCTTATGCTTTTATACTCTTTCGCTTTCTCTCTCTGACAAAACCGATAATAACACTATCTACAAAAAAATAGTTGATAAATAAAATGTAGTCATTGTTTGTTTTATTCGTAGGCATCTATTTGTTTTCACCCTGTCTCTCCCTCCCCCCTCTAATTTTTGTTTTCTCTAGAGCACTTGCTAGTAGTAGTAGTAGTAGCAGCTTAGATGTAAGCATGTGTATCCTGTTCATTACACACCCATGTGTGTACTGTACACAAGGTAAAAAAATCTAGTTAGTAATGTACATAAAGGATGTTGTTTGTTATAATTTGCGTATTAAAAATGCCATTTATAGCACATCTCAATTAAAACAACGAAATCACACACACGATATTATATTTATTATTAATATTATTATTATTAATAGATATATTTATATATATTGCTATTAGAAATGTTAACTACTCAAGGTTTATTTCATGGTTCACTGATATATCTTAATATACTTTTTTCTTTTTTCTTTTATATATTAGATTTTTGTATATTTTTCTCTTGAATATTGACTTAATAGGGCTACGATGACAATGGTTAGGGATTTGAAACATTTTTCGAAATAAGGGTTACCTGAGCGAAGACTACTTTACTTATTTTATTTATTTATTTTATTTATTTATTGTAGTGCCTTCCTTATGAATTATATAAAGATTGAAATTATATTGGATTCCTTTTGTAGACTCTGAAAAATGCGCAATGTTTGTCCTCTTAACGTAAAATCGATATACCAGTATTGGTCAATATCAATTTTATTTTACTTATTTTCGCTAAGTAGACTAAGAAAGAAAAAAAGAAGCTAACTTCAGTCTATCATTGTCAAGACGTATCTTATTCATAATAATTAATTATACTATGCAAAAAAAAAAAAAAAAATGATTACTTTTATATATAAAAAAAATCATTTTTAATTTTTATATACATTTTTAAAAGTTTTTTTTTCTTTAATTTATCGGAAAAGTTCAATTTTTTTCATATATTGAAACAAAAGAGTTAATTTTGTCTACGTGGTTGTAGTTTCTCGAATATTTTTGGCCTCTCTATTTACTTTATTTTTAGGTCAAAGTATGCGTGTGTGTGTGTGTGTGTGTGTATTTGTTTTATTTATTTTTTCATTCAAGTCTCGTATGTATTTTTACTCCTCCTCCTTCGTAAGAAGCAGCTGATATAATTTTTTCCCTTTTGCTTCAGTGCGCGTGGCGTGTCTTTACCTTGCCTCATATTGCGAATGAGACTCCCAATCAAAACGCCTGATTATTAATTATCTCTAGTAAAATACATATTTTAGGGAAATATTTAAAATAGATGAATTAGTAATATTACTTGTTTTTATTCATTTGCTTATTTTTAGGTGGGCTGAAGGTTTTTGTGATATTTTTTTTTATTTTGTAGTTAATTATTTAAAAACTGCCTTTTGTAGATTACTATTTTATTATTATTTAGTTCCGATTTCTGGCTTCTAAAATATTGTAAAAAAAAAAAAAAAAAACTAAAATTAAAAGATTTTTGATATGAGACTCGGTAGTAAAAAAAAATAATCTTATTTTGTTTATGAAAGTATCAAAAACTGAAAAAATAAAAACAGTTTTGTTTTTAACTAAACCACTCCCTTTTCACTCTTCCGTAATAAATATATATATGTAAACTTTTTACATTTTTTTTAATATAAGCAATATTTAACATGTTTACATTGCTTTCCTTGTCTATGTCGCCCCTCCCCCTCACTTCCGTCTCCACACTAATTCTTCCTTTTTTTTACTAAACTTGACCAACCGCTTTTGAGACTGATCTACGAGACACGCACATTCTTTAAAACACCCACAGTTTTGCTACATAAACATGAAAACTGCCTATCACATTAAATACTTATTTCATACAAAACTTTTTTTTAATACATTTTATACCCAACACTTAGTTATTATAGCTTTTATTTTCTTTCTCACCCTACTTCAATAATAAACGTTTTTAACTAACAATATACTCTTTTTCTTTTCTTTTAAATCAGAAATGCGTAAAAAATGTAAACAGCGCTATAAATAAATAATAAATAAAAAAGGAAATAAAATTCTGCTTTTTCTAAAGTAACTTAACGCTAAGATGGTGAAAACATCAGTGGAGCTTGTCTTTTATTCTCAGTTTGTGAACAGATGTTTTTAAGCTCAACGTTTGTGGTCATCTTGAATTATATTAAGAGTATTATTTAAATACTATCTTTTAATTCCTTATTTTCATCGTGGATGCAGATGGGGTTTTAATACCGTCAAGTTTCTGAAAAAAAAAATTTATTCTGAATATAAGGAGGGGTAAAAATAAATCTGTGCTAATATTTCAACTACTATTTTCCAGGAATAATGTTACTACTGCAGTTACAATGTGACTGTGTGCGTGTGTACTGTGTACATACGCATCGTAGTCAAGAAGGCTAGGTCTCTACTAATAAAAACATTTTTCTTGTTTTTTTGGACAGTTTTTTTCTTCTCTTCTCTTGTATATTAACTACTTTTCTAGTGAACGAACGAAGGTAAAACCGTGTCCTGCTTACTGTGTGTTTTTTTTTTTTTTTTTTAAATATACAAGCATGACCTCTTTTATAGTACTCTATTTTGTGCAAGCACTCGTGTTTTCGTTTTTTTTTATATATCAACTTTTTAATTTTTATTAGATTTCACTTAAAAAGTTTATTTCTAAAAAAACTTTTAAACATTAGGCTTTTTAACTATTAGTTAAGACTAACTATAAACAAGTTAGTAGTAATCATTTTCACCCTTTCTCATATTAAAATCACTCCTTTTCTTTATTCTTCATGTTAAACATCTTTCATTTTTATCGATTGAGATTTAACCCCCCCCCCTCTAAACCCTTCAGTTCTTTCTTTCTTTCGTCTTTCTCTCTCTATAAACCTCCTTCTTCCTCTTTTATTTTATTTCCTGACTGGAGAGAAAGCGTTCATTATGGACTTGGAGCTGATATAATTCCAGACTTTCAATAATTTTTCTCGGGATTGGCCATTTGTGTCCCTCCTTCCTTTCTCTTTCGTTTCGCCCCCTCTGGCCACATCTTGACCCTCTTCAGCTTACAAAGCCAGCATACTGTAGATAGAGAGAGAAAGAGGAAAGTACGAACAGGACTCAAAATAAAACCTTCCTCAACCCTCTCTAATGTGTCGTATAAGTGCGGGCGTAAGTGTATGTATGTATGTATGAAAGATAAAAACTTTGGCTTCGACATTTACATAGGCCGAACTTTCCCTTTCTCTTCCCCTCTTTATCATTCATTAGCAATAAATGCTTGTGTGTGTGTAGCAATTATTTAATTTTAGTTTGTGCTTTTGCTCAGTCCCAGGCCTTGCGAGCTAGTTAAAACGCCGACCTCTCCTTTCTCTGCCTCCTACTCTAGCTTATATATTTATTGATAGGGGCGAGATATAAATTTGTTAATGTCTACTAGTAGTAGTTGTTGCTTAAAAATAAATACTCTATAATATTTTACTCGACGTATGGTAAACTCGTGACTAATATTGACATTTTTCCAGCTGGAGGTAGACTTATAGATTATTATATATTTTCTTTTCTTTTCGGGCCAAGAGATTTTTTGAATAGTAGTGAATGTCTCCCAGCTGTGTAGGGCTCCTTTCACATTTTATAGGCGAAATCCGGGTCCAGTTTTACGTTTGAATAGGTTTTTTTTCTTGAACCCTGAACAAAAACGTCTAGTTGAAGTCCTTAATTATATCTCTAGATGAATAAATATATTTCAGTACGTAAAATGAAAAGAGTTCATTTTTACAGACGAGAAGTAGGGGTCGAGGTTCAGACTTGTGTTATAATACACACAATATATATATTTATAACAAAAAGATTATTTCACCTCCCTTTTTTTTTCTACAAATTGTCTAATATTTTTTTTTTTGGGGGGGGGGTCCTAAGATGAATATTAAGACGAGAAAAAATACTATTGAATATTTTCAGAGAATTTTTTTTAGTAGAAGACGCATACAGAAGGAAGACTATATTAAGCCCTCTTAAAACCTTTTTTTAAAAATCGCTATTTTAGATCCTGTTAGCATGAAGTTGAACACGGACTAGTGGCGCCAGAGGTCGCCACACTGTCCCCCCTAAGTCTGACTTGTACATAGCCGGTCTGATAAATAGGAAGGGAGGCATTATTGCACCAAATACCCAATTGGAGAGCCAGCCTATCTTAAACGGCATATTTGGCTTTCAGCTGGATTCGAACCATAGACTACTGGCGCCGGCTGGATAAACACAGCTACCTTAGCAGGCCCAGACAAGAGCACGCACGCACGCACACGCACGCACCTAGTAATTTCTCATGCTTAGCTTAGTTTTGGCATAAGGCCACAAGAGGTTTACTGAGAGAGAATATCTAGTCCCCTTATCTATAAGTAATGGTCTATGAGACTTTCTAACCATTTACTGTGACGAGGGTAGAATAAACATTTGATATTTGAGGCGTATGGCCATTCGTTAACATAACAATTTCCTTTATTTATTTATTTATTTATTTATTTATTTTATTTTTTGTATTTGACGAAAATTAGCATAGTACAAAATAATGGAACTTTTTTTTTCTTTGAGTTTAATATTCAAAAAGTGTATAGACTAAACGGAACCTGATTTTTGGAAAGACAATAAGATCGATATATAAATCAGAAATTCATAATTAAAACAAGATTTTTGGTGTATTTTTTCTTTTTTTTAAATTTTTTACATCGTCTTGATATAATTCTGAAGAGGTTAAAAAACAAACTTTATTTACTTAAGATAGAAAAATAACATTTATTTAAAAAAATAGTTTTTTGGATATTTTTACTCCTGATTTTATTGATTACTCTAACTAATAACAGTATGTTAACAAAATAAAATTTCTGTTATAATTTTACTTACCTTAATTTAATTTCAACACCAAGAAACAAATTGAATATTTTAAGGTAGAGAGCTTATCTTAAAAATTAGAATTCTTTAAATCTTGTATATCATACAAGGTGTGTCAATAAAGTATCGAGATTTTTTGTACTTTTTTTGACACACCTTGTATTCAGAAAAAATTAACGTTTCATTGATTGTTCATTTCTATCTTGGTAAATACAGCTTCAATCTCGATACTTTTATGACACATCTTGTATATCACGGTCATAAATTGGGTAATATCACGCTTCTCTCAAGCAAAAAGCATTTTTGAGATCAATTTAAAATTGTCATATTTTTTAACATTTTTAATTTGATTACCCCCCCAAAAAAAAAATAAATAAATTAACCCTCCTAAGATCCGTCATCGAATGTACCATAAAAAATGCCGCTTTGGTGCAGCTCCTCGCAACAAAATTAGGAATTGATTTTAATCTTAGATCACAATGCCCCTCCCCTAGTCTTGTGTAGCACTAGAAACAAGGGGAAACAAATTCTGTTCTATTTTAAGGGCTGGTTCTTCGACTAGACTGCTTATTTTGTTGTGTGTGTATGTGTGTGTGCCCATACCCCTCCCCCCACACACCAAAATAAGCATTTGGTAATGACCTTGAAATTTGTTTTATCAAACAACTCCCAGATTCCAGTCGTGGCAGCTTTTAACATCAAAACTGTAGACCGTTCTCCAACCCTACACTAACAGCGGTCAGTCTTGTACAAATAAAATCGACAATTGTTCGAGTAATAACTGTATTGATTTTTACAGAAGCCAGTGGAATTGGCATAGGCTCATCTGGTAAACACGTTAGCTGTGTGACTGCCTGTTTGTTTTTATCGCTGTTTCTCTGGGATCGATATTCGTTCTGCGTTCTATCTCTCCTCTCGTCATGTCATTACGTTCTTGTAAAATCCTGTTTACGAGTTTGGCTCGATGGTAATGCACAAACTGAAGGTGGAGGCTAGATTGCACTTGTGCTTTTATTTAATTTTTTGTGTGTGTGTGGGGGGTGGATTGGTTGGAGGGGGAACGTTACCACACCTTTTTAAGAAAAGAAAAAAAAACTTTAATAATTGGTAATATAATGTGAGCGGATGTTTTTTTTTTTTTTTTTTTTTTTTTCTTAATTTGTTTTAGAAAAATTATACGTGGGTATCTTAAAATAGTTTACGGGATTTATTATTCTGGTAACTGTGTTGAGAGAATTTTCTCTTGGAATATAGTTTTTTTTTTTACGTAAACAGATGGTACATTTTTGGCACTCAAATAAAAATGGTACGCGTAGAATTCTTTGGTGTGGTGGTAGTTTAGAGTTACGTTTATTATTTAGGTTTAACGAGACCAAATTGGGACAAGAAGATTGTATTGCGCCAAACAGCCTAGTGGTTCCCCCCCCGCAACCTTGAAAATCGGCATTCGTTTCGCCCCTACCTCCACCCAAACATAGGTACCAACGTGGGTAGACGAAAGTTATTCACTCACGAGGCTACAATAGTGTTTGGAACTTGAAAAGAAGCCTGGATGTGAAGGTGTATCGAGTGAAGCACTGAAAACGAAACTGGCAAACAGTTCGAATTTCACTCTTTTCATTTGGGGAAGGCATGAGCCCACGTCTCCCTGTGCTGTTACGAAATGAGCATTACGGTGGCGTGTTTCAGTCGTCTAAGGAAATGGATTCGATAAGCCGAGTTCAAATCCTGACCGAGACTGTTTGCTTTTCACTTCACGCTAATGCCATTGGGAAAGGTATGAATCCATCTCTTCCTGTAAAAGTAAAGTCGTCGGGCTGGTCTAAAGTCGGTATCAGCATGACAGCGACGGAGTCTATTCCCTTTTTACTAGCTCGAGACCGAGGAGATTGTTTTGGCATCTGAGGTGGAGCGCCAAACCTAATACCAGCTCTTCACTTTACTGTGCTATTCATACGGTGAGTCGGCGAGGGCCGGTATCGAACCCGGAACCTTGTGGTTCCTAGTCGGAATGGGTTAACAGTAGGACATACAGAATCATTTAGCCTTGCTACTGCAATCATTCTTGAAGAATGAAGACTAGATTTAAACCAGCTGTATATCGCTGAAAAAAGCTGACCTTGAGCCATACACTGCGGAAGGGTTGGGTAAATACATACTAAATGAGTTTCTTGTGCAAACCACTGTCCCATGACTACTCCATTTGCTGAATCAGTAAAATGCTATTATCTCTAATATGACCATGTCAGAGAGCTTGTTTAGACTGTTTCTCCCCTGTCTCTGTCTCTCCTCTGTCTGTCTGTCTTGTCTCTCTCTCTGTCTCTGTCTCTGTCTCTCTCTCTCTGTCTCTGTCTCTCTCTCTCTTCTCTCTCTTCTCTCTCTGTCTCTCTCTCTCTCTTTCTCCTCTCTCTCTCTCTGTCTCTTTCTCTCTCTCTCTCTTCTCTCTTCTCTCTCTCTCTCTCTCTCTTTCTCTCTCTTCTCTCTTTCTCTCTTTCTCCTCTCTCCTCTCTTCTCTCTCTTTCTCTCTCTCTCTCCTCTTTCTTTCTCCTCTCTCTTTTCTCCTCTCTCTTTCTTCTCTCTCCTTCTCTCTTTCTCTCTCTCCCTTCTCTCTTTTTCTTTCTCTCTCTTTCTCTCTTTCTCTTTCTCTCTCTCTCTTTCTCTTTCTCTTTCTCTCTCTCTCTCTCTCTTTCTTTCTCTCTTTTCTTTCTCTTTCTCTTTTCTCTTCTTTCTCTTTCTCTTTCTCTCTTCTTTCTCTTCTCCTCTTTCTTCTTTCTCTCTTCTCTCTCTCTCTCTCTCTCTCTCTTCTCTCTCTCTCTCTCTTTCTCTCTCTCTCTCTCTCTCTCTCTTCTCTCTCTCTCTCTCTCTCTCTCTTTCTTCTCTCTCTCTCTCTCTCTCACTCTATATATCTGTATGCGTGTCTCTGTGTCTGTTTGTCTCTTTGTATGCCTGTCTCTGTCTCTCTCTTCATGTGTGTCTCTGTCTCATGTAAATATAAGGCATTTTGTTTAGCCTGTGTCACAAAGAATATACTGCTCGGTGCGGATCAAATTCGCTAGCATTAGCTTTTGTGACTTCAGGGAAAGGCAGAGAATAATAGCAGTATCAGTAATGACTTTTTACTTCGTTGTTGTAATAGTACACTAGTCTTTATTTCGAGAATAATAGTAAATACCACTCCTCGGGAAAAAAATATGCCAGGTGATACAGGATAATCTTGCCAGTGCGTGTGATTGTGTGTTGTGAGGAAGGTGGGACGTTCGCCTTTTGCCTCTTAAGTAACCCCACCCCCAAAACTGCCTGTTGTTGTGGAAGAAGAACTTCTTTGTACAGTGAGTTCGATCCTTACTGGCTGCCTGTCCCCACTGTACTATCTAACACAAACACCTTGTGTATTTATTTAGCAAGCAGGATACGACACAAGATTTTTTTTTTCTAAGTGGAGTACAGCTAGTTTGAGTTTTCTTTTTCTTACATTGGTTGACCTTTCCAAGGCTAAAGAACCCACTCTGCCTTACTATTTACCCGTGGTTGAGGAAAAGATAGATTCATGCGTTTCCCAAGGGTATTAGCGTGAAGTGAACCCATACCCTGTGTATCGGGCAAAACCAAGAAAATTTACAGTTCATGTCAGCGTTTTAAGTAGTAAGTCGTCTGGGCGGACTAATGTCGGTATCAGCCAGACAGCGAGGGAGTCTATCCCTTATATAAGCATAGGTACAGGTTCACTAGTAGAGCGTAACCAGTAAGGATCGAACTCTGCATGGTATTTAGAAACAGCCTGCTAAACACTACTCCACATAAACGAGATAGAAAACTATGGATATGCTCGACATAGTATGGAACAAGGCCATGGGACCGCCCACTTATCACAGCGAGAATAACATAAGATAGACTTATTTAGACACGTCGCCTTGTCGGTGAGGCTTAGAATACGCTGACTATTCCGCTGTAGACGGGCAAGACTCCTCTCCCCTCAAATGTCCTCGGCTTGACACAACTGCTACCGATGGTGAGGCTCCACTTCTAGAATTCCTTTCCAATACCCCCAAGACCAATCTGATCCGGAGTAAAAGTACCTGGGTCATGGATCAAATAGATCTGTTTGAAAATTATTCGTATTATATAAGAATACTTGATATCATATAACTTATATAGGTATGCTCAATTTGCGGACTTTTTATACGTGCGTAAATTGTTAATATTTTAAAACGTCAATAAAAAAAAAAAAAAATGGAAAATTATTTTTACGGTTTTTTTTATGTTTAATATATAGGACAATTCAAAGTGTTTAAAAAAATGTGCAAAAAGCCCCCCCCCCCCAAAAAAAAACAAACTCTTAAACTACTACACACAAACATGTAAGTATAAGTGTATAATTATTTCCCTATGCTTTAGGCATAAAATAACCTGAGACTGGTTGACAGGCCGTTAAAATCAATCAATCGATCATTTTTGACACTATGCGACCACTCGAATCACTGTATAAACTTTTTCGACACTAACCGACTGACTATACAGTGGTGCGCCTGGGGGCTGAGGTTACGACTCTGTCTGAGAGAGATTTATTTATTTATTTTCTTTCAAACAACCACGGGTTTTCATTATTTCAACGACAAAAAACCGCTCTAAATTAGCCCATTCAACCAGGCTTACTTTTTCTGGGGATCTCTTTTTGTTTAGAAATATTATTAATAATCCAGTTTAAATTAACAAAGAAAATGTTTACAAAGTATTCTTAAATGTTTGTTTTTCCTTTCTTTTTTTTCTAAAGAAAGGGGCATTTTTTTTTTTTTCAAAAAGGGACTCCCCCTTTTTTTCTTTCCTTTTTGGTTTTATCCTTACAAATGATTATCTAAAAACAGATGGTGTGACTGATAATAGTAAAACAACTTAAGCTGCTTATTATTATATTGATGAGCCCCGTTTTCAGTTTGATAGCCGGCACCACACACACCAGCTGTCGCTCCGATGTTAAGAAAGTGTCAGTCGTATTGTTGTAAATAGTATTTTAGTTACCTTTTTAGACAAGAGTTTTATGGCAGTCTTTATTTATTTATTTATTTATTCGATCCATGGTTATTTTTTTTTTTGGGGGGGGGGGGGTGCTTCTAGGTCTCCAATTGAAATTTTCGAATAAAATTTCAACTGATTTAGTTTCTCCTCCAGGGAGCGATGACCAACGCACTTGCCGAAAAATTGACGCCCATCATAAAAAAACAAAAAAAAAAAAAAAAACAAACTAAAAATAAAAAATTCCCAAGGAACGGTTTTATCAAATTTCACGAAAATTTCTAATTAACCCTTTCTCTGATCAATGCAAATTAGGTGTTTACTCACACGTTTTAACAATATTTTATTCTTTATTTTGAATGCGGTTTGAGAGACGCATATGGTCCTCAAACGTGTCACAGGAAACAAAGAACCAGATATGGCTCTAAAAAAATTGGAAAAATACACAAGTTTTATCAAATTTTATTTAAATTTTTAATTTAATAAATTTTTAAAACTATTGGTATATTTTTTTTTGGGGGGGGTACTTGCTATTTTATAAGCTTAGTTGTTGATCGATTTATTTACTTTAATGGCATGACAACCTCTCTTGGGTTATCTTATGCCTAGGGGTTAGGGAATTGACGTTCATATTTTCATGTTTTGTGTAGTTGTCTTTTAAGAAACTTTTCTTTTTTGTATGGTCACCTCGAATACAAATAATCTATTTGAACCATTAATGGGAAGCTGATATGTACCACCACGCCTGGTCAGAGTGAACCTGGGAGTAATGGTAAGGAAGTGGGGAGGTACTCCATAATCCCCAGAACTCCACAACTGGAGCTTTACCACCAGATACAGTTTAGTGTCAGTCAATTAGACTTTTGACTGACTAAAAATTATCCACCATCCCCCACTAATTTTTTTTTTTTTTTTTTTTTTTTTTTTTTCAAATCGTCTTTCGATTGATAAATCCATTAATTAAATACCGAAAAATAATATTAAAATCCGATTTTTTTATTTTATTTTATTTTTTTAAAAGATTTTGTTAAGCTTGGGTGTGGTTAGCTTTGTTGCTAGCTTGCATATTAATTGACCGTCCTTATCAATATTAGTGAAAAAGATCACTAATTAGGACTGAGCCTATTCTAGTAGTGACCACCCCAAGTGGAGATTTAACAGGTTTGAATTCAGTTTTCCTTTTCCTTGCCCAACCAAGGTTAAAGAGCCCAGTCTGCCCATAGCTGGAGGGAGAGTAGTTGGATTCATACCTTTCCCAAGGGTATTAGTGCTGCTATGTGAAATGTAGCTACGTCCAGGATTTGAACTCGGGTTGATGAGTCCATTTCCTTGCAACTGTAACCATTACACCACGTGCCTCCAACAATACAAAGATAAAATACTTAGTTTTCCTTGTACTCATATGTCCAACAAAAATACAAACTGCTTTTAGTTTTACCCTCTTCAGAGGTGACAAAAGTACAGTCTTGTTCACCTTAAAGCCAGTGCATGAACTGTGTATCTAATACTAGATTATTCATTCTTTCTCATTGGTTAGTTTTATTGGTATGTCAACCTGTCTAGGGTTATTTTATGCCTAGAGGTTAGGGAATTGCATCATTTTAGATTAATACTTACATTTGTTGTTGTTGTTGTTGTTTATTGATTTTAACGGCATATCAAACTGTTGGGGTTATGTCAAGCAGTCTGAAAAATCAAAATAATACAGCTGTTTATTAAGAAAATAAATAAATGTATTCATTGTCTAAATTGGTATTATCACATCAAATTTAGGTTAGCTAAAAAATTTTATTTTCTATCGAAAAGAATTTATTTTTTGGAAACTAAAAGGGTCAGTTCTGGGTATGACATTAAACTACATCTAAAGGTGAAGTTTCAATTTTGGAGCTCTAGTGTACCCCTTTATCATCATTACTCCCAGTTCCACTCTGACCTGGAATGGTAGTATTTGTTAGGGTTCCATCTATGGGTTAAATAGAAAAAATGAGTTTAAAAAAAAAATGTTGTTTAGCCATCGAGAATGAATAAAACAAAAAGTCTTTGGCATGAAATTACCCAACAAGGTTTGACATGCCGTAAAAGCCAACCAACCAACCTAAAAGGGTCAGGGTAAAATTTTAGAACAAACAGCTTTGTCAGTTATTCAGATTAAACGTTGAATTTTGATAGTGGATAAACTGTAACCTTAAGCTTGATGGGAGACGTGATATTTAAGATTTTACCAGTATAAAACTAAAAGTCTACTTACAACAGTAAAAAAATATCTACATTATTTCGACACACTGATATCATTAACATATTAGATATCACACATATCTTCAATTACTTGTCTTGTTTTGTACTTAGTGTGTATATGTGTGGATAAGTAGGTTATATTACTGTATATATATATATTTACCAAACCCCTCCGCATGAGCAGGATGTGACACATGGTCAATTTTGTAAGCGGAGTTTAACAGGTTTGAATTCAGTTTTCTTTCTCCTAGACTGGTTGCCTAATCACTGTTAAAGAGCTCAGTCTGCCCTGCTATTTATCCTTAGCGGAGGGAGAGTAGGATTCATACCTTTCCCAATGGTATTAGCGCTAAGTGAAATGCAATTACCACATCCAGGATTTGAACTCGACGAGTCCATTTCCATGACTTTAACCATTACACCACGCGCTTCCATATTAGTGTATACATATGTAGATATGGGGGTGCTTGTAGTGTAATGGTTATCATTGTAGGGAATGGACACGTCAACAAGAGTTCAAATCCTGTAAGAAGTTGTTTGCATTTTACATAATGCTACTAATATCTTAGAAGTATGCATCCAACTATTCTCCCTCCAGCTATGGGTAAATAGGAGGGCAGAGTGGGCTCTTTAACCGTGGTATAACAACCAGTCCTAGAAGAAGGAAAACTGCTTATATAATAAATTGAATTCTAAGCAGTGTAGTCCAGGTTAAAAGTAAGGATAACTCAAAAGCAGGCTTTTTATAACTTGCTTTTTCTGATGCAAGTATCATTGGGGAAGTAGAAAAGTTGGTAATCCTAACTATTTCCTTGTAAATTCCTACCATAAAATTAAACTGAACCCTCATTTTATGTGTGCTTTTGCAATAAATGTTTTATTTTTCTCGCAGCCATTATTTTACAATACTAAATATATTTTATTTATTTATTTTGATATTCACTTCAATGTGTATATTCTAAAAGTTTTTTATTTTGTGAGAATGGTTAGTTTTAAACACAGGACATAAAATGAAGGGTTCAGTTTATTTTATGGTAGGAATTTACGAGGAAATAGTTAAGGATTACTGAAAAGTTTTGGTTAATGGGCTAAAATGGGGAAACCTGTTGCTTTGCTCCCCCCCACACACACATATCTAAGTATTTGCAAACCTCTTCGCACAAGCAGGATGTAACACAAGGTCTATTCTTTAAGCAGTTTAACAGGTTTGAATTCAGTCTTTCTCCTAGATTGTTTGACCAAGGTTAAAGAGCCCAGTCTGCCCTACTATTTACCCATAGCTGGAGGAAGATTAGTTGGATGCATACTGTTACATAATTCGTAGATTGCCTATGAGTTATGACTATAAGTGTAATAAAATTTGAATAATGGTATGGTAAATGGAAAGTTACCATTAACCATTGTAAAAGTTATTGACAGCAGTTCACCTTTCGTTGACCTAGCCGCTGATTTCTGATTGGCTGAAGGCAACTGAGTTTAGTTAGATTTTGGTGGTAGGCAGACTTGATGTTGGTCTGTTCCCATGTATGCCATCTTCTCACCACGCGGTTAAAACCCTATTAGTATTTATCAACCAATGCACAAAGTAAATGTTTTTGAATTCAGAGTTTTCTTAGGCTGGTTATACAAAACATTTGATGCTGTTTTTCCAAATTATATTTTATTTTCTGAAGAAAATTCCTATTCAGTTTTTCCCTACCACATAATTATATTCAACTAGGTTTTAATTGAGCAATGACTATTTGTATCATCTTTTGTGACTAATATATAATGATTATCTCGATTCATTTTTGGTAATATGACTCAGGTTGTCTTTTGTGCAGTGACATGCAGTATCTGATAGTGTGTGGTCAATAAACTTTAGTCTATATTCTCTAGAGTGTCCATCATATGACACTAAACTGCACCCAATAGTGAGGCTCCTGTTCTGGAGATCTATTGAGGGTGGAGTTACCCTTATCATTGATATTACTCATTGGTACATTCTAACCTGGAGTGGCAGTATTTGGGTCAATTAGATCTTTTTGGAAATGATTAATATTAGATAGGAATGTTTAATACCATATAATTGTGTGCAAGTTATTTGTAATAGATAGGAATACTTGTGGTGCATGGTGACTCAGTTTCTCACCTATGTAATTGCAAGATGAAGTCATATATATATGTGTGTGTGTGTTTGTGGTATCAAAAATACTTGAAACCACACAATTGTGGCAAGTTATTTGTAATAGATTGGAATACTTGAAACCACACAATTGTGTGCAAGTTATTTGTAATAGATTGGAATACTTGAAACCACACAATTGTGTGCAAGTTATTTGTAATAGATTGGAATACTTGAAACCACACAATTGTGTGCAAGTTATTTGTAATAGATTGGAATACTTGAAACCACACAATTGTGTGCAAGTTATTTGTAATAGATGGGAATACTTGAAACCACACAATTGTGTGCAAGAAGTTAGATCTCCAGAACTGAAGTTGTTGCTAGTGACTGTCCATTTGATTCTGTCTCATGTTTTCAAAACTCTGTGTGTGTGAGCCTGTTCAGTATTTTTTTATTATAATTCCTGATCTGGCTCACCCTCTGAGCATGATTTTTTGTGTGTGTGTGTGTTTACTAATATATATATATATATATATATATATATATATATATATATATATATATATATATAATTATGCCTGCATGTGTGCTTCCCATGAAAATGAAGGCAACTCCTTGTAATGAGACTTTAGTTTTTTTTTTGTTTTTTTTATAATGATTCTGCTTCTTCCGCAGCCTATTGTTGTTATCACATAGATTTGTGAACAAACCTTATAAAGAGCCCAAATTATCAATGCTTTCTAAAAAGATCTCCTAAGTTTCGGATTACAAGAAATCTTCTTTGGGGTTTTGATATCATTGCAAGAAGAAAGTTAATCCTCTCAAATTCGTAATCTTTCTACTTATCTTTTTTCTTCTTTTTTTTTTTTTTTTTTTTCCCCTTTTTTTTTTTTTTCTTCCTCCATTTGATTGCTGTTCTGTTTCATTGAACACGGATCACTAAGAGATTAGTTTATTTTCGAAGACTAAAAGCTGGGATTGTTTCAACCCCCACTACCCCCACCCATCCATTTACATCGTGAAAAACACACTTTACCCCTTTCAAAACCGTCAATAGAACAAGTTTGCTTGAAAAGGAGGCAAAAAAAAATATCTATAAATTACTCGGTTCGTTTTAGCTCAGTTGATAGAGCACCGTCTAGGAAACTCAGAGGTTCCGGATTTGACACTGGCCCTCGTCAACTTGTTACATTGTTTTGATCTGTGCGGTAAAAGTGGGTAGCTGATGGTAGGTATGGCGCTCCACCTCACTCATGTGTTCAAATCCTGAAAGTAGCCTGTTTACATTTCACATAGCGCTAGTACCCTTGGAAAGATACAAATCCAACTATTCTCCCTCCAGCTATGGGTAAATAGTTGGTAAGACTGGGCTCTTTGACCTTGGTGTTGCAACCGGTCTAGGAGATGGAAAACTCTGAATTCAAACCAAAGGGGTTCTCTTGTTAATCAAAACTACTTTGAGAGTTCCTCCTCCCTTCCTTTCTACTAATCTGAAAAAAAAAAAAAAAAAAAAATGACCCTAAGAGTATTAGCCCAAAAGTGAATCTAATAGCATGAGTGGAGTTTGAACTCTGTTACTCAGATTTGCAGTCGAGCACATTAACCACTACACTACTGGAATACTTAAAAAAACATTTGAGCAAGTTTAAACTTGACTTGACTTTTTGTCATTTTGTATTACATTTTTATTTATTTTTTTTTTTTTATAACCCATATAATTTTACAGGATTGAGGATACAGCCATTGTCTCTCTATTCTGGTTCAGTCTATCTCTATATATATTTAAAGAGGCTATTATTATTTATACAGGAAGCAGTTGTTTGCTACTTCAGTGTGGGTGCTCCGCCACTCCTCCCTCCCTCCCTCATCTGTGTGTGTGTGTGTACCTTGTTCACTACTTATTTATAAGCCTTCGTCATCATTTTTCTTCTGTCCCCCCCCCCTCGATGGACAGTAAAGGATTCATGTCCTGTAAAAAGTCTCTTCTATTATTTTTAGTTGATCTTATATAAATCATTTTTAATTATATATATATATATATATATATGTATGTATGTATATGTTGAAAAGAGAAGGAAAGAAAGTATTGAATGGATAAAATAGGATTATTTTGATTAATTTAACTTACACATGTTTCAATCAGGAGTTTGTGTACATTATTCTATCTATTATTATTTTTAAATAACAAAATGAAATAATAATGATAATAGAAAAAAATGTAGAAATGTTCAGCACGCAAAGAAAATATCGACCTTCCTCAAAGTAAATCCTCATTTTTTTTTTTAAATATATATATATATCACCTTTTATTTCTTTTTTCCTAATGGGCCATACACAATTTTTAAAACCCTGAATGGCTATTGGGGGTCCACAAGAATAAAGCAGGAGTCAAAGGGTTAAAAAAAAAAAAAGGGGGGGGGGGTTGCGAACCATTTGTCTAAAACAATAATACTTAATAATTAGTGTTTAATTAAATGCGATTATGTTAGTCCTAAAATGAATCCAAATTTCCTTTTTTGAAGTTTGGAAATTTTCCTAACACAAGGGATACTCCAAAAGTAATGCCTCCTATTTGTTTCCATGGAAACTACAATAGATCCAGTGAGCACAATAGCACTATTGGAGAGTGTAATCTTCTGGCTCTTGTTCCTAGCTTGGCCAAAATGTATAGTCGATGCAGATGACTGTGTGTGTTTGGGGGTGGGGGAAAGTGTTTTGTTTGTGGACACTTGCTTTGTACAATGGTGTTATTGTGCTCCCTGTATCTCTTGTAGTTTCCATGGGAATAACTGGGATGAATTACTTTTCAAGTGTCCCTTAGTTACATGTTGTAGTCATCTTGCTCTCTGCTGGTTTACCATAAGAAAAGCCCTCCTTTTCCTCCATGAGGAAACAATGTTCCTTCGGTCGGCAGCTTTCTATCATACTATTTGCTCATCTATAGAAAATGGATATTCTTACCAATTCTTAATAGATTCTTTTCAAATCTTTCTTGAAATGGTAGGGTTATAACAAAAAAGAAAAAAAAAAAAAAAGTACTGATAATCTCGGTCACTGATTTCTAAGTTAAATAACATACATATTATACTAAAATCATATTTATACATATTAAATATATTATACATATTAAAACATACATACTACTAGTTAAATACAGTTAGTTCTCTTTCCAAGCCCTTGTAGTGTAAACCAGTTATTTTCCTTGTACCCCACTTGTACAAGGTCAGGCACAAGGCCCTATTAATGTGGGACTACCCATGAACCTAAGCTCATGGTGTGGCTCCCCCATATTGTAAACCAGTATGTTCCATTTTTACATAAATAATTACTTTTCATTATCCTATCTCAAATATGATGAGGCATGTGCGGGGCAAAAATGTTGATATAGTTCTCATGTAAAAGGATGCTGATTGATACGCGTCCTGAAAGGACGCTGTAAAATCATACCCAAGCGTCCAAATGTTTTTCTTTTTTCTTCCCTCACCATTTCAAACTAACTGTAAATACATTTCAGTAGTTTCTTAGAAATGAGTACACAGGATAGGTTACAAGATAAGGATTAGCCGGCTTTGTTTCCCAGTTCAATAAAAAAAACTTACAATTCATTAAGAAACTTTAGTTGGGACCCATTTAATTTCCTGAGAACTCATTCAAAGTAAATATGTGCATCCCAGGATGCACTAAATGAAAAAGCTATCAGTATCACTGCATGTATAATATGTGCTCTTAACTTTTGTGTTGAAAAATCTGGAAAAATAGTGAGTCTTAAGCACAAATAATTCCAGTAATATTTTTCTATCAAAAATCTTGTCTTATCTTTTAATTTGAGTATCTGAAAAGATTTATCGATTTTAAACACTTTGGGTTCATGTCCAGCTCATTTGTTTAAAGCAG
Organism: Doryteuthis pealeii; assembly: GCA_023376005.1. NCBI lineage: Eukaryota > Metazoa > Mollusca > Cephalopoda > Myopsida > Loliginidae > Doryteuthis > Doryteuthis pealeii. The sequence continues at coordinate 15,501,451 of CM042148.1, forward strand.
TGTTTCTGATGTGGGATCCATGTGGTCCCTAAGGGACGATATGAGATTTTTTGTGGTTTATTCAAACAAAACAAAGATTGGGGTCTACAATAGTATTTTAGTGGTCAATATTTATGACTTAATTCACTAGTCACTGATTTCTACTGGTTAAATCCATAATTCATACTAAATAATAGTTCTCTTTCCAAGCCTCATATTGTAAGCCAGAAACTTATATTTGATTGTGTCTTAGATATGTCACTAAACTGCATCTGATGGTGAGGCCCTAATTCTGAACTCTGGGGAGTGTGGAGTACCTCTTCATTGCTATTACTTCTAGGTACACTTTGAACTGGTTTGGTAGTACCTGTAGGATCTCATGAATCAAATAGATCCTGTTTCAAATGGATCTATTTGACCCATAAATGAGATCCTATTGGTATTGTGTATTATTCGGACTATTGTCCTCATCTTTTGTTATCTGCACAATGTTTTAGCCGATATGCCCTCCAGCCTTCTTGTAGTATTTCTTGTTGGACTCGTGAACTCCCTACTTAAACTTGGGAACTCTCTTCAAACTCTGGAACCTTCTTGGAATTCGAACTTAACCCATTATTTAATCCACGGGGGTAGACTGTTCTCATTCCATTAACCATGACTGGGTTACGGTCGATGTTCTATGATGGCTTCCGATTACAAGAAGAAGGTTCCCAAGTTTGAGGAGGGGGTTCCCAAATTCGAGAAAGTTATAGTCCAACAAGAAATAGCTGAAGAAGGCTGGAGGTCACATCGGCCGAAACGTGAGTTTAATTCAAACTGGGTGCCTGATACTATATGCTATAATTAATCTATGCTTAGTGGACTGTGTACCTGGAGTTTAAAGGGTTAAAAATAGATACAGTGTGTTTTTTCTATATTGAGGCTCTACTTTTCAAATGTATTGGGGACTTGTGCTAATATAATCCAAGATCATTTTAGATTATATCCTTGCTGTAGCTTATCCTAATCCTCTATTTTGACAATGAAATTATGGGCTGAAAAGGGTGTTAAAAAGTGGGGAATCAATTTAGCACAGTAACAATGTAAAATAATATATACCCCCCCCACACACACACACACTTTGTGTCCAAAGCTAAAACCTTTATAAAAAAATTTTCCCCCCTTATTTTAGTCCCTTGTTTCTACAGGGTTGATATGCCATTAAACAAAACAAAACCAAACCGTTGTAAGATTCAAAGTTATAACAAAGTCCTAACCAGTTGAAACATAACAAACTCTGACACGTTTGTGAGACAAAAATATTTTATATAGATAACAGCACATGGAAACGATACATAAAATACAAGATAGTGTACATAAACATACATACATCAAAGGACTGGAGCGTCCGTACATAGAGATCACTTACTAGAGTGGGGGGCCGAAGCCACCGAGAAAGGGGTAGACAGTAGTCTAACCCATGTGCTCATTCTGGAGATGTAGCTAAAAGAGGAAGCAGTGTTTGAATGAACGTGCTTAACTACCAGAGGTCCCCCTAGTGGGAACAAACAGCAACGCAGCGAGGAGATAACTCTTCCGGCAAAAGAAAGATAATTCCCTACACCGTTATTTCTTTGACTCTATCCTGAATTTACCATTCTTTTGTCTTTTTTACCTCTTTCAATTTCTTTGTTCCTTCTTTTCTTTTATTCCTCTGTTTGGTTGAAGAACTCTGCTCTGAAAATTGCTACCATTCTACCCCCAAAATTTACTATGTATTCCTTTTATTATTCAGCACTTACCCAGTGATGCTGATAGCTTTTTGATTTAGTGCGTCCTGGGATGCACATATTTGCTTTTGAATGAGTCCCCGGGAAATTTGATGGGTCTCACCTAAACTTTCTTAATAAATTGTAGGGTTTTTATCTATGATATGTAGAAACAACTAAAGTCATCTAACTCCTACCTTGTAACCTATCCTGTGTAATTAATTTCTAAAAATGTTGAAATATATTTACATTTAGCTTGAAATGGTGAGGGAAGAAAAAAGAAACACACTGGGATGCATGGATACGATTTTACTGCGTCCTTTTAGAATTTTATGCATCAGGGACACAGGACAGGTACCTCTCTGTTTACCAAATATAGGTAGAATTTTTATCAAAAATATTTTATAACTGTGATCACATTCTTTAACTACGCTTTTATAACCATAGCAACATGGAGTCACATGGTTTCTAATTTATTTTTAAAAAGTTATTAAGCTTTGATACGCAAAGCTGTGGTTGCTTTCAGTAACTGGTGTTACTAAGTGATCACCAAGCTAAATACTAGACAGGCTCGTCAATGTTTCACTTAGTTGATCTGATGGTAACCAGTGCTCAAACTCAAATGCTGGTGGAAGGAGTAGGGGACGGACAAGCACTGAAAGTAGTTTTGGAGTAATAAAAAGAGGGACCCTTTGGTTTGAATTTAGTTTTCCTTCTCCTAGACCGGTTGTCATACCAAGGTTAAAGATCCCAGTTTTCCCTACCATTTACTCATAGCTGGAGGCAGAATTGAACTGAAAGTAGTTTTGGAGTAATAAGAAGTGGGACTCTTTGGTTTGAATTCAGTTTTCCTTCTCCTAGACCTGTTGTCATACACATATCGACTGCTCTCTGTGTGATTCGAACCCTAGTCTTCCTGTCTATAACTATGCTTATGAGGCATAATAGGCCAAAATGTACATACAGAGATTGACTTTTTCTCGATTTGTTTAGCCTTACATTTGAACAGATATGCCTGCCTAATTCATTATCAATTAATCAATTTTCAAAATTAGGTATAACTTCAATTAAGCACATATTCTCCCAAAGATTGTCGGCTAAGGCCATATCAAACACATTGTTTGTTTCTCACACATATATGTGTGTCATCCACAGACACTGTGTTTCGGTATCTCACACCTCTTCAGTGTGGCTAGACAAAACAAAAACCTCTGACCAGGAGCAAAATCCGACTGACTTTTCGTCTGCCCGATTCATTAACCTCTCGGCCATTTGACAGCTGCCATAAAGGGGTGGTGTTTAAACTATTAAATACATACATTTGTTTATATATTTTACGATCACCAGAGATATCCAGTGTATGAACAGACGATCATTGCTGGCAGTGAAAGTTAATCAAAATCACCCCTAGAGAGCTCTACTGAGTTTAAGGAGCATATAATAATAAATACAAGTGCTAATAAGTTTTCTCAAAATTTAGCCTTTAGAAAACGAGGATTTTTAGTGCATTTTAATAGACAATCTTTGATGCTATTTCTCCAAACAATGGTGCAAGTAAATATTAACACAACTTTCGCATAGATGGACAATTTGATATTTTTAAAAAGTGAAAAATCGACCTACCCTACTTTACATGTAAATCTGTCATAGGAAATTGTGAACTATCTTAGCTGTTTATTTTATTTTATTTATTTTTCTCCCATTTCTTTTTATCACTCTGATTTATTATTTTTTTCAATCTCATTTTGTTACCAACCTGATTGGCCCGGCATGGGCTTGGTAGCAGCTATGGCTCTGACCGCAAAGAAAACCCACGGTAGAAGAAATAACTCTAACAATAAACGTTTGGGTGTGTTTGTCACCCAAAATGCTATGAAGATGACCACACCCTCTTTGTACTGGATAAAAATGAGAACTTGAATGGACTTCTACACAAAAATAATTTGTATCAAAAAGAGAAAAAGTTTTCAACTTTTCTCTATTGCAGGTGCAGGTCCTGTAATCTAAGCTGTACTTAATCGGACAAAAAAAAAAAAAATAAAATAAAAATATTTTATTCACATTTATCTGTTTGTTAATGTTTCTTTGCGTCCATTTTCTAAGTACCAGACTCCGCCCTGTCAGCTACGACTGTAGAATACGCAGACTGCACCTCTGCAGAAGGATAAGAACCCCTCCCCTGTAATGGGGCCACCTGTTTGCTGTGGGTGGCAACCTGTAATGATTGTGGTGGCTGAGCTGCCTGTGATACGGGTACTAAGTGGTTCCATGACATGCAACACTCCACTTCAGCCCTTACTTAAGCTAGAGATATTTGCCTCTCATTCCACTTATGAGGGTGTGACACAAGGACATTTTTATGTGGGCCCACCCACAAGCCGAGGCATGGGTGGTAGACACAAAAAAAAATGCGTCAATCCCTTTGGCATTCCCCCTCAACGGGGGGCGCCTCAGGCACTGGGCAATAAACCCAACCCTGCCCCTTTAAATCGAGGGGGCAGGTGTTGCCTGGGGGGATGGCCCTCTGGGATCAATACTATTAACTTACTTAGGCTAGATGAGCAGTTGAAAAGGCCCCATCTGACCACTTGGCTGGTCATATCAATCCTAGTACATATATTATTGTACTGGCCATATTTTTCAAATCTTATAGCAAACACCCACCACTTTTTATCATATGGGTGCTAGAAGGTGGTGGCTGAGGGGCAACCACCAGTATTTATTAATACACATGAAATTAAAGAAAATTATTTCTTAAATATTTTGTTGGATCCGTTTAGCTCAGTGGATAGGGCACTGACTAGCATTTGTAAAGTTCCACATTTGATATTAGTCCCTGTAAATTCAGCGCATGAGTAGCATAGATTGGGTGATCTGATTTTAGAGTGGAGAGTTGACAGTGGGTGGGGCACCTCAGAAAAAAAATAATTTAAAAAATCTCCCTGATCTAGCGCTAGTGAAATGGGGATAGACTCCCTTGCTGTCCGGCTGATACTGACAATAAGCCACTCCGTCAACTTTACTTTATTTCTTAAACAAACTAGCAAATATATGCACCTTCCATCTGAAATGAACTTAATTGTTATTAAGAACACATTTTATGATATTTTTGTGTTAAAGCATGCAGTTGTATTGTTTTCGAAAAGTTTGATATTTGTGTATTTCGCACAGACTTTCAAAAGTCTACCGTCTTGTTTCAAAGTAAAAGTCAGGTGGCTAAATTCCTAGCATAAAATTATCTGAAATGAACTTAATTGTTATTAAGAACACATTTTATGATATTTTTGTGTTAAATCATGCAGTTGTATTGTTTTCAAAAAAGTTTCTAAGATTTGTTTATTTTGCATGGAGACTTTCAAAATAGCTACCGACTTAGTTTAAAGTGAAAGTCAAGGGAGGTTACTCTAATTGCCTTATTTGCTAGGAATTTTGATAACTAAAGGTGAAAATTACCCTGCATTCTTTCCTCCCATTTATTTTGGTAAGTTACCATTCGTCAGAAGCTGCTTGCAAATAATCCTTGTTAGTCAAAGTAGCCGACAATAAATTGCTTAATAATTTATCTTGGTTTTTGAAAAATGCCAACCTCTTGATTGTACGCAGGCAGAAAATCCATTATGTACTTAGTGAACAGGTTGTTTGTCCTTCAGAAAATTTCACTTTGAATTTCTGACATGAGGAATTACCATCATTATTATTATACACTGATTTATTTAAACTGTCACACTTATCTTGGGTGTTATAGTCAAAATGTTTTGGCAGTCGTAACTTATTATTGAAGTCGTATGAAATAATGTTCTCTAAATTTTAAAACGGAATCTTGTATTCAATCAACTTACGATCATGCTAAAAGCCCCACTTCCAGCAAGATCGCTGAAGTTAAGCACCGATGAGCCTGTTCAATACTTAGATGGGTGATGTATTTGATAATATTCTCTGAATTTCAAACAGAATCCTGTATTCAATCAACTTACGATCATGCTAAAAGCCCCACTTCCAGCAAGATCGCTGAAGTTAAGCATCGATGAGACTGTTTAATACTTAAATGGGTGACCATTTTGGCAACAGCTGGTACTGTAAGCAGACTGTCCTTTGTTTACAAGATGAATTGATTCAGCATTAAATGACCCCAAAAGTATTGATATGCCAAAAAACAGAGCACCCCAACCAACTGTATTCAATCTATAGACATTGCTGGTGCATACAATACATTCAAAGAAGGGCGGCCCTTTAAAAGTGGTTTGTGCAGGGCTTGGGATTAACGGTGTCCTGGGAAAATAGAATATTGGTAGGGAACACCTCATCAGGGTTGGGATATTCCTACGCAGGAGCAGATTTTAAAAGAATTAAACCAAGTATATCCGACTACTAAAGTGTCCTGGGTATGGCATTAAACTGCATCTAGTAGTGAAGTTCCAGTTCTGGAGCTCTGGGGAAGTGTAGAGTACTCCTTCATTGCCAGTACTCCCTGGTTCATATCTGACTCTTAGTGGTAGTACCTGTTAGGGTTCATCTATAGGATAAATAGTTCAAAAAATATTTTGACAGTCATAACTTCTTAATGGAGTTGTATTTGATGATGTGAAATGCAAATGGGGTTAAACAGACTCTACGCACTGCTCCTATAAAAAGGCCACCATAATGAAAGTACATGCAACAAACAAGTAGAATAATTGTACAAATTAGGTCTAGAGATCCGGCACATATACTACACTCTGATCCTAGCTAGAATAATGTCAAATTCAGCTACAGAAACCTGTACACTTAATAGCATAGATCAGGGTTTATCAAAGTGCTTTACATAAACCCCTCGGTGTGTATACAACAACTGGGCCTGTAAGTATTCAGAGGTCTACAAGGGGACGATGGAAACTGCTAAGTCTTTTTAGTAATTAGAAGAAATTAATTCCACAAGAATTCTGGAGAACATGCTCATGTTGATATATTTTCAAAAATTTAAACCCAATATTCATGAACTTATCAAAAGTCATCAGCTTCTTCCATCACATTAGGAAATGGTCTACATAAATCCCTGGGAATATACAACAACTCAGGGGGTCTGTAAGAATTTGGGGGTTACAAGGGGTCTATGGAAACTCCTAAACCTTCTTGGTAATTAGAAGAAATTAATTCCGCAAGAATCCTTGAGAACATGCTCATGTTGATATATTTTCAAAAATTTAAACCCAATATTCATAAAATTATCAAGTCATCAGCTTCATCCATCTCATTAGGAAATGTGCTTCCTTGGTAAGTTATTAAGTTAGTATTAAATATTTGCAGCTCTTTTTTTACATGTTATGCTAACTTTACTGTTTATTTTACGGTTATTTTACAATTAACAGTTTTACTTAAACGTTTGTGCAGAATTCATTAATTACATAATTGGTTCGAACAAAGCAACTGCAAGTGGACTGGGGTATATAAAGAGGGGGGGTCTATGATAGGTCAATCAAATTTTTGTAGGGGTCTACGGACTGAAAAGTTTGAGAACCCCTGGTTGAGATACTTTATATCATCACTTCCTCAGCAACCATTTTGAAGGTGTTTTATTCAATGGTTGTGAGATATTTGATAAAATTCTTGTGCTCTTTTCTTGTGGGGTGTTCTATGGAAAATAAACCTGAACGTTTTGAGGGTAGAATAAGTAGGGGCGGGGGAGTGATTTCAATAAGAAAAAGATGGGGTTAGGCGCGTGTGTGAGGTGAAGGGGGGTTGAATAAAAGCTGCTTCTTTTTCTGGTTTCATTTTAAAATCTGATTTCATTTTCTTCTTTTGAAATGGGTTCTAAAGTGATTTCAGCTTTATTGAATGTTTCTCTTGGGGAAGTTGATCTTTTTAAAAAGGAATTCAAAAAACAAAATGATTTTTTTATCTGCTTCTTCTATTATTACTTTAATTTTTTTTCTATATTTTATTTATTTATTTTTATTTATTTATTTATTTTTTCAAGGTCTTAAAAATGTTCTAACATGGGTTTTTAATCTATTTAGTTCATCTCTTAGAAATTTAAAATTTCCTTTTTTTTTTTTTTTTTTTTGCAATTTTTTTTTTATTTAGCTCAGTCGGTAGAGCGTTCAGCTAGGAATCATAAGGTTCATAGTTCGATACCAGCCCTCGCCAACTCAGCATATGAGTAGCACAGGGATCTCTGTGGTAAAGGAGCTGATGGTAGGTGTCGTGCTCCACCTCGGACGCAAAAACAATCTCCTTGTCTAGCCTTAGGGATAAGGGGGTAGACTCCCTCGCTGTCTGGCTAATACTGACTTTTTATTTATTTATTTTTTTGCTTTTTTAAAATTATTTATGACCATGTGTCATGCATATATTACATTGCATATGCACAAGTACATACCAAACAATTTGAACTCTGTCAGTGAGACTTAGAATACACTGACTGTATCCCCTGTAGAGGGGTAAGACCTCTCCACGAACGAGTGTTCTGGGTGTGATACTAGACTGCATCCGATGGTGAGGCTCTGGAGATTATAGGGTATCCTTTCATTGCCATTACTCGGATATATTCTGAATTTATGTAAGCGTTTTTACATATGTTGTGCTTCTATAAGTCTATTGATATGCAGTGAGAGAAATTATGTACGTGGTAGCTCAAAGCGAGCATGAACATGTCTGGGTTGCAAAATGAGATCAGTGGGGAGTGTAATGGGTGCCTACAGAGATTGAACTCGCATCCTCCTGATCTTGATGTCAGACTACCTTGTTGGCGCATATGCAAATTCCTTAACTGTGATAGCAATGCTGGTTGCGATTGGCCCAGATATAGGATCTTGGTCAGGGCAGTTAATTATTATTTAAGGCATGCCTTCCTACATCAAGACAGTTGCGTTCAGATCTTGGTAACGAAAACACAGATGTGTGACAAAGAGGTGAGTGAGCTTTGGCGCAGGACTGCTGGAAAAAAATTGTTGCAGGCAGCAAGGACTTGGTCAGGGGACCTTGGCAGTTGGGAGAATGTCTTTTTCGGTGGAGAGATCTGGCTGTCCGATCCAACGAATTCCTGTTCACTCATTATATAGTGGTATGATGACGATAGTCACCGACTGTCACATTGAACGACTAATTTTGTTGACAACGGCAGTCAGTCGGTAGAACGTTTGGCTAAAAACCATAAGGTTCCTAGTTCGATACCGGTCCTCGCCAACTCAGCGTATGAGTAACACAGGGATCTGTGTAAAGTAAGGAGTTGATGCAAGGTGTGGCACTCCACTTCAGACACCAAAACAATCTCCTTGGTCTAGCGCTATTGAAAAGTGGATAGACTCCCTCGCTGACTGGCTGATACCGACTTTAGGCCGCCCCGACGACTTTACCTTACTTACATTATATAGTATAAGATATAAAAGAAAATTTAATGGAAAAAATTTGTAAACTAGGTACTCTGCTATCTTATTGGTCAGTGTACATAGGTATTTACCCAAACTGTTTGCCATGGGTAGGAGGTGACACAGGGTATGGGGTTACTGGCAAGGATGAATCTCTCTATTCAGTAATGGCTCTACAAGAGTACTTTGCTTATGTGATGGGACATTCTTTTTATCCATGAGTAGGATGTGATCCAAGGTCATAAGTATCGGGTATCCAGCAATGATTGACTTCTCTATTCAGTTGAAATGGATCTGCGAGACTAGCTTGCTAACATTACACCATGATGGGACACCCTCTGGTGTGTGTATGGGGTGGGGGTGAAGTTTTTGGCCCAATCAAGAATTTGATTTTTTTTTTTTTTTTTTTTTTTTTTTCAATTTTTTTTTTTAACCAGAATTTTATTTATTTTTTTTTTTTTAACCAGAATTTTATTTATTTATTTATTTTATTTTTTTTTAACTAGAATTTTATTTAAAAAAATCTTTTTAACTAAAATTTTTAGCAGTAACAATGAACTTGAAATTTTAAAACCTTCTGTTAGACGCCCTCATATTGGCAAAGGACCTACCCTCCTCCTCTTCCTCCTCCTCCTCCCTGCCAATATGTATTCCTTCAGTTAAGGTGACATTTTCTATAATCTCTTTTAGAAATCTGTCACTCATAATTACAATAGACTGTGGAGAGGGGGGGGGGCGATAAGTTCAATTTTTCTTCAATGTCCTCATCTCTTCAAATCCCTTCCATTTGCTTTCAGTGGTGGGGGACAATCAAAAAAGAAATATCCTATCTTTGGGGTTATAGTAATTCTAAAAAAAAAAAAAAAAATGATCGCCCATGTAAAGTCACTTTTAATATCATCCAAAGGAAGTTAAGTAAATTGTGTCTTTTTTTTTAAATTTTTAAATTTTTAAATTTTTTTTTATTGATAAAAACAAATTTCTTAAATGATAGCTCCGTGTTCATTTTATTTTCTTTTTTAGTTTTGATGTGAATTGTTTGATTTGGGAAATCACTAAATTCAAGTTTGATGCATTTTTATATATAAAAAAAAGTAAAGTCGTCAGGGCGGCCTAATGTCGGTATCAGCCATGCAGCGAGGGAGTCTTTCCCCTTTTCACTAGCGCTAGACCAAGGAGATTATTTCAGTGCCTGAGGTGGAGCGCCACACCTACCATCAGTTCCTTACTTTACAGCACAGATCCCTGTGCTACTCATACACTGAGTTGGCGAGGGCCGGTATCGAACTAGGAACCTTGTGGTTTCTAGCCAAACGCTCTACTAACTGAGCTAACCCGGCCCTTTTTATTTATTATATATATATATATATATATATATATATATATATATATATATTTTTATTTATTTTTATTTTTCCTGACTTCCCACAAGGCTAGATTAATACAAGGTCTTTTTAACGTGGGAAGCCATGCATAAACTGAAGTTTATGCAGTGGCCAGTACAATAAGTGCGTGAATCCCTTCAGCATTCTCCATTTGTGGTACCTCAGGCACCGGGCAATAAACCCCGCCCTGTGCATTTTAGACAAGAGGGCAAGTGTTACCTGGGGGATTGCTCCCTAGGACTTTTTTTTTATAAAAAACATTTTTTTAAATGACAAGTCCATATTTATTTTCTCTTTAGTTTTAATATGAATTGGTTAGTTTGGGAAATCACTAAATTCAAGCTTGATGGTTTTTTTAGGGGGTTTTTTCATCAGTTTTTCTTTCTCTTCAAAAAATATAAATTTGAATATACAAAACAATGATATGAAAATATCCTACAATACTCAGAGATGCTGATAGGTACATGTCCTGCATCACTGACACATAAAAATCTAAAAGGATGCAGAAAAATCATATCCATGCATCCCAGTGTTTTTGTCCTTCCCCCACCATTTCCAGCTAACTGTAAATACATTTCAATATTTTCTTGGAAACGAATTATGGGGTACAAGGTAGGGGTTAGACAGATTTAATTGTTCATAGATAAAAAAAACCAAAAAACCTGCAATTTATTAAGAAACTTCAATAAAAATTAATAAAATTTCCTGGGGGACTCATTCAAATTAAATCCATGCATCCCAGGATGCACTAAATTAAAAAGCTATCAGCATCACTGAATTTGAATATACAAAACAATATGAAAATTTCCTACAATACTCCTTGAAAATGGCTATTTGGTTATCTGAAAGATTACTTTCAAACAATTCTATCTTAAATTACATTGTTCAGAAGAGATGTACAAGAAAAACTGAATAAGACTTGAGTTAGATTTTTATTTTTTTTAAATTTTTTATTTTTTATTTTTAATATATATTTATTTATTTTTTATTGTTGTCCTCATTTTTTTTTTTTTTTTTTTTTTTTTTTGTTATACACAACATTTTGGCCAAGGTGTCCTCTAAACTTTTTCAGGTGTTTCTGGTCGAATTCAGGAACCTTCTTTTCGAAAACAAGAAGAGTCCAGAGTTTGAAGAGAAAGTTCCAGAGTTCAACATGAAACGCCTGAAGAAGGCTGGAGGGGAGGGTACATTGGCCGAAATGTTGTGTATATAACAACAAAGATCAGGACAACAATCCGAACAATCTAAATAATACAAACCATCTATATTTGATAAATATTGTATCTCCGCATGTAGATACACATAGGTAGTAAAGTCTCTCGTTGCCTATTGTCGGTTGAGGCGAAGCACTATTTAGATTAATTTTTTTAAACAACGCTTGCCTGGCTGGTGTATAATGATGTTTTGTTAACGTTTTCTTATTACTGACTCCCAGATGCTTTATTGCGCAGATCAGATACTACTCGTGCACCAAGTTGGCGGGTCCCATCTATGGGTTAAATAGAAAAATGTATTTATAAAAAAATTGTATTATCCATTAAGAATTGATTTATTTCAAAACTTTATCGGCATTGAATGACCCACTGAGGTTGATATGCTGTAAAACCAAACCAAACCAAGTTGGCGGAGACTGGTATCTAACCTAGAACCTTGCGATTCGTAGATGAATGCTCTACTGACTGAGCAACATACTACACTCAAATCCTAAGCGGAATCCACAGGAAGCAATACTTTGATCCTAGATAGGGGTACCAAGATGCTTTACAGATCTGAGCTGAAGATACAGTTCCACTTATTATTATAAAGATAGATTTTTTAAGCAGATTTTTTTGGAAGTTTTTTTTCTTTTTCTTTTGTCTTTATATAAATAAGGAAACTTAGAAGAGAAAAATGTAATTTGAAACCATTATGCTATGTATAAGTAAAAAAACCAAAAAAAAACCCCAAAGAACTGTAGGCTTGTTTTTCAAATCTGATCCTCAATTTTCTTTTTTGTGCAGACCCCACTGTGGTCTCAGTTGGAGAAGGGGAGTAGGGACAATGACCTGAATTCCTTTGTCTCCCTCCTTAGAAATTACTTAAATTCTGTGATGACTTTTACAGTTAGATAAGCCTTGTAAAAAAAAATAAAAAATAAAAAAAAATAAAATAAATAAATAAAAAATAGGGGTGGAGGAATACGCAGATAAAAAAAAAATCAACCCCTCCTTTACAGAACAAAGAAAAAATGAAACCATTTAACCCTATGTACCCTTTAAGATATAAATTTAAACCTAAGTTTTGTCGTATTGCACAACTTAACCTATTAAATCACTAGTTTACCTGCACAACACCCCCACTAATTACTAGAAGGCAGTGACTGAGGGTCTACATGTCATTGGAATGATGTTAAACTCTATCTGATAGTGAGGTTCCAGTTCTGGAGGTTTGGGGAATGTAGAGCACCCCCTTCATCAACATTGCTTTCTGGTCTATTCTGACCCAGAGTGTAGTACCTGTTAGGGTCCCATCTATGGGTTGAATAGATGAAAATTAGTTTGAAAAATAGGTTTAAAAACTGTTTTAAAAATTGTATACCCATCAAGAATAAATAAGACAAAATGTCTTCGGCATAAAATAACCCAACAAGAGTTGACATGTCATAAAATCTAACCAACTAACTAAACGACCCAACACACACACGAACAGGATGATATAAAAGGGGAAATCTATGGGTTAAATAGAAAAATGTGTTTATAAAAAAAATGACTGCATCTGTTGTTGAGGTTTCAGTTCTGGAACTCTATGGAGTATCCCTCCATTGCATAAAAAATTGAGTTAAAAAACAAAATCAAATTGAATACCGATCAAGAATGAATTAAAAAAAAATTCTTCTGAATGTGTCTGTGCGAAATATACAAATCTTAGAATCGTTTCGAAAACAATACAACTGCATACTTTAACACAAAAAAATCATAAAACGTATTCTTAATAACAATCAAGTTCATTTCAGATAATGTGCACGCACAATTTCATGCTAGGAATTTTGACAACTAAAGGTGAAAAATTACCAAATGTAACATTACAAACATCTTATTTTCCTTCTAAGCACCATTTTGTTTGTATATGCTATTTGTATGAGTAGTAATATTACCTTGAATTTATTATTTAATGAAGCATTGTCAACAATGCTTAATTTTTACTCATATTTTTTTATCTTGTTGTGAAAAGCTATTGAAGTTAAGATGAAAATGAAAAAAATTTGTGAAAAAAATATTAGTATCTTCAATTAGAAACTTGATTTCAATCTCACTGTAGGAAAGGGTCCATTTTGTTATTTTTGAAGATTGGGCACATTCTTAATCTTGAATTTTTGAGCAAACACATTTTTAAATTATGATTATATCATTTTTTTTTTTCTTTTTTGTTTTTTTGAAAAGTACCAGTGTCTTGAAGTTGACAGTTTTATTGAAAAATTAATGGTAAAATTTGTTCATGCAAATTTATCATCGAAATTGCAGTGCAATCTTTAAAATGGTTTCCTAGATTTAAATTTTTCTAAATTTAAAACAAAATGGATTCCAGAAATTTTTTTTTTTTTACTGAAAGGGTTATACAATATATTTTTATGACAATTTCAGTGAAATGTTAATTTTTATGACCAAATTTGATTGTAACACTCTTTGTCATCAGAAATGAACTTGGCAAACCAGGTTCTAATCCTGGACCTGTCTGTTTGCATTTTACTTTGATTTGATGTTTAATTATTAGAGAGAAAAAAAAATCTAAAAATCCCCAACTCTTCTCTTCTCTTTAACATCCTGTTGAGAATTTTGAGAAGTGAGAATGGTGCCAGAGAATTCCTCAAGGGCATACATATAAAATGCAAATTGCCTTTCTATTTAAAGTTACCTATTATTTCACTTAAATCACAGACTTCTAAATATATTTAATATTACATTTAAACAAAGGCTATCATTTGGAATAGATTAGGAAAATGAATGTGACTTCCGGCCGGGTGGAATGAGGTGGTATAGGACCTTAAGATTTAAAAAAAATAAAATCAACCCTTCTCCCCTAATATATGTATATTTAAGGATCTCAATGTCATTGACATTTTGGGGGGTTGTAGTTTGAAATATTTTAGAATAAGAAATTTGATCGTTAAAGGAATAATAAAGTACATTTGGGTCTGTGAATGAGACTAATTAAAGATAAGATAGTGTAGATCAACCATCCCTCACTAATTTTGGCCTTGTGCCACATCTTATATATTTTTATACAATAAATACCAGCCCAACTTGTTATGCTGTTGAAGGTATGACAAACAGAAGGCTGCAAATATTAACATTTGCTGAATGAAGGACTGGAAATTTATTTACACATTCAAAACATAGTGATATTTTTCAGCCTATTTATATAAATACTAGCTGAAATACCCATCTATGTGAGGGTGGGGAAGAGAACAACTTTTTCTTTTCTTTGCAGAATGATTCCTTAGTATTTATGGGAGCTGGTGAATGTTGTATCTGTCAGTTATGCAAAAGATATATATATATATATATATATATATATATATATATATGAATTGCTTGTGACACCTTGTGCATCTTCAACCAACCTATTTTTGATAACGTTTTCAACATTGTTCATGTCAACGTTATATTTCACATAGCTGCTACAATTTTTTTTTTTTTTTTTTTTTTTTAGACTTAAACTCCTATAGTTTCGTAATTTATTATAACAATGTCGAACCAAGGAAATGTATAAAATCTGTTACATTCTTTTTAGTCCTATGTATGACACTAGATTGCATCTGGTAGTGGAGCTCTTAGAAGTGTGAAGTACCTCTTTATAGCTATTACTCCCAGGTCCAACTCTGATCTGGAGTGGTAGTACCTGTTAGGGTCCCATCTATGGGTTAAAAAGAAAAAAAGTTAAAATTCCTTAAAGAAAAATTGAGTTTAAAAAAAAATTGAATACCCAACAATAATGAATAAAACAAAATATCTTCAGCATAAGATAACCCAACAAGGTTTAAAGTGCGATAAAATCCAACCAACCTAAAATCCTTCCCAGAATCAAATCTATTAAATCCCTAGTTGCTAGTACAACACCCCACTGTCTAATTACTATAGCACCTGTAAATCAGTAAAAACATGTACCTCAATTTTTACTATATATATATATGTATAAAGGCAGCTGGTGTGTATGTATGTATGTTCAGAGGTAACTACAAAAAAATTAAATATGTATATATATTACACATTCAGTATCATCAGAGCTTGATTTTTGTGCAAAAATGACGTTTGTATTTATATTCCTGAAGATATTTAAAAATCATATGAATAGTAAAAGGGAGTCATTGGTGGTGTAGCATTTGTTTGCTCCTACTGGGATGAACTTATGTCCAAAAGGGTTATCTTCCCTTACTGTGAGTGTTTCACCACTAGGTGACACTATAGCTGGGTATTTAAACTCATCCGGGGGAAGACCTCGCCTCTTTCTCTTGGTCTAGCATCCACAAAAGATGGATTAGACGCGTGGAGTCTCTGTCCATTAAGTGTGGGGCTCTCATATTCTTCATGAACTCTTTCTTACTTCTAAAGGACTTATATCCTATCTGTTTGTGTCTTGTCATGTATGTCAAACTCCACGTGCTCAGACAATAAAGTCTGTATTGTTGTTATGTTGTACTTCTTTGTTCAAATTCATTTATGTATATATTCATCTATTATTTCTCTGAATGTTTGAGATGAGGCTTGAAGATTAGTATTATCTGCGTTATTCGGACTATTGTCCCCATCTTCATTGTTATTTGTACAACATTTTGGCTGATATACCCTCCGGCCTTCTTCAGGTATTTCTTGTTGGACTCGGGAACCTTCTTTTCGAACTCGGGAACTTTTTTGTTGTATTCGAGTCCGAGAAGGTTCCCAAGTCTAACAAGAAATACCTGAAGAAGGCCGGAGGTATATCGGCCGAAACGTTGTACAAATAACAATGAAGATGGGGACAATAGTCCGAATAACGCAGATAATACTAATATTCACCTATGTTGGAAGGTTACTCCGTGTCTTCTAATGTATTCTAAGAACCGCACATTTAATTCTTATAGTGGCAGAATTGTAAAGTGAAATGAGCAGAGAAATTGGTCAATAAAAAAATGAAAAAAAAAAAAAAAAACAGAAAAATGTCTGGTCAGAATCTGCAGCAAATCCTGAATGAAAACGTTTTTTTCTTTTCTTTTTCTTTTGCTTATTTATAGGAGTACGTACATTCAAAATCGGAAAGGAAAAATGTTTCTATTATTCCGTGAATTATTCAAAGGAATATTCTCGTCTTTCCTGTTACACTCGTGATGGCACTCGTGCAAATAATTCATGGAATATTGGGAATACTTAATCTCCGAACTTCAGGTGTCCCTCAAGTGGACTGGAGAAGTGAGACAGCTGAAATGAAGTGATCAAGACGACAAAGATAGGGAAACTTGTTTTAAATAATTCATAGAGCCATGGCTATTTGTTTTGGAACTTCAGTCGTGAACAGTTTGCTTTAGTATTATTCGGACTATTGTCCTCATCTTTATTGTTATCTGTACAACGTTTCGGCCAATGTGCCTTCCGGCCTTCTTCAGGTATTTGTTGTCGGACTCAGGAGCCTTCTTGAACTCTGGAACCTTTGTACAGAAACGTTGTACAGATAACAATAAAGATAAGGACAATAGTCCGAATAATCCAAATAATACTAATTATCAAGCCTCATCTAAAAAATTCAGAGAAATAGTGTAGATAACAATAAAGATAAGGACAATAGTCAGAATAATCCAAATAATACTAATTATCAAGCCTCATCTAAAAAAATTCAGAGAAATAGTTTGATTTAGTTGCTCTGTTTAATGACATATCAACTAGAGTTCCTGCTAAATCACCAAAGTTAAGCTGCAATGAAACTGTTCAATACTTAGATGGGTAACCATTTAAGCAATAGCAGTTACTGTACGCAACCTTGATATCAAAATGGCTTGATTCGGTATTAAATGACCTGAAAAGGGTTGATGCCATAAAAATAACCTACTATTACTACTACTTGAGGGGCCGGGATAGCTCAGTCGGTAGAGCGTTCGGCTAGAAACCACAAGGTTCCTAGTTCGATACCGGTCCTCGCCAACTCAGCGTATGAGTAGCACAGGGTTCTGTGCGGTAAAGTAAGGAGCTGATGGTAGGTGTGCCGCTCCACCTCATATGCTAAAAAACAATCTCCTTGGTCTAGCGCTATTGAAAAGGGATAGACTCCCTCACTGATTGGCTGATACCGACTTTAGGCCGCCCTGATGACTTTACTTTTACTTACTACTATTACTTGCTGTCCATCGTATCCGATGATGACACCACACGAATCATTTTCCTCCAATTTAAGATAGCCGCTTCTAGTATTTTATAAATACATTGCTAATGATTTTACTATAGAAATGCATTGGGTTCTTGCAACTTCTGTACTGATACTGATGTGAAGCTGTACGAGCTCTTGTTCTTCCCTTGACAGACATTGGTGGTATTGTTGCATAGCTTCTTTATTATTATTAGCTAATCATTTCAAGCCCTAGCACCTATATGATTGATTGCCCTTATGGCAAGCCCAACCCTTTTTATCATATGGTTACTAGAAGGTGGTGGCTAAGGATCTTCATGTCTGAGAATGACATTAAACTCTATCTGATGGTGAGGTTCCAGTTCTGGAGGTTTGGGGATTGTGGAGCACCCCTTCATCACCATTGCACCCTGGTCCACTCTGACCCAGAGTGGTAGTACCTGCTAGGGTCCCATCTATGGGTTAAATAGAAAAATGTGTTTATAAAAAAAATTGAATATCCATTAAGAATGAATTTATTTCAAAACTTTATTGGCATTAAATGACCCACTGAGGTTTATATGCCGTAAAACAAACCAAAGCTCTTTATTATTCTTATTATACTTAACTTGTATATAACTTCTATGTTCTATGCTGGCCAGATAGGGCTGAGTTGATAATATATGTAGGCGGATTAACTAATATGGTTAATCAAGGGAAACCTGTACTCCTATGCTGGATTTGTGATCTCCCCCTCCCCTCCACTCAAACCCTCCCTCCACCCCCACATTCTCGAGACATTGTCTTACGAGGGAGACTTTCATGCTGCAGTTTAAATGTACTTTTCTCATTGTTATCCTCGCTAATGAACCCCTCCCGTAACTGGATAACGTTGATAATATCTGGATTAGAGTGGATTATCCTGATCCTCTTTCCTCCAGTAAATATCGAGGGATGTGTTTCGGTATTTTATATGAAATGCTTGGAGAAAAATCTAGATGGGAGCTACACAAGGACGCCGCTTTCTGTTTTTGAATGAATCCTAGAAACAAACCCCCCTACCCCAAAAAAAGCAACTATATGGCCGCTTACCTCCTATCATACAAACTATCCTGGGCACTGCTGCAGATGTAAGGATGAGTAGCACAGTTTGGTTAATCTTATCTGTGATGAAGCATCTGGGAGATGGTGGTAGAAGTGTCACTCCTCCACCTCAGCAAAAACAATCTCCCTGGTTTAGCACTAGCGAAAAGGTGATAGGCTCCCTTTAAGTTTGGCTGATAATGACAATTAGCCTCTCTGCTGACTTTACTATATATATATATATATATATATATATATATATAGGCATGAATCTACCTCTTCTCCCAAACTTTGTTCTCTAACTTTTTGTAAGGCAACCAGTCTAGGAGAAGGAAAACTCTGAATTCTAAACAGCAGTTTGCTTAGAAATTGAACTTTCTCATATTCTGCTCATAACGGAAAGTTTGGATATATATATATATATATATATATATATATATATATATATACACACACACGCACAAGTATGAGATAAAATCTTATAAGTAAATATCAGGCAAAGTTAGATTTAGAATCATTTTATTTTTTTAAATATTTTAGCAGTGGCTACCCGGTGTTGCCTGGGTAGAGTGGGATTTTTTAAAGTTAGTCCTGCAGATCCATTATTACTGAATCATGAGTTGAATCCTCATCGGATGCCCCATTTAAATCCCCATGTAAAAAAAAAAAAAAAAAAAAAAAAAAATAGATCGTGCATTGATCTAGCTACTCTGAAAAGAAGTGTTTGTCTACTATCTAAAATATTAAATGAAAAGAAAATCCATGCTGTTTTTTGCTCAAAGACCAAGCCCTGGTGATATTTAATGTGTGTATATATATTTACTTTGTCGTTAATTGTTTTATTTTCAAAGTTTCCTCCAGACATACATATACAGACAACTGCCCTTTTTATATATATATATATATATATATATATATGGTGTTGCATGATGAACACAGAACGGAAGATTTAGGAACACCAGTATTAATATAATCTTTTAATAATGGAATCGGGTCTCTATTTGTCTGTAACAGAAATTACGTCACGTTACCTAAAATCGTCTTAACATAGAATAAATACATTCAAACTTAGACGTTCCTCATTGTTTTTAAAACGATTTTTAATAAATACGTGTCCGGTATTTTATATTTATATATAGTTTGTTTTATTTTTATACATATTTAAAATTATCAGAACTAGGTTTCCATTTCAAATGGTTTTAGTTTTTACTCCTATAATAAATTTGATTTTACTTACTTATGGTACAAACTCTCTGACATTGAATTTTTAACTCCCACACAATACCATTCAAAAATTAATTTTTACACTGCCCAGAGGGTGTTGTTTTGTTGCTAAGTATATATAATAAAACAAGCTCTAGGAAAATGTATGGGTTGGGCAGTTAGATTTTTTTTCTATCAGCCACGCTAGTTAAAAAGCTAGGTCAAAGAATTTTAAATACTGCTTCCTATTGCAAACAGGCTGGCCAGCTGACCCCCCTACTTGGAAAGATCTCATCCCACATTCCTCTTCCCGCATTTGATGCCATACTGAACTAAGTCCTGGGGAATATCAATAACGCCCACCTGCAATGGTCCACTCTACAAATTGGGCAAGAATTCAGAGTAGATACTAATTGTAGCTCTGTGTGGCACAGGGTTAAATTGGCTAGTAGGGGAGGGTGAAATTTTTTTCTGGTGGAGAGGCAAGTCCATCTGGTTGTATCCTGTATCGTGGCATTTTATCAGTTTTAGCACAAGCACTGGTAAGAAAAGAACAACTATTTCCAAGCATCCTCGCTGTCTTGCTTATAACTTTAGGAAGCACGTGGTGTAATGGTTAAATTCATAGAAAATGGACTCGTCACCCGGAGTTCAAATCCTGGATGTGGTAATTGCATTTCACTTAGCACTAATACCCTTGGAAAGTTATGAATTCTACTCTCCCTCTAGCTATGGGTAAATAGTAGGGCAGACTGGCCTCTTTAACCTTGGTTTGGGAACCGGTTTAGGAGAAGGAAAACTCTGAATTCAAACCTGTTAAACTCTGCTTAAGAAATTGACCTTGTGTCACATCCTGCTCATGTTGGTAAATATATATATATATATATGAGGGGTAAGACTCACCCAATGGGGCCACCTATTGGCCATGGGTAGTGACCCATGATGCTTAAGGACGGAATCCTAGTGGCTGAGCAGTCCATGAACAAGCAACACTCTATTTTGGCCCTTACTTAGGCTAGATGGGTGGCCAGAGAGGGCCCCTCTGATCAATGCTGGTCATGTCAAACCTTAGCACCTATATGATTGTCCAATGGTGATGAAGGGGTGCTCCACATTCCCCAAACCTCCAAAACTGGAACCTCACCATCAGATAGTTTAACGTCATTCCCAGGATATGTAGACCCTCAGCCACCGCCTTCTAGCAGCCGTATGATAAAAAGGGGTTGGGGCTTGCCATAAGGGCAATAGGGTTGGGAAAATCATATAGGTGCTAGGCTTGACGTGGCCAGCCGATTGATCAGAGGGGGCCTCTCCGACTGCTCGTCTAGCCCGAGATAGGGCCAAAGTGGAGTATTGCAAGTCATGAACTGGTCATCCACCTGGGCTCTAGCCTTAAGCATCACGGGTCGCCATCCACAGCCAACAGGTGGCCCCATTGGGGGAGTCTTACCCCCCTGCAGAGGTGCAGTCGGTGGATACAACAAATAAGTGTAGCATGCTTTTGTATATGGGAGGTAGATAATGTTTCTGAATCTAAGCCAGACCGATGAGCTTCATGATTACGTTTTTATTTTTTATTTTCATTTTTTTTTGGTTTTACTACATGCTGTTTATTTCCAAATCCTTCAGCCTCGTGTATTAGCAGGATGATAAAAGGACAGTTTTGTTCAGCACAAAGACAGAACATTCTCAGTGTGTAAAGGAAACTGTCTGCGGCTCGATGACCCATGAATATGTTGATATTCAGAAAATCCTCTATTGAATGTGTGTATTCGCTAAAATTTCTTTTCGTTGTGCATTTTTTTTGGTGGGGGGGATGGTGTGGGGTCATTTATCAGAATCTGCTTCAAGATTGCATTGTTGCAATGAAAGGAAAAGTGCAGACTGCATTTTTTTGAGTACATTTCTTTTGCTGCATCTTTGAATGCAACCCGAAAACCTCCTCTCTCTCTCTCTCTCTTTATCTATCTCTCTTTGTCTCTCTCTCTCTCTCTCTTTATCTATCTCTCTTTGTCTCTCTCTCTCTCTCTCTCTTTATCTATCTCTCTTGTCTCTCTCTCTGTCTATCTCTCTTTGTGTCTCTCTCTCTTGTCTCTTTGTCTCTCTCTCTTGTCTATCTCTCTTTGTCTCTCTCTCTTTGTCTCTCTCTCTTTGTCTCTCTCTCTTTGTCTCTCTCTCTCTTTGTCTCTCTCTCTTTGTCTCTCTCTCTCTCTCTCTTTGTCTCTCTCTCTCTCTATCTTTGTCTCTTCTATCTATGTCTCTTTGTCTCTCTATCTATGTCTCTTTGTCTCTCTATCTATGTCTCTCTCTCTATCTATGTCTCTCTCTTTGTCTCTCTCTCTCTTGTCTCTCTCTCTCTCTCTCTCTATCTATCTATCTCTTTGTCTCTCTCTATCTATCTATCTCTTTGTCTCTCTCTCTCTCTCTCTCTCTCTCTATCTCTCTCTATCTATCTCTCTCTATCTATCTATCTCTCTCTATCTATCTCTCTCTCTCTCTCTCTCTTTCTCTCTCTCTCTATCTATCTCTCTCTTTCTCTCTATCTATGTCTCTCTCTCTCTCTTTGTCTATCTCTCTAGGTATCTCGATCTAAGCATCATTGGCCCCCTTTTTTGTTGCCTGCAGTCAGTAAGGAACTGAATTTTGCATAAGGAAAGTAAATGCACTTGATATGAAAAAAAAAAAAGTGGGGTGGGGTTCAGAATCTCACATGCACTGCACATTGTGCAGATATGCACATATGTCTTCTTATATAAAGTACACACATGCATATAAAGGAATGAATACACCTCGCATTTTAAACGCCCAATAGGTAAACAAGTATTGATCTATACGTGAGTAATAATTGTGTGAGAAGACGAAGGACTGGGAGCAATCCTTGGCTTCTAAAATGATTTCTATAGATTAATAATTTTGTGACCATAAATCAAGGGGGCGACCTTTACCCGTTGTATATAGAGTATTCAAACCTAATGGGAAGGAATGGGGAGCAATCCTTGGATTCAGAAAGGATTTCTATTCATTAATAATTTTGTGACCATAAGGGTCGACCTATGAAATGAGTAATGATTTTTGTAAGGTTGAAAATCACAGAAAGACGGGGGAGCAATTCTTGGTTTCAAAAATAAATTCCATAATGTAATGATTCCGTTGATACACGAGTTCGACTTATAGGCAAGAATATACAATATATTGATGTTATCGATTAAGTTTTATGTATTTCATTATTATTATTGAGAATAGAGTTGGGTGGGGTGTACTGATATTGGGAGATGGGTCAAAACTAGACACTCATATGGGTGCCTGTGTCATTTTCTAGTCTCTCTCTATCTCTCTCTCTCTCCTGCCCCCCCCACTCTATCATTTTTCCCCTCATCATCTTTCTAAGTACACTCTTTCTTCCTCTAAGTATTTAAAGACAATACAGAGATGCTGATAGGTACACGTCCTTTTTTTATTGTCTTGGATTTTGAAAAATAAATATTTCTAGGACATAGTTGACCCCTCTTCGCTTTCTCTCTTTCTCTTTCTCTCTTTCTCTTTCTCTCTCTCTCTTTCTCTCTCTCTCTTTCTCTCTCTCTCTTTCTCTTTCTCTTCTCTCTCTTTCTCTTTCTCTCTTTCTCTTTTTCTCTTTCTCTCTCTATCTCTTTTTCTCTTTTTCTCTTTCTCTTTCTCTCTTTCTCTTTTCTCTCTTTCTTCTTCTCTCTTCTCTTTCTCTCTCTCTCTCTTTATCTATCTATCTCTCTTTATCTATCTATCTCTCTTTCTCTATCTATCTCTCTATCTATCTATCTCTCTTATCTATCTATCTCTCTATCTATCTCTCTTTATCTATTTATCTCTCTTTATCTATTTATCTCTCTTTATCTATCTATCTCTCTTTATCTATTTATCTCTCTTTATCTATTTATCTCTCTTTATCTATTTATTCTCTCTTTATCTATTTATCTCTCTTATCTATTATCTCTCTCTTTATCTTCTTATCTATTTATCTCTCTTTATCCTATTTATCTCTCTTTATCTATCTATCTCTCTTTATCTATCTATCTCTCTATATCTCTCTTTATCTATCTATCTCTCTTTTATCTATCTATCTCTCTTTATCTATCTCTATCTATCTCTATCTCTCTCTATCTATATCTCTCTTTATCTATATCTCTCTCTATCTATATCTCTCTCTATCTATATTCTCTCTCTATCTATATCTCTCTATATCTATCTCTCTCTATCTATCTATCTATCTATCTATCTATCTCTCTCTCTCTCGTCCAAAAGACACCAGAGGTTAACATTTCGTTTTCTGGTTGCCTATCTCCTGATTACATCTCTTCTTAAAGTATTCAATTCTTCGTGTCGTCAGCCAGCGCCTCGTTAGAAAACAACATTTATGTTTGCCAATATTTAAGCGTATGTCAGTGTTCTCTCTCTCTCTCTCTCTCTCTCTCTCTCTCTCTCTCTCTCTCTCTCTCTCTCTCTCTCTCTCTCTCTCTCTCTCTCTCTCTCTCTCTCCCGTGCACGCGCTCGCCCCCTCTCTCTCTGTCCCCGGCACTTTATTTTTCTCTCTAACTTATTTTTGTTTTCCTGTCATTTTTCCTAGCCTATTTTATCTGTCCCGGGGCGGCTATGTCACGACGTACGATGCTTTTTCGTAGGAAATATTATTAAATAAGTTTTTACGAAAAATACTTTTTCTTTCCGTCTTTTTTCTCTCTTCATGTTTGTTTCATTATGAACATTATCTCTTAGTTACTTCTCTTGCTATTCCCTCCCTCTACCTACTTACCTACCTCAAGGTACGCGTGTTGTTCTCTTTCAATTCCAATCATCTCTCTCTTTAGGTACGCCGATTCCCCCCTATCTCGCGCTCTCTCTCTCTCTCTCTCTCTCTCTCTCTCTCTCAATGCGATGTCTGTCTGTCGTCTCTCTCTCTCTCTCTCTCTCAATGCGATGTCTGTCTGTCGGCTCTCTCTCTCCTCTCTCTCTCATGCGATGTCTGTCGGTCTCTCTCTCTCTCTCTCTCTCAATGCGATGTCTGTCTGTCTCTCTCTCTCTCTCAATGAGATGTCTGTCTGTCTCTCTCTCTCAATGAGATGTCTGTCTATCGTCTCTCTCTGTCTGTCGGTCTCTCTCTCTCTCTCTCTCATGCGATGTCTGTCTGTCGGTCTCTCTTCTCTCTCTCTCTCTCAATGCGAATGTCTGTCTGTCGGTCTCTCTCTCTCTCTCTCTCTCAATGCATGTCTGTCTATCGGTCTCTCTCTCTCTCTCTCAATGCGATGTCTGTCTATCGGTCTCTCTCTCTCTCTCTTCAATGCGATGTCTGTCTATCGGTCTCTCTCTCTCTCTCTTCTCATGCGATGTCTGTCTCAATGCGATGTCTGTCTATCTCTCTCTCTCTCTCTCAATGCGATGTCTGTCTATCGGTCTCTCTCTCTCTCTCTCTCAATGCGATGTCTGTCTGTCGGTCTCTCTCTCTCTCTCTCTCAATGCGATGCTCTCTCTCTCTATCGCTCTCTCTCTCTCTCTCAATGCGATGTCTGTCTGTCGGTCTCTCTGTCTCTCTCTCAATGAGATGTCTGTCTGTCGGTCTCTCTCTCTCTCTCCTCAATGAGATGTCTGTCTGTCGGTCTCTCTCTCTCTCTCTCTCAATGAGATGTCTGTCTGTCGGTCTCTCTGTCTCTCTTTCAATGAGATGTCTCTCTCTCTCTCCTCTCTCTCTTCTCTCTCTCTCTCTCTCTCTCTCTCTCTCTCAATGCGATGTCTGTCTCTCGGTCTCGCTCTCAATGCGATGTCTGTCTCTAGGTACGCGATGTCTGTATGTCTCTTTGCGTCCACGATGCCTGTCTGTCTAGGTACGCGATGTCCCTCTCTCTTTCTGTACCCCTCTCTCTGTACAGTACGCGGTGTCTCTGCCCCTCTCTCTTTTTCTCTATATCTAGTTTTCACATTATCTACGCGAGTTCTCTCTCAGTACGTAATGTCTCTCCCACGTGTGTATGTATGTGTGTAATTTTTTTCACCTTATCTCTTCTCACTTTTCCCTCTCTACTTCAAAGTACGCGTCTATCTATCTATCTATCTATCTATCTATCTATCTGAGTAACTCATTTTTACTCTCAAGAAACGTGTTTTCCCCTTTAGCCCCCCTCCTCTCTCTCTCTCTCTCTCGCTCTCTCGCTCCCTTTCTTCCCCCTCTCTCCCCCTCCCTCTCTCTCTCTCTCTCTCTCTCTCTCTCTCCTGCATCTCCCTGCCCCCCCTCTCTCTCTCATATCATGTATTTATTTTCATAAGCCCTTGCTTTTCTGTGCGATTTTTCACCCATTTTTTTTCTTTTCCTTTTTCTTTTCGCCAGCAGAAATATTTTTCAATAGCAAAGTTATTAAATTTGTTGCCTATTGTGTTTTTTTTCTTCTTTTTCTTGTGCACGTCTTTCAATTTTCTAATTTTTATCATTCTTTTGTTTATTATTATTATGTTTATTATTATTGTTAGTTTTTTTTCCCTATTTAAAAAAACAAAACAAAAACCGCACCCCCCCCTCCTCCTCCACATACCTCCGTCGCCATCATTTCTTGTTTTACAACTTTTCCCTTTACACCCCTCCCCGCCTCCCTCAAAGACCTCCCTTCCCCCACACTCCTGTCTTCTTTGTTTCTTCTATCATTACTTATAGACCTTCTAACAGAGAACATCTTCCTTTTCTCGTTTTCATCAGTTTCAGGCTATGTTGTCACAAGAATTTGACTTTTCTCTTTTTCTTATATATATATATATTTTTGTTCCCTTATGTATATGTGTGTTTGGGTGTGTGTATGTATGTATATATATATATAATATATATATATGCGGTTTGCGTGTATGTATATATATATGTGTGTTTGCTGTGTATATATATATGTGTGTTTGCGGTGAATATATATGTGTTTTGGATGTGTATATATATGAGTGTTTGCGTGTGGTATATATATATATGAGTTTTGTTGTCATATAGTGTAATATATATATGAGTTTTGTGAATATATGTATATATATTGAGTCGATGTATATATGTATAGATAATATGAGTTGTGTAATATATATCATATATGAGTTTGTCATATATGTATATATATATGAGTTTGTGTATATATGTTATATATAGATGAGTTTGTTAATATATGTTATTATATATATATTATGAGTTTGTTATATATCTATATATTATATTATAATGAGGTTGCCGTGGTATATATTACATATATGCAGTTGTGATATATAATGGAGTGTTTGCGTGTGTATACTATACATAATGAGTTTGTGTTATACTATACATATATGAGTTTGTGCTTATAAGTTATATATTATATATGAGTTTTCATATAGTATATATTACATATATGAGTTTGTGCTATATATTATATAAACTATATGAGTGTGTATTGTATATATACATATATGATTTGTTACTATATGGTATATATACATATATGAGTTTGTGTATTATATATATATATATATGAGGTTGGTATATATATATTTAGTATGATGAGTCTTGTGTATTATGTATATATATATATGAGTTGTGATATATGTATATACATATATGAGTTTGTGTATATATGTATTACATATATGAGTTTGTGTATATATGTATATAACATTATGTATGATTTGTGTGATTATATGTATATAATAATGAGTTGTGTATATATGTATTTTTTTATTTAAAACTTTATTTTTATGAGTTTGTGTATATATGTATATACATATATGAGTTTTGTGTATATATGTATATACATATATGAGTTTGTGTATATATGTATATACCATATATGGTTTGTGTATATATGTATATTACATATATGAGTTTGTGTATATATGTATATACATATAATGAGTTTGTGTATATATGTATATAACATATAGATTGTGTAATAGATGTAGTAATACATATATGAGTTTGTGTATATATGTATATACATATATGAGTTTGTGTATATATGTATATACATATATGAGTTTGTGTATATGTATATACATATATGAGTTGTGTATATATGTATATACATATATGATTGTGTATATATATGTATAACATAATGAGTTTGTGTTATAATATGTATTATACATATATGATTTGTGTATATATGTATATACACATATATGAGTTTGTGTATATATGTATATATATATGAATGTTTGCGTGTGATATATAACATATGAGTTTGTGTATATATGTATATATTATATGTAGTGTTTGCGTGTGTAATAGCATAACATATGAGTGTTGATCTCTTCTT
>CM042148.1:15529896-15577396 GCA_023376005.1 Doryteuthis pealeii
TATATAATATATGTATTATGTATGTGTATATTATGTGTGTATATAATATATAATATATATATGTATATGTATGTGTTATGTATGTGTGTATATATATATATATTTATATATAATATGTAATGTATGTGTGTGTGTGTGTGTATAATATAATATATATATATATATATATATGAGATACAGAATTATATGTGTATAAAAAATCATACCCTACATTTTTGATGCCTTAGTCTTTCCGCATTTCATTCTTTCCTTATTCATTTTTTTTTCCAATCATACTGCCTTATTCTGAGCATATCCTTACCGAACCAGTTATAAAAATTAATTTTTTCTTAGAATCATACTTAGTTTTAATGTTGTACTTGTGTATACATATTTATTTGCTTACATATTTTCTCTTGTCCCTTATTTCTTTGTCTCTTCCCATGATGCCTCAGCAAAGAAGGATCTAGCTGCCATTTTTCATTTTTTCCCCAACCTTTGTCTTTTTTTTTTTTTAATATTTTTGTTTCTTTTATGCATTTAAAATATATATATATATATATATATATGTATTTTTTTTCTGGCTTCACTGTCATTGCAAGTAGATTTAAATCTATGTATCTTATTTCATCTACTTGTCTATATTCTCTCTTTCTCTGGCTCCTGAAAAGAAAAAAAGAAAACCCCCCCAAAAAATGTTGGCAAGGAAATGAATGGAAGCACCCCCCCCCCATTGCTTTTGAATTGCAAAAATAATTCAGAAAATCTTTTTTTTTTTTTTTTTTTTTTTTTTTTTTTGAATGATTGCATTCATTGTTTATGGAAATTGTTCTTGCCCCCCCCCCCACTTACCACACGAAGTTTTAGCTCATCTCCTAAGCCTACTACATTGCCTTCCAATTGTACTCAGATTGGTTTCTTGTGACTGGTCCTTCCATTAAAGCCCACCGATTTATTTGTGACTTATTTGGTGTACTACTTTCGGCTGACCCTCTAAAAATTGTTCAGCCCAGAGAAATTGGGAAGGAAATAGTAATAAAATGTCAATTTGTGGAATTTTTCCAGAATGAAACCAAGATGGCTGACTCTTTTTCCTGAATGAAAAAGAAAGAGTTTTTGAAAAGATTTGTTTTTTTTCTTTCTTTTTTTCTTCTCTTTTCTTTGTTAATCAATTTGAGTATATATTTCTCTTACTATTTGAATAATTCAAATAAGGCAGGAAATATACCTAGCAGGCATTTAAGCCCTGTAGTTTCTATTCTTCAAAGCTCGAACATCATACCTCTATCTTTTTTTGGTTTTTGTTCTCCCGTCTTGCCTTTTCTACAAATTAACAGACACGTCTTTTGGCAAAATAAAAATATTCTCTTGATCTTTCGTAATGAAGAGACTATAACGGCGAAGGCGTGACAGAATGTCTTACTGCCGCATCGTCGTTTCTTGGCTGACTATTGTTTCTCTGCAAACATATTAAATTTATATTCTGTGAATTCTGGCACTTTCGAGGAGGTGGACGGGGGGGGGGTTGCTGCTGCAAAATTTTGTCAATTGCAGAACAACATATTTTATTTGATAATCACTTTAGCATTTTTTGGTATAATCATTAAGGCGCCATTCTTTGTCTTCCTCCACCCCCCCTTTTTATTTTTCCTCCTTCTCTGCGGTGGAAATTACTGCTTCAGAGAAGGTTCTAGAAAGAATAATTTGATGTAAACTAGTAAACAATAGGCATGAGATTTTACTGGGGAACGCTTTCTCGTTTTGTTCATTAAATTTGCCACAGACTCGAAACTTTCCTCTGCCCTCCAAATGTGCTCCCTCCCTTCTCTAACAATTATCGTGGCTGCTCTATCTGGCTTGTGTAGATAATTTTATCTATTCACCTTCTTTCTTTTTTTTTTTTTTTTTTTTTTTTTTTTTTTTTTTTTTTTAATTATCCATATGACTTCTATTGAGTTCTATGTGGCTTTGTAGTAAAGTATGCGAGTGGCCTATTGTCAGTATCAACCAAACCATGAGGGAATCTATCCCCTTTTTGCTGACAATGTGAGTGTAAAGAAAGACAAGGTGATGAAGATGTTGTTCATTTACCTATGATTTATTGTTTTCTTAAAATTTGGCATATTGTCAGTATCAGCCAAACTGTGAGGGAATCTATCCCCTTTTTGCTAGTGCTAAACCAGGGAGATCGGTTTGGGGTTTGGTTTTGAAGACTATCACAATGTACGTGTAAAGAAAGACAAGGTGATGAGGGTGTTGTTCATTTACCTGTAATTGTTGTTTTCTTAAAATTTCGGGATGAAATATCCCCTCGTCAGAAGAATTCTGAAAGGTTGGAGTCCTATAGAGGGATGCTCACAGTAGCTTGTATCAATTTGTTCTGTTGGTATTTTGTACTTATTTGTGGTGTTGGTAGAATGTGTTTGTATGTTTGTCTAAATTCTTGTGTGTGTGGGTCTTGTCCTTGTGTGCTTTGTCAACTCTGTATATATAGATAGATAAAGAACAGTTACTTGAGGCTAAAATTGTTTTAAGGTTTATTAGTTATTAGAAACCATATAACTTTATGCAAACAATTATTATTAGAGATGACTACTTGAAACCATATAATTGTGTATAAATTATTTATACTAGCAAATATATGCACCCTCCGGGTGCAAGTATTTAAGTTTAAATGTAATAAATTATTAGATTAAATCAGAAAGGCTAATGAAACTAATTAAGAATTCAAATAAAAAGATTTGAAACGGAGGGGGTATAATCGGAAAATAGAACAACTGAAACTTACTCTTTCATCACTTCCGTTTTTCAATGCTAAATTTTCCTAATTTAACTATTTAGTTAAAATAGGAAGTAAAGAATAAATTACAGTTATTTCTTCTTGTTAATGAATTTCTTTTAGGATTATTGAAGAGATTTTTCCTTATATTCATTAAGATAAAACCAAACAATTAGAAATCAATAATACCATGCACATTTTTATTAAAATCAGTTTTTTAATATCAATATGCAAATTAGCTTTACGTTTACACTGAAAACTGGTATTTTGTTGTATATATAAATAAAATCGCATGTTATTAGTATTTAGGTAAGGCCAACAGTATTAATAATGTCAAACAGTTTTATTATTAATTAAGGTTTAAATAGAAATAGAATCATGGAGAATGTGTCGTTAATAACTAAGGAAATTGACTTGAGTAGTAATATAGTTTCGGTTACAGACAGAAAAACACCACAATCTCCATTATAATAAGATTAGATAGAAATACTTAATGTTATATAACTGTATGGAAAAAAATCTTAAGAAAACAACTGTACAAAAAAATGAATGTAAAATGACTTAAATTACCCCCCCCGCATCCCATCTAACGTAGCAAATTACTCTGCCACACCAACACATTGGTAGGTGGTTTGAATCCTGTTTTCCTTCTTGCACGATTGTGCCTACCTACAAAGCTAAAGAGAGCTCCGCCTGCCCTACAGGTGGAGAAAAGATGGATTCATGCCTTTGCCAAGGGGATTAGCATGAAGGAAACAAGAACAACCACAATGTGGAACATGTCAAACACCTTTGACAGTTAAACACTTATTCATGGAATGCAGGTTTTTTGCTCACATCAGAAACTGTTATTTTTAAGCAAACAATATGAAAGATCTGTTTGAATACGTCAACATGGAGGATATTCTTTTTTTTTTTTTTTTTTTTTTTTTTTTTTTTTCTTAGGGAATAAAATTATACCATAGAATATAGACATGAAACAAATCAATACCATACAACATAATCCCCAATAATGCTAACATATTTTTAAAACCAATTACTAAAAAGTATAAATATATAATACACGATATGTATAACTTCCTAACCGTTAGGCATGACATAACCCCGGACGGGTTGATATGCCATTAAAATCAATAACCAAACAACAACAAACAAGGACTTGGAAATTATTTTAATATCGAATTATTTTGGAAATGTTAAGTTTTGGGAAGGTAATCAATCTAGGAGAAGGAAAATTCCTGAAGTCAAAACTTTAGGAGTGTTGTTTGAAAATCAATTCGAACTCACTTACTACGATATTGCACTCCAATGCATTAACCACTCCGCCACAAGGACCCCCTCTTCCACAGAGTTTTATGGATAGGTATATATTTTAAGTGAATGATGCTTAAGAAATTTATTGATGTAAACATTTTTTTTTTTTTGTCAGAAATTTTGTACCATATGACATTTAAAATCAATAAACAAACAAATGCATACAACCATTGTCAGGATTTGAACACTGGTCACCAGCTCCATTTCTCAAGACAATAACAGTTAAGCTACACATACCTCTGTGAATCATACTAATAACAATACGTGCAAGGAGAAAGAAAGATGGGGATGTCGATAAAAATGTCTACACATTTTGTTTATTAATAGCATTGCCTGTTTTTTTTTTTTGTTTTGTTCTTTTTGTTTTTTTGTTTTTTTTCTTTTCTTTTAAATCATTAAACACTTTCATAATATTGAATTATGCGATAATAAACAGCAATTAACATACCTCTTGTAATTGGAAGAATTCTATTCCATTAAAAAAAATGTGTATGTACTAAAAATGTTTGTACAGGGTAGTCCGAAAATCTTGTCATTGTTTTAACTCATTGTTTTTTGTTTTAATTATGATTTTATATATATATATATATATATATATATATATATATATATATATCTCATAATTAAAAAAAAAAAACCAATGAGTTAAAACAATTTGACAAATGGCCAGTCTGAGTTCGACCCTAGCCAAAGATAATTGTCTAGCCACACTGAAGAGGCGTGAAACGTCAAAACACGTGTCTGTGGATAACTTATTATATATATATATATATATATATATATATATATATATGAGAGAGAAAAATTTTTAAAGCAAACAAACACAGGATGTCATGAACAATGGAAACTCTTTATGTCGATACTTAAGTATTTCGTTGTTGTTTTTTTAAATTAAAACCTTCTTCAGGACATTGAATATTTTTCACATGCAATGATTGCATCATCGGCTTTCATATAAAAACGCCAACTAAATAACGGATAATAACCTTTTATCACACATTCATCATACACGGAACATCTTGCATCTTTTACTCATGCAAATATTCAATGTCCTGAAGGTTTTAATTTTTTTTAAACCCGAAGTACTTAAGGTTGGGGAGGCCCCTCTCTGATCCTTCGGCTGGTCATGTCAAGCCCTAGCACCTATATGATTGTCCCAAACCTATTGCCCTTATGGCTAGCCCCAAACCTTTTTATCATGTATGTCCTAGAAGGCAGTGGCCTTAGTGTCCTGGTTATGACAATAACCTGAATTTAATGGTGAAGTTTCAGTTTTGAAACTCTGGTGATTGTGGAATAGTCCATCATCACCATTACTCTCATGTCCACTCTGATCCGGAGTGGTAGTACCTGCTAGGGTCCTATCTTTGGGTTAAATAGCAAAAAATGTGTGTGTAAAAAAAAAAAAAAAAAAAGAAAAAAAAGTTTTTCAAAAATTTTGAAATACCTATCAAGAATGAATAAAACAAAATGTATTCGGCATCAAATAACCCAACAAGGATTGATGTGCCATAATATCCTACCAACCAAAAAGCTGCCTATTATTT
The DNA here is from genome assembly GCA_023376005.1 of Doryteuthis pealeii. Classification (NCBI taxonomy): domain Eukaryota; kingdom Metazoa; phylum Mollusca; class Cephalopoda; order Myopsida; family Loliginidae; genus Doryteuthis; species Doryteuthis pealeii. Next base: position 15,535,516 of record CM042148.1, read on the forward strand.
GTGGCAGATGTGGTTCTATACTTGGAAATTTGAGAGAACAGATTTTATTTTTAGATTTTAAAGAAGTTAAATGATTAAAATTGTTTTTTGGTCAATTTCTTAAATAGACTTTTCATTTGAATCTATCATTAATGGCTAAAAAATTGAAAACAAGTTTTCGTTCCTTTTGATATTTAAAAAAAAAAAATTATTTTGTTCTTTGTTTTTTTTTTTTTTTTTTTTCCACTTCACTTTTTATAGAAAGAAAATTGGAGTTGGGGTTTGGAATGTTTGAAAAACAACTAATTATTAGATTTTTGAGATTGCTCTGGGGTTATCTGCCCTTACACTCTCACGGTTTATTTTTAGGGATTGTATTTATTTTATTTTTTTTATCTTAACAATGTCTGTTTTTATTCATTGACACTTTTTTTTTATTTCATTGCATAAGGAATACATTTTAATGTAGGTGGAAGGGGAGAAAGTGTTGAAAAATAAAATAAAAACAAAGACCCCCCCCCCCCAAAAAAAAAAAAAAAAAAAACTATTGTAAAATCTGGATTAGATCACCCTCCTTGCACCATAATTTTTTTTGTTAAATTACATCAAATCTGTGAATACAAGGAAATATCCGAGGAGGATCGAAAGGAAAATTTTGGAATTTTCTTGTTGGTTTATTTTATTTTATTTTTAAGATTTTTCTTTCTGGAAAAAAAATTATAGCTTTTTTTTTTTTTTTTTTTTTTTTTTTTTTTTTCAAAATTATTTTCGAAAGTTCTAAAAGGGTTAATGGACTTTAGAACTTTCTATTTTATTGAACTGTCTGTTGTAATCGTTTTTATTCTTGTATCAGTCGTTTGTTACCCACAATCCTTTTCATTTTTTTTTCTTTAATTTTTATTTTCATTCTATCATCTTTGGTGTGAGATGTGTGTATATGTGATAGAGAGTATGTCAGGTGGAGAGAGACACTCTGTGTGTGTGCGTGCAACCATAACCTAGCCAAAATGAAACCCTATCGACAGGCCTTAGAATATAGTACCTCTGCAGTAGAGATGATACCCCACCCCCTCCTAAAGAAGGGATGTCCTGGATATTGTAGAATAAACATACTCACTGTTGAACCAATATTCCAATTACCATTCTTTTTGGCTATTATGACCTTTGTGCTGCACCAATCTGTAGGCATGCCCACGGGTACTAGAGCTGTGATGCCTCTTTTCTATGTCTTTCCAAAGGGTTTGTCTCACTGGTTCTTTGAAGTTGAAGGGCATTGGAATTGGGTTGTACCTGGCTCTAAGGACTGACCCCTCTTTGAGGTGAATATTTATTCTACAGATATAACACTGAACTGCATTTGAGGCTCCAGTTCTGGAGAGTGTGGAATAACCTCTTCATTGCTATTACTTCCAGATTCACTCCGAAAGGATCAAATAGATTTTATAAAAAAATGATTTGTATTTGATAAAAGTTTGTGTCAAAAAAAGAAATCTGAAGAAATAACTACACAAGAAATGTAAATATGAATATACACAGAACGGGATACCCTAACCTTTTAGGTGTAAAATAATGGTAATATTTGGATTATTCGGACTATTGTCCTCATCTTTATTGTTATCTACACTATTTCTCTGAATTTTTTAGATGAGGCTTGATAATTAGTATTATTTGGATTATTCAGACTATTGTCCTCATCTTTATTGTTATCTACACAACGTTTCGGATGATGTGCACTCTGGCCTTCTTCAGGTATTGAAACATTGTGTAGATAACAATAAAGATGAGGACAATAGTCCAAATAATACACATTATCAAGCCTCATCTGAAAAATTCAGAAATAGTATGAAATAATCAGTTGATACTCCCTTAAAATCTATCAACACAGCAAAGATGGTTAATCAAAGATTCTTACAGGAGAAATTTGTTTAAAATGTTTTTTGTGAATAAAGCAATTTCCTGTCCAATTTGCAACTGCATGATAATATTGTTATTACATTGATTCAGCAATGCCTTTGTTGTACAGGGCTTGAGATTAAGTGTCCCATTGTCCCAGAGATAATAGAATATTGATAGAGGACACTAAATAGGGGTCACCCCTTCAGGAGAGTAGATTAAAAAAAAAAGAAAAGATGAATGAATAATAAAATATAATTGACTACTTTTGAAGGTTTTGAGTTTTTTTAGATTTTTTTCTTCTAATTTGTCCAAATTATAACCAAGAAATTTATAACTTAATAAATTATAACCAAGAAATTTATAACTTAATAAATTATAACAAGAAATTTATAACTATAAATCTATAACAAGAAATTATAACCAAGAAATTTATTTTGTATGAATAAAAATTGACATGAAGTAGAGTATCTCCCTTGTATCATATAATTTTGGGGCGAGGTTATTGATACCTAGCATTTGGCTCTGTATATATATATATATATATATATATAAGGGTAGCGAAGATATAAAGTCAACAGAGCATGATAACTGTCAGTTTCTCACCTATGTGATTTTCAAAACCTAAGTATATATATATATATATATATATGCCCTATTAATGATATTGATTATTCTTTACTTATATATATATATATATATAATATATATATATATTATAAACATTTCAAAAGTACATTAACTTTTTTCTATCTCTCTCGCTTCTCTCTGCTTTCATAAAAATATTGGCTATAGAGGGAAAATTAGTTTAATTGATAATAATCTTTTTTCTTTTTTTTTTTCTATTATCAATACTAATTTTTTTTTCTCTCTTGATCCTTTCTCTCTCTGTCTCTCTTGATCCTTCTCTCTCTCTCTGTCTCTCTCTTGATCTCTCTTCTCTGTCTCTCTCTGTCTCTCTCTTGATCCTTTCTCTCTCTCTGTCTCTCTTGATCCTTCTCTCTCTCTGTCTCTCTCTGATCCTTTCTCTCTCTCTTCTCTCTCTTCTCTCTCGTCTCTCTCTTGATCCTTTCCTCTCTCTCTCTCTTGATCCTTTCTCTCTCTCTCTCTCTCTTGATCCTTTCTCTCTCTCTCCTCTCTCTCTTGATCCTCTCTCTCTCTCTTGTCTCTCTCTTGTCTCTCTCTCTCTCTCTCTGTCTCTCTTGATCTCTCTCTCTCTCTGTGTCTCTTGATCTCTCTCTCTCTCTCTCGATCCTTTTAAAGATTTCAATTCAATTTTTTGTTCCTTCCTTTTCAAAATCCCTGCTGTTACTCGGCCTTTATCTCTATTGTGTCTCCCGCACCACCACCCCATTCACACACACACACACACCACACACCCACCCCCCCCCCCCCCCGATGCCTCTTCCATCCAATTTTGCTTTCTGCATCTCTCTCTAAATTCATGAAAGAATTGGAAAATTGCAGATTACCAGAAGTGAAATGGCGAACAAATTATTGCTACAAAAAAAAAAAAAAAAAAAAGATTTCATCTCAATGCCATTTTGATTTTTATTTATAAAATAAACCCAATGAAAGCAATTCCTCAAACGCAGCATGATGGCCGGCATTAAATTCTTGGAAATTCCAGCTTCAAGAGACATTTTTGAGATGCTGCCAAAATGGCTGATTTTTCTAATTTTCATAAACAGAACTTTTAAAAAAAAAAAGAAGAATCTCCTGTTTGTTTATTATCTATTTCTGTTAATAGAACATATTAGTATCTCTGTGACGGTAATTCCCTCAGCTTTGCATAGTCTGGCACAAGGTAAAAAAATATGGAGTGCTCAGTAGGGATCAGATTTTCTAATCAGTGATATTGTTCTACTGCAGATGCTCTCCTTTGTGTGTAGATAATTGAGTGGAGGAGCGGACACTCATTTTGCACATCAATTTAATTTCTGTATTGACAAAGAGCATTGTGTACTACAATAATAATGCAAATAATTCCCCTCTCCCTCTCTCCCCCTCCCCTCTCTCATATATATATTATTATTATTATTATATTATTATAATATAATGTGTGTGTGTATGGAAACTTTATATGTACTTTTGAGTTCTGTTTTGGTTGAATCCTATGATGGAAGCATTTGATATTATTCTCCCTCTATCTCTTATTATTATTATTATTATTATTATTATTATTATTATATATATATATGAAATTTCTTTTCATGACATCTCCCCTTTACCTCTTACCAATATACACACACTTCTCCCCTACCTCTTACCAATACACACACACACACACACACACACCTTGAGTTTTCACTTCCGCTGTCGTTTATCGCTACAGAAAAAAAATTTATACACACACACTTACCACATTACCTAAAAAATGCACAATGTTTCCTTCAATACACACACTACAGCGCTACATACTCACACCTTAAAATAGAATATTTGATGTCATATTTCAAAACCGTCTCCTTTTTTTCAAACTTCAGAAAAATTTTTTAAACAGACTGAATAAGAAGGATTACACTCACTTTTTCTCATCATTCTGTGATATAAATATTTCTTATCTTATGCCCTTGAAGATGATCTATTTAATAGATCGAAACACTGCAGCGTCGGCCAATAAACTCACCACTTAACCCATTTAAACCTGTGTTTTTTCACTTTTCTTGATATATTACATACCGTCGGATTTACTTCCTCTCTTCACATATGTGTGTGTGTGTGCTCCCTAGGCCCTAGTATTTAAGTTTTACTATAAGATATATCTATCTATCTTTGAATTTCATTGGACTGCTAACTTTATTAAAAATGGGAAACCTGGAATCCGTGAGGCTTTATATACGATTTTTCTGGTAAATCCTGAAAGATTTCAGTTCTTCTCATTGTCTTAGAGGATGGTGTCTATTACTGGGAAATAATTAGCCTAATGGTGCTGGTCTTGCTCTAGGTGGTTGTGTCCCTTCAATAAATTCTTATTCAGAGATATATATCGAGTGTCCACCTGTCAGCCTGACAGGTAGGGTTCGAATCACACACAAAGCACTGCCCTGTCTATAGCTCTGCTGATGATGCCTAATAAGCTGAAATGTACATACAGAGATTGACCTTTTCTCGATTTGTTTACGCTTTACATTTAAACCGATATGCACGCCTAATTCATTTAATTAATTAACAAATTAGGTATGACTTTAATTAAGCACATAATCTCCCCCAAAAAATTGTCGGCCTTCGCCATTTCAAACACCTTGTTTGACCACTTCACATATATATATATATAATTATTATATATATATATATACTCTTAAAATCATTAACCTGCTCTTCATAAATCTTTCTTCCTAAAACACTTCCACCTGTCTCAAATCCTGGATTTGCATAGCCTGGTCAAAGGCTACATTAATGGGAGCACCCAATGAAGAATCTGCTGGTCACATCAAGCCCTAGCACCTATATGATTGTCCCCAACCCTTTTTATTATATGGGTACTAGAAGGGGGTGGCTGCGGGTCTACATGTCCTGGGATTGACGTTAAACTCTATCTGATGGTGAGGTTCCAGTTCTAGAGGTCTGGGGAATGTGGAGCACCCCTTCATCACCATGGCTCCCTGGTCCACTCTGGCCCGGAGTGGTAGTACCTGTTAGGGTCCCATCTATAGGTTAAATAGAAAAATGTGTTTATAAGAAAACTTGAGTATCCTTTAAGAATTAATTTATTTCAAAACTTTGTTGGCATTGAATAACCCAGCGAGGTTGATATGCCATAAAAAAACAAAACAAAACAAACCAAAATCAATATAACAGAGTAGGAACATGTGGTCTTGGCAAAAAAAAGACCAAGTGTTGTTGTGCCAGGAACTTTTCAGCAGACCTGTGAGATTGAGAGATAACTTCATCAACAATTAAAGTGTATTAGCATTGTGTGTGACTTTTGAATCCATTGACTGCAGTGATTTTTTTTTTTTTTTTTAAGGAACAATGGCCGAAGAGGTCATGAACACCGTGTTGTAGGTAGGTGGGTGGGTGGTTGGTTAAGTTAATATTCACTAATTCTGTCTAATTTCAAGTACATATAATCTCCTAATTATATATGTATGTGTTATTTATAGCATGTATTACAGTTTATACAGATGTATAAATATCAGTACTAAATAAAAAAAAAAATAAAAAACTACTACAAAAAGTTCAGTGACACGCAGCTAAGTTAGCGATTAATTTTACAGGATTGAGGTCAAATTCTGGACAAGGCTACTTGCATTTCACAGTGATGCTGATTAGCTTTTTAATTTAGTATGTCCTGGGATGTACATATTTGCTTTGAATGGGTCACCGGGAAAATTTAAGGGTCCCAACTAAAGTCGTCTAACCCCAACCTTGTAACCTAATCCTGTGTAATTTGTTTCTAAGAAACTATTTTAAAAATAATTTTTTAAATAAGAATCTCCTGTTTGTTTATTATCTATTTCTGTTAATAGAAGATATTAGTATCTCTGTGACAGTAATTCTCTTAGCTTTGCATAGTCTGGCACAAGGTAAAAAATATGGAGTGCTCAGTAGGGATCAGATTTACTAATCAGTGGTATTGTTCTACTGCAGATGCTCTCCTTTGTGTGTAGATAATTGAGTGGGGAGCGGGCACTCATTTAGCACATTTGTATATACAGTTAGCTTGATTGAAATGGCGAGGGAAGAAAAAAGAAAGACACTGGGATGCATAGATATGATTTTACTGTGTCCTTTTAGATTTTTGTGTGTCAGGTACAGGCCCTGCATCCCTATCAGCATCTCTGATTTCATTTCTTTCTGATTTCATCTCATGTTGATGCCCTTGGGAAATGCATGAATCCTTGTTTTCAGTGTCTTGGGTAAGGACGTTAAACTGCATCTAGTGGTGAGGTTGAAATTCTGGTGCTCTAGAATATGGAATCCCCCTTCATTACAACCCTCCCATCAGGCTACCTGTTGGTTGTGGATGGCAACCCATGATGCTTAAGGATGGAATCCTGGTGGCTGAGCAGTCCATGACATGCAACACTCTACTTTGGCCTTTACTTCGGCTAGACGAGTGAGTGGAGAGGCCCACTCTGATTGCATCAAGTCGGTCCTATCACCTATTTTTTCGACCCAAAAAACCCCAACCCTTCTTATCATATATGTGCTAGAAGGCAGTGACCAAGGGTCTTAGTGTACTGGATATGATCTTAAACTGCATCAAGTGGTGAAGTTCCAATTCTGGACCCCTGGGGGATGTGGAGTATCCTGTCATTGCCATTACTTCCATGTCCACTGTGACTCAGAGTGGAAGTACCTGTTAGGGTCCCATCAATGGGTTACATAGATTACAAAATGAGTTTTAAATAATGTCTTTGAAAAAAAAAGTTGAATACCTGTCATGAATGAATGGAACAAAGCATCTTCAGCATGGAATATCCCAAGAATTAATATGCCGTGGAATCCAACCAACAGACTTGATAAAGGAAATACTTCACAAACTTTTTGCTTACAAATCATAAATGCCCACCCCAAAGATTTGGCATTAAATAACCCACAAAGGTTGATATGCCATACAACCAAACCTTCATTGCCATTAGTCCCAAATCCATTCTAACTCAGAGTGATTGTACTTGTTAAGGTCCCATCTGTGGATTAAATAAATCAAAACATGAATTTAAAAAAGTTTTTTTTTTTAAATTGAGTACCCAACAAGAATGAATAAGACAAAAACGTTTTTGGCATAATATAACCCAACAAAGGTTGATGTGCCGTAAAATCCTACCAACCAACTAGAGAATATAACTAATGTAATTTTTTTTACCATTATGACAAGGACTAATGACAAAAACAAAAACAATTCTGTTTCTAATGTCTAAAAAATTATTCAAACATATCAAGGTTACAGGGGATTCTCTAAACTTTTTTTTTTTTTTTTCAGTTTTAGATACAAAATATTTAAGAATTTTTTTTTTTTTGGGGGGGCGCTTTTTATTTTTTCTAAAAATGTGGAGTGTTTTCTCCACGTTTTTTTTGGTCATTTTTATCTATATTAAAAAAATTTTAAGGTAAATTTGAAAAAAAAAAATGAATACAATTTTCAATATCTGTCTTTGATCTACTTTTTTAAAAAAAAAGCAACCTTGTGTGTGTATTTGAGTGTAATGGTGTGTATAAGTTTGTGTGTGAAGTTTGGCTCTTTTGTGTGTATTTGTCTCTGTGTGTGGTCTCTTGTGTGTGTGTGTGTTGTATTTGTCTCTGTGTGTGTTTGTGTGTGTGTGTGTGTGTGTGTTTGTCTCTTTGTTGTGTGTGGTGTATTTGTCTCTTGTGTGTGTGTGTATTTGTCTCTTTTGTGTGTGTTTTGTCTTTTTGTGTGTGTGTGTGTATTTGTCTCTTTGTGTGTGTGTGTGTGTATTTGCTCTTTTGTGTGTGTGTGTGTGTATTTGTCTCTTTTGTGTGTGTGTGTGTGTATTTGTCTCTCGTGTGTGTGTGTATTGTCTCTCGTGTGTGTGTGTGTACTTGTCTCTCGTGTGTGTGTGTGTGTGTGTGTGTGTGTGTGTGTTGTGTGTGTGTGTGTGTCTCTCGTGTGTGTGTGCTCATTCTCTTTTGTGTGTGTGTGTGTGTGTGTGTGTGCTCATTTCTCTTTGTGTGTGTGTGTGTGTGTGTGTGTGCTCATTTCTCTTTTGTGTGTGTGTGTATTTTTGTCTCTTTTGTGTGTGTGTCTCTCTCTCTTTTGTTGGTGTGTTTTTAGTGGGTGTGTCTCTTTTGTGTGTTAGTGTGTCATGGTTATTTCTCTTCCTCCTTCCCCAAAATGATGAATAGACCAGAAGTGATATTGACCTTGAACTTGACACTATCAAGTTGTTGTTGTTGTTGCATTTGTAAATAAGGCCAGCTGCCAGTCTCCCCCCCCCCCAGATGAACTTGGCATTAACTGTGGTCAGGTGCACCTGATAGACTGACCCTGAAACCCCACCCCCAATATTATTAACAAAGCAGACAACTTCCTCTACAAGTTTCTCCCTTCACTCTCCTTCAACTCCCCCCCCCGGTGTCCTGGTTGTCAGTCTTGATTATCCACTTCCCAGACCCTATCATAATTTAGATGACCAGCTGTTCTATAACATGGAAATCTTTTTTTTTTATATGGTCACTTAAAAAAAAAAATTCTGTATCCTTTGCTTAATTCTATGTATTACATCAAAAACTTTTTTCTTTTTTCTTTTTCTCTTTCTTTCTCTTTTTCTTTCTTTCTTTCTTTTCTTTTTCTTTCTTTCTTTTCTTTTCTTTTTCCTTTTTTCTTTTTCTTTTTCTTTCCTTTTTTCTTTTTCTTTCCTTTTTCTTTTTCTTCCTTTTTCCTTTTTTCTTTTTCCTTTTTTCTTTTTCTTTCCTTTTTCCTTTTTTTCTTTCCTTTTTTTCTTTTTTCTTTCCTTTTTTCTTTCTTTTCTTTCCTTTTTTTTCTTTTTTTCTTTTTTTCTTTTTCCTTTTTTCTTTCTTTTTCTTTCTTTTTTTTTCTTTTTTCCTTTTTTCTTTCTTTTTCTTTCTTTTTTCTTTCTTTTTTTCTTCTTTTTTTCTTTTTTTTCTTTTTCTTTCTTTTTTCTTTCTTTTTTTCTTTCTTTTTTCTTTTTTTCTTTTTTCTTTTTTCTTTTCTTTTTTCTTTCTTTTTTCTTTTTTTCTTTTTCTTTTCTCTTTTTCTTTCTTCTTTTTCTTCTTCTTCTTCTTTTTCTTTCTTCTTCTTCTTTTTCTTCTTCTTCTTTTTCTTTCTTCTTTTTCTTCTTCTTCTTCTTTTTCTTCTTCTTCTTTTTCTTTCTTCTTCTTTTTTCTTTCTTCTTCTTTTTCTTTCTTCTTTTTTCTTTCTTTTTTGCTCTTTTTTTCTCTTTTTTTACCATCTGTATTTTTAATGATCGGATAAACTTAACTTTATCACAGAAACTCTCATCTGGTCTTCTTGGCTAATCAATTTTTTTTTTCCAAAATCATAATCATATTTAGTATAAATACGTTTTTAAGACTACAATATATTTAGTATCAAGCAACGTTCTCAGAACAAAATTTTGGATGGGAGTCCCTATGCTGGACTGGTGATATTATAAGCGAGTTCAAACTCCAGTCATGCTCTTACATTCACATTAGGACTAATACCCTTGGGAAAGGTATGAACCGCCTCATCACCCCACCCCAGCCATGGCTTTGAATTGTACCACTTTATTCATTTTACTTTGTTTTATTTTGTTTCTTTTTCATAATTGTAAGTTTTTTTTATTATCTTTATTTAATTTCTACTTTTCTTTATCATTTTTATCCTTCATTATATTGTAATTTGTGAAAAATTTAGAAATGTTAGTTTACGAATGTAATGACTTTGGAAAATTTTGAAATCTTTTAGGCTCAAAAAAATTCAAATTATGGCCAAAATTAAAAGATATAAAATAGCTGTAACCCCCCCCCCCTAAATCTGTTAAACTTGTCAGTACCTTCAATTTAGACCATAATGAGTATAACAGCCAAAAGGGAGTGGAGCCCACACACCTTGAACTGTCACAGCCATAGAATTTATGTACCCTTCAGCCTAGCCTCTAGTTTAATTATTTTCCTAAATATAACCCCCCCCCCTCTGGTACTGTATACACATATACAAATGAAAGCTCAAGAGTTTCTTTAAAATTTTGAATATTTATATAGAATAATATTGGCTTTTTCCAGAGTATGTCCTTAAGATTTACTGTCTGATAAAGCATATATATATATATATATATTATATATATATATATATATATATATATATTTATCCACATAAATCCTTGTTTTCTTCTCATTTTCACAATCCTGAAGAAGGTTTCCATTGTGAAACGAAACCTTCTTCAGGACTGTGAAAATATGTGATGGAAATTTATAGTCGATACGATACTCCATTTTGGAGTATTGACTATAAATTTCCATCCATCATAACATCCTGTGTTTGTTTGTAAATTTTCTCTCCACACACACACACACACACCACACACACATATATATATAATCGTAAACACGAGCCAAAAGTTTAAAAACTGTCCATTTTTTTCAAAAGTCAACGTCTCTGACGAAGAAAAACACCGAAAAAGTGATATTCAGAAACCAATGGTTAGACAGACTTTTCATTTGTATTAGTTAAATTGAACATATATATATATATGAGCTTTAAAAAGACTAAATACTTTGTTCATTATTGATTTAAAAGAAGAGTTTAAAAAAAATAAAATAATAAAGGTGGGGAAGAGATAAGAGAGCCAAAAAATACCCCCCACACACACACACTTATTGTTACTTTTTTTTTACTCTTTTAATCGATAATAAACAAAATTTTGATCTTTTTTAAAAGCTCTAATAAAATTTTTTACTTGTAAATTTTTTTTTTATATGTATGTGTGTGTGTGTATGTGTGTGTGTATAATATATATATATATATATATATATATATATATATATATATATATTATATTACAGATGCGCTGTTGGTATTAATGAGAATATGCTTACTGTATCATCTGCAGGGGGCTAGGACCCCATCTTCAAAAGAGGTGTACTGAGTATGATATTAAACTGTACAATGACCAAGCCGCATCCATTACATATGATATATATTTTAGCTTTTTAAATCCCGGGCAATGCCAGGCAGCTCTGCTAGTTTACATGTAATTTTTTTACACTAAATCTAACTCTATGGTAGAGGTATAGTAAAAAAAGAATGAAAATAAAACACTGTAAATGATTTTTCAAACATTTAATTTTGAATAAATGCTGATCTAAAATAAACTATTGTTTTTTTTGGGGTTTTTAAAAAAAATTATTTAGTGATACTTACAGTGAGTAATGATAATCTTAATATTACAGATTTTGTGGGTGGGGGAAGTCTGAAGTCCTGCCGCAGCGGACCGAGAAAAGGGCTATGATGACTGAATGAATGAATTGTTACTAATACATAATCATTCTCCATTTTTGAGAAAGATGCGATTTGAAGGCCACTTAAAAAGAATAACATAAAATAAAAAAAATAAGATTTAAAAATTAATTTTCTTTTGAAAAACCCTTTTTCTCTGTTAAAAATGATATCATGCATGAAATATAAAATAATAAAAATAAAAAATGAAAAAAAAAAATGAAGGTTTTTAAAAAGGAGACAGGAAGTGATCAGGGAGGAAAGAGGAAGCCCCTAGAACTTAGGAGAATTTTTGAGAAAGAAGGTTTGGATAAAGGAAGACAATAGAGACAGTGGCTATATTAATTAACAGCAGGTTACTACTGTTGGCTCCTTTTTTTTTTCTCTTTAAAGTTCCCCAAATTTTCTTAAATTTATTTTTATTTTTATTTATTTATTTTATTTATTTTATTTATTTATCTATTTTTTTTTTTAGATTTACTTTTTAATTTTTAATTTTTCTTTTTGAGTCGAAAGAAGAAATAATGGATGAGCGGACTAGATCTCCTTTTATAAATTGAAAGGATTTAAAACGAGAACCACTTGGAGGGTTGGGGGGTAGAAAGTAGTTAGAAACTGGCTATTATGAGCTATGATCTAATCAGACCCCCCCTTTTTTTAACTCCCTCTCCCCCTTTTTTTTAACTCCCCCTCCCCCCAACCAAACTTTTTTTTTCTTTCTTTCCAAGTTGTTATTCTTTGGTTTTCATTAAGACCAACCATTCCTTTTAACCACTGGTAATGTATAAATCAAATCTTTTACCTTGGTCATCATCATCGTCGCGCTGTTAGCACGGATATCCATGACAATCTCTCTCCATCCGTCCCTATCGCTCATCATTCTCGGGAGGTCCTCTATGCAGTATCTTGTATCCGCACAGAGCTGGTCAATGTATGTCTTTTTTTTTTTTAAATTTTTTTTTTTTTTTTAATCTACCATGACAGGCCAGTCTCTTGAAGCTGGAAGACTACAAGACAATATATATATCTTTTATAATGGAGATTGTGTGCTTTTCTATCTGTAACCGAAACTATATACTACTCAAATTACAATCCCTTAGTTATTACATTAATTCTCAATGATTTTATTTTGAACCTCAATTATTTAATAAATTGTTTTAAATTATTAATACTGTTAACTATGTCTACATACTGACAACATGCAATTATATTTATATATACAACAAAATAGCGGTTTACAGTTGTGAACGGGAAGGCTAATTTGCATATTAATATCAAAAAATCAAATTTAATAAATATGTACTTAGTATTATTGATTTCTAACTGTTTGGTTTTATTTTAAAATATAAGCAAAAATCTCTTCAATGAATCTTAAATGAAATCCATTAACAAGATAAAATAACTGTCATTTTATTCTTTACTTCCTCTTATAACTAAATACTTAAATTAGAAAAAATAACAATGAAAGACAAGAGTGATGGAAGAGTAAGTTTCAGTTGTTCCATTTTTTATTATACTCCTTCTGTTTCAAATCTTTTATTATACTCCCTCTGTTTCAAATCTTTTTATCTGTATTCTTATTTAGTTTCATTAGCCTTTCTAATTTAATACAATATTTTATTACATTAAAACTTAAATACTTGCACCCTATGGAGGGTGCATATATTTGCTAGTATATATATATATGAACTGGCTTTACCTTAGTTGGTAGAGCATCTACCAAGGAACTATAAGGATCCAGGTCCGATACAGGCCCTTACCAACTTGGGATATATGCAGCACATCTTGGATCTGTGTGGCAGTCCAACTCAAGTGCTAAAAAACAATCACCCTGATCTAAAGATAGTGAACAGAGAATAGACTCCCTCACTTTCCAGCTGATACTGACAATAAGCCACTCCACCTTATATACAATTAAAAATTTTTTTTCTTTTCTGTTTCTCTCTTGATGAATCCGGATTAAAAACATTTACATCTAAAAGTAGACCTAATTATCATTATGCTCTGATGATGATTTTTAATAAATCGAAATATTGTCAATATTAGCAATGAAAAAGGATATAAAAATATATTCATTTTAACAACAAAGTCTGTTTTTCATACCCTTTCTCGATTTGTTTACGACTTATATTTGAACAGATATGCCTTCCTAATTCATTATCAACTAATTAATTTTCAAATTAGGTATGACTTCAATTAAGCACATATTCTCCCAAAAATTGTCGGCTATCACCATCTCAAACACATTGTTTGTTTACTTTCATACTGTTGTGTAGTAAGTCACCAAAAATGTATATCTCTGTTCATAACAAACGAGAAATCTGGAAAAACCAGCTAGTGTAATGGTTAGAATCCCAGCCTGTAGCCTGGCAGTTAGGGTTTGAATCACACACAAAATAGTTCCCTATCTATTACTCTGCTGATGAGGCATAATATGCTGAAATGTACATACAGAGATTGACTTTTTCTTGATTTGTTTACACCTTACATATGAACAGATATGCCCGCCTAATTCATTAATTATCAACTAATTAATTTTCAAATTAGGTATGACTTCAATTAAGCACATATTCTCCCAAAATACCCTTTATTTATTTATTTATTATATATATATATATATATATATATATATATATATATATATATATATATATTCATTGTTGTTTGTAAGATTTTTTTTATTTCAAAAGCCATATGAAATGAATAGTTGTCTATCAAGTTTGGCCTAAGGCAATGAAAATTGAGAGCAGCTTGCTGCTATTCATTATTGTATAGATTGCTGCACAATTCCTCCAATCTTCATTGCATTAAAAATCAGCATTTGAATTGCTAATGTTTGACCATAGCTGTCTCACCACCTGCAGCTACTGGCAGCCAATATAGACGGCCACTAGACAAGACCTTATTGTTTCTTACAAATAGCCTCTTGTGCGAAGAACAACAACTTCTGTTTGACATGTCTTCATTGTCGTAAGGCTAATATCATTCACTTCAGAATCTAATTATTAACCCGAAGATTGTGTCTTTTCGGTCGCAAGAAAACGTTGGAATTGTGAAGATTTTCTGAAGACAGGTTTCATTGTATCTCTTTTTGAAACAGTTTTGCAAACATGGCAATCCCAAACCTTTTTCTTTTGTATGTGTGTGTGTCTGGGCCTTTTGTGTGTGTGTCTGACAAACCACCCCCCCTTGACAAGCCAGTTCTTGGCCTCTGCCTCTTAAAGAACTGAAGACATTGGTTTGTGATTCTGTACTTTAGAATTTGTCTTCCTCCAATGGGTGCGCTCATTTTATCTTTCTCCATTTAGACTGTCTTCAGATTTTGAGTGTTTTTGTCGGGTTTCAATGTTGCGAGTCTCCTTTTGGAACTCATTTTCAATATTCGTTGTTGAATTGAAGTGTCTGCCTCGTTCCTTGACAGATTTTGACAATGAGGAAAATGGATTCTCATTTTCTCATCTAAAAGTTTCTTTGGCGAAACAGGAACGTGTAAAGTAATCGGTGTGACAATTCCAATTCTATTGGTGCTTTATCTGCAAGACTTTGGTTTTCTTTTCTGCATCTTTTTCAACTTCAAGGAATTCTTGAGTGTAATAAAATGAATTTTCTTCTGTTTGTCTTTTGTCTGTCTTTTGTTTTGTGTCCATCGCTTATCTGTCTTTTGTTTATTTGTGTATGTGTGTGTCTCTCTCTTTTGTCTCTGTCCCTCTCTCTCTTGTCTCTGTCCTCTCTCCCTCTCTCTCTTGTCTCTGTCCCTCTCTCTCTCTCTCTCTTTTGTCTCTGTCCTCTCTCTCTCTCTCTTGTCTCTGTCTCTCTCTCTCTCTCTTTGTCTCTGTCTCTGTCCCCCTCTCTCTCTCTTTGTCTCTGTCCCTCTCTATCTCTCTCTCTCTCTTTTGTCTCTGTCCCTCTCTCTCCTCTCTTTTGTCTCTGTCCCTCTCTCTCTCTCTGTCTCTGTCTCTGTCCCTCTCTCTCACTCTTTTGTCTCTGTCCCTCTCTCTCTCTCTTTGTCTCTGTCCCTCTCTCTCACTCTTTTGTCTGTCCTCTCTCTCTCTCTCTCTTTTGTCTCTGTCTCTCTCTCTCTCTCTCTCTCTCTCTCTTTGTCTCTGTCTCTCTCTCTCTCTTTTGTCTCTCTCTCTCTCTCTGTCTCTGTCCTCTCTCTCTCTCTCTCTTTTGTCTCTGTTCCCTCTCTCTCTCTCTCTTTTGTCTCTGTCCTCTCCTCTCTCTTCTTTTGTCTCTGTCCCTCTCTCTCTCTCTCTTTTGTCTCTGTCCCTCTCTCTCTCTCTCTTTTTGTCTGTCCTCTCTCTCTCTCTCTTTGTCTCTGTCCCTCTCTCTCTTTTTTGTCTCTGTCCCTCTCTCTCTCTTTTGTCTCTGTCCTCTCTCTCTCTTTGTCTCTGTCTCTCTCTCTCTCTGTCTCTCTCTCTCTCTCTCTCTTTTGTCTCTGTCCCCCTCTCTCTCTTTTGTCTCTGTCCCTCTCTTTTCTCCCCCTGCTCTCTCTTTTGTCTGTCTGTATTCATCTTTGTCTCTCTCTTTTTGTCTGTGTATTCATCTTTATCTCTCTCTTTTGTCTCTCTCTTTCTCGTCTTTAGTTTTTTTTAAAATATTTTCCCCAAGTTTTGTTTCATTTTAATATTATTTTTTTTTATTTCCAATTTTATTTTTTTTATTTTTTTATTTTTTTTTTCATTGCATTAATTTTTGAACAGGATATAATTCTGTTGACTTTGTTTTTAATTAAAGAAAAAAAAAAAACATAACAAAAATCTGAATCTCGAAAAATTACCGAATATTTAGGAGTTCCTCATTTTTCACAAAATCTTCTTGTAATCACTTGACATTTTCGAAATGAATCCCCCTTACTATCCCCCCCCCCCAAAAAAAAAACAAAAAAAAAAAACAACCAAAACTTTCAAGGTTGGAGCCTGAAGTTAATCAAGGCAGAATAAGAAGGGTTAATTTGTCGTTTTTTTTCTCTTAACAATGACACTTCTAATAATAATTTTTTTTTTCTGCAACTCTTTGAATTTTAAAATCTCACCATTGATAAAAATTTGTATCTTGATTTTACGCTAAAACTAACGAAAATGGTAAACTGAAATAGAAAAATAAGTGAATTGGTTAGCTCAGTCGGTAGAACGTTTGGCTAGAAGCCACAAGGTTCCTAGTTCGATACCAGCCCTCGCCAACTCAGCGTATGAGTAGCACAGGGATCTGTGCAGTAAAGTAAGGAGCTGATGGTAGAAGTGGTACTCCACCTCAGATGCAAAAACAATCTCCTTGGTCTAGCACTATTGAAAAGGGGATAGACTCCCTCGCTGATTGGCTCATACCGACATTAGGCTAACCCGACGGCTTTACTTTTTTTACTTATAGCACTATTGAAAAGGGGATAGACTCCTTGCTGACTGGCTCATATCGACATTAGGCTAACCCGACGGCTCTTTTTACTTATAGCACTATTGAAAAGGGGATAGACTCCCTCGCTGACTGGCTCATACCGACATTAGGCTACCCTGACGGCTTTACTTTTTTTACTTATAGCACTATTGAAAAGGGGATAGACTCCCTCGCTGACTGGCTCATACCGACATTAGGCTACCCTGACGGCTTTACTTTTTTTTACTTATAGCACTATTGAAAAGGGGATAGACTCCCTGCTGACTGGCTCATATCGACATTAGACCGCCCTGACAGCTTTACTTTTTTTTACTTAAGTCAATACATTCTTAGCTGGTTGAGTATCTGCCTCTGAACCGCAAGGTTCCAGGTTTGATACTAGCCGTCATCAAGTCTGTGCGTGAATAGCACAATTCAGATCTGTGTATTAAAGTGGTGACTTGATGGTAAGTGTGGTGCTCCACCTCAGACACAAATATAATCTTACTGGTCTAGCACTAATAAAAGGGGACACTCCCTCACCACTGTCTAATTGATACTGACAGTAGGCAACCCTGACTTGAGCGTTAATGGTTATTTAACTTCCTTTGGCTTTATGACAAGTTTTCAGCAGTTACTGCCATCATGTTTATTTTCCATTTTCTGTTGTGCTTCTTTTCAATCAAGAATAATAAAAAAATTTGTTTTAAAAGAATAGCGTCGTTTGAGGGTTTGTTTGACCAGAATGGGTTTAAACGTTCAGAATTTATTGTTTAGGGTCTCGGTTGGCTTCTATCCAATTCTGTTGTCCTCATTTTTTGATCATAAAATTTTGTTTCAATGATTAAGCTTTAAGTGAAATTCATGATCTGTTCATTATCGAAGGTTTGTTGATTATAATTTTTGGGGGCTTCTGGGAATATTTTAAAGAGAATCCCCCTCTCTCTCTCTCTCTCTCTCTCTCTCTCTCTCTCTACCTCTACCTCTACCTCTACCTCTACCTCTCTCACTACCTCTCTCACTACCTCTCTTATTCTCTCTTGCCAAACCCTAACCCAACAAGAATAGCCAGTGAAATTTTTATTAGAGCTATCTACATAAATTAGAAACCAATTTTCAATCCAATTTGGAAATTGATAAATTTATGGGATCTGTTATGTTGAATGTTTTTTTACTTTTTCTTTTTTTTATCATCCAAAATCTTGATATGAATTACGAAATACTAATTAGAATCCTTCATACCTTTCCAAAAGAGAAGCAGCAACAGCATTATGGACTGTTAAGTGAACCCAATAGGTTGACAGGCCATCGTGTGTGTGTGTGTGTATATATATATATATATATATATATATATATATATATATATATATATATATATATAAATATATATATATATATATATATGAGGACTGCAAATAAGAAAAATTCTTGTATTGAAAGAGTGCCCAATACTAATATAACAGTGGATATATATATATATGTGTGTGTGTGATCATAATGGTTAACATCCTGGATAAGGCTGTTTGCATTTCACATAGTCCTAATATTCCTGTGGGTGGTATGAATCCAACTATTCTCCTTCCAGCAACATGTAAATAATCTTGGAGAAGGAAAATTCTGAATTTCATCCAGCTGTACACCACTTTAAAAAAAATTGACCTTGTGTCATATCCAATACGACTACGAGACTTAAAGAATTTTTAAAAAAATCAAATTAAGAAAATAAAAAAATCATCCCAGCAATTTAAATTTTTTTTTTTTTTTTTTTTCTTAAATCTTCACATTTTACATTTTAAAAAAAAATCTGACCTCTGCTTTTTTTCTTTTTTTCTTTTTTTTTTCTTTTTTTTCTTTTTCTTTTTCTTTCTTCTTCTTTCTTTTCTTTTCTTTTCTTTTCTTTTTTTTTCTTTAATAAACATTCTCATCTATATCTATCTTCCTACCTACATTTGTAGATAGATAGATATATGCATCAAATAATTTTTATCTGCACGGATAGGTTGTGACTCTTAATGCTGCTTGTATTTTCACTCATGTAAACAACTTTTTCTTTTTTTTTTTTTTTTTTTTTTTTTTTTTTTTTTTTTGTCCTTGGAATAATTGTACAAAACATCTACAAAATATTTTCTAATCAACATATTTGAATTGGAAGAAATGGGAGGAGTGGACCGGGAAGGAGGAGGGGTCCTGATGTATATCTAATTCTCAATTTCCATATTTTTTTGTACATTCACTGTCTACTAATGCAGACATTTATTATTAGCTATCTTTTGTCAAGTTTCTATCAATAAAAATTTCACTTGCTTATCTATTATAATTATGCATGCATATTTTTATTCCGTTCTCATAATAAAATATATACATTAATTTTCTAATATACGAGACAGTAACAGTTGTTGAGCTTTTGTGGTTGTAGGGTAAACCTATATTCATTTAAATAAATTACGAATTGCTTACATATCTGTGTGTTGAGATCATTATAGTCTAGACCAGTCTGGATATGCACTGCACAGTGGAGGTACGTGGTGTAATGGTTACGGGCATACAAAATCTTTTTTTTTTTTATGAACTCCTTGCTCATTCGGTTTTCCGGTTAACGCCGGGGATCCAGCGATCTTCGGCCGCTGGACTTGTCGAGAGTTTAATAATAGCGTCAATCCCAGGGGGCTATCCCCTGAGGCAACGACACAAATTTTGTTCTTTCCCACCCATGAGCTTCGGCTTGTGGGTGGGCCCACGTTAAAACGAGGCCTTGTGCCCAGTCCATACAAGTGGGGTATGCGACAAATATATACGGGCATATGAAATGGAAACGATAATCCAAGTTCAAATCCTGGATGCAGCTGTTTGCATTTCACATAGCGTTAATAATCATTAATATACAAATCCAACTATTCTCCCTCGAGCTATGGGTAAATATTAGGGCAGAGTGGGCTCTTTAACCTTGGTACAGCAACTGGTCTAGGAGAAGGAAAACTTTGAATTCAAACCAAAGGGGTTTCCGCCTTGTCAGCTGGTACTTGAAAACACTGACTGCACCTCTGCAGAGCGGTAAAATTCCCCAATGGGGCTACCTGTTGGCCATGGGTGACGACTCGTGATACTTAAGGATGGAATTCTAGTGGCTGAGCAGTCCATGACCTGCAACACTCACACTATCCCTTACTTAGGCTAGACGGGCGGTTGGAGATGACCCCTTCTGATCAACCGCCTATCATGTCAAGTCCTAGCACCTATATAATTGTCCCAATCCTATTGCCCTTATAGCAACCCTCCAACCCTTTTTTTGTGCTTGAAGGTGGTAGCTGAGGGTCTTATTGTTCTGGGTATGACGTTAAAAGGCATCTAATGATGAAGTTCCAATTCTGTTGCTGTGGAGAGTGTGGAGTACCCCTTCATTGCCATTTTCTCCCAGGTCCACTCTGAGTGGTATTACCTGTTTGGGTTCCATGTATGGGTTAAATTGAAAAAAAATTGAGTTTTAAAAAATAATCTGAATACCCACCCAGAATGAATAAAAAACAAAAACTACTTTGGCATAAAATAACCCAAGTGTTGGCATGCCATAAAATCCAGACAAGCAACCAGTTTGGTTGCAATACAATGAGGTGTTCTTGCAGGAAGCATGGATGGTTCCCTAGCATGCTCAGATTGTAAAGATGTTTGTGCCAACAAAGCAAGTTAGCCAGATGAGTCTCTTATAATAAGTGAACAGAAAATTTGTCGAGTTAGACAGCCGGATCTCTCCACCGAAAAAGACGTTCTCCTAGCTGCCAAAGTCCTTGCTACCTGCAACAATTTTTTCTAGCAGTCCTCTGCCAAAGCTCACTTGCCTCTTCTTCCTTGTCGTATGTTAGTGTTTTTGTCAGCAAGATCAGAACGCAACTATCTGGGTGTGGGAAGGCAACCTTAGATAATCATTAACTGCCCTGACTAAAACTCCCACATCTGGGTCAATCGCACATTGTAGGAATGTTATATGCATCAACAAGGTAGTCTAACCTCTAGCCATGACTCACTATCAGGAGGATGCGAGTTCAATCTCTTTAATCACCTGCTACACTCCCCCGATCTCATTTTGCACGCCAGACATGTTCATGCTCACTTTGAGCTACCACATGTATAATTTCTCTCACCACAACTCTGGTCTGATTATGACAGTCAGTAGGTATTTACCCAACTCATTCACCACAGGTAGGATGTGACACAAGGTTGCAAGTATGGAGCATCCAACTAGGACTGAACTCTGTTCACTAGTAATGGATCTATGAGACTAGATTGCTAAGTATTACACAATGATAGTATGCCTTTATTTACCCAACCTGTCTGGGGCATCCAGTGAGGATGGAACTTGCTATTCATCAGTAATGGATCTGTGAGATTAGCTTGCTAAACATTACTCCCTGGTGGGATGCCCTAATTACAGCATCCAGTAATAATGTAGGCTATGCCAGTTGAAAATTAAGGAAACTGAAGCTAAATTAATTAGGGCAAGTATTTCATGTTTTGATCAATAATTTGGCCTAATATGTGTTTTATGTATAGTTGTTATGCAATAATATATATATATATATATATATATATATATATATATAATGTGTGTGTGTTTTATCAGTAATCATCAGAAGCTTTACATCAGTGAAAAAATCTCCAAAATAATTACTAAAGTTCAACAGGCTATTTGAACTTGTTACACTCAATATTTTTGATAAACTTTTGATATTTATTATGCAATACATGTTGGCCTACCAAGCCCTCTTTATTTCATCTTCCAGATAGCCCAATATAAATTTGTTTGAAATATATCAGATATTCATCTCTAATCTTCTTTAGGACAAAACAAATATTGACTATTGATGTTAGTTCTTGTGTGTGTGTGTGTGTTATATATATATATATATATATAAGTTATTTCTTTGTTAGTATTGGAGAAATGATAATAAAGTGCTCAATTACTTCTGTAAGAGTTGTATTTATTTATAGTTTACTATACATTTAAGAGTCCATTTTACCAATGGTTTCGGAACATCACTTTTAGGTGATTGTTCGTCATCAGAAACATTTACTTTCCTGATGACGAACAATCACCTAAAAGTGATGTTCCGAAACCATTGGTAAAATGGACTCTTAAATGTATAGTAAACTATAAATAAATAAATAAATAAATACAACTCTTACAGAAGTAATTGAGCACTTTATTATCATTTCTCCAATACTAACAAAGAATTAACTTATATATAATGACCAAAAAACCTTTGAATTTGCTTTAACCTACCCCCCCACACAATCTCACTTAAAAAATAAAAAAAAAATTTAAATTAAAAAATCATAGATATATATATATATAATGTTCCAAAAAATTTCAAGAAATACGTACTAACCATGTTTTTGCACTGTCTGAAGATGCTGTTACGAGCTAAGCGTGTTTCAGTTGCAATAGATTATTACATGAAGCAAATTTAGTTTTCCTTCATTTATTCATGTGTATTTCTCTCTGTTCACACACCTGAAACAATATACATTGAGTTCTCAAGGTTGACCTGTATCACTACAATAGAACTCCTCTTGGAATGATCATCAAGTGTGTGTGTATGTATTCTGTACTACTTATTTTATAGTTGTTTTATTATATCTGTGTGCGTGTGTGAGAGAGAAGGATATATTATTATTTAAAAAAATGTTATTACCATTGTATGACCATTCCCGAAAATAAAACATACTTTTATTTTTCTAACAATCTTTTTCTTCTGTTTCCTTTGCAGGTTTTCATTTAAGTGGAACGGTCACGGAACCTGCCAATCCCTTATATTCTGAACCAGAAAAAACATATAAAGTTTCTATAAGTTTTGATAGGTAAGTTTGCAATTTCCTTTTTACTTTCCCAGCCCATGCAGAGGGGTAAGATCCCCTTCTTCAAAAGGGGGAGCTCATGGTTAGATCACTAAACTAGATCAGGTAACGAGGCTCTAGTTCTAGAGCTCGGGAATGGGGGGTAATGTGGAGTATCCACTTTTAGAGCTTGGGGGAGAATGTGGCATACCCTCTTCTAGAGCTCTGGGGGTAATGTGGAGTACTCCTTTTATTGTTATTACACCTAAGTCCACTCTGACCTGGAGTGGTAGTCCTTGTTAGGGTCCTATTAATCATGGGTCAAATAGATCTGTTTTCACATTATTTGTATTCGATAGGACCTATCGAATACAAATAATGTGAAAACAGATCTATTTGACCCATGATTAATAGGACCGTAACAAGGACTACCACTCCATGTCAGAGTGTTAAACAAACCCCTTTTCGAAACAATTACACAAAAATGCAAATATGAATCTATAATGAACAAAATTTCTTAACCTCAAGGCATAAAATAAGCCAAGATTGGTTGTCATGCCATTAAATTCAGTCTTAGATACCTCAGAGGTAATTCATCTGGACTTTTCTCTCTGATCTATCTGTTTGGAAAAATTAAGAAATTTTTAACAATTTTCATATTGGGAAAATATTTCCAATAATGCTTTTTAGAATTTCTTGTATATAAGTCTTTTGTATTTTTTTTATTTTTTATATTGTGGTCATAAGGAATATTGGGGTGAAATATCCGGTTTTAGTATCATTAAATACTCAAAATTTACTGGCCATGAACTTTGCTCTTGCTGCTATTACTTGAAGAAAAATTTCTTTTATGAGGAAGATTCAAAAATTATCTGCACTTTTGTTTTATTGAAGCCGAGCTCATTGTGGATAATTTAAAAAGCAGAACGATGACTAATATGCAGAGAACAAGTTACTTCATCAATTATAACTCATCAGTTATGAGTTTATCCTTGCTTCTCCAGGAGTGACCAGTATGCTATGTTCATCTTACTTGGCTGATTTGAAAGCTGCACAGATGAACCTGCAATGTAGTCTAATTCAGGAATAAGACATAACATACGAGGGAGATTAAAAAATTATCCACAGTCTTGTTTTATGGAAGCTGATCTCATCATGGATAATTTGATAAGCAGAACCAGGACTAATCTGTAGAGAACAAGTTACCTCATCAATTATAACTTGCCAGTTATTAGTTTTTCCCAAGCCCTAGTACCTATATGATTGCCCCAACCCTATTGCCCTTATGGCAAGCCCCAACCCCTTTTTATCATATGGGTGCTAGAAGGCGGTGGCTGCGGGTCTACATGTCCTGGGAATGACGTTAAACACTATCTGATGGTGAGGTTCCAGTTTTGGAGGTTTGGGGAATGTGGAGCACCCCTTAATCACCATTGCTCCCTGGTCCACTCTGACCCGGAGTGGTAGTACCTGTTAGGGTCCCATCTATGGGTTAAATAGAAAAATGTATTTATAAAAAAATTGTATTATCCATTAAGAATTGATTTATTTCAAAACTTTATCAGCATTAATGACCCACTGAGGTTGATATGCCGTAATACAAATCCCAAAATTAGTTTTTCCTTGCTTCTCCAGGAGTGACCAGTATGTCATGTCCATCTTACTTGGTTGGTTTCTGTGATAGGAAGCAAGTGGCTGTATAGCTGTAATTTCTTTTTGTGGGGTGCTGCTTCCATGATTTGTTCAAGACAGCCTGCAGCACCCTTGTGTAGTTCCCATATAGTTTTTTTCTCTAAGTGTTCCGTTAGAGTCCGAGTGGTACAGCCATACAGTAGCACTGACATGGCTGCAGCTTGTAAGAATTGTGAATAAGCACGTGATAAAATATTGGAAAACTATTGACTTACCCTAGTAAAAATGGACAGTTGTGCAGATGCGATGGCCAAGGTTTTCGATCCAATGATACAGAAATCGTTCAATCTTTTTTTGCAGATTTTTTAATTTTTTATTTATTTATTTATCTGAAAACCTTGTTTCGGAATGACAGCATTGATTCCTTTCCTCATCATTATGTCTGTAATAAAAAAAAAAAAATGAGAATATATATTAAAAAAATACTTACAATGATAAATAAGTTACCAGACAAAGTTTAATCTTTTTTTTTTTTTTTTTTTTTTTTTTTCCCCTCCCACCATCCATCTTCCGACATCTTTAATCTCAGACACTAGCTCCCAGCCAATCTTCGGTTGATGAAGGGATTTGTTTTATCTATTTTGTAAACCAAGAATAAGCACCAATCTCCTGGCCTAGTTTTGCTCGAGAAATGTGGAAAGCGATAATCTTCTGAAGATTATAAAACCGCAAGACTTTGGGGAAAGAAACTCAGTATTGTGCATGTGTGAACAAACATTTAAAAACACATGCTCTGATGTACATTTTATTTATATATATATATATATATATATATATGTATGTGTGTGTGTGTGTGCTAATACATATGTATTTCTATACTTGTGTATCCATATAGATTTATATGAATTTATACATGTATGTACATGCACTTATATATACATACACACACACTTGTGTGCATAGATGTTTATGTAATCATAAACACATTAGCATATTTATGTGCACCAACTTCTATGTACATACATATCAAATTTTAACTGACATAAAAAAGATTATATACAAAAAAAATCTGAAGTCTAATATAAAAATATTTTTTAAAGAAAAATATTAAGAAACTTGAGAAAAAATAAAGCATACAAAAAAAATGTTCCAAGATATTAAAATATAAAGTATTTTTAAAGTGTATATGCATTTAATATATATATATATATATATATATATTGTGTGTGTGTGCACATATGTATAGTGAGTGTATATGCAGAAAATTTAGACCTCATTCATGTGTATCTGTATAAAATTAAAACTGTATATTGTGTGTGTATATATACGCATATATGTATACATACATGTATATTGTGTGTATATTCATAACATTAAAACTGTATATATGTATGTATAAAATCAACTGTATGTGTGTGTGTATATTGTGTATATTTATAAAAGTAAAACTTTGTGTATATATGTATAAAATTAACTGTGTATAATCTCAAAATTTAAAAAAATCAGGAAAGATTAAATCCTACTTAAAACTGAATTTAAAAAAAAAAAATCTATAATAAAGAAAAAAAATTTTGAAAATTAACCATGAATAAACACAGCAAAACTTTTGAATATGTGTATTATTAATAAAAACAAATACAAGGTGTAATTATATATATATAAACTGAGAAAATCTCAAACTAATCAATAGATTGCGGGGGCAGCGAGGGGCTTTGAATAAAGTTTCCTTAAGAATACAAATTAAAGATGGTGATGGAGATGGGGCATAAAATGTGGGGAAAAATCTTTTAGATTTTAATGAATGTCCACAAGGTATTGTTTAGCTTCCAATAATCACTTTGATGAGACAATTTCAACTTAGGGGAGAAATTCATAAATTAAAATAAAATTCTATTTGGTATTGAGTGCAAAAACTTAATTTTAATATTTTTATGAAAAGTCTTATTTTGTCTGAATCTTTGAGATGAGGCTTGATAATTTATAATATTTGGATTTTTTGGACTGTCATCCTCATCTTTATTGCAAAATACACGTTTCGGTCTATGTATTCTCCAGTTTTCTTCAGGTGTTTCTTGTTGAATTTGGGAGACTCCAAGTCATATTCGGGAACTTCACATCTAATCAAACCCTTTTTTTAATTCATTGGAGTAGCCCATCTATGGGTTAAATAGAAAAATGTATTTATAAACAAAATTGTATTATCCATTAAGAATTGATTTATTTCAAAACTTTATCGGCATTAAATGACCCACTGAGGTTGATATGCCGTAAAACAAACTAAACCAAAATCATTGGAGTAGATCATTCTCATTCTGTTTACCCTGACCAGGTACAAGTATTAAGCCATGTTAAGTATTGTTATTTTCACCCATAGTTAGGATTGAACCTGCAACCTACTGGTGATTGTCACTTAGAACTGTATTAATTCAACCGTTATATCCATTGCACCATATCTAAATAATATGAATTTATTGTTTTTTTTTCTTATCTAATACTGCTAAAAAGCTTTTTCCTTTTCATGGCTGAATAGGCAGTTTTTTTTAATGTTTAGCCACCCTTCTATAATACCAGCAGATTAGATATAAAGTAATATTTGAATACATTTATTTGTAAGTTATTTAAAAAACATTTTGCTCCATTCAGTCAACAAATTCTAGTTTAAATAACTCTGTAGACAGTTCTTTTATGAAAGAATGGTATGGAGATGCAAGAAAACAGACATTCAAACAAGCCTCACAAAATTATTCTTCAGTTTAAAATTGTCCTGAAAATGACTTTAGAGCATTTTGTGTGTAATATATATATATTAATGTGGAGAAAGGTAGACAAACACGGGATGTTGTAGAAAATGGATGTTTATTGTAGGTATTTTTCTACAACATCCTGTGTTTGTCTACCTTTCTCCACATACTGTCGGATAATCTCCTCATATTTCTCCCATATATATGTGTGTGTGTGTGTGTGTGTGAGGGAAAGAAAATAAATGGATTAAAATAATAAAGGTCTTATCCATTTGGACTTCATATAAAACTTGATTGGCCATCCTGGTAATAAGATGTGGGAGTCACCAACATCTATAAAAATAAACAAACTTACTGACCACCCAATTTGAAATGAACAACTCCCAAATGTAATTGAAAACTCATTAGCCAGGTGTGCTCACCACACACAAACACATAGACACACATCTTTCAAAAATTCCTCATGTATATAAAACAGAATTTCAAACCTATTTGATCAGAAGATGGTTTTTACTGAACAGATGGATTCACCACTTCTAATGTTTGTTGTTGTTTGTTTTTTTTTTTTTTTTTTTTTTTTTTTTTTAATATTTTTCAAACTTGTACCTTCATCTGTTTTTTAGGTGTAAAATCACATCTGTAAAATGTGGTTGTGGAAACAAAGATATATTTTGGTGCCAGCATGTCGTTGCTCTGTCATTATACCGAATCAGGAAGGCAGACATTGTACAACTCAGAGTGCCGATATCAGGTAAGTTGGCCCCTACCTTTTTTTTTTTTTTTTTTTTTTTTTTTTTTTTTTTTTGTGCAACACTTATCTCCTCTATTATTACATCATATTGAATCCTGTATCAGACCCGCCTTGTTAGCTGGGGTTGTATAATACACTGACTGCACCTCTGCAGAGTGGTACCCCCCCCCCCGCTACCTGAATGAAGCTGATACCAACAATAGACCACAGCTTGAATCTGTGCAGTAAAGAATGGAACTGATGGTTGGTGTTGTGCTCCACCTCAGATGCATAAAGTCTTCAAGTTATAGTGCTAGTGAAAAGGGTGGAGACTCCCTCGCTGTCTGGCTGATACTGACAATTGGCCACTGCTGACTTTGGATGATTTAGACAGATTTTTTTTTTTTTTTTTTTTTTCCAATTTAAAAAAAATCTTTTTTTTTTTTTTTTTTTTTTTTTTTTTAATAAATTTCATTTATTGTATCCAAAAAATCCCCTTATATATTGAATGACCCGTGTTTTATCACCTACAAAATGTTATTTTTCTATTTATATATTTACCAACCCCTCTGCACAAGCAGGATGTGACACAAGGTCAATTTCTTAAGCGGAGTTCAACAGGTTTGAATTCAGAGTTTTCCTTCTCCTAGACCGGTTGCCTAACCAAGGTTAAAGAGCCCAGCCTGCCCTACTATTTACCCATAGCTGGAGGGAGAGTAGGATTCATACCTTTCTCAAGGGTATCAGCGCTAAGTGAAATCCAATTACCACGTCCAGGATTTGAACTCGGGTGGGGGGGGGACGAGTCCATTTCCCATGATTTTAACCATTACACCACGCAGCTCAGTTATTTTTCTATTTAAGCCAAAGGAAAATTGAAGAAATATTTCATTACACATTTTCTTTCAAAATAATGTAATTATTAAGAAAAGCCAACTTGAAATGACTTAAAAAGCCATTTTTTTTTTCTCCATATATTTGAGTGGTAAGTCATGTCAGCTATATACTCTTTTTTTTTTTTTTTTTTTTTTTTTTTTTCCTTGCCTGTCTGGAAGGAAATGTTTCTACATTTTTGATTGAAACATCGATATTTGTCTGGGGGAAAAATTATTGGATATTTCAAAATCTAACAGAGGAAGACTTAATTAAATTTCTCGATAAAAGAAATCAGTCTTTCTATTGAGGAATATGTATGGAATGAAAGAATTTTATTCTAAGGCATAAAGAAAGATTAAAAAAAAAAACAAATAAAACTAGTCAATTTTTTATTGTCCTTGTCCTAAATTTTTATTATTTGTCCCCCCCTCCCAACTTTTTTTTTTTTATCATTTTAATAAACTTGATATCCTATTGTAGATGCTCTAAGATTAATAATTTTATAAATAATAATATTAACTTAATTTCTAAAATGCCCTGTTACAGGGGACAGTATCCTTAGCAGAGCCCTTAGCAGCCCCCCCCCCAAAAAGGGCTATCCTGGGTATTGACACTAAACTACTTCTGATGGTGAGGCTCCAGTTCTGGCGAGTGTTGAGTACCCCTTCATTGTCATTATTCTCAATTTCACTCTGAACCAGAGTGGTAGTACCTGTTTGTGTTCCATCTGTGCAGCTGATGCTATGTGTGGCACTCCACCTCAGATTCAGAAACAGTCCCCTTGGTATAGTGTTAGTGAAAAGTGGATAAAACCCCTCACTGTCCAGCTGATACCAACAATATAACACAGCTTGAATCTGCAGTAAAGAATGGAACTGATGGTAGGTGTGGCGCTCCCCCTCAGATGCATAAACATGACTTCAGTCCTCATTGGGTACCCTACAGTGATAACCTTCCTCCTCCTCCTATTATTATTATTATTATTATTATTATATTTTTAAAAATAATAATAGGTTATCACTGTATGGTACCCAATGAGGATTGAAATTATATTTTTTTTTTTTCTGACAATCTAAAAAAAATGTAAAATATAAAATTAAAAAGCTAATATTCAGAATAAATCCATGTCAGTTTTGTTTGGGTCTTTGTAATGATGTTCATTATTTTTTGTCTTTTTTTTTATTTTCCAGAAACATTGTTGCAGATGAGTCGAGAACAACTCCAGAAATTTTCTCAGTATTTGATCGCCGAGCACCATACAGAAGTGTTACCCACAGCACAAAAAATAGCAGACGAAATCTTGCAGGCCAAGTCAGAAATAAACCAGTTACCAGGTAAAAACTTAAATTTTTCAAATCTATATTCAACTAGAAGTGGCTACCCAGTGTCGCCTGGTTAGAGGTGAGGTAAAAATAGTCTCACAGATTCATTATTGTTGAATCGTTTGTATCATAAGTAAGCAAAATCCTCATTTATTAAAGGAGTAAAAAAAAAAAAAAAACAAAAAAAAAAAACCAATTTGAAATGAAAACTGAGCCCCTCCCTCTCAAATAAAATGTTGCGTGCATGTAATAATCAAACAATTATTTTGAATATTTTCAACATCAATTTTCCACAAAATCGTAGGTATTTATTTATTTGTAAACTTTTTAGTTAACTTCTTGTTACTGTAAAAAAAAAAAAAAAAATTTTTTTTTTAAAAGGACGAGAGTAAAAAAACAATTTTTAAAATTACTCAAATTTTGGGTGTATATAGCATAAGAATATTGTGAAGTAAGCTGTGACGTAGAGCTATGACATAGTTTTTGTTACAGACAATCTCCATTGTTAATAGATTAGATAGGTGTACTTGAAACCATAGAACTGTGAGCAGATTATTTGGGTTAGAGAGAAATATTGATCCTATAACTGTGCAAAATAACTCTTAAACAAAATATGCTTCCCATGTTGACCGAATGTTGTTTCTTTTCCCACAGGTGCTCCCGATCCAACGGCAGGGGCTTCAGCAGAAGATGACCATAGTTGGCACCTGGATGAGGAACAGGTCCAGGAACAAGTGAAGACATATCTATCTCAGGGAGGATATTGTACCTCAGCCAATCAACTAAATTCTATGTTTTCAAAGGTCAGTCTCTTTTATTTTTGTAAATACTCATCAGAAAAACTTGCAGAATTCCTGACCATTGACAATACTTCATTAGAAATTTTTTTTTTTTTTTTTTTTTTATTAAATTTTTTTTTTTTTTTTTCTATTTCTATTGTAAATATTAGTATATTGTAATTCGTTTATTTTACCAATGATTACCTTCATTCCTGACCCCTAAATAATCACAGATCATTTTTTGGTATGGTAGGTTAGGTGTCCTCCCCTGTAATTTTTTTTTTTTTGGGGGGGGGGTAGAAAGTTACTTTTTTTTTTTTTTTTCTTTAATTCTAATTTTTAATTCTTTTCTGAATTTTACTTTTAATTTAATTTTAAAATTCTAATCTAGTTTTAAGGTTTAATTTCTATCTTTAATAGCATATCAACTGTTGTGGGTTATTTAATGCCAAAGCCATCTTTGTAGAACAGCAGTGGTACTATTTATCCCATAGCTGGGTATCTACTTTTTAGAATTCTTTTATTTTTTTTTTTTAGAATTCTATTGTTTACATTTTTAAAATAATTTTTTGTTTACCTTTTTCTTTTCTTTTTTGTTTACCCTTTTAAAAAATGTCTTTTTACCTTTTTAGAATTTTTTATTTTTTTATTTAATTGTTAAATTTTTTTCAAATTTATTTTTTTGACTTATTGTTCAATTTTTAAATAATTTTTGATAACTAAAATTTTAAAATTGCTCCAGCACTTCACCAGTAAAGGAATTCTTGAAATTTTTTGTTTGTGTCTTAATTTTTGATTCATAAAATTCATTCAGTTTATTTACTTTGTTTTTCTCCTAAAAAAAATCCAACCACTTTTTCCTTGGAAAGATCCGAGAGATGCTACGTGTAAGAGATTCCAATGGTGCTAGGATGTTGACACTGATAACAGAACAATTTCTCGCAGACCCCCGACTGCTTCTCTGGAAATCTCAAGGAGCAACAATGACAGACAAATGTCGACTCTTATGGGATGAGCTTGGTAAGTCCACACGTTTTGTCATTTCCAGAAAATTACCTCAAGAGAAAAGTTTTTAATTCTGTGAATTTTTAAGATGAGGCTTGATAATTTAGATTATTTGGACTATACAATACAAGAATAAAAGGTTTGTCAAAAAGTTTTAAAAATCTCGATACTTTTTTGATACACCTTGTATGTCCCTTATGATTATACTTCTCCAGCATGTCCTGATTGTTGTACTTGGAGGGTTTGTGTGATGGGAAGTAGGTGGCTGTACAGATGTGTTTTGGTGGGAGCTGCTTCCAGGATTTATTCAAAATGGCACACAGCATTCTTGTATAGTACCCATCTAATTAAGCAGCGATGAGCTTGTTGGACACATGGCGCAGTGGATATGAGGGTTGAGTTAATAGTTCTACGTGACAACTATCTCTAGGTTGCTGGTTCAATTCTGGCCAGATCGATAACATAGAATATTTAACACAGCTTAACACTGTACCTGGTATGGTTAATGAATGAGAACAGTCTACCCCTGTGGCGGGCTCGACATTAATGCATCCCGTCGACGATAAAAAATACATCCGGGATGATCAATACGTCATCCAGGAGAGTTTGCCGGGGACGGTAAAAATTTTTCCTAAAAGTTAGTACTACATTCCAATATTGGCCGTCCAGTGATTGCCTGAATGCTGACCTCAAAAAACGGTCTAGTTCTAAACTTAAAATTACTAATGGCAACAACACTGAAGAAATAGACACAGTCACACAGTATATATTTTTATGATTGGAAAATGTCCGCATAAAGATGGAAATAGAATAAATTTTAGTTTATAAAATTTTTATTTTATTATTCTTGATTATAAATAAATGTTTCTGTCAACTGCTTCAGCTTTTCTTAATGTTTTATTACATGTTATTATGCTACTGATGACTGACAAGTATAGATGATGCTAATGAATTAAATAAAAATATTTTGATTTCGGGATGGTCCAACTCCATTCGGGTGGTTGATAATTTTTGTTCGGGATGGTCATGAAAAAAGTTAGTGTCGGGGCCTGCCCTGTGGATTGAATAAAGGTTTGGTTTGAAATTCCATAAAGGCTCCCAATTACAACATGAAGACTCCTGAGTTCAAAGAGAAGGTTCCTGAGTTTGACAAGAAACACCTGAAGAAGGACGGAGGGCACATCGGCCGAAATGTTGTGTAGATAACAATAAAGATGAGTACAATAGTCCAAATAATCCAAAAGTTTTTGACAGGCTTTGTGCACAAGGCGCTTTGTGCACAAGAATTAAGGTTCATGCCTTCATTTCTTCTTTTTTCCATTCCAGGTGTCTTGTGGATCTGTGTGGTCTTAAATCCAAATTGTTCCCAGGGAGAAAAAGATCACTGGCGCCGGCTGCTTGAACAGTGGTCGTCCGTCCCAATGTGCCCTTTGGAAGATGCTGACACCCGGTATCAGATAGATAATCCTGCCGATGATGACAGTTCTGATGAGGAAAATCCTGGTAAGCACCCCCCACCCCATTCATAAACTCCCCCACCCCATTCATGAACCCCACCCCCACCCCATTCATACCCCCCTCCTCAATGACATTAAATCAAGTAAATGATTTGTGTCACAACTTGGATCACCAGTTTCTCTGAATTTTTGATGAGGCTTGATATTTTCCTTTTTTTTAAATTCATTTTTCTTCATCTTTATTGCATTTTCCACGTTTCAGTTGATGTAACTTCTGGCCTTTTTCAGGTGTTTCTTGTAATCCATTGTCTCTCTCTGTCTCTCTCTCTCTGTCTCTCTCTCTCTGTCTCTGTCTCTGTCTCTCTCTCTGTCTCTGTCTCTCTCTGTCTGTCTCTGTGTGTATGTATGTATATATATATATATATATATATATATATATGTCTGTAATTTTTTGTGTGTGTGTCTCTCTCTCTCTAACTGTATCTCCCTCTCCTCTCTCCCTGTAACTGTATCTCCCCCTCTCTCTACAATAAAAGCCTTCAGTATAAATTCTGATTTTATTTTCTCAAAATAATTTATCTTTTGTGTGCCAACCCCATTCAGGTTCATCCCGGAGACCATCCCGCCCAAAGCCACGTACCATATTCCATCGTTCCTTGGAAGCAAGTCAGCTGAGCTGGAACGACAAACACCTCCAGTTAATCCTCAGTGAAGATTGTGGATACCATGAAGACCAATGGGATTCTGACCTCTTTGATTCACAAGGACTGGCTCTATGGCACGGTAAGTAATGGCGGATTAGAGATGAAACAAACAAAAACACTTTTCTGCTAATACCAAAATTATTTCAACAATGACATTTCAATAAATAACAAATAATTTTTTCCCACCCTGCCCCTGATCTAAAGTGTCCATACAAAGCTGATGAGTATGAGCTTTTGCTGATCAGCCAACACTAGTGTGTCCATGGGAATATAAGATGTCAAAAAAAAGTATTGAGATTTTTGTACTTTTTGACACACCTTGTATTTTGAAAAAAAATTATGTTCCATTCATTTTCACAAGGTGTGTCAAAAAAGTATGAAGTTTAAAACTGTGTATTACCAAGATAGAAATGAATGAATGAATGGAATGTTTTTTTTATTTTTTTATTTTTTTTTATTTTTCCAGAATCAAAAATAATGTTCCATTCATTCTTTACATATAGTTTTATTTTAATATATATTTAAAGTTATCTAACATATAGACTTTTACGAGAAAATTATTTACAAACAAGAAATCATTTTTTTCAGTATCAAGAGGTTAACTAAAAAGTTTATAAATGAATAAATGCCTTTTTGATTTTTATGTAAAATGTATGTGTAAAATATTCAGAATAATCATTTAATTAATAGATGCATACATTTTATTTGAGGGAACAGAATTAAGTTTCCATTTTAAAATTTTTTTTTTTTTTTTTTTTTTTTTTTTTTACTCCTCTAATAAAATTGATTTTACTTACTTATGATACAAACCCTCTGACATTGAATTTTTAATTCCCATCCGCTCAGGCAGCATCTTTTAAATATTAATTTTTACACTGCCTGGAGGTTTTTTTTTTTTTTTTTTTTTTTTAAATTTTTTTGTAAGTAATGATATAATATATAGATTCATATTTTTACTCTAGTCTGACTAATCTGACTTGACTAAAAAATTTTAATTAGTTCCTTGGTGGATGTGATTCATAAAAGTTCCCCTCACCCTTCAGTTACCGAATGTCAGTATTAGCCATTATGTTAAATGGTCGCAATGTAAGCTTAACCTGCAGCCAAAAAAAAATCTTCCTTTCTTTTTCTAGCCGGTCTAAGATTGATTTTATTTATTTATTTTTCTGTTTCCAGAGTCGATTCCAATTGCCTGTTCTCGAGTTGATGCTCTTCGGTCACATGGTTATACAAAAGAAGCCTTGCGTCTAGCAGTTGTCATTGTTCGAACGATGAAAAGACAACAGCGTCTCAACCAGGACAAATATAGATTACAGCAGTTGCCAGAAGGTGAGAGAACATTTAGATGCAATTAATGTGCATATATGCGTATGAGTGTGTGTATGTGTATATGCGTGTATGTCCACATTTTAAACTGTACTTCACCAAAAAAAGAATAGCAGTATGGGAAACGCAATGTAACCTAATATATAACACGCACTATTTTTCCAGATTTTTCTGCCCAAAAATTAAGGATGCATATCATAAATGAGAACTATATAATTAACTAGAAGTGGCTACTTGGCGTCGCCTGGGTAGAGAGGGGATTTTTAAAAAGTAAGTCTCGCAGATCCATTATTACTTATCGCGAGTGAGATCCTCGCTGGTTGCCCCATAAAAATCCCGACGGAAATATATAACAATATGAAAGAAGGATTTACAATAAAAAAAAAATCTAAGATATAAATATGCAATTAATTCAATTAATCAATATTATATTTGAAAAAAAAAAAAAAAACAAACAAAAAAAAGATAAACAAAATAACATGCAATTGACTTTCCCTTCTGTTACATTTCAAATTTGAATTTTTAAATATCTTCCCAAATATAAATCAAATCTCTATTATTTTTGCTAAAATACCAAACCCTGGTGATATTTAATGTGTATATATATATATATATATATTTACTTTGTCATTAATTGTTTGATTTTCGAAATTTCCTCCGGACATACAGATACACACAACTGCCCTTTATATATGTATAGATAGATAGATTTGTCTTAACATATTCTGGGAGAATGATCAATAGTAAGTTATATAGCTCAGTTAGTAGAGCACTTACCAGGAACCATGTTATTCCTAGGTTCGATTCTGGCCCTCGCTGGGTCACCTGTTGCTGTGGGTGGCGACTTGTAATGCCTAAATACAGAATCATGGTGGCTGAGCAGTCCATGACCTGAGTACTAAGTGGTCCCATGGAAGCAACATTCCACTTTGGCTCACACTTGGGCTAGATGGGCTGTCTGAGAGGCCTGATCTGATCAATTGTTAAATTATTTTTACCACTTTATAAAAAAAAAGTCGACGGAGCGGCCTAATATCGTATCAACCAGAAAGTGAGGGAGTCTATTCACTAGCGCTAGACCAAGGAGATTATTATAGCATCTGAGGTGGAGCACCACACCTATCATTAGCTCCTCACTTTACCGCACAGATCCCTGTGCTACTCATATGCTGAGTTGGTGAGGGCCAGTATTGAACCAGGAACTTTGTGATTCCTGGGCGGACACCCTACCAACTGAGCTAAACCAGCCCTTCCTAAAACCAAACAGAAATATTTACCTAAAACCGTTTGCTTAAAAATCATATACAAAACAAGATTTGGCATTAAATAGCCCACAAATGTTGATATGCCATTAAACGAAATAACCAACATTCATTGCCATTACTTTGAGGTCCGCTGTTAAATTCATTGCCATTACTTTGAGGTCGCTGTTAAATTCATTGCCATTAATTTGAGGTCCGCTGTTAAATTCATTGCCATTAATTTGAGGTCACTGTTAAATTCATTCATTAATTTGAGGTCCCTGTTTAATTTGAGGTCCCTGTTAAATTCATTGCCATTTTTGAGGTCCACTGTTAAATTCATTAATATCAGAACATACATTATCACATTCCTCATCAGACTCTCTCTTTTTAATTGTACCTGGTATGTGTATTACACTGCTATAATCCCCTCAAACACTGACTTACAACTCCTGGATCTGTTAATGATTCCACAGACCTGGCAAAATTATATTATTCAATAAAAGTAAGAAAAATATCCAAAAAGATAGTTTTATGAATTACAAAAATCCTAATCCTGGCTCTTAACGTCAGACCCTATTTTCGGCCCTCGGAAGCAAAATTTAAATTCCTTCATGCAAACGGCCAGGTTTTACGCGATCAACAAGCAAACGGTGCAAAATTAATGATGCCAAGATAGATACTACGCCTGACTATTGCAAACTTGAAGCAAAAAGATATAACAAAAAATAAATAAACATATAAAATAATTGGCATGTTTTCTACAAATAGAACTTCTGGCGGGGGTGGAGGGGAACCTGGGTTTGGACGGGGTGGGTGGGGGGGGCAGGGCTAAGAGAAGCAGCTTTGAGGTTATAGAAGCTAAAAGGTAGGCAGGAAGAAGCAGCAGTTGTATAAGGGGTAGGGTTTCTGGTCAGGTGGTCAAGGCTTTGGGAAGTGGGCGTGTTGGGGTCCATGGGGGAGGGGTTGCGAGGAAATCTGGATAAATACAGCAGCCAATAACTGCTAAGATAATCATTCAAGCCATTTTTGATGCCAAGTTATTTCAGAAAAAAGTAGAAAAAGAAACAATCGCACCTCCAGATTTGACTTAGTCATTTTGGAACAATGTTGGCTTTGCAGCGGCGGTGGCGCTGCTGCTGCCGCCGTGAATTAGAAGCGGGTTCCAATGTGGCCGTTCTTTTATTGATAAAGATTTTGGCAGATAGAAGAAAGCTGTCTTCATTTGGCAATCCCCGCATGGTTATGGAAGAGTAACACTCTGGTGTTATTGCTGAGGTGTGGGGCACTGCTAGGGGTGCACTGGATTTGTGGTAATGGTAGTTTGGGCCTGAAACCATGCCGTCCAACCGAGTGAAAATCTGATGAGGGTTTAGTAGTTGTCTCACTGTTTTGCTGCAACATATGTATGTGTGATATATATATATATATATACACAATCAATAATATATTATATTATGGATATTATTATCTTGTTAGTATTAGTTTCATGCTTACACAATCCTCAGACAAATAATAAAAATAGATTGTAAATCTGCTCAGCTATATTAGCACCTTTATATGCCAATACTTTTCTCATTCATTATCTATCTATCTATCTTTTTGCTTGATGGCAATTACAATGCGCATATCGCATAAATTCGATAATTATAGAAGATAATAATGACAAGTGAATTTCGCTGATGAGACTTAATAAAGTTGAAACAGTCTGTACGATATTCTACACACTGAGTAATTCTTTGCGAAATTCACTTGTCATTATTATCTTCTATAATTATCGAATTTATGCGATATTGCGCATTATAATTGCCTTCAAGCAAAAATATAAATATTAATATATACTTTGTTCAACAATGCTTTTAAAATAAACAAACTCCAAAATCTTATATATATATATATATATATATATATATATATATATATATATATAGAGAGAGAGAGTAAGCCTTATGAGTCTGTGAATATCTACCTATATATACTTAGGCAACTCTTACAGTATCTTTTTCTTTTGGCCATTTTTTTCAGGAGGTGCATATGATTTGGTCTTTTCTTTTCTTATATTTTTTTTTCTCCAGGCAAAAGTTTGTATTGTGCGATTACAAACTATAAAGCAGGGAGTTTTTTTTATACTGTCAGAGTTTAGAAATAAGTATATCTTTTATTTATTTATATATTTATAATGTGTGTGTACTTGGGCAGCATTCTTTCATTAATACATGTAGAATTAAACAAAACATGTCTCCTGTTTAACAATTTTATTGATGATCTTTTTAAGCTTTCTGGCCAACTTTTTTATGTTTGGATGGAATTCGTGGATTAGTCCACCGAAGTTCATATCCCAAGTCCTTTCAACTCGTTCTAGCAAGATTGGGTAATCTGATGTGTTGTAAAGTGGGGAGTTGACAGTAGGTGTGGCGATCCACCTCAGCAAAATCAAAGCGAAAAGGAAATAGACAGATCTATTGAATCCATTGATTGGACCGTAACGGATTTCAGAGGTGTGTGTGTTGTAATGGTTATTGTCATGGAAAATGTTCTTGGTGATCTGAGTTCAAATCCTGAACGAGACTGTTTGCACTTCCCATAATACTTGGGAAAGGTATGAATCCAACTATTCTCCCTTCAGCTATGGGTAAAATAGTAGGGTAGGCTGCAACTGCTCTAGGAGAAGGAAAACTCTGAATTCAAAACTGTTGAATTCCCTTAAGAAATTGACCATGTGTCATATTTTACTCATGTGGATAGGTTGGGTAAATATAGTTATTTACTAAGCTTAGCTTAGATGTGGCACAGGGCCAGAAGTATAGGGCGCCAAATGAGAATCAAACTCCTTAACAATGGTTTGCGAATCTAGCTTGCTAACCATTACACCACGCGAGGAAATATATATCGATGGTACCTAACAGGTACTACCACTCCGGGTCAGAGTAGATCTGATAGTAATGGCAATGAAGAGGTATTCCATACTTGCTAGATTTCCAGAACTGGAGCCTCACCATCAGATGTACAGGGTGTCCACAAAGTCTGGGTACATGGAGATTAACAAATTTTTTATTTAATTTAAACCAAAGTTAAAAAGGAAAATTATTATTTCTTATATTTAATTGTTTATGTTATGATTTTAATTACTGCTAACTTACCATATCTGCCTCTCGGAAAAATAACATAAATAAATACAATAGTGAAATCTCCATGTACCCAGACTTTGTGGACACCCTGTAGTTTAATTTCATATCCAGCCCCCCCCCCCCTGTGGAGACGGGGCTATACCCCCTTTGCAGAGGATTTTAGGCAGTGTAGTTTACCCCCCCCCGGGGGAA
The DNA here is from genome assembly GCA_023376005.1 of Doryteuthis pealeii. Classification (NCBI taxonomy): domain Eukaryota; kingdom Metazoa; phylum Mollusca; class Cephalopoda; order Myopsida; family Loliginidae; genus Doryteuthis; species Doryteuthis pealeii. Next base: position 15,575,627 of record CM042148.1, read on the forward strand.
GAAAGAAACAAGTAATTAATAAAAAAAATAACTAAATAGAATAAAAGGTGAGAGCGAAGAGAAAGTTAAAGAGACACGCTGCAACTTCCTAACTTTGTGCATTTTTCTTCTTAGCTTTCTTTCCTGTAGAACTTCGGGAAGAAAAGAGACTGACTGACTGACGGGCCTTTTTAATAACATCTCTACTGCATAATTAGTAGTAGTACAAGTACTACTTATACAATTCCTCTCACTACCACTTGGACTGATTACTGCTATTAGTACTACCGTTCCAACAACTATCTCTACTACTAATGACCGAAGTGCAGGCCCACTTAGTCGTTCATTCATTCATTTATCCCCACCTCCAACCTGGATATTTTTTTTTCCTTCTCAGTCTTGAGTTTGATGTTAAACTTAGCCTGGCCCTATGCTACCTGAGTGGGGCTCATATTGCTGGACTTTCACTAATTTTCTTTGTTTATATTAATGATTATACACCTAATATGATATATACATACTACTATGAATATGATATAATGAAAAAACAAAGGATTGTTTTTTCATTATATCATATTACACTGTCGGATTAATTTTCATTTTATTTTCACACATACTACTATATACACACTAAATGCGTATTGGTGATTTAATGTAATTATTTGTGTATTAGACGCATTGTTTCAAGAGTTTTCAGCCCAAAAGTTATGAATGCGTATTATACACAAGACTATATTTTTTTCTGGCCACATGCCCTCCATATTTGGGACGAGGTGACCAAAAGTAAGTTATATAAACTTGCAAATCGTCGTCAAAATTAAAACGGAAAATTTTGACAATTTGCAATACATAAAACTAAATTTTAAAATTAATTTTAACAAATCCGTTCAAAATACTTGACTTTTTTTTTTTTTTTTCTAGTCAGGTCAGTAATTGTTTTATTCAATTCATTTAACGAATTTTGAAATATTTTCTAAACTAAAATATTTATGTGCAGTTTTAAAAAATATTTCATTGTTCAAGATTCGTTAAAACAATGAAATAAAACAATTACTTACCCGACCTTCGGGGGTCCAGTGAGCTTCGGCCACTGGATCGTTAAGTAAATTAATAGGGTCGATCCCAGGGGGCTATCCCCCAGGCAATACCTGCCTCCTTGATTTAAAGGGACAGGGTTGGGTTTATTGCCCAGCGCCGAGGCGCCCCCCTTGAGGGGGAATGCCGACGGGATCGACGCAATTTTTATGCGCCCACGTTAAAACGAGACCTTGTGTCCAGCGCTCATAAGTGGGATGAGAGGCAAATACCCTTACCTGACTTCGCCCACCCGGGTGTCCAGTGAGCTTTGGCCGCTGGATCAGTTAAGTAAATTAATAGCGTCGATCCCAGGGGGCAAACGAGACCTTGTGTCCAACCCATACAAGTGGGGTATGCGGTAAATATCCTTACCTGATTTTAGTTTGATGTGTTGAAAATCGTCGTCAAAATTTCCCGTTTTAATTTTGACGACGATTTGCAAGTTTAGCCCTCTACAGTCCAAAGTAATCGTGTTTTACGCCGTAACAGAGAAATATCAACTGGAATGTGTGTTTGTTTATAATTTTATTTCTCTTAACGTGAACTCATTTTCGCCACTAGCTTGCTGAATTTTTGTGTGAACATGTCCGTATCTTTGCTCTAAATACTATGTAAATTTTGTGTTTTAAAACATAGAACTATTTAAATTCTTATTTTTAGTCAGTACGAACTGATAAGAAGTTGAACGAATGCTAAATTTATGATTAGAATTTA
>CM042148.1:15587396-15642396 GCA_023376005.1 Doryteuthis pealeii
TTTTTACAACACGGTCAGTTTCTTTATTGATATTTTTTAACAGAATTCTGTATTCATGGTTCTTTTACTAAAAAGCTCTCGTATTGGAACTTATAAAAATATTCTAATATAATTATTCAGACTCTCACCTTTATAGGTAAAAAGTAAAAATTGTTTTTTTGTGGGTTCATTTTTTTAATATATTTCATAAAATAATATAGACATCGTAAAAAAAAAATTCCCCTAATATATTTTTGGAAAAAATTATTTCAGACATATTTTCGTGAAAATCGGACCATTAATTGATTTTTCATAGAATTTTTATAAAAAAGCCTCTAGTCATAACTTGTTTTTGGCTACGTTAGATTACAATTGATTTAACGGTGCAAAAATGTAAACATTGTTTTTCGTTCATAATTTTCATTATTTTCCTCTGAAAATGTTTTTTCTTTTTAATTTAAAAAAATTTTTTTTATTAATCATCAGGACTTTGTTTAATATATCTTTCGAATGGAAAAAATTTTTTTTCAAGATAATATTAACCGGTATGCAAGTTTCATTGTGTTAAATATAGGGGTGGGGTAATTTCACAGGGAAAATTGGTGGTACCTAATATATATATATAATCACTGATGCTGATTTTCAAACATTGGCCACTGCCGCCGGTCGAGTTAAAATAGGCAATGACCTCATCATTGATCACTGCAGACCTTAGGTAATGCTTTCTCTCCCCGCTAGAGTTTTTTTAAAGTCCGTATTTATTGCCCATTATTACCCATTCCCCTAACCCGTGTCTGAATCGCACGACTACTGCTATTTTGGACGAAATTATTTTATTTTTGTCTGACTCATGGGCAAGGGAAGAACTTTCAGTTTATTATTTTTTTAAAATATTAATTCGTAATAGTCGACCAGCATCGATATATTTCTAAGGAAAAAAAATCGCGTGTTGAATATAGTAGTAAATCATATTGATGATATAGATAGCCCGGATCATTGAATATATAGTCGATATCCTATTTATTAAATCAATAATTTGTATTGAAGAAATGTGGGTTATCTATTTATTTATTTATTTATTGCAATAAATAGATAAATGCTTCGTTCGTTCATTTTTGGGTTTTTCTTCTTACGTAGAACCAAGAAAAAAGTTTTTTTTATTTTTAATATTTTTTTTTACGCAATTAAGATATCGGATTTTTCAAATACAATTCTAAGAAAGTTTTATCTGTGTGTTAAAAAAAAAATTGTTTCTATTCATAACTTCGGTCTTTTATCTCATTATTTATACTGTAATTAGTAAAAAAATGATCAACTTGCAAAACATTTTACGCCCCCAACATAAGGGGGGTCAAAATTAAGCGAACTGAAAAAATGAGAAAGTTTTGAAATAAAATAAATAATGCATTATAAAGATCATTTATTGATACATAAACACTGAAAATTTCATTAAAATCCGATAATTTCCTGATTTTTGGTAAATTATTTTCTGTAGCGGGGCTAAAGTCATTTTGTCAAAAACGCATTTTAGGCTCCGTTTGCCAGTCCCTATTTTTTTTTTTTTTTTTTTTTCTTTTAATAGCTGCTTATTAGTTTTTATGGCTTTGTTTTTATAGTAGTCAGTTTTTTTTTCTAAAGATAACTGTATACATCATCATACGACACTTTTTTTTTCCTTTTTACGTACAGTAAACATAAACAAAATGTACTGACTTTTATTGACTAAAGAGAGTGCTTTCTTTTTTGCTTAAACGAGTGTGTGAATGCGTGTGTACGTTCGTTCACTGTTATTGTTTTTGTTTTGGGTTTTTTTCCTCGCTAATATGAATTTACATTTTGTCCACTTTGTTGCATTGAATCCAAAAATAAAGTAAATAAAAAATCATAAAAAATAGGCAAAAGTTTTAAAAAGAAAAACGAAAAACTTTTGTAAACAGATTTTGTTTTTCATTATTATCTTCGTCTGCGCCCTTATTCCGTTTCGACCAATCACAGAGCAGCATTTCTCATGAATATTAATGAGGTTACGGGCTGAAAAATAGTCGATAATTTTATATATTTTTTGAATTTCTTAGTATTGACTGCTTTGTCAGATGAATTTTTTTTTCTTTTGAGATTTTTTTTTATTTAAAAATATTTTTTTTGGTTTGTTGTACAATTCAAAATAGAAATTATTTTTTTTACGACTGCGGTCACATTCTACCAATTGGTTGCTAAGCAACAAGACTTGCAACTCATTTTCTTCATCGTAAAAATGAAATCTTCGGTTTAAAAAGAAAAAAAAAAGGCGAATATTTTCGTTTTTATAGAAAAACGAATCGTCTTTCTTGTAAAAGAAGTCAGCACTGCCTTTTCTTTTCATTTCATTTTGTTTCTTTTTTCTTATCAATTTCTAAGAATGAGATATATCGACCTTCGATAAATAATCAATGAATGATATTGACACTAAAAAGAATTTAATCAATTGTTAAGTTAAACCATATCGAAGCAAAATTTAAACAAAAACGAAATATATATTTCCCAATCATTATCATTATTTATTTATATAAAAATGGCTATTACGTCGTATAGTTTGAACCTTTCTGCATTTATTCATGTTTATCTTTTTAACTGGGTTGTTTAAAAAAAAATCACCCCGAAGAAAGTAAACGAATTTCTATTAATTTAAAAAAAATTATTAATGACCTTCAAAAAAGGTTAAGGGGTTTAAATGAATGAAGCAAAGAACCTCCCACCCTATCCATAAAAAAATTAATATCTATTTCAAACTCAATTGAGTATATTTTTTTTTCGGTCTCCTTAAATACACATTACCAGTTTTTTTCTTTTTTGTCAATCTAAGTTAAAAATTGCTCATATTAAAAATTAGGTTTTCAAATGGAAAAAAGAAAGGTAGGGGGGTTCTCCCTTGAAAGAAAAGAGCTTTTGTCAATGTATTGATTCAAATATCGTCTTTCTTTCTATGTAGGCCAGGAATTTTGATTCACTAGTGATATATATATATATATATATGTGTGTGTGTGTGTGTGTGTGTGTAGGGTATCCCAAAATAATGTATACACTTAGAATCGTTATAACTAACTTATTCAATTTATGTATTTTGACTTGTAAATAAGATTGATACAAAAGAAATACAAAAAAGAGTGTATACATTATTTTGGGACACCCTGTATAATATATATATATATATATATATACACACACATACATATATAGTGTCCCAATATAATGTACACATTTTTGTGTGTGTGAATAGGGTGTCCCAAAATAATGTATACACTTAGAATCGTTATAACTAACTTATTCAATTCATGTATTTTGACTTGTAAATAAGATTGATACAAGAGAAATACAAAAAAAAGTGTATACATTATTTTGGGACACCCTGTATATACATACACACATACATATATAGAGGGTGTCCCAAAATAATGTATACACATTTTTGTATTCTTTCTCTTGTAACACAACGTAAAGTGAACATATATAAATGAAATTAATTTCATTTTCATATGTTCACTTTTCGTTTCTTTTTTTCGGTGGCGTCTAAAACCTAAGAGTAAATCAGTCTCTTTTCGTTTTAATTAAGTACTGACATACATACCACTGCAAATACATCTGGTGTCGTCAATAGTAACAAATGTGGCTATTCTTACTAAATGACAGATGTGTACTTACTTGCTACTTTGAATTTTTGAGAATAAATAGACAGTCTATATATTTAGAATACGTCATCAGGTGCGTCGGTGACCAAAATCAATTTGTTTATTCAGACGCGAGTGCGTGCGTGCAAGCGAACTAGAAGTCCGTGCGAGCAATAAACCCCTTTTAAATTATTGACAAGGGTTTTTATCCTAAACCCATATCTGATCCTAATAATCTGGATTTACTGTACTTTTTATTTGAGTGCAAATATTTAGACCAAGAAAGAAAGAAAGAGAGAGAGAGAGAAAAGGTTTTGTTTTCGTGTGGTGTGGGTGCGTGCGTCGGTGTCTGAAGAACTTAATTCTGCCGGATTTTATTTATTTATTTTTTCGTACACCTCCACTCAAATATTTCAATCTCCCATCACGACAAAGGCTAGGCATACCCAATTTTTCGTCTGCATTTCATTTTTAAAAACGAATTAAAATTATTTAAGGTCAAATTTTTGTCTAAGCCGAAAAGTAGTAACATAATGGGCATCAGTAAAAAAAGGCAAAACAATATTACACATGTAATTTATTTTTAATACATCTAAAACTATTTTTTCGGTCAATTTTTCTCATATATGGTGGTAAAATAATTTCATCAGATTATTAAAAAATCTATTTTTATAATTAAGAAAAAAAAAATACTTTCTCCAACTGGTTGCTAAATTTGCATATAATTTTCATTAAATGTAACAGCTACTATAGGTTTTGTTTTTTGTTTTATGGCATATCAACCTCAGTGGGTCATTTAATGCCGATAAAGTTTTTAAATAAATCAATTCTTAATGGATAATACAATTTTTTTTATAAATACATTTTTTTTATTTGTTTCTCTGAATGTTTGAGATGAGGCTTGAAGATTAGTATTATCTGTGTTATTCGGACTATTGTCCCCATCTTCATTGTTATTTGTACAACGTTTCGGCCGATATGCCCTCCGGCCTTCTTCATGTATTTCCCAAGTCGACAAGAAATATCTGAAGAAGACCGGAGGGCATATCGGCTGAAACGTTGTACAAATAACAATGAAGATGGGGACAATAGTCTGAATAATGCAGATAATGCTAATTTTTCTATTTAACCCATTGAATATAGGAAAACCCATTTAACCCATTACTATAGGAAAAAAGGTACATTATTTTTGTACTATTACCTCTGTCCCATAATAGTTGTTGCGTTTGTATATGAATTTTATGTGCAAAATAGGACAACTACTATGGGACAGATATAATTAAAAATATTCTTTTGTAAAAGTTTGTGTATAATTTTCATCTATAGTGAGATGCGTGTGTATGTTAAATTCGTGTGTGTTCATATTATATAAATATACCAACCCCTCTGCATGAATAGGATGTGACACAAGGTTTGAATTCAAAGTTTCCAGTCTCCTAGACTGGTTACCTAACCAAGATTGAAGAGCCCAATCTGCCCTACTATTTACTCAAAGCAGGAGGGAGATTAGTTGTATTCATATCTTTCCCACCGGTATTAACACTATGAAATGTAAACTGCCTTGTCCAAGATTTGAACTCGTTTTGTCGTGCCCATTTCTTAGGACCATAACCATTACACACACACACACATATATATATATATATATATATATATATATAAGTTAAAAGAAAGGAAATGAATCTGACAATATGAGTAAGAAAAGGTGGAATGAAAACATCACAAAATGCTGTTAAAGAAGAAGCATTGTGTGATGTTTTCATTCCACCTTTTCTTACTCATATATATATGTGTGTGTGTATATATATATGTGTATGTTATGTTCTTGTGAATGTTGTTTGTTTGGTCTTTTGAAGCATTGGAAAAAAGAACAAAAACAATAAAAAAAATTAAAAAATAGAACAAAAATCAGAATTTTTATATATTAAACCGTTGCTCTGTTCCTGGTTTAATCTTTTCCGATATTTTGGGTGAACATTCACCCTTTGTCAGGACATATCAGACGGTCTGGTGTGTGTGTGTGTGTGTGTGTGTATGTATATATATATATTATATATAATATATATATATATATATATTATGTGTGTGTGTCTTTTAAACTTGTGTGTTGTATTTTTTATATTCTTTTATGTATTAAGTGTGTGTATGTATATATATATATATATATATATATATATATATATATATATATATATATAATGTCTGTCTGTGTTGAATTTATCTAAATAAAAAAAAGTTTATTCTAAATTTCCTTTTTTTTTCTCCTTTTAGCCTTGTTGACTGTATCGTCGTCACCACCTTCCAGAAATCAAAGGTACAATCTGATTTGTTGGGGCCTTCCAGGTATGCCAAGCACAAGTGATGGGGCTGCCTACAATAAAATGCAACAAGCCCAAGTGCCCGCAGAGCGAGAGGGTTGGCTTGGACACCCCCTCGACCCTGTTGGCATATTGTTTGATACTTTGGCTGAAGTATCAAAAATCAAAGATGATAGCACTAATATTTCTGGTGAGTATTTTTGTTGCTTTGTTGATTTCAAAAAAAAAAAAAAAACACACAAAAAAAAGACTCAAGGTTTGAATAAAAGAATAAAATCCCCAATTTAAAAATATAAAGTTTAATCTCTAATTATACAACTGCCCTGTCAGCTGAGGCTGTAGAATACGCCAACTGCATCTCAGCATTGAGGGTAAGACTGCTCCCAAATGGGGCCACCTGTTGGCTGTAGGTGGCAACTTATGATGCTTAAGGATGGAATCCTGGTTGCTGAGCAGTTCATGACTTGCAACACTTCACTGTGGCCCTTACTAGACCTAGACGGGTGGTCAGAGAGGCCCCTCCTGATCAATCAGCTGGTCGCGTTGAGCTCTAGTACTTATATGAAAGTTTCAACCATATTACTCTTTTGGCAAACCAACCTTTTTTATCATATATGTGTAAGAGGTCAGTAGCTGAGGGTCATTGTATTCTAGGTATGATTCTAAACTGCATTTAGTGGAGATTTAAATTCTGGAGCTCTAGGAAGTGTAGAGTACCTTCATTGTCATTACTCCCAGGTCCACTCTGACCTGGAGTACTAGTTCCTATTAGTCTCATCTATGGGTTAAATAGATCAAATGACTTTAAAAAATACTGATTTAAGGGGGGGAAAAAAATTGAATGCTGAACGAGAATGAATAAAACAAAATGTCTTTAGTATAAAATAATACAGGGGTTTACATGCCCCCCTCCTAAAAAAACCACCTTATTTATTATACAGTATGTAGATCCGGCCCTCACAGTTGGGGGTCCAGTGGTTTCAGCCCTGGACCTTACAAGCTAACATCATTGATCCCTGTGGCCATCCCCCCCAGGAAACAGCTGCTCCTTCGATTTAGAGGTACAGGGCTGGATTTATTGCCCAGTGCCTGAGGCGCCCCTCTTGAGGGGGAATGCCGATGGGATCAACGCAGTTTTTGCACCCACCACCCATGAGTCTTGGCTAGTGGGTGGTCCCACATTAATAGGGCCTTGTGCCTAACCTGTACACGTAGGCTACATGGTAAATATCTACAAGGACTCAAAGATGGTAGTTTCAAATGCTTAATTTGAATAAAAACCTGTCAAGCAATAAATACAAGAGTTGGCTGGGGCCACCTATTGGCTGTGGGTGGCGACCTGCGATGCTTAAGGACAGAATCTTGGTGAATAAGCAGTCTGACATACAACACTCCACTTAGAACCTTACTTAGGCTAGACGAGTGGACGGAGAGGCCCCCCCTGATCAATTGGCTGGTCATGTCAAGCCCTAGCACCTATACGATTGCCCCAACCCTATTACTCTCATGGCAAGCCCCAACCCTTTTTATCATATAGGTACTACAAGGCAGTGGCTGAGGGTCTTCATGTCCTGGGAATGGTGTTAAACTCTAACTGATGGTGAGGTTCCAGTTCTGGAGGTTTGGGGAATGTAGAGCACCCCCTTCATCACCATTGCTCCCTGGTCCACTTTGACCCGGAGTGGTAGTACCTGTTAAGGTCTGATCTATGGATTAAATAGAAATGTGTTTATAAAAAAATTGAGTATCCATTAAGAATGAATTTATTTCAAAACTTTGTCTGCATTAAATGACCCACCAAGGTTGATATGCCGTAAAATAAAACAAAACAAATCCTCTTTTGATCTGTTATTGCCATGTTATTTAAAAAAAAAAAATTTTTGATACATTTGTATTGTTAATAAAACGGAATTTGCTGTAATAACTTTAAAATCTTTTTATTCTTTTATTTTTCAAAGCAACGAGTCCAGTTTCCAGTCGAAACATATTTAACAGCAGCAGCAGCAGCAGCACAAATAACATAACAACAACCACCTCAGCTAACAATAACAATATGGATACAAATGCCAGTGGATCCAGCCCTATTTCAATTCCAAATATACAGCGATATAAACATGTTCCTATCCCAGGTTGCCGGGACCGAAATGAATCTTACCTCACTCTTGCCCTCGAAGTAGCACTTATTGGTAGGTTTTTTGGCATGGGGTTTCTTTCTTTCTTTCTCTCTCTCTTTTTCTTTCTTTCTTTCTTCTCTCTCTCTTTTTCTTTCAATTCAATTCAATTCAATTCAATTTTTTTTTTTTTTTAAATTTCAAAAATTTATTTTTGGAATTTTAGTTTTTTTTAAATCAATGTTTTTTTTTTCTTCATTTTCTTCATTTATATCTTTCTTATTCATTTATTTATTTTTTTCATCTATATATATTTATTCATAGTTCTTTTATTTATATATAATTTTTTCATTATTTTTTTATTCCTTCACATGTTTTTTAATAAATTTTTTTTATTTCTATTAACTTTTTAAAAAACTTTCATTTTTCGTTTTTATTTTTTTATTAGTTATTTTTTTTTTTGATTTAATTTTAATTCATTTTCTTGTTTCTGTGTGTTTTGCAGGTCTTGGCCAACAGCGGCTGATGCCCCCTGGACTGTATGCTCAGGAGAAATCTTGTAAACAAGAAGATAAGCTAATTGCTCGCCTTCAGGAAATTGAACTCGACACCACCCTTGTAGCCATCCTCAGGAAACAGGCAGTCCTTCTATTGGAAGGTTAGTGCTCCTTCTCTCTGCCCATCCCTCTCCACACTTGTATTTCATCGTTCCCTTAGAATATGCTGTCTGAATCCCATAGGAGTAAACCCCTGCCATCCGAAAAAAAAAAGGTGTCCTTGGTATGATACTAAATTGCATCTGATGGTGAGGCTCCAGTTTGAGAGATCTAGGGAGTATGAAGTACCCTTCATTGCTAGCACTCCCAGGTACTATCAGACCGGGAGTGGTAGTACCTGATATAGTCCCATCTATGGGTCAAATAGATCTGTTTAAAAATTATTTGTATTTGATAGAAATACTTAATGCAATATAACTGTAAATTATAACTGTAGGAAGCGCGTGGTGTAATGGTTAAAGTCATGGGAAATGGACTCGTCGCTCCGAGTTCAAATCCTGGATGTGGTAATTGCATTTCACTTAGCGCTAATACCCTTGGGAAAGGTATGGATCCTACTCTCCCTCCAGCTATGGATAAATAGTAGGGCAGACTGGGCTCTTTAACATTGGTTAGGCAACCAGTCTAGGAGAAGGAAAACTCTGAATTCAAACCTGTTGAACTCCGCTTAAGAAATTGACCTTGTGTTGCATCCTGCTCGTGCGGAGGGGTTGGTAAATATACATATAACTGTAAATTATTTTTATTAGGAATAGTTACTTGAAGTTATAATTACTTACCAAGGATTATTATTAGTTACTTGAAACCGTAAAAATTTTCCTTCATTTATTGAATATTTGGATCATATGACCTTAAGGCACCCCTTTTGCGATTTCGATTTGTGGGGACATTTTTTCTATTTACGCCGTCAAAATCCAGTTAATTGTTTACAGACGATTTTTAGAGTTAATAAAAAAAAAAATTATAAAACTAACCCCTAACCCTAACCCCTAACAAACAACCAGATTTTTACGGTGTAAATGAGAAAAGTGTCCCAACGAGTTGAGATCGTGGAAGGGGTGCCTTAAGGTCATATGGTCCGAATATTTTGCTGTCCGGTCACTCACTGGCACTATGCACATTCAGCTCTCACTACAATTAAACCACAAATGGAAAGATCCTAACTGTCAGGAAAAAACACACACACAACACACACACACACACACACACACACACACATATATATATATATATACATGTGTGTGTCTGTATGCATGCATTTGGATATAATTGATCAATCTTATATTTTTAAAAATTATCTACTTGGGACTTGAAATTTTTATTATATATGCATATAAACATTTTGTAATATGTATATGTAAAACCAATATAATATTAATATGAAATCGTAAATAACATTTTGTAATTTTATAATATGTATATGCATATAAACATCAAAATAATTTATAATAATTTATAATAATACCAGTATAAACATCCAGATCAGTCTTTTCTCAATTAAAGCTAAGTAACCCAAAGGAGAGTGTTCATGCATGCACAGTTAGGTCCCCTCTAATTAGTTGTGTTACATCAAGGCCACACAACTGGTATCTCAAGATATTTTAAATGGCTGCATTCTTTCTGGATAGACCTCATATATCAAATTGTGAATATATATATATACTTACCAATCCTCTGCATGAGCAGGATGTGACACAAGATCAATTTCTTAAGCAGAGTTTAACAGGTTTGAATTTAGAATTTTCCTTCTTCTTGACTGGTTGCCTCTCCAAGGTTAAGGAGATCAGTCTATTCTACTATTTACCCATAGCTGGAGGGAGAATAATTGCATTCATAACTTTCTAAAGGGTATTAGCACTATATGAAATACTACCAGCCTTGTCCAGGATTTGAACTCACCTCGCTGCATCCATTTCCTATCACGGTAACAATTACACTATGTGCCTCCCAGATTCAAATTGTGAATATATCTTTTACTTAATTGTTTAGTATATTGTATTGTTTATTTTGAACTGTTAAATCTTTAATTTATCTATTTTTCATTTTTTTTCTTATTCAGGAGGCCCCACTAGTGGCCTGGGCCTTGGAGTACATACAGAAAGCTACCCTATGCATACATTTGCCCAGTACCTCTTCATTAACCTTATTAATTATGACCAAGACCTTGCCTTTAGAGTTGGACTTCGAGCCATGCGGTATGAACTGTTTTCTTTTTTCTTTTGTCTTTATATGAGTCTCTATAAAAATTGTTTGTCCATTTGTCTGAAATATAAACATGTCTATACTGTTTTCGGTAATCTGAACAGTAGCTACATAAATGAGTAACCTCCCTTTGTTTCTTTCACTTTGAGGAAGCTGTCTGTTTTGGTCGGCCATTTTCATTACACTGTAAATCTACACTGAAAATACAAACTTGTTTGAATCACTACAACTGCCTGTTTTAACACAAAAATATCATAAAATGTGTTCTTAATTTGATTGCGCATTATTTGAAATGAACTTAATTGTTATTAAGAACACATTTATGTGAAATGCAAATGGCCTCGTCCAGGATTTGAACTTGGGTCGATGAGTCCATTTCCTACGACTCTAACCATTACACCACACACCTGGGGTTGTGAAGGTGATTATAAACACACTAGACTTTGAGATGCCAAGCTTGCCTGATACTCTCTGAGTGATACTCATCAGATTTGCCTCTATAGCTTGAAGCACAGTCTCGGAATCCATACTTTGATGTCTACATGACCTTGACTGATTGAGGTTTGCGCAACCCGAGTAAAACAATTTTGAGGATTTTGCCATATAAATTTCACTAAAACTGACTTTTTGTGCTTGTTTCCATTTTTGTAAATTCCTTTTTATAAAAAATTTTTTTCTTTTCTATTTGTAGCTTGCCAATCCTTGAACACGAAGACGAAGATCTCGATGTTGTGAACAATATGGGTCCAGTTGTGTTCAATCGCTTTCCACGTTGGTTCATCCTGGGACATATTGAAACCCAACAATGCGAGCTGGCCTCAACGTTACTTGCCCATGCGAAAAGTAAGAACACTCAAATCAATAACAATAAAACACAAAAGAAAAGATAACTTTTCATTTGCTACTATAACAGATTGGGGTACCATTATAGTATGTGGCCAACCTTTTGAATGTGGCCTACCTCTTATCTACCATAAAAAGCATATTATAAAGTTGTTATTATAATTATTATTAAAGTTTATCCTCTTTATTATTATTATTATTATTATTATTATTATTATTATTGCTATCATTTGGGTATATTATGATTATTATTGGGGTATATCATTATTAGATTATTCACTCATCAGACAGACCTTTATTTTAAGTGGTCATGATGTGTATAACTTTCGTAATCAAGGGAAGTAACTCATACGATTGTCTCCCTTGGATCTCCAACGTGGTCGATTTAGACCTTCATTTTTTATATTTTAATGAATTAAATTCATATTTGTTTTTTGTTTTTTTTTTTATTAAAAAAAAAATTTGTTTTTTATATATCCCCTCTGCTAAAACATAATTACTTTCCGAACACCTTAATATTTCAACGTGGCTGATTTTTTATTTTAAGTAATGAGTTTTTGATTTAAAGAATACCATTATGCAAAAAAGTAATGCTGCAGTGATTCATTCTGTTTAGTAGATCTTCTTTAGGGCTTTTGTTGATATAAGGAGACTGTGATATTTTTTTTTTTTTTTTTTTTTTATCAGTTTGTTTAAAAATTTTTGAATGGGAAATTAGCGCTCTTAGAATAGTTCAAAATTTATGAACGCTGGGATAAACGGTTTTGAAGGATGACATCGAACATTTTAGGTTTTGTGTGAGGGGGAGAGAGAGAGCGTGTATGGAAATGTGAGTAGATAATCGTTTTTGTTGGGTGTCTGTGTGACTGTGTGTGTTGTATGTGTGTGTGTGTGTGTGTGTGTGTGTACCCACCCAAGTTTTTGATAAAAAAACGAATGGCAGAAAATAATTTCCAAATGTTTTTTTTTTTTCCTTTTTCTAGATGATCATCGACAGTTACGGACAGTACTGGAATCGGCAGAGACACACATTCACAGTTCATCTCAACTTTTTAAGCTTGCCCAAGAAGCTTTCAAAATTGCCACACCCGTTGATAATCACAAACACATCCATGTCTTGAATGCTGCCTTCGAACTGGGATTACAGGTGAGTTACACAATGACAACAACAAATAGACGTTATGCTACAAATGCCTCTCAGTATGCAATGACTGTAATAATAACAAATGTATCCAGTTTTAAGTTAATAAAATATTAGGACCATATTACCTTTAAGCACCCTATCAGCCATCTTGATTTATAAGGACATTTTTTCATTTACACTGTCAAAATCCGGTTGTTTATTAACAGATGATTTTTAAATTTTTAAAATTTATTTTTTTATTTTATTATAAAACTGACCCTAACCCTTAACAAACAATCGGATTTTGACAGTGTGATGGTGAACGAGAAAGGAAAAAGAGCAAGACATTGTCTTGCCTGCTGGGATCGAACCCGCGTCACCCGCATGTGAAAACAAATGCGATTTGGGCACTGGACGGACGCGAGGTTCGACTGATGTTTGGGTAAATATGTCCATAAATGACAAGTGAGTTGAGCGCTGGGAGTCAGCAGAAGCAGTCAACGATGACGAAGAAGCGCTTTGCGAACGACCCAGTAAAGAAATGGATTTTAGTCCAACAGAAACAAAACTAAATAGGAAATGCGATTTTGAACTGTTAAAGATTATTTCAACTACGACAACGGATTTTCCAGCTGCTAGACGAAGATGAATGTGTTGACCAAAAGAAAGTCTGGCTTGTGAGAAGACGGAGAACTCGCTTGTTTTTGATCACCCCTCAGCAGGAACTTCTTGATTCGAATATCTATTTCCCCCCATACATTTCCCCCCTTCTATAGACGGTGTAAATGAAAAACATGTCCTTATGAATCGGGATCACAGATGGGGTGCTTAAAGGTAATATGGTCCAAATATTATGTTAAATAGGCTAATAAAACTAAATAAGAAATGCAGATAAAAAAATGATTTGAAACAGGAGGTGGGTATAATCGAAAAATAGAACTGAAACTTCCATCAACTTTTCTTTCATTGCTAAATTATCCTAATTTAACTATTTTTTAAAATACGAAGTAAAGAATAAAATGAGTTATTTCTTCTTGTCATTCGATTTCTTTTATCCCCGAGAATTTTGCTCATATTCATTAAGATAAAACCGAACAATTAGAAATCAATAATACCAAGCACATTCCAGTTTTCTGTGGTCCTCTTTTGGCCCTATGTGGCTTCCATTTTTCAAATTCGGCCTTGTGGCCCTCCCCCTAAATTTTATGGCCCCCATTGAATTAGAGCAATGCTGTCTTTTTATCCCAATGGCCTTGTGCCATACATACTAAGCTTGTAAAATGTGTAAATGAAAATAACCTATATTAATATATGAAGAAAGATATTGTAAGATAATTTTTTCTTTTTTTCTTCTAGGTGATGCGAATGACACTGACCACTTTGAATTGGCGCCGTCGGGAAATGGTGCGATGGCTGGTAACCTGTGCAACAGAAGTGGGAGTTGCAGCCCTTACGAGCATAATGCAGAATTGGTTTCAGTTGTTTGCTCCGATGGAAGCCACAGGTAAACACTTTTATTAAAAAAAAAAATTTTTTTTAAATTTCCCTCTGAAAATAGGATGCACATTGGGCCGGGTTAGCTCAGTCAGTAGAGCGTTCGGCTAAAAACCACAAGGTTCCTAGTTCGATACCGGTCCCCGCCAACTCAGCGTATGAGTAGCACAGGGATCTGTGCGGTAAAGTAAGGAGCTGATGGTAGGTGTGGCACCCCACCTCAGCGCTAAAAACCACTCCTTGGTCTAGCGCTATTGAAAAGGGGATAGACTCCCTCGCTGACTGGCTGATAACGACTTTAGGCCGCCCCGTCGACCTTTACTTACTTATATATATACACACACACACACACATATATGCTGATGCACAAAAATCTAAAAAGGACGCAGTAAAATCGTATTCATGGGTCCCAGTTTTCTTTTTTCTTCCCTCATTTCAAGCTAACTGTAAATACATTTCAGTAGTTTCTTAGAAAGAATTACACAGGATAAGTTACATGGTAATACTTAGATGGCTTTCGTTGTTTCCCCAGATCATAAATAAAAACCCTACAATCTATTAAGAAACTTTAGTTGGGACCCATAAATTGTCCCGGGGACTCATTCAAAGCATATATGTGCGTCCCAGGATGCACTAAATCAAAAAGCCACCAGCATCACACACACACACACACACACATACATACATATATATGTGTGTGTATGTATGTAGTTTCCTATACTTATAAATAAAGAATGATCAATATCTAGAATTCAATGTTTTTTGACCAGGTCAAACATTTTAAATATACATTCCGTACCAAAATATTCTTTTTTTATAAATTGTTGTGTGTATGTGTGTGGTTTTTGTTGGTTTGTTTAATTAATAGAATATGATAGAGGTTTCAATACCCAAGTTATGGGCTTCCAAGATGTTCACTATTTAACCCCCTTTATAGTGTCTTAACATTACTGAAATTTTCTGAAATAGGCATCTCCCTTCTGGGGTTTCATCAGACATTATTTATAGGAAAAACGGATGATTTAAATCTTATTTGGGTACTATATGAAAATGATACAAACCTCCTTGTTTCATCCGAGATGGTGTGATGCATTTTTATCTCAAAATCTCAGAGAATTTTCTGGGACATATTTTGGTTTGAGAATTTACTATTTGTCTGCTCAAATTTTAATCATTTGAACAATTCCCAATGGATCACCTTCCCCATTCAGTTGTGTCGGCTTCTTGGCTAACTTGCTGTATTTGATTATTATGCGATCTACTGTTTCATTTGTGTATTTCTCAAGAGAATAGCAATTGTAAGCTCTGAGTCATGTGTCTATTAAAGCTTTTTAGATTTTTCTGGTGTTATTTAGAGTTGATTTTAATGATTCATTGGGTAATATTTGCAGAGTTCCGTCCTGGCCTCCTGCCTCAAAAAAACGCTAGCCGGTGGCTGCTGAATAAAAACACCAGCTACAATTGAAATCCGTAGAAGGAAGCGGTGGCTGCTGAAAAAAAAAAAACCAACTTAGGGTATATTTCTCGAAAACCCACCCCTAACCCTAAACTCCCCTAGTTAAAATTAAGTTTTATTACAAAATGTGTGGGTTCTGTTTTTTCTGGGTCACCCTGTATACAGGGTGACCCAGAAAAAACAGAGCACAAATTATTTATTTTCCCATTAAACTAACCCTCAACCCTAACCCTATTTTTTTTTAAAGTGACACCAATTGTAGCTGGTGTTTTCTTTCAGCAGCTACCGGCTAGCGGTTTTTGAGGCAGTAGGCTGGGACAGAACTCTGCGAATATACCCATTCATTGTTATATCACCCCTTGGGAGTTTTTTACTTATTTTTTTCTTCTTCCCTCCTTTACTAAATATTTTTCTTTTCTTTTTTAAACAGCCACAGTAGCAACGACAATCATGTCCCCGGCGACAGTCATTCAGCTAAACCTAACCTACCAACAGCAAGAAGAACTCGCTAAATGTGCTCGTAATTTGGCTCTTCAGTGTGCCAACAAGGACCCTCCCAGTTGTGCCCTGGGAGCCCTGAACCTCTGTGAGAAGGACCCTGTTGCCTTTGAGACTGCCTACCAAATTGTGATCGAAGCAGCATCGCACGTAATGAACTCTACCCAACTGTTTAACATCGCACGGTACATGGAACACCGCGGTTACCCGCACCGTGCTTACAAGCTCTCGTTACTTGCCATGAAGAACATCCATCTGGCTTATAATCAAGACACTCACCCTGCCATAAATGACATTCACTGGGCGTGTGCCCTGAGCCACTCTCAGGGAAAGAACGAACTTTCCGACATGCTGGATCTCCTCGTGAAGAATGTGCAGTGTGCTACCGTTCTGTCGGACATTTTACGACGGTGCACTCTGACGGCGCCGGGAATTGCCAACACCGATGGCAAGCGGCGGTCGATGAAACTGTTGTCCTATGACAGAGCCCCCTACGGCAGCTGATGGAGGCAGCGATTTGTGCTTATATAAATACTACACACTCTAAATTGACTCATATCAGTCCTCGACATTATGGGGACTTTATAGACTTTTTAAGTAAGGCCCGTGAGACATTTTCTCTTGCCCATGACGGACATATACAGTTTAATCAGTTGATAGAAAATATGAAATTAGCGTATAAAGGTAAAAAGAAGCTTATGTCATTAATAAAAGAAAGATTTGGCTTATGACAATGAGCCTGGAGGCTGGCCTCTATTTAAAAAAATAAGTAATAAAATGATTTATTATTATTAAGAAAAAACTTAAACCTACAAAATTATATATATATAAATATATATAATGATAAAACTAGCCCTGGGAAAAAAAAGAGACCTCGCTAAAGTATCCTCAGAAGAGCTAAAGAAAACTATTAAAAGATTATTTTAGGATTTTATAAACAACTGAGAACAGTTTTCTACCTTCATTTTCTTTTTTTTTTTTTTTTTTTGTTTCCTTTTTGCTCACCATGGTAAAGCAGTTATCTCCCTTGTTTTTTTTATTTTCTACTTTTTTATTCCCCCCCTTTTTTTAGTTTTTTTAAAATTTTTTTTTTTACTGACTATGGTAAAAAAAAAAAATTTTTTTAAATCTTCTTTCTTTTATCCCAAACAACACAAAAAAAAAAAATCAAACTATTTATTTATAATAACATACATAAAATTCTCTACCTCTTTTGATTTCTACAATCAACTCTCTTGAACTGGATAAAAAAAAGAAGATAAACAAAACCTCCCAAAAAAACTTAGACAAAATAAAACACTTATTAAATAATAAAAAAAAAAAAAGCTACAAACTGTCCCTCCGAAACTTGAACTGACCTGACCTCTCAATTTTGGCTCTGCTAAAATTCTTAATCTGACAAGGCCATTGGCAATTTATCCACCCCTCCTACAAATAAAAATCTAGAATACTGTTTTCATGTCTTGAGGTAGCCATCACTATGGAAAGCATCTTGCAAGTACCAGCATCTCTGACCCTCTTGATGTGTTTGTTATCATCGAATAACTCTACACGATCTTTCGTGAAAGTTATTGGATGGATGACTGATGATCCGAGAGGCCTGGGTTTATATGGATGGAATGACGGGAACCCAAAGCAGTCTAGTAGGTTGTTGAATTCTATTCCTGCGAACTGTACTGGGTTTTTTCTTTTTTGCGAGGGATGTGGGGGGAAACATGGTTCTCCATGTTTTTTTTTTTTTTTCCTTTTGTGGCCATGTGATGACAAGGCTTCAAAGATGGATGCCTTTTTTGTTGATTTTTTTTTTTTCTTTTTTTTGTTACACAAGATTGTGGAAACCTCATATCTGCCCACACATACTATATATATATATATAATATATATATATATATATATATATATATATATATTATTAATGCATTCACAAACAAATAAAAAAAAAACTTGTAAAACTTAATGGATGAATTTATTTGACCTTCAGGGTTAAAAAAAAAAAAAAAAAAAAAAAATTTTTTTTTTAAGGGAGAGACAAAAAAATTCAACTTGTGAAGAGAGAATTATTCCCCACCCAGCCTTTCACCCCTCCCCTACTGCAAGAAAAAAAAATGACTTATATTTTTTATATCTTACTTTTTTTTTTTTCTCTTCTACAAGATTCTAAAAAAAAAAAACAAAAAAAACATGACAAAAACTTCTCTCCCTTCTAAAAAAGAAAGAAAAAAAAAATGGAAAAAGATTTTTAAATTGGAAAAAAAAAAGGAAAAAAAAAAAGAAAAAAAGATATGATCAACAGTGGATAACTTTTTTTTCTTAATTCTACGCTTCCCCCACCCCCCATAAAAAAAACAAAAAAAACAAACTTTCTGGACAAAAAAAAAGAAAAGCAAACCTCATGAAACATACAGTATTTTTTCATTATCAGGGGTCATAATATTGACATGTTTTATTATATAAAGTTTTGTTTTCTTATTTTAAAACCTGCTATAAACATGACCTCTGCATATAAGTGCATGTGTGTGCGTACGTGTGTGTAAATGGAAAGATGTGTGTGTGTGGGTGTGGTATTACTTGAAGTGTTGTTTCTCAGGAAGGGGGGAGGTGGATGGTCGCAGCTTCAAAAATGCAATTTTTTCATTTAAAAAGAAAATAAATAAAATAAACTCCAAAATAATTCTTTTATTTTTTCATTTTTCATTTTCAAACTCTCCTGACATTGTGAGGATTTCAAAAAAAAAAAAAAAATTTTTTTTAAATTATTTGTTGTTTTTTTTTTTGTTTTTGGCAGGAAGGAATTTGACAAAAAATGTTTTTTCTTTATTTTTATTTTTTAAAATTTTTTGATTCATTTAAAAGTAAAAATGTTATAAATCTTATAGACAACTTTTCGGCCAATGTATCCTCTAGCCTAATTGTTTCTATTGTTGGATTATTCTGGGTCTACACTGATTTCATATTTCTCTGAAATCCACCTGCCACATACCACCCAAACCATCTGAGTAAGACGGACAAGACACGTGGGACACTGCTGGAGAAGCAAGGACGAACTCATAAGCGATGTCTTCCTGTGGAAGCCAGCACATGGGCACGCCAGTATGGGCCGACCAACAAAGACGTACATTGACCAGCTCTGTGTGGATGCAGGATGCTGCATAGAGGACCTCTCAAGAATGATGAGCGATATCATTGCTATTATTCTCAAGCCCACTTTGACCCAGACTGTTAGTACCTGGTAGGGTTCCATCTATGGGTTAAATAGAAAAAATGAGTATAAAAATAATTGAGTTTGAAAAAAATATTTGAATAACATCCAGAATGAATAAATCAAAATATCTTCAGCATGAAATAACCCAACAAGGTTTGACATGCTGTAAAATCCAACCAACCAGCCTACAGATTATCAAGTCTCATCTCAAAAATTCAGACATATAATTAACATGTGTGAGAAAGAGAAACTTTGTCTCTGTGCTTTCTCTTTCAAGGTACTAAGTGTTCATATGATACTTTTTGGATTAGCTTTTATTTTTTAAATTTAAAAAAATTTTTTTAATTGGTTCGTCTGAAGACTCCAATTAAAATTTTATTTTTTTTAAATTAAAAAAAAAAAATATTTTAAGTTTCAGCAAGAATTTCTGGTAATCTGAACATTAGCTACATAAATGAGAGTAACCTCCCCTTGTTTCTTTCACTTTGAGGAAGCCTTATGTTTTGGTCGGCCATTTTCATTTCACCTTAAATCTACACTGAAAATATGAATTTGTTTGAATCAATACAACTGCATGTTTTAACACGAAAATATCATAAAATATGTTCTTAATAACAATTAAGTTCATTTTAGATAATGCGCAAGCACAATTAAGTGAAACAAACAAGGGGAGGTTACTCTCATTTATGTAGCTAATGTTCAGATTACCAAATTTCTTCCACCAATGCAGAAATCATTTTATCTGGGGGGGGGGTGATACTTTTTGGATTAAATAGATCAAAATATGAGTATTAAAAAAAAAAAAAAAAAGTCTAAAAAGAATTGAGTTTGAAAAAAGAAGTTGAATACCCATCAAGAATAAATGTCTTCAGCATAAAATAACCCAACAAGGGTTGACATACCGTAAAATCCAGCCAACAAACCAGTAATTACATGTCTTCCTGCATGACATGAGGTCAGTTTTTAAGCAAAGTAATGCTGCTTTGAAGTCAATTTTCCTTCTCCTAGATTGTTTGCATAAAGTAAAGTCGTCGGGGGTTACCTAAAGTCAGTCAGTCCTCTTTTAAAAATTAAATAGCATTATAAAATAGTTAAAATTCTACTCAGCCATTTTCAGCGTTTCTTGCTAAAAAGTAGACAGTCTATCCTCTTTTCATTAGCACTTGTGAACGGGAAGGCTAATTTGCATATTGATATTAAAAATTTGATTTTAATAAATGTGCTTAGTATTATTGATTTCTAATTTTTTGGTTTTTATCTTAATGAATATGAGCAAACATCTATGGGATGAATCTTAAAAGAAATTTATTAAGAAAAGAAATAACACTAATTTTATTCTTTACTTCCTATTTTAACTGAATAGTTAAATTAGGAAAATTTAGCAATGAAAAACGGAAGTGATGGAAGAGTAAGTTTCAGTTGTCCTATTTTTCAAATCTTTTTATCTCATTCTTATTTAGTTTCATTAGCCTTTCTAATTTAATATAATATTTTATTACATAAAAACTTAAATACTTGCACCCTGGAGGGTGCATATTTTGCTAGTATTTGTAAATACCACATGCCCCACCCTACTACAACAACCAAAAAAAAATGTAAATAGAATCTTTACAAGCTAAATGTATGTTTGGCCTTAAAAATTAATTGTTGGAAAACAATGTCTTTTATTTTGATTAATTTTGGTATACTTAACTATTTCCTCGTCAGATTTTAATCATCGTCAATGAAAAAAACAATTATGGTCCTTAAAAGGAGGATCCAATTTATGCCTAAATTGTAAAACAAGCCCTCTCATTTATGTAGCTAATGTTCAGATTACCATAAAAGGGTACTCCAGTCTTTCCAGAGCTCCAGAATTGGAACCTCGCCACTAGATGCTGTAATCATTCTTGAGCTGTAGCAATGTCTTAAGTTTATTCAAATATAAAAAGTAAAGTCATTGGGGTGTCGTAAAGTCTGTATCAGCCAGAGAGCGAGGGAGTCTATCCACTTTTCACTAGTGCTAAACCAAAGAGATTGTTTTTGCATCTGAGGTGGAGCGTCACAACTACCATCAACTCATTACTTTACTGCACAGATCTCTTTGCTACTCATAAAATGAATTGGAGAGGACCGGTATCGAACCTGGAACCTTGTGGTTTCTAGCCAAACGCTCTACCGACTGAGCTAAGGTGTTTTAAATAACCCTTACAAAGCAAATTTGTAATATAATATTTATTACATTAAAACTTAAATACTTGCATCTGGAGGGTGCATATTTGCTAGTATTTGTAAAAAAAAAAAAAAAAAAAATTGCCCACCTAAACAACAACGAAAAAAAAAATGTAAATAAAATCTTTACAAGGTCAAATGTAAGTTTGGCCTTAAAAATTAATTGTTGGAAAACAATGTCTTTTAATTTTAATTAAATTTTTATCTAGATTTAATTGCTTTTTTGGTAACACTTAAACTTTAGTCATCCACCAACAGGAAATTGTTAAAAAGGACAAAACACTTGGAGATATGCTGATAGCTTTTTGCATCCTGGGACACACAAATTTGCTTTGAATGAGTCCCTGGGAAATTTTATGGGTCCCAACTAAAGCTATCTAACTCCTACCTTGTAACCTGGCAAAGCAGACAAATGGGGATGCTATTTGAATTCTGAATTCTTTGAAATTTGTTCTGAAATTCTAAACTTCTCAGATGAATTTTAAAATTCTGGTTGGTTTGTTTTTTTTTACGGCATATCAACCTCGGTGGGTCATTTAATGTCGACTAAGTTTTTAAATAAATTCATTCTTAATAGATAATCAAATTTGGTTTATAAACTCATGTTTTTCTATTTAACCCATAGATATGACACTGACCCGGAGTGGTAGTACCTGTTAGAGTGGACCAGGGAGCAATGGTGATAAAGGGGTGCTCCACATTCCCCAAACCTCCAGAACTGGAACCTCACCATCAGATAGAGTTTAACGTCATTCCCAGGACATGTAGACCCTCAGCCACTGAATTCTAGCACCCATATGATAAGAAGGATTGGGGTTGCCATGAGGGCAATAGGGTTGGGGCAATCATATAGGTGCTAGGGCTTGAGGTAAATTTTTTGTGAAATGTAACATTAAAGAAACAAGCAAAACAGGACAAATATTAACAAAAAAATTTGAGTAGTAACAAAAATTCTCCTTTATATGTGTACTAGCAGTGGCTACCTGGCATTGCCTGGGTAGAGGGGAATTTTTTTAAGGTAGTCCCGCAGATCCATTATTACTGAATCGTAAGTTGAATCCTCGTGGGATGCTCCATTTAAATCCCTATGTAAAAAAAAATAGACCTTGCATTGATCCAGCTACTCTGAAAAGAAATGTTAATGTCTACTATCAAAAATATCAAATGAAAAAAAATTCTGTGCTATTATTTAAATTTTATTTTTTAATTATCTTCACAAATATAAATCAAACCTATCATTTTTGCTCAAAAACCAAACCCTGGTGATATTTAATGTGCATATATATTATATATATATATATATATATATATATATATATATATTTACATTGTTGTTAATTGTTTTATTTTCAAAGTTTCTTCCGGACATACACATACACACAACTACCCTTTATTTATATATATATATATATATATATATATATAGATAGATAGATTATAAATTTGTATCAAATGAACAAGATCCAAACATGTGGTTTGGTTAATGACATCTCCTTTTTACAGAGTCTTATTAGTATTAAACTTGTCTTTTTCAGTTCACTTGGTTCGAGGAGGACTTTCGTGACTTGGCTGTTTGCTGTTCACTGCTTTTCTGAGTGTTCTGCTGCTATCTCCCTTTTCTCTTCTTCTTCTCCTCCCTATATCTGTTAGTTTGCAGGAGTTTTGAACTTTTGGCGTTGGTCACTCTGGCTTTGTCTATTTTTTTGTCTAACAAGAATCTACAGCTTATGAACCATTACACTTATATTGAAAAGCTCTGCATGGATACTAGATGCTGTGTAGAGGACCTTCAGGAAAAGATATCAAGAGAGCTAAGGGAATCTGTGCTGTTGGCGGTTTGGCTTTGTCTATTTTTTCTTTGTTCCATAAAACTGGTCTATCAAGAATCTACAGCTTCTGAACCATTACACCTACATAGAAAAGCTCTGCATGGATACTAGATGCTGTGCAGATGACCTTTCAGGAAAAAATATCAGGAGAGCTAAAGGAATCTGTGCTGTTGGCATGCCTTTATGATGATATGTCAACCACAATTTCTTAGCTCTGTTAACCTGTGAAATGATTTGAATAAATTCACCCAAGATGGAGACCATTTATACTCAACAAGGGAGATAATCAAAAGTAATCATTTGCACCAAAACAAAATTATCATTTTCTACTTGGTTCCTCCATGTCTTTATTATTATTACTAGCAAATATATGCACCCTCCGTAGGGTGCAAGTATTCAAGTTTTAATGTAACTAAATATTATATTAAATTAGAAAGGCTAATGAAACTAAAGAAGAATTCAGATAAAAAGACTTGAAACAGAAGAGGGTATAATAAAAAAAATAAACAAAAAAAAAATGAAACTTACTCTTCCATCACTCCCGTCTTTCGTTCCCAAATTTTTCTAATTTAACTATTTAGTTAAAATTAGGAAGTAAAGAATAAAATGACAGTTATCTCTTGTTAATGGATTTCTTTTAAGATTTATCCCAGAGGTTTTTGCTCATACTCATTAAGATAAAACCAAACAATTAGAAATCAATGATACTAAGTATATATTTATTAAAATCAAATTTTTAATATCAATATGCAAATTAACCTTTACAACCACACTGTGAACCGCTATTTTGTTGTATATATAAATACAATTACATGTTATTAGTAGATAGTTATGTCCAACATATCTCACTCCGGTTTCGACCGGGGGTCCAATGAGCTGCTGCTGGACCTTACAAGTTAACAGCGCCGGTCCCAGGGGGCTATCCCCCCAGGCAACACCTGCCCCCTTGGGGGTGGGGCTGGGTTTATTGCACAGCGCCTGAGGTGCCCCCCTTGAGGGGGAATGCCGAAGGGATCGACGCAATTTTTGTTCTTTCGCCACCAATGAGATTCGGCTTGTGGGTGAGGCCTTGTGCCCCGCCCATACAAGTGGGGGTATGAGGCAAATATCTCTCACTCCGGTTTTGCCCGGGGGTCCAGTGAGCTTCTGCTGCTGGACCTTACAAGTTAATAGCATTGATTCCAGGGGGCTGTACCTCCAGGCAACATCTGCCCCCTCAATTTAAAGGGGCAGGGCTGGGTTTATTGCCCAGTGCCTGAGGCGCCCCCTTGAGGGGGAATGCCGATCGGATCAACGCATTTTTTGTGCCTACCCACGAGCGGAAGCTCATGGATGGGCCCACATAAAATGTCCTTTATGCCACGCTGTCATAAGTAGGATGAGAGGCAAATACCTCTAGATATGTCCAACATATCTAGCTCTGGTTTCGACCGGGGGTCCAGTGAGCTTCGGCCACTGGATCTTACTAGTTAATAGCATTGATCCCAGGGTGCCATCCCCCCAGGCAACCCCTGCCCCCTTAATTTAAAGGGGGCAGGGCTGGGTTTATTGACCAGTGCCTGAGGCGCCCCTTTGAGGGGGAAAGCCAACAGATCAACGCATTTTTAGCACCCACCACCAAAGAGCTTCAATTCATGGGTCGTCCCACATTAATAGGGCCTTGTGCCTAACCCGTACACATGGGATACGTGGTAAATATCTAGATATGGTGAACAGTATTATATATATATATATATATATATATATATATATATATATATATTATATACAACACAATAGCGGCTTACAATGTGAATCAATTTATTAATACACTTGAAATTAAACAAATCATACAAATAAAAAAAACAAGATTTGGCATTGAATAACCCCCAAGGGTTGATTTGCCATTAAGCACCAACTAACCTACCTTGGTTATTTCCTATAACTCCAACATAAACAAAGGGGAACCACTCTTGACTGATAATTATTTATTTTCCCATTAAACTAATCCTAAACCCTAACCCTAACCCTGTCTTCTTTTTTCCTAGTAGATCAATAAATAAATAAATAATTTCTCAGTCAAGAGTGGTTCCCCTTTGTTTATGTTGGAGTTATAGGAAATAACCCCTCCCTTAATTTTCCAAAATAAAACATCAAGTCGTGCTGACAGCACGGATTCTATTGACTCTCAATCCCTCGTTTTTAGTTCCTGGTAGGTCCTCAACATGGCATTCAGTTTCCATACAGAGCTGATGAACGTAAGTTTTTTTTCTGGTTGGCCAACACTAGTTAGTTGTTTGGTTGTTTTCTTTTATGGCATATCAACCTTTTTCGGGCCATTTAATGCCGAATCATGTAATTTTTATAAGTTGCTTACAGTACTGTTATTGCTTAAATGGTCACCCATCTAAGTATTCATTCTAACAGATTCATTATTGCTTAACTTGAGTGATCTAGCAGGACCAACATTGGTGTGTCTATTAGGGTAGGTCGATTTTTCACTTTTTAAAAATATCAAATTGTCCATCTATGCGAAAGTTGTTTTAGTATATTGAATACTGATATAAAAAATTAGATATTTTACTTGCACCATTATTTGAGGAAATAGCATCAAAGGTCGTCTACTAAAATGCACTAAAAATCCTCGTTTTCTAAAGGCTAAATTTTGCAGAAACAAGGATTTGAAATGGTGAGGGAAGAAAAAAGAAAAACACTGGGACCCATGGATACGATTTTACTGCGTCCGTTTTTAGATTTTTGTGCGTCAGGGACGCAGGACGCGTGCGTATCAGCATCTCTGTTCAGGATAAAAGAATGTTATTTTTTTTAATGGGGAGAAGAAAGAAATACGTTGCATTTCCCATTGCACTAATACCTTTAAGGAAGGGATGAATCCAACTATTTCCCTCCATAGGTAAATAGTAGGGCAGACTGGGTTTCTTTAATCTTGGTATAGCAATGGGTCTAGGAAAAACGAAATTGAATTCAAATCAGACTGGAGAGAGACGGGCTACACATAACCAGGCCAGGTTATGAGAATTTTTTTGTTGGATCATTGACTATTTACTAAGCTTAGCTTAGATGTGGCACAAGGCCTGAAGTATGGGGCGCGCAATGAGAATTGAACTCATTAACAACGGTCCGCAAATCTAGCTTGCTAACCATTACACCACGTAAAGCGCCCTAAAAATATCTACACTATGGGTAGCATTTGACAGAAGGTCACAATTATGGGACATCCAGCGAGGATCGAACTAGCTTTTCAGTAGTAACGGATCTGCGAGACTAGCTTGATAACTATTACACCATGACGGGACGCCTCATTGACTTCGTATAGGCCATAAAAATTTCCTGTCTGAAATGAATAACCATCAACGTTGCATTCTGGGGAAAATGAATCTTCTAATTACCATAAAAACCTAACTATGGTGAAGCTCCGTCGGTAGAGTGTTCGGCTGGGAACCTCAAGGTTCCAGGTTCAATACCGGCCCTCGACCACTCAGCGTATGAGTAGCACAAGGATATATGCGGTAAAGTGAGGAGCTGATGGTATGTGTGGCGCTCCGCTTCAGACGCTAAAAACAATCTCCTTGGTCAATCGCTGGTGGAAAGGGGATATACTCCCTCGCTGTCTGGCTGATACCGACTTTAGGCCACCCGACAACTTCTTTACATCTTTGAAGTTTCAGTTCTTGAGCCCTGAGGAGTGTAAAGTGCACCACCACCACCATGGCTCCCAGGTCCAGTCTGCCCCGAAGTAGTAGTCCCTGTTAGGGTCCCATCTATGGGTTAAATACGAAAAATGAGTTTTTTTAAAATTGAATACCGACCAAGATGAATAAAACAAAATGTCTTCAGCATAAAATAACCCAACAAGGGTTGACATGCCATAAAATCCAATCAACAAATAAATAAAAATATTTGGCATTAAAAAACCCACTCAATTTTCCATTAAAAACCAACCACTCTGACCAGGAGTGGTAGTACCTGTTACGGTCACATCTATGGGTCATATAGGAAAAATGAGTTTTAAAAATGAGTTTAAAAAAAAAAAAAAAAATTAGTTTAAAAAAGAATTTTCAATACCCATCAAGGATTAATCAAACAACATCTCTTCGGCATAAAATAAACCCAACAAGGTATGATATGCCGTAAAATTCAACCTACCAATCTTATTATTATAATAAGCAAGCTTGTTTTCCAATTCACCGAGTTTATTTAAGCACCAAATAAGAAATCTCCTAGAAATGCATGTAAAACAAGAGAGGTTATTCTCAATTTAATCTTTTAGGTTATTTAACGAGGTATACCCAATTTTTCGTCTGCTTTTCATTTTGAAAACGAATTAAAATTAACTAAATCGATTATTTAAGGTCAAATTTTTTTTATCTAAGTTGAAAAGTAGTAACATAATGAGCATCAGTAAAAATCAAAATAATATTACACATGTAATTTATTTTTAATACATTGTCACTATTGCTCAAATATAACTTAACATGGCCGCCAGAGTTACCGTAACATCCGTGTCTTCAAAATAAATTTAACACTCTCGATTGAAAATAATTTACCAAAACTCAGGGAATTGTCCGATTTTAATGAAATTTTCAGTGTTGATATTTATCAATAAATGAATTTTATAATGCACTAGCAAATATATGCACCCTCCGGGTGCAAGTATTTAAGTTTTAATGTAATAAAATATTGTATTAAATTAGAAAGGCTAATGAAACTAAATAAGAATACAGATAAAAAGATTTGAAACAGAGGGAGTATAATAAAAGATTTGAAACAGAGGGAGTACAATAAAAAAATGGAATAACTGAAACTTACTCTTCCATCACTCTCGTCTTTCATTGTTATTTTTTCTAATTTAAGTATTTAGTTATAAGAGGAAGTAAAGAATAAAATGACAGTTATTTTATCTTGTTAATGGATTTCATTTAAGATTCATTGAAGAGATTTTTGCTTATATTCATTAAAATAAAACCAAACAGTTAGAAATCAATAATACTAAGTACATATTTATTAAATTCGATTTTTTAATATTAATATGCAAATTAGCCTTCCCGTTTACACTGTAAACCGCTATTTTGTTGTATATATAAATATAATTGCATGTTGTCAGTATGTAGACATAGTTAACAGTATTAATAATGTAAGACAATTTTATTAATAATTGAAGTAAAATCAAAATAAAATCATGGAGAATGTGATGTCAATAACTAAGAGAATTGTGACTTGTGTAGGAATATAGTTTCGGTTACAGACAGAAAAACACACAATCTCCATTATAATAAGATTAGTTATTTTATTTCAAAACTTTTTGATTTAATTAGGTATTTCTGCTATGATAAATTAATTTTAACACAATTGAAATCATAGGTACAGCACAACCAAAAATATGCTTACATGATGAAATTAATCTAAAGAAATATTATTGAACTCTGGGTAGATCATTGTAATCAGGAAGAAAGTTTGTTTACAAAACGAATTAAATTAAAAAAAAATAAATACGACCTGAGAATAAAAAAAACACAAAAAAACAAACATTAAAATCCTTTTGCTAAAATTTGCAATTAAATCAAAAATTGGCCTGTCTTATATAGCCAGCCGTTAATTGCTGAAAATTAACATACAAATAAGTCCATCAACTGCTCATACTCTCCAATCCCTCTCTTTACATCACAGAGAAAACTAATATATATCAAGAGTAGTTAATCACGATATATATACAGAGGGGGAAAGTGACAGGCAGAATCTAAAGTAAGAGACGGGTGAGTTTTTGACTTAATTGTAAATTACGAATATTTAAGACCAAATAAAATGGAATTTTTTCAAACATAACTTAATCCCAAATCTAAGGAATAGTTTGAGATGTATTTTGTGTCATTAAACTAAATAGGAAAAAAGACTTTAGCAAACAATCTTTGATTTACTCAGCATTAGTATAGTAATAGATTGTGTGCAAATTCTCGCTGTAACTGTCTAGTTTACAACTGAGGATACTGGGAAAGCATACACGCATAATTTTGTAATCACCAAGTAGAAGTAGTCTCCCTTTTCAGTAGTGTGATCGAACTTGTAAGGGAAATAACTTTATCTTGAATTACTTCCCTTGGTTGATTTAAAATAAAATGTAATTAAACTAACAGCAGTTTTCCGGGAAACAAAACTACATAAATATTCAAGAATTTCACGTTCACATTTGTCAACAAGACTTGTTTTAAAAATAACTAAATGAAAATGTAAACATATTAATTTGCTGGATCTTTATTGACCGACCAAGGCAACAATCAAACAAGCTAGGGATACCTAATTTGTCGAAAAATCCGTGTTTTCACAATACAAATTTACCCCCCCCCCGTTTGAAAAAAAATTAATCCAAGGAATTATCCGATTTTAATGAAATTTTCAGTGTTGATTTATCAATAAATGAATTTTATAATGCATCAGTTATTTTATTTCAAAACTTTCTGATTCTTATTCAGGTCACTTAACATTGACCCCCCTTAAACCTTAAATTTGGGGCGCAAAATATCGGAGGGTTATATGCAATTGATACTTTTGACTGCATGAATAAAAAGACAAAAGACCGAAGTTGTGAACAGAAGAAAAAAAAATTAAGGAATCTGCTCTGGAAGTAAATAAGTACCAAAAATCGGAAAATAAAATGAAAATAAAAACTATACAAATAATTTTGGGGGATTTTTTTTTACTCATTTCGATAATTATTTAATTGGCTATTATCTTATAAAAGAAAAAAATATAAATCAATATCTGTTCTGTTTAAAGGGGGGGGGGCACTAAATTTCCAATACAATTTTCGACCAAAAATATATGGGTGTTTTCTACTAAAGTAAAGTAGTTATTTAAAAAATATTGTAAAAACGAATTAAAATTAATTAAATCGATTATTTAAGGTCAAATTTTTTGTCTAAGTCGAAAAGTAGTAACATAATGAGCATCAGCAAAAAAAAAAAAAAAAAAAAAAGAAAAAGAAAAATGATATTACGCATGTAATTTATTTTTAATGCATTTGAAATTATTTTTTTCGGTCAATTTTGCTCAAATATAACTTAACATGGCTGCCGAATTTGCCGTAAAATCCGTGTTTACAAAATAAATTTAACCGTCCCGATTGAAATATTTTTTTACAAAACTCAGGGAATTATCCAATTTTAATTAAATTTTCAGTGTTGATTTATCAATGAATTAATTTTATACTGCATCAGTTATTTTATTTCAAAACTTTCTGATTTAATTAGGTATTTCTACTATTAATATATAAAGTTCATTCAAAATATGAATATCATGATGTTAAGTTTAAAATGTCATATTTTTAGATTCTAAAAATATATTTATTTAATATCTACTTTACTTTATTATCGAATTTAGAAATAGTCTGGCTGATCCCATCCCTCTCCAGGTCTACAACTGGTTTGAATTCATTTTTCCTTCTTCTCGATCGGTTGCTATACCAAAGGTAAGAAGCTAAGTCTGTCCTATTATTTATTCATAGCAGAAGGGAAACTAGTTGGATTCATGCCTTTCCCAGGGTTATTAGCGTATGAAATAAAAACAGTATATGCAGTTACAAAAACTGAAACTCCATTTAAAATGCTGAGACTTATTCTAAAACCCTCTAAATGAATTAGTACATTCCATATTTTTAGCATTTTTTAAATACTTTACGAGGACAAGGGAGATAACTTTTAAAGTACAAAGTTTAACAAGAAAGAAGTCACTCTTAAATTCAAGCTTTAAATATTGATTTATGATTATTAGTAAAACTAGCAAAATAAATAAAAAAAACGCCCTCTGTGCGACGTAAATTAAATATTACCTGAGGGGATGGGAGTTGAAAATTTAATATCAGAGAGTTTGTATCATAAGTAAAGTAAAATCATCAAATTTATTAAAGGAGTAAAAAATAAAATAAATTTATTAAAGGAGTAAAAAATATAAAAAGATGAAATGGAAACTTAGTTCTGATAACTTTAAATATATATTAGAATAAAACAAACTATATATAAATAGATAATACCAGGTATGCATTTATTAAAACTTGTTTAAAAAAACAATGAGGACTGTCTAACATTGCATGCTCAAATTTTGAGTGTATTTATTCTACGTTATGACGTTTTACGTAGTGTGACGTAATGAGTGAAGTCGTTTTTGTTACAGACAAAAACCGGAAGCGAATCTCCATTATTAATAGAGATATCAATTCTAAGTATCATAGAAAATATTTATGTTGTAAATATACATAAAGAAATCGTTACGTTTGATAATTTAATCAATTATTTTGAATTTCCTTACTTAGAGTTACTTCCCCTTAATAGTATAGGATTTATAAACATTAAAAATGTCATAAAATAAGTCCTATTTTAATTCGACGCCTCTCTCCTGTGTCAGACTAAACTAAAATTAACCCCATGACTTACCAGGTGCCCCATTAACAGGTTTGTAGATTGAAAAGCCATACAAATGGTTTTTTGTATGAGTCTCCAGCCAACC
The DNA here is from genome assembly GCA_023376005.1 of Doryteuthis pealeii. Taxonomy (NCBI): domain Eukaryota; kingdom Metazoa; phylum Mollusca; class Cephalopoda; order Myopsida; family Loliginidae; genus Doryteuthis; species Doryteuthis pealeii. The sequence goes on from CM042148.1 coordinate 15,619,360, forward strand.
TGTTTTCTTCAAGTCCTATCCACACACACACACACACACACACACACAAACTCTCCACGCAAAATTGAGTTCAATTTTAAATCAGAAGAAGGCAATCTTGGCACTTGATTCGAAGCGTCTCATGTCAAACAGGTTTAATTTTTGACTAGCGGGACCTGAGGATATACCACAGTATGATAATTTAATTATCACATCGTTTGATATGTTTACTTAAGATCTATTGAAAAATAGTTCAATATGTAAAAGTAAAGTCGTCGGGGCGACCTAATGTCGCTATCAGCCAGACAGCGAGGGAGTCTATCCCCTTTTCATAAGCGATAGACCAAGGAGATTGTTTTTGGCGTCTGGGTGGAGCGCCACATCTACCATCAGCTTCTTACTTTACCGCACAGATCCATGTGGTACTCATACGCTGAGTTGGCGGGGGCCGGTATCGAACTAGGAACCTTATGATTCCTAGCCGAACGCTCTACCGACTGAGCTAAAACGGCCCCTTTCAATATGTAAATGTATAATAATCTTGATTTAACTCTCTCTCACTCTTTCTTTCCTTCTTTTTTCTTTCTTTCTTTCTTTCTTTCTTTTCATCTTTTCATGATGTTCGATTGAAACAGACAAGCGTTATCACTTCCGCGTGCTCACTACATTTCTCTATCTTCCTCTACTCTCTTTTCTTTTTTTCTTTTTTTCTTGTTATATTTTTTCTGTGTAGCGTGTCATTTTCTTTCTTTCTAACAAAAACGGAATGGTCCATTATTTAGCTGATGTGATGACACTTATAAGAAATAAGAATTCGGCGGATGAGTAACGCCAGATAATCGGGATTTACATTTCAATTTGGACGATTTGGACGGTCTCATTTTTAACCAGAGAGTGTTCCAAGATGATAACAGTCGGAAGATTAAGGAACAAGAGTATTAATATATAGATTAAGAAGATTATTTAAGACTTATTAATGAACATTAATTTTTCTGCGTGTGATAGTTGTAGAAACCCTGACCGGAAAAATGACCGACACACATTTGACCTTTGACAAATACATTCATTTTTTAACACCTAAAAAGAGTTACAACTCAGTTATTGTTTAAAAGAGCCCATTTGAAGTATTTAAAGAATCTATCTATCTATCTTATAATAATGGAGATTCGCTTCCGGTTTTTGTCTGTAACAAAAATTACGTCACTGCTTACGTCACATTACCCCAAATCGTCATAACATAGAATAAATACACTGAAAATTTGAATATGCAACATTAAACAGTCCTCATTGTTTTTTTAAAACAAGTTTTAATAAGTATTATCTGCGTTATTCGGACTATTGTCCCCATCTTTATTGTTATTTGTACAACGTTTCGGCCGATAGATATACCCTCCGGCCTTCTTTAGGTATTTCTTGTCGGACTCGGGAACCTTCTAGTATTCGGGAGCCATCACGAAACTTTGGAACTCGAGTTCAATCCTGAGTGAAAGCAGTTAGAAAAATAATTAATTAACACAACTCCTACCCCAGCTATGGTTAGCGGAATGAGAACAGGATACCCCCGTGGACTAAATAAAGGGTTAGGTTCAAAGTTCCGTGATGGATCCCGAATACGACAAGAAAGTTCCCGAGTTCGAAAAGAAGGTTTCCGAGTCCGAGAAGGTTCCCGAGGCCGACAAAAAATACCTGAAGAAGGTCGGAGGGTATATCGGCCGAAACGTTGTACAAATAACAATAAAGATGGGGACAATAGTTCGAATAACGCAGATAATACTAATCTTCAAGCCTCATCTCGAACATTCAGAGAAAAAGTTTTAATAAATACATGACTGGTATTATATATCTATATATAGTTTGTTTTATTTTAATATATATTTAAAGTTTACATTTCAAATTGTTTTATTTTTTAATCCTTTAATGAATTTGATGATTTTACTTACTTAGGGTATAAACTCCTTGACATTGAATTTTTTATTCCCACCCCTCAGGCAATATGTTTCAAAAATCTATTTTTACATTGCCCGGAGGGTGTTTTTTTATTTTGTACTAGTCTATTTAATAAAGAAATGTTCGACACAAAACCTCCGCTGTCTAGTGGCTTTGCCCCATCCCAAGGAAAGGCTAGGGGAGTAAACCCCGAAAATAATTCAGGAGCCTAAGGTGGTGTAACGCTGAAATCCAGGGTAAAAAAAAAAAGATGAGGAAAATAGTCCGAATAATCCAAATAATACTAATTATCAAGCCCCATCTAAAAAAATCAGAGAAATAGTGTAGATAACAATAAAGATGAGGACAATAGTCCGAATAATCCAAATAATAATAATTATCAAGCCTTATCTCAAAAATTCAGAGAAATAGTGGAGATAACAATAAAGATGAGGAAATAGTCCGAATAATCCAAATAATACTAATTATCAAGCCTTATCTCAAAAATTCAAAGAAATAGTGTAGATAACAATAAAGATGAGGACAATAGTCCGAATAATCCAAATAATACTAATTATCAAGCCTCATCTAAAAAATTAATAATACTAAAATGTCTTAGCTTATAAAATTACCCAAGGGTTGACAATCAACCACAGCTACAAACATTTGACAGAAATGACAGCAGTCAACGCAAATCGAACAAAGACAAGGTGATTTGGTTAAAAATCGCTATTTTTTAAAATACCAAATGAAACAAATAGTTGGCTTTTGTCCTAAAAAAAGACATTTTAATTGCTTGGAAGGTCGTTGCCCCAGGTGTTAGGCTTGCTGGGCTGCTGCTGGCTAGCTGCTTGTCATTGTGGTCGAAAAAGGTCTGGTTCCGGATTTTCTCCTGAAAAGGAAAGACCGTAATGTAGTTGGAATTTTTGTCCTGAAAAGGACAGTTAGTTGGCAGGAACGGATCCTCTCCTGTTCACTGGAACATATATCTCACTTTGTCCCTCCTCGCAGGCCAGGCTCAGGCCCAGGCCCAGGCTCAGGCCTAGACCCAGGCGGGGCAACTGATGTTGCTGTCTGAAATTATAAGGTGCATTGGTTAAAATTGCAAATCGTCCTCAAATTTAAAACGGAAAAAATTTGGCTTGGACATAGATTTTAATGAATTTAATCATTACTAAGGAGACGGTTTATGTTCATTTTTAACTTAAATTTTAACCGTTAGTTGTGTTTAAGGAGAAAAAAAATAGATCAAATAAAACAGATGAATGATAAGACTAGTCAGAATTAATAAACATTTACAAACAAAAAAACCTTCTTTCTATTTCAATATTACAGGCGACGTGTGCTTTTCTTAAGTATGGATGACCAAAAGTGTAATAATCCGTGTTTTTTATGTTAATAAATTCTCGGAAAATACTTATCTCCCTTAAAAATTAGTTCACTCTGTAGGAAAATAACGTCCAAGGAAAAACGGTTAAAAACACAACTAACGGTTAAAATTTAAGTAAAAAATAACATAAATTGTGTCCTTAGTAATAATTAAATTTATTAAAATCTATGCCCAACCGGTGGAATCATTTTATATTTTAACGGCCACAATCATCTGTTTTTTTGTTGTTATTTGTTTTTAGTGCTTCCAAAAGCTACCAGTTACGACCAACTTAACTTCTTAGTATTTTCGTTGCCATAAGGTAAAAAAAATAAACCGATTTTATGTAGATATTGTAGCTTTTAATGGACGTCAGACTTCTCGACTAAAAGTCTACGTTTCTGAGATTTGAAAAAGATAATTTAAACAACAAATTATTTCGTCTAATTATTTTTAAAAGAAGAAAGACTACGTGAGACCGGAGATGAAATAATTGCAAAAAAAATGTTATCTTTTAATAAATATTGGACATTCTGGTTTTTAGTTTTTTAAAAGGTTTTTACAAGTATTGTAACCTCCCCTAAAACCCCTCTCTTTCTCTCTCACTCTCTCTCTCTTTCTATCTCACATGCACATGCACATACACACACTCACTCACACTCACATGTAGAGGTAAAAAAGCAAGATCTGGTGATATTTAATATGTATATATGGTGATTGCCCCTTCTTGACAGAATAAGGCCATTTCTACAAGTAGTTCAGTTGTGAGCAGTTGTGAGCACGCAGATGGCCCACGGATCCAGATTGTTTTATGTACCCTGTCACACATATGAAACCCTCGACATACAGCCCTGCCACACAGGTCAGACTTCAATGTAGGAAATGTTTCCATGGCGTCCGTCATGTGTCGCTTCAGGGTGGAGGGCTTACCTTACCCCAAACTTCTTACAGCTACCATCGGCCTGTCTTTCCACGAGGATGTGTATCAAGCCCACCCCCTTCTGTCAATTGGTTCTTATAGCTGAAACTGACTTCCGCAAGGGCATTGATGTCGGCCTCATATCGAGATGCTCCCCTATTGCAATACCAGTACGTATAGGGTTTTCCCAATCTCTCAAGAAGTGTCGAGACATTCCAGGTGGCTATTCTTAGCCTTGTTTTGTGTTGTGCTTTCGCCCAGCTAATATGGACATCCGTCGAAGCGCAGGTCTCTGGCAAGCTTGATAGGTGAATCGGCATTTGTTTAGGTCACCTTTTCTAGATAATTCCCAAATGGCTAGGTGAACAGTGTTATATATATATATATATATATATATATATATATATATATATACATATATGAAGGAAGGGTGGATGGGTTTAGGATCCGACGATATGCTGTAGATAGAAGGAAAGTGGTCAGGAAATGAACAACTCAAAACAAGTTACAGGGTGAAACAGTTTCGTCCGTGTTCACAGACGTCATCAGTCATTGTAACTTTATTAAAGCAAAGCATACGTTTAAGTACAGTTGGCGGCGGTGGCGCCGGGGAGGTCAAGGGGGTGAGTGTGTAGTGATGTGAGATAAGGGGAATTTTGGGTAGGATGGGGTCGCTGGGCATGAACATTTACTCACATAAATTAATATATGCCCACACCAATTGACCCATAAACCACTGTCACCGCCCCAGCACTTCAAACAAATATCCTCTACCCCTCCACACAACTGACCCAGCGACCCCATCCTACCCAAAATTCCCCGCTCCTCCTTATCTCACATCACTACACACTCACCCCCTTGACCTCCCCGGCGCCACCGCCGCCACGTGTATTTAAACGTATGCTTTGCTTTAATAAAGTTACAATGACTGATGACGTCTGTGAACACGGACGAAACTGTTTCACCCTGTGACTTATTTTGAGTTGTTCATTTCCTGACCACTTTCCTTCTATCTACAGCATATATATATATATATATATATATATATATATATATATATACTTTAAATAATAATGAAATTTATTGTGTACAGTGCTCAGGTGCACCACAACTCATCAAAGTCTCATGTCAAGTACACAGAATAATGTATTAGTGTCAGGAACATGAACAGTTTACAGTAGTAATATGCATGTATGTGTACGCGTGTGTGCATATGTGTGTGGAGAGGGGCAACAGGTATAGTGTCGGCGGACTACAGGAAGCATGGAGGCTTTGTCGTTAATTGTTTTATTTCGTAGTTTCCTCTGGACATACACACATAGACACAACTGCCCTTTATATATGTATAGATGGAGATATCTCCACACTGGATGGCAAGCCACTGAAATTAGTAGACTAGTTCACATACCTAGGTAGCAATATCTCATCTACAAAAAGCGATGATAATATATGAAAAAGAAAGGCATAGTCTGTTATAAAGATGTTATCAATCATATGGAAATCTGATATCTTAGATAAGATAATTCTTCCAAGCTGTAGCCGCATTAGTGCTACTGTATGGCTGCACTGCTTGGACTTTAATGAAATTATTGAAGAAAAAGCTAGATGGGAACTACACAAGGGCAATGGAGTAGAGTGATTCGCCCTGTAAAGATAAATAAACTCTATGCCGGTACAAATATAAAGAAGTAAATAATAAAAAAACAGGTATTAACAATGAAAAAAGTTTTTTTTAAAGCTATACATATGCAATAGACAATGAAAGTTTTCTCAAGAGAAAGGATGAAGAATGAAAGGGAGATGGTGAGAGGAGAGGGTTGGTTAGAAGGTCGTCGTAGGGAACAGATGGGAGAGTCTGGCTGAAAGTTTTGGAGCAGATGCATCACAATGGTGGTGTGTCAGAGACCCAAATAAACGGATGATACATTCGTACTTATAAAAAATTTGGTTGTTAGTGCCCAACTACTGTAGAATTGCATTTTCCCGACCTTCCCACTAAGTCAGCGTTGACATAAAGTCACTATGGATTAAATAATACCACTACTGTTCTTCTACAAGGATGGCTTTAAGATTAAATAACTCACGCAGGTTGATACGCCATTAAACAAAGAAACCAAACCAAACAAAACTAAATCTTGACTCTACGTCTTCTAGTGCAATGTGGGGTCGTGAAAAGTTCTGTCTGCCAGACGGGTCCCTCCTGTCACAGGTTTCGAGGGCTCACCGATGTATTCCTATCGTTCTTGTGCGTCCAAAGATTGGCCAAAAAACTCAGAAACCCTGCAAACACCATCTGGACAAAATGCCAACGTTAGTTTAAACTTAATCTTTTGCGTATACGATTACAGCACAGAAAACAGGAAGCTGCTGCCTCCTCCGTAGAGCCGTCAAAAGAAGAACAACAGCGAGAAAGGGTGTATTTAGATGTACTAAGTAGCACTTAAACCCTATTGTAATCATGTAAACGACGGGAGAGTGCCAGACGGTGAGCCTTGGGGCGTGTGTTTTGTCAGGCCGTCGACTGGATTCTTCCAAGCAGCATTTTTGGCGGGTGAGGCGGGGGAATTGTTGCTGTTGCACGGATAATATTTTGAAGATCTCTTCGAGAGATCTTTTACAGCCGAGTGGGTTATACAATAGAATAAACAATTGTTGCTCTACAAATACAGACGAAACTGTGGACGCCTACCGTAGCGTTACGGTTACCGCAGAACATTTCGCTAGTATTGAGAGTTTGACTAATCTCCTAACTAAATAGTAGGGCAGGATGGGCTCTTTAACCATGATGTGGCAACCAGTCTAGAAGAGTGGGATTTTACGGCATGTCAACCCTTGTTGGGGTATTTTATGCCGAAGGTGATTTGTTTTATTCATTCTTGATGGGTATTCATTTTAAACTCAATTTTTTAAACACATTTTTAAAAACTCGTTTTTTTTCTATTTAACTCATAAATAGGACCCTAACAGGTACTACCACTCCGGGTTAGAGTGGACCTGGGAGTAAAGGTGATGCAGGGGTATTCCACACTCCCCAGAGCTCCAAAATTGAAACTTCACTATTAGATGCAGTTTAACGTCATACACAGGAAACTAAGACCCTCAACCACCGTCTTCTAGTACATATATGATAAAAAGGATTGGGAATTTTCTATATTGGCAACAGAGTCTAATCAATCATTTAGGTGCTAGGGCTTGACATGGCCAGCCGATTGATCAGAGGGGGCCTCTCCGACTTCCCATTAAGCCTAATTAAGGGCAAAAGTAGAGTGTTGCAAATCATAAACTGCTCATCCACCAGGATTCCCTCCTTAAGCACCACGGGTCGCCACGGCCAATAGGTGGCCCCATTGGGGGTACTTTACCCCTCTTCAGAGGTACAGTCAATGTATTCTACTGTCTCAGCCGACAGAGCTGGAATTTAAACCTGTTAAACTCCGCTTAGAATTTACCTTGTTCGCATACTACTCATGTGGAGGGCTTGGATAAGTACATATAAAGAGGTTGATCCTAACCGAGTGGCCAACAACTGTAGGCTTAGATTTTCCCGACCTTCCCACCAAATCAGTATTGACATGAACTCATTCTTATAGTGGTGGTGGTGGTGGGGTTGGGCATCCACAAATCATAGCTCTTGCGAATGCCATTAAAAAAACAAGCGTAGTCCCATCGGCATTACCTTTCAGTGGCACCGGGCAATAAACCCAGCTCTCGCCCCTTTTAGATGAGGGGGCAGGTGCTGCATGGGGGACCCTTGGGACTCCGTAATTTTAAGCCTGTCCTATTCGACATAAGTCGATGGGTAACTACTGCAGGTTTGTGTTAAAGTTAGAAAATATTAAGGCATGAGAATTAACCAGTCCCTTTGGCAGAATAATTCTGTTGTGAGTTTGAACCTCACCGGGTTGATTCTCTTGCCTGGTTTTTGTTCTTAAATTCTAGTAGTTACCAAGTTTATTTATTTACCAACCTCTCCACACGAGAATGATGTGACCCGAAGTCAATTTTTAAGAAGGTCTGATTTCAGTGTTTTTTTCTCTTAGATCGGTTGCTATAAAGTAAAGTAAATAAAATCAGGGTGGCCTAAAGTCGGTATCAGCCAATCAGCGAGGGAGTCTATCCCATTTTCACTAGCGCTAGACAAAGGAAATTGTTTTCGCGTCTGAAGTGGAGCGCCATACCTACCACCAGCTCCTTACTTTACCGCATAGATCCCTTTGCTACTCATACGCTGAGTTGGCGAGGGCCAGTATCGAAATAGAAACCTTTTGGCTTCTAGCCGAACGCTCTACCGACTGACCCTATACTAAGGTTAAAGAGCACAGTCTGTCCTATTATTTACCATATCATTGCTTAACTTGATCGTAAGTCACCACAGCTCTGATATTGTATCAGGCGAAAATTCAGCATTTGGTTGGTTGATTAGATTTTTTACGGCATGTCAACCCTTGTTTGGTATTTCATGCCGAAAAAATTTCATTTCATTTATTCCTACTGGTCATTCAATTATTTTTTTCAAACTCTTTTTTTTAAACACACTTTTTGATATTGATTCTCACAGAGTGTCCAGGACTTTCTCTACTAAAAGACTATTTTCCAATTAGGAAATTTATCTCATACAACTATATATATATATATATATATATATATATATATATATATATTTACCAACCCCTCCGCACGAGCAGGATGTGACACAAGGTCAATTTCTTAAGCGGAGTTCAACAGGTTTGAATTCAGAGTTTTCCTTCTCCTAGACCGGTTGCCTAACCAAGGTTAATGAGCCCAGTCTGCCCTACTATTTATCCATAGCTGGAGAGAGAGTAGGATTCATACCTTTCCCAAGGGTATTAGCGCTAAGTGAAATGCAATTACCAAGTCCAGGATTTTAAATCAGGGTGACGAGTCCATTTACTATAACTTTAACCATTACACCACGCGCTTCATACAACTATATATAAGTTCTTATTTGTATCTCCTGTCATGTTTGTATTCTCTTCTGTTAAGTTTGCCCAGGCAATAGAATATTCTTGTTATCACTTTATCGTGAATTGTTCTTACATTTATTACGTACGAGGAAACGATACTCTAGTAACTATCAATTTTTAACAGCCTCCTTTTTTTTTTAATTGAAATTTGATTATTTGCTTTTGTCTAATATTGCCAAACAGACGTTTTTTTTTAAGAGTACATAAATAACTTCAATAAATTCAACAAAACATATTTAATGGAAACATTACGAAAATTTTAACACATTTTTACATTTAAATTCAAGGCACCCTTGAATTTTCTTGACCGTTTCACTTTCGTCTTATTTTTTTGTTTTATGAGCGGTGATCAGTAAATTGTTATACCTTAAAAATAAGACCATTAAGCGATAGATGAGTTTGAAAAATGCTTTATTTTGAGTCAAGTCTATCATTAAGCCCCTGGTAGAGTGTCCGACGGGGAACCTCAAGGTTCCTGTTTCGATACCGGCCATATGAGTAGCACAGGAAACTGTGTGGTAAAGTAAGGAGCTGATGGTAGGTGTGGCGCTCCGCCCCAGGCGCTAAAAACAATCTCCTTGGTCTAGCGCTAGTGAAGAGGGGATGGACTCTCGCTGTCTGGCTGATATTGACATTAGGCCACCCCGACGATTTTACTTACTTTTATATCATTAAGAATTTGATAGAAATGTGTTCTCTCGCTACAAGAATTCACAAAGCTAAAAAAAAAAAGAATTGAAATACCAAAAATGTATACAATATCTATATACAGATTAAATTCTGTTATCTAATTCGTCCGATAGTTCCCCAAATTGCACTCTTAATCTTTTTTCTATTCATTATTTTTCAAATCATCCAAATTAATCTGAATCTTTTTACACTATTACTGTTTTTGATCTGACAAGGCAATTTTTCCCAAAATATATTACTCTGTAATAATTCATGAGCTGTAGATTCTTGTTAAACCAGGTTTACGGAATAACGAAAAAAAAAAAGGATCGTATTCAAAATAGACAGAGCCAGACTGACCGACGCCAAAATTCAAAACTCCCGCGAAATAACGGACATTCGGAGAAGGAGGAGAGAGAAGGGAGATAGCAGCAGAACGAGCAGAAAGGCAGTGGCCAGTGAACAGACAAGTCACGAATACCAATCCTCCTCGAACCGGGTGAAAAAAATAGTAAGTAAGCTTGTATTCTAAGAAGAATTTGTAAAAAGGAAAATTCATTAACCAAACTATATCTTTGTAACTTGTTGTTCATTTGATACAATTTATAATACACATATAAAGGACAATTTTATTACGACTCAAACTGCTACTGTACTGTTTTGCTTGTTTCTTTAATGCTACATTTGACATAAAAAGGCAAACAGTTTAACTACAGTCATAAAAAGGCAGATAGTTTAACTACAGTCTATGAGTGAACTTTTTGCGAATTGGGTTTCGGTTTAGGGGTTTGGGGATTAAGGTTGTTTGTAATTACGTATTGCTTAAAAAAATTACTGTACATTTAATTAACCATTGAAATTAATTATTGAACTCAACGGTAGATACATTAGTCTCAGTTGTTTGTGTTAGAATTACAATGTATAATTTCAATTAAACTTGGGGTTTGGGGATTAAGGTTATTTTTAATTACATATTGCTTAAAAAAACAACAAAAATAAATTACTATACATTTAATGTTGAAAAATATTTTTTTAAACCAAGTTTAATTGAAATTATACATTGCAATACTAACACAAACAACTGAGACTAATGTGTCTACCGTTGGGTTCAATAATTAATTTCAATGGTTAATTAAATGTATAGTAATTTTGGGTTTTTTTTTTTGGGGGGGGGTAAGCAATACGTAATTAAAAACAACCTTAATCCCCAAACCCCTGAACTGTAACCCAATTCGCAAGAAATTCATTCATAGACTGTAGTTAAACCGTCATGGGGGACCACCAAAAAACTTTCCGTTTTAATTTTCCGACCGATTTGCAAGTATAGCCCATAAAAATTACCTCCAACAAGTCTATTAGCAAAAAAAAAAAATTAATTTATCAAATCTGCCTTGACCGTAAATTTAGCACCTATATGATTTTCCCAACCCTATTGACCTTATGGCAAGTCCCAACCCCTTTTTATTATATGGGTGCTAGAAGGCGGTGATTGAGGGTCTACATGTCCTGGGAATGACGTTAAACTCTATCTGATGGTGAGGTTCCAGTTTTGGAGGTTTGGGGAATGTGGAGCACCCATTCATCACCATTGCTCCCTGGTCCATTCTGACCCGGAGAGGTAGTACCTTTTAGGGTCCCATCTATGGGTTAAATAGAAAAATGTATTTATAAAAAAATTGTATTATTCATTAAGAATTGATTTATTTCAAAACTTTATCGGCATTAAATGACCCACTGAGGTTGATATGCCATAAAACAAACCAAACCAAACCAAACAAAAAAAAATTGACCGTAAATTTCCAGTTCGAGAAGAAATTTCGATATTTAAAAAAAAAGTCTATTATGTTATTAATTATTTTGAAAATAAATTGTATCATCAAAAATTGAGCCCAAATAAGATCCTCGATATCAAAACCACATAAAGCACAGTCTCCTGGTCAATGCTCTATCCACAAGGATATCCTCTGGCTTTCGTGGAAGTAAATGTAAGAGATTTGCTGTTTTTCGCTGCCGGCGCCGGGTGCTTAGGATTATTTCGACATCGGTAAACGCACCTGCAAAAACAATGACAAAACGTCTAGGCGCAGCTTGGGTTCCGCGGTTCGCCAGACAGTTATTCCAAGAACGGAAACAACTGCAACATGCAAGACTCTTTTAGACCGATTAAAAGAAAAGAAAAGAAAAGAAGGAATAAAGAATTCTGCTGGTTAAAGATTTGGTTAAGGAGTTGAAAGAAACAAATAGAAATTCTTAGTCTGAATTCGCGTCGATGTTTGTAATATCACATTCTTTTCTCTTTTTCTTCTTTTTTGGTAGATTTGTTTTCTATAGAGTAGCAGACAGGAGGCCGAGAGACTGGAGGCGCCATGTCAAGTATGGTAGTTGGTCTTCTCGATCACTTTGAATGAGTCATAAATAATTTCATTTGTCTACCAGACTACGCAGATGATCTAGAGTTTCACGCAAATACATTTGCTTAAGCCGAATAACTGCTGCATAGCTTAGAGCAGAAGTTCAAATTCTTTTGGCTGACTTCTGATTTAGGTCGGAAAATTATAACGGAAAGTTTTTTGGTGGTACCCAATGACAGTTTAACTACAGTCTATGAATTAACATTTTGCGAATTTGGTTACGGTTTTAGGGAATTAAGGTTGTTTTTAATTACGTATTGCTTAAAAAAAATAAACAACAAAAAAAACCCACATTACTATACATTTAATGTTGAAAAATATTTTTTTAAACTAAGTTTAATTGAAATTATACATTGCAATACTAACACAAACAACTGTCTCAATAATAGATTCAATAATTAATTTCAATGCTTAATTAAATGTATAGTAATTTGGGTTTTTTGTTGTTTATTTTTTTTAAAGCAATACGTAATTAAAAACAGCCTTAATCCCCTAAAACCGTAACCGAATTCGCAAAATGTTAATTCATAGACTGTAGTTAAACTGTGATTGGGTACCACCAAAAAACTTTCCGTTTTAATTTTCCGACCTAAATCAAAAGTCTGTCCATTTTTTATATGATAAAGATCGCAGCACCATGGATTTGTTAAGCTTAAGAATTCCCGAAACTTTCCGTGTCTTCCTTAATTACATCCAAACTTGCTTTTGTGGCTGGATTGCATCCTCAACATATGAATTAACATTTTGCGAATTGGGTTACGGTTTTAGGGGATTAAGGTTGTTTTTAATTACGTATTGCTTAAAAAAATAAACAACAAAAAAACCAAATTACTATACATTTAATTAACCATTGAAATTAATTATTGAATCTATTATTGAGACAGTTGTTTGTGTTAGTATTGCAATGTATAATTTCAATTAAACTTAGCTGAAAAAATATTTTCAAAATTAAATGTATAGTAAATTGTTTTTTTATTATGTTTTCTTCTTATAAACATACTAAAGTGTATGCTCGATTTTAATGATCAATGACAACTCTTTTCTGAGTTATAAGTCGATACGTACATACCAAAACAGAGACGACTGCTTTTTGTGTAAGTGTGTGTGTGTGTGTGTGTGTGAGTGAGTGAGTGAGTGAGTGAGTGTGTGTGTGTGTGTGTGTGTGTGTGTGTGAGAGAGAGAGAGAGAGAGAGAGAGAGAGAGAGAGAGAGAGAGAGAGGGGGGGGGGTACTTGAAAATTTTAACCTAAAAGTTATCATTCATTATAAGTCGAAAATCTAAATTGATTTATTTTACGGCATACCAGTCCGTCCAGTGTTATTCTATGCTTCGTGGCATCCTTCCGTCTGCGAGAGACGATGGCGTAGTGGCCATTTTTAACTGCATCTTCACAAGTGGCTGAACAGGTGATCTCTGGTGCAGTGACTGCAAACAAAAGATGATGCTTGCTGGAGTTGCTGTTGTCTCACCTTCTTTCTGGCTCTCTTTTCTGTGGCGGCTTCTTTCCTCTCTTTTCACTCTTTGAGAGAGAGAGAGAGAGAGAGAGAGAGAGAGAGAGAGAGAGAGAGAGAGAGAGAGAGAGAGAGAGAAGAGAGAGAGCAGACGAATAGATAAAATAAGATTGGTTTGAAAAGAAAAGGACGATTTTTGACTAATAACGATATAGTTAATCATATCAAATTGCTAACCGTTAGAAATTAATTGAAATAAATTAATCTGATTGCAACATTTGGTAATTCTCATACCAACAGGAAAATAACTGAACCCATCCATATAATAATAAAAAAAAAGATGTAAGATTTATAGGAAGCGCGTGGTGTACTGGTTAAAGTCATGGGAAATGGACTAGTCGCCCCGAGTTCAAATCCTGGACGTGGTAATAGTATTTCACTTAGCGCTAATATCCTTGGGAAAGGTATGAATCCTACTTCTCCCTCTAGCTATGGGTAAATAGTAGGGCAGACTGGGCTCTTTAACCTTAGTTAGGCAACCGGTCTAGGAGAAGGAAAACTCTGAATTCAAACCTGTTGAACTCCGCTTAAGAAATTGACCTTGTGTCACATCCAGCTCGTGCGGAGGGGTTGGTAAATATATCTATCAATTAATAATGGAGATTCGCTTCCGGTTTTTGTCTGTAACAAAAACTACGCCACTGCTTACGTCACTATACCCGTAATAGTCATAACATAGAATAAATACACTCAAAATTTGAGCATGCAACATTAGACAGTCCTCATTGTTTTTTAAAACAAGTTTTAATAGATACATCTCCAGTATCATACATTTATATATAGTTTGTTTTATTTTAATAGATATTCAAAGTTAACAGAACTTAGTTTCGATTTCAAATTGTTTTATTTTTTTTTTACTCCTTTAATAAATTTGATGATTTCATGATTTATGATTCAAACTCTCCGACATTTAATTTTTAACTTCCACCTCCTCAAGCAATATCTTTCAAAAATTTATTTTTACATCGCCCGGAGGGTATTTTTTTATTTTGCTAGTATATATAATTAAAAAAAAGAAGAACGTAGTATCCTAGATAATACAACGTGTGACAGTAAACAAGAGAAAAAAGTAATTTATGACTACAAGGTCTTTTTAAAAAAAAAATTAAATGAAACGTAGACGTGTGAAAATTTAAGTTTATCTTTTTTTTAAATTTTCTATTATACTTTTACTGCCAAATCAATCACTGACTGGACAGCAGATGTTTATACAAGTTTTTTTTTAGACAATCTATCTATCTATCTATCTATCTATTTAGTTTTTTTTTTAGACAATCTATCTATCTATCTATCTATCTATGTATTCATACCCTATCCTTATCTATCTATCTATCTATCTATACAAGTTTTTTTTTTTAGACAACTTGATAATTTTCTTTTGTTTTTCCTGACAAGCTAGATACTAAAAAAATGCTTGTGTTCAAGTGAAGATTTCCCAATTTATTTTTGTCTCTATCCATCACGGATTTTAATAAAATCCACCTACTGTATAATCACATAGGCCTGTGTATGGATTATAGGATCTTTATGCATCTCTGTTGACGATAAACAATTTCTACGTTGTCCCTATCTAACTATCTATCTATCTATCTATCTATTTCTACGTTGTCCCTATCTATCTATATACCTATCTATCTTAGTCTGATCCTATTCATCTATCTATCTATCCTAGTCTGATCGTATCTATCTATCTATCTATCTATCTATCTATTCTAGTCTGATCCTATTCATCTATCTATCTATCTCACATCTGGCGAAATGTCCATATCTTTCAAGTTCCATATATGGGTGGATAGTGTTGTGTGTGTAGAATATTTTCTGTTCGAAAATGAAAGTCTATGGTTGTAAATTCTTTGTTTCAGGGTTCCTTCCGTTGCTCCTATGTATTGTTTGGTGGAGGTGTCTGTTTTCACAGTAGCTCTGTACACCACATTTTTCTGGAGACAGTTTCCTTGTAGAGGGCACGGACTCTTGTCTCTACAGTTGCATTGTTGTTACTTCGCGTGGTGTTTTATTGGTTTTTCCAACTTTTTATTATGGCTTTTCATTATTTGGGATATATATATATATATATATATATATATATATATATATATATATATATACTTCGATGATCGAGGTTGGTTTAAGTAGTGTAACTTTTTGACAATCATTTTGAACAATTAGGCGTTTTTTTATGACAAATGCGTAATTTTTGCATCAAAATGGCGGCAAGTCAGTTCTCACCTGCTAGTAAATGGTATGCGTTCATAATGTCATCAGTATTTTGTCGGTCACAATGTCTTAAAGGAATATATTAATAAAACAAACGTGATATGTTTGGATTGAAAGAAGAGAATATAAATTTGCAGCAGCGGATAAAATGTCCAAAATATACAAACAGAAAATAAACAAGAGAAGATCATATTCTGTTTCCACCCAAAGAACCTCGAAGGGGAAGAGAGAGAGAGAGAGAGAGAGAGAGAGAGAGAGAGGAGAGAGAGAGAGAGAGAGAGAGAGAGAGAGACTTTGAAGGAGAAACAGTGAGGAATTAGGGAGAGAGAGAGGGAGACTTCGGAGGAGAAATAGTGAAGAGAGAGAGACAGACAGACAGACAGACAGAGAGAGACAGAGAGAAACTTTGAAGGGGAAATAGTGAGGAGAGAGAGAGATAGACTTTGAAGGGGAAATAGCGAGGCGAGGAGAGGAGAGATAGTTAGAGAGAGAGAGAGAGAAAGAGAGAGAGAGAAGAGGAGAGAGAGAGAGAGAGAGAGAAGAGAGAGAGAGAGAGAGAACTTCGAAGGGTGGGGGAGAGACTTCGAAGGGAAAATAGTGAGGAGATAGATAGAGAGAGAGAGAGAGAGGAGAGGTGGGTGAATATGGAAGGGGAAGCGAGAGGGAAAATGAAAAAAAAAAAAGAAAGATGTGAGAAAATGGGGAAAGAGAGACCAGAAATAAAGGAGAAACCAAAGGAAAAAAAAGAGAGACCTAAGAGAGAAAGGAGAGAAAGGCGAAATGAGAGGGGATCGAAAGAGGGGTGAGCAGGAAAGATTAAAGGAAAGAGGAGAAAAAACAAGGAACGATAGGGAGAAAAAGATACGCAAGAGAGAGAGAGAGAAGGGAAGGAGAGAAAGGCTAGAAGAGAAAGAAAAGATAAGAAAGAAGAGAAAATAGAAAAGAGATACAAAAAGAAAGAAAAGGAAAAAGACACAAAAAAGAAGGAAAGAAGAGACAAGAAAAAAATAAAGAAAGAAGTAAAGAGACACAAGAAAGAAGAAAAGAAGAGAAAAAAAGAAAGAAAGAAAGAAAGGAAGGAAGAAGGAAAAAGAGAGACAAGAAAAGAGGGGAGGGAGAGATAAGAAAGAAAAGAGGGAAAGGAAAAAACAAGAAAGAAAGAAAGAAAGAAAGGAAGTAAGGAAGGAAGGAAGGAAGGAAGAAGGAAAAAGAGAGACAAGAAAGAAGGAAAGAAGAGACCAAAAAGAAGAAAGAAATAAGTAAAGAGACACAAGAAAGAAGAAAAGAAGAGACAAGATAGAAAGAAAGAAAAAAAGAAAGAAAGGAAGAAGGAAAAAGAGAAACAAGAAAAGAGTGGAGGGAGAGATAAGAAAGAAAAGAAGGAAAGAAAAAAACAAGAAAGAAAGAAAGGAAGGAAGGAAGATAGGAAGAAGGAAAAAGTGAGACTAGAAAAGAGTGGAGGGAGAGATAAGAAAGAAAAGAGGGAAAGGAAAATCAAGAAAGAAAGAAAGAAAGAAAGAAAGAAAGGAGAGGCCAGAAAGAAAGAGGGGTAAGGAGAAAGAAAACAGACAGGAAAGAAAAAGAAAGAAAATACGAAGATAGGGAATAAAAACGGAATAAAGAGGACGAAGAAAAAGAAGAAAAAATAACATGGAATAAAAAAAAAGTAAAAGGAGAGAAAAAATGACAGATTTGGTATAAAAACTAGTTATTGGATATATATATATATATATATATATATATATATATATAATATATATATAGATATATACCAAGCGTGTTGGTAAATCCTTGCGGTGAGAAAAAACCCAGCAAATAGTTTGATTGTAAAAATATACTACCAAACATCAACCGGGGAGAAAAAAATTTTTGAAAAAAAGAAAAGACCAAGATAGTCGTACCAACAAAAAATAATCTATTGGTACAGTATTTGGCCAAAAGAAAAAACAATTTATATGTATATATATGTATATAAGATATATATATATATTCATATAACCGCTAGGAGAATAGCTAATAAGTAAAAAGTGCTCAATACCTAAGTAGAGCAAATAAGTCAGATCTTAGCCCTGAAGATCATTAAGCGAAACTAATAGTAGGTTCGTCTGACTCATTAGATTTATTTATATCTATATATATATATATATATATATATATATATATATATATATTGCTACTTTCTATCTATGTGGTATATATATATATATATATATATATATATATATATATATATTATACTTTCTATCTATATATATATATATATATATATATATATATATATATATATATATATCTATTTCTATCTATATATATATATATATATATATATATATATTTTGCTACTTTCTATCTATGTATATATATAATATATATATATATATATATATATATATTATATATATATATATTGCTACTATCTATGCGGTTATATATATATATATATATATATATATATATATGACCGCATAGATAGAAAGTAGCAAAATTTAGGGTGGAGACCGAAAATTCTTAAGATCGTTGATTGCACCTGAGAATACCTCTACTTTCTTGAGAGAAAATAAACAAAAGGCCCAGAATAAATTCAAGAAAGAAAGTTTAAACTTGTAAAGGATTCCTTTTTATCCACCTCTCAATCATCACATCTTTCTTGTGTTTATTTCTTCCCCTTTGGGACTCTCTGTCCGATTGAGGGGTCCTCCCGCCCCCAAAAGGATTATGGTTTGATTCTCGAAAAGAATTCAACGGATGAAGACAAACTCTTTAGGGGCGTCTCTGTTTGTTATTGATAGAATAGTAAGACATTTTAAAAAAGAATCCCAACCGGATGTACACCTGCAACATAGGACTTCCGTTCCGTGTCCTTACGCTTTGCATCTTGGGATCTTTTTTTTTCTTTGATTTAACACCGAAGAAAAAGAAAGAAAAATTAGAAAAATAGTCTACCAACAAAAAATTAATACGTATCTTCTCAGGTTTAACGATTTACAGAAAGTGATATAGATTTTCTTTCTTCATATCTCCACTAATAACAACCGCACGTACTCATGTATAAGTCGAATTGTGGTCTCCCTTCTGGATCAGTTTACTATCTTCCAGGCCCCGACACTAACTTTTTTCATGACCGTCCCGAACAAAAATTATCAACCGTCCCTAATGTGGTTTGGACCGTCCCAAATGGGGTTTGGGCCGTCCTGAAATCAAAATATATTTGTTTAATTCATTAGCATCATCTATACTTGTCAGTCATCAGTAGCATATTAACATGTAATAAAACATTAAGAAAAGCTGAAGCAGTGATAATTCTGGATATTTGGACAAAAAATCCATTTCCTAGTGTGTTTTGAGCTAAAAAACACTTTTATTTAACTTTAAGTTACCCTGAGTAGGGTTAGTAGTACATAATTCGGTCCTTTTAAACTATCTTCCTCCACCATTATTCATTACATGGCTTTGAGAATAGACCTGCGGTGCCGTAGCCTCATTTTGAGGCCAGCATTCGGGCAATCACTGAACGGCCAATATTGGAATGTAGTACTAACTTTTAGGAAAATTTTTTACCGTCCCAGGCAAACTGTCCCGGATGACGTATTGATAGTCCCGGATGTAATTTTTATCGTCCCCGGGACGACGGGACGGCATTAATGTCGAGCCCTGCTATCTTCTATCCATCTATTTTTCTAAGGAGACATCTCCACACTCAATGTTAAACTTCTGAAATCGGTGAAACAATTCACGTATCTAGGTAGTAATATCTCATCAACAGAAAGCGACGCCAATGCACGCATAGGAAAGGCATGGGCTGCTTTAAACAAATTGTCAGTGATATGGAAATCCGATCTTGCCAACAAATTAAAGCGAAAATTCTTCCAAGCCGATGTTGTATCAGTGTTACTGTAAGGCTGCACTACCTGGACATTAACGAAGCGCCTGGGGAATAAGCAGCTCGAAGGGACTTGCACGACAATGCTGCGTGCAATCTTAAACAAGATGTGGAAACAACACTCCACAAAAAACCCAGCTGTATGGCCACCTGCCCCATATCACACAAACCATCTGTGTGAGGCGAACAAGACACGCTGGGCACTGCTGGAGAAGTGAGGATGAACTCATAAGGGACGTTTTTCTGTAGAAGCCAACACATGGGCGCGCAAGAGTGGGTCGCCTAACAAAGACGTACATAGATCAGCTCTGCACGGAAACTGGATGCTGCGCAGACGACCTCCCGGGGGTAATGAATGATAGGGAAAGATGGCGAGAGATTGTCATGGATATCCGCGCTCCCAGCGTGACAGGATGATGATGGATCTATCTAAAGGAAAATTTGGTGTGCATGAATGTATGTTTGTATGCATTTCCGGGTGAAATTACGAAAATAAAACAATTACCTTTTGGTTTGTTTTGTTTTACGGCATATCAACATCAGTGGGTCATTTAATGCCGATAAAGTTTTGAAATAAATCAATTCTTAATGGATAATACAATTTTTTTATAAATACATTTTTCTATTTAACCCATAGATGGGACCCTAACAGGTACTACCACTCTGGGTCAGAGTGGACCAGGGAGCAATGGTGATGAAGGGGTGCTCCACATTCTCCAAACCTCCAAAACTGGAACCTCACCATCAGATAGAGTTTAACGTCATTCCCAGGACACGTAGACCCGCAGCCACCGCCTTCTAGCATCCATATGATAAAAAGACAGGGCGACAGGGCGGAAAACAATTACCGACAAAGTAAGTATTATATATATATATATTTACCAACCCTACTGCATTTCGTAAGTTTTAACGCAGCAACAACTTATACTAATATCAAAGAAATCATTAGTATTACATTTTTAGCCTAAATTGAGTTTTGATCCAATTGGAAAGACTGTTGACAATGTTTAATAATTTTTCACCATCAACATCTATAAAATGTAGGGCTAAGTTTAAAACGTTGTTAATTAGCTCTTCAGTAATTGATGGGTGAAGGTGGTATGAAGTGAAACTTGTGCATGAGATATTTTAAGTGGAAAGAGGCTGCACAGACCCCAGTCCACTATCTTGGCAGTACCGCCGTTGGTCCAGTGGCAGAGAAAAGTTCAAGACGACTGGGTTGTCGAGCTGTTGCAGGGTGTTGTCTCAAATAGTATTGAGCAGAGCAGCGACGTCTTCGTCGTCATGAACAACCAAATGTAGATGGGAATTTCTCCTGCAATGGATCCGACAGAATAAAGTAAAATAAGGAATGAAAGAACAAAACTTGGACAAAAATGTGTAGTATATTTCGCTGGAATGTTAAATTCCGCTTCATCAGCCTTTATTGAATCATTAGGATCATACAAGTGATACTTGTATGATCCTAATGATTCAATAAAAATGTTTATTTCGACTACGCTGCAGTGTTTCGGTCTGTTTTGATAGACCTCCATAGGGGCTTTCGTTGGTTTAAGGAAAAATAAATTATTACTGAAAATAAAAAGTCTGCGAGCCTCTGTTTTTGGTGTGTTGGCGAAATAAACATTATTCGTTTATAAACTTATGTTTTTCAATATTTACAATATTACATACTGTCGAATTCACTTCCATTTTTCTTCATATCTATTAATAATGGAGATTGTCTGTATTTCTGTCTGTAACAAAAAATACGTCATAGCTCTACGTCACAATATTCTTATGCTATATACACCCAAAATTTGAGTAAGCAATTTTAAAAATTGTTTTTGACTTGCGTCTCTTTTTTTTTTACAGTAACAAGAAGTTAACTAAAAAGTTTACAAATAAATACCTACGATTTTGTGGAAAATTGATGTGGAAAATATTCAAAATAATTGTTTGATTATTACATGCACGCAACATTTTATTTGAGAGAGAAGGGGCTCAGTTTTCATTTCAAATTGTTTTATTTTATCTTTTTTTTACTCCTTTAATAAATATGAGGATTTTGCTTATGATACAAACCCTCTGACATTGAATTTTTAACTCCCACCCTCTCAGGCAATGTTTTTTAAAAATGACGCCCGGAGGGTGTTTTCTGTTGCTAGTATATATATATATATATATATATATATATATATATATATATATATGTACATATTAACATAGGAAATTATTAATATATAATAGTAGATACTCTTAAGTAACAAACGAAAACTCTAAAATGTTAAGGTTGTGTGGTAAACCTTGCTAAGAAAGTAAAATGATCCAGTCGTAAATTCAAAGCGTTAGAGTGTCACATCTTCATCCGTACATTTCAGTTTCTATTTATTCATACCATTAAAAAAACAACACAAATCTAAACTAAACCCGGGTGGGAACGAGGTGTCAGAAACCGTGCGGTAGTTATAGGAATATATATATATATATATATATATATATATATATATATATATATATATATACTTTGGTGCGGTAGTTTGTTGTAGAGTTCAGGTTCCGTATGAGAGCTCAATGTTTAATTATTGTAAACAGAGCAAAGTTATTTGGGAATAACAGGCCTTAAATACCGTGGGTATCGTGGTTATGGACCATTTCTACTCGCGAGTATGCTCACGAGCTTCTTCAGACCACTGATATATTTTATTTAGACAGGCACATGGCCAAACTCATTTTATATTCATACATTTCACCTCCCTCATATATATATGTTTTTTTTTGGTTGTTAATAATATTTTTTATTGTTTTGGAGGAGTTTGATACCGTTTTTATTCCTAAATCATTAAGGTTTTTTTCAATAATGGTTGTAGCTAAGTTGTTGGGTAGAATGATGTATCTATTTAGATAGTTGTTGGTGGGGGTATTGTTTGTTGGAATCGAGGGGAGGTGTTTACGGTTATGGATTTTGATGGCTTTTTTTCTGGCACGTTGGATGAAAGGTTGAGGGTATTGTAGTTGAGTAAAGGATTTATCTATGTATTCAAATTCTTCGCCCAACCTGAAGATGATCTAATTAATAGCTCGAAACACTGCAGCGTTAGTCAATAAACTCACCACTTAACCCATTTAAACCTGTGTGTTTTTTTTTTCATTTTCTTAATATACTACATACCGTCGGATTCACTTCCTTCTTCA
>CM042148.1:15644896-15667396 GCA_023376005.1 Doryteuthis pealeii
ACAAATAACTGCCAGCTACAACATATATCTATTTACTTGATAACTGTCTCTATCGGTTTGTCTACATCGATGTTGATATAAATCAGTGTTTCTTAGACAGGATTCCGTGGAACACCCGAATTGTAGGAAAAATATGATGAAAATTTCAGCGTTCCCCAATATATATATACATATACATATATATAATAAAGATAATCTACTGAGTCAGACGAACCTACTATTAGTTTCGCATAAAGCTCTTCAGGGCTAAAATCTGACTCAGATTTTAGCCCTGAAGAGCTTTATGCGAAACTAATAGTAGGTTCGTCTGACTCAGTAGATTATCTTTATTACTTGGCTCTACTTATGTATCGAGCACTTTTTACAGATAAGCTTCTCCTAGCGGTTATATGAAATATATATATATATCTTATATACATATATATGCATATAAATTGTTTTTTCTTTTGGCCAAATACTATACCAATAGATTATTTTTTGTTGGTACGAATATCTTGGTCTTTTCTTTTTTTCAAAAATTTTTTTCTTCCTGGTTGATGTTTGGTAGTATATTTTTACAATCAAACTCTCTGCCGGGTTTTTTCTTTCCGCAAGGATCTACCAACACGCTTGGTATATTAAATTACATATATATATATATATATATATAAAAAGTAGAAGGTCGTCCGGGCGGCTTAATGTCGGTATGAGCCATACAGCGAGGGAGTCTATCCCCTTTTCACTAGCGCTAGACCAAGGAGATTGACTCTGCGTCTGAGGTGGAGCGCCACATCTACCATCAGCTCCTTACTTTACCGCACAGATCCCTGTGCAACTGATACGCTGAGTTGGCGAGGGCCGGTATCGAACTAGGAACAATATATATATATATTATATATATATATATATATATATAAACACACACACACATATATATATGTGTGTGTGTGTGTGTGTTTGTGTGTATGTGTGTGTGTTGAAAGGAAAAATAAATAACAATTTACTCTGATAAAGGCTGTTATTCTTTGTATGCTTAAAGGTTTTCATAATTTTCTATTATTATTATTATTATTATTATTATTATTATTATTATTATTATTATTATTTTATTTTTATATTCAAAATAATAATAAATAGAATATGTGTACATGAAGAAACTCCTGGCCGAAACACGTGTGAGTAAATTATTTCAACCATTCAACATTTCTTTTTCATTCATTTATTTTTCCTTTCAACATATCGTCGGATTCATTTTCCATCATACACACACACACACACACGCGCGCGCGCATATATACATACATACATAATATATATATATATATATATATATATATATATATATATATATAACAATGCACACTTATATAAGTATCTACTAATATCTATATATCAATCTTTTTAAACCTAAAAAAAACCCCGAAAAATTGTCGTAAAAATATTATCAACATAATATTCTTTGCAAAAATTGAATGGATCTGGACATTTTTATCTTTCCAAAAGGAAATGAAAAAATTAGCCAGAAGATAAAATCTCTGAATGTTAAGCTGATTTTAATAATTATTTTTCACAAAATTACAAATCATAAAATTCGATACACACACACACGTATATATATATATATATATATATATATATATAATATATATATATTATATATATATATAATTTTTAAAGAAAATAAGGGCTAAACAACACAAAATCCTTTCACATTAATTTTTTTACTCGCCTTTGTTTCATTTCACTTTTTACATAGTCAACAGTTATCATATGATACCTTGATAAAGGGTAAAGGTCACCCGAATTATTGGAAAAAATAAAGTATACCAGGGATAGAACAGCGGCTGGGTGTTGAAACTCTGTTTTTTTGTTATGTTTTTTTGTTTTGTTCGCCTTTTCATTTCCCATCGCTTCAGGATATCCCCCCACGTAAGTAAAGTCGTCGGGCGCCTAAAGTCGGTATCAGCCAATCAGCGAGGAGTCTATCCCTTTTCAACGCTAGACAAGGAGATTGTTTTTGGCATCTGAGTGGAGCGTCACACCTACCATCAGCTCCTTACTTACCGCCATCCTGTGCTACTATACGCTGAGTTGGCGAGGACCGGAGTTAAAAGTAACACAACACACAAATATACACACATATATATATATATTTACGTAACACAAAATATGTTTACACGCACGCATATATATTCACAGACACACACACATATATATATATATACACGCATACTTTCCACATACGTACATATATATACATATACACATATATATCAAAATTATTTACATATTTATATATAAAATATTCATTATATATATGTGTGTGTGTGTGGTGTAATATATATATATATATATATATATATATTATATATATATATCAAAAGTATCTACTATTATATATATATGTATGTATATACATATGTATATACTTACGTATTAATAACATTTATTATAGGTATGTATGTATGTAATGTATACATATATATACAAAATATCTTCAATAAATATATATATATATATATATATATATATATATATATATATATACATTCATTATATTATATATATATTATAATTAATTATGGAATTAAATTGACTCCGAAAATAATTAAAAACTATCCGGGCCGAATCTGGATCCACAATCCTGAAATTTTGGATTTTCAAGTTTTAATTACGGCAATTTGAGCGACGTTTTTTTTTTAATATTACAATTTACTAGTAAAAATAAAAAACACCCTTCGGGCAATGTAAAATAGGTTTTAAAAAATTATTGCCAGAGTGGTGGGAGTAAAAAAAATCAATGTCAGCGAAGTTTGTACTCTAAGTAAGTAAAATATCAATTCATTTTTAATCTAATTTATTTAATATTATTTAATACATTTTAAACTTACATTTCAAATGGTTTTATTTTTTAAAATAAAACAATTTGAAATGTAAAGTTTAAATATGTATTAAAATAATATTAAATAAATTAGATAATATTAAAATAAACAAACTATATATAGATATATAATACCAGTCATGTATTATTAAAACTTATTAAAAAAAAACAATGAGGATGGTCTAATGTTTGCATGTTCAATATTTGAGTTGATGATGTTATTCTATGTTATGACGATTTTGGGTATAGTGACGTAAGCAGTGACGTAATTTTTGTTACAGACAAAAACCGGAAGCGAATCTCCATTATTAATAGATATAACTTCTTTGCAATAGGTCACAATTAGACCAATTAATATTATCATTATGAAAACTTAATTGTTTAAAAAAATAGTTGATAAAATCCAATATGTACTCAAAGCATGAAGTGTCATTGTTGGGTTGAGTGTCCAATCAAGAGCTTTCCACTGGAGCTAGCTTAATTGTCACCCGATAAGGCGGCTTTTAAGCAAATTACCAAAATAGATATTCACATTTAATTGAAGATTATTTGAAGTCGGTGGGATGTAGAATACGCGACTGTATCCCCTGTAGAGGGATAAGACCCCACCACAAAATGGGATGTCTTGGGCAATGATACTAAACTCAAATATATAACTTGCAAATATATATATATTATATGTATATTATAGTGTGTACAGAAATAACCTACTCGTGTTTCACCATAATGATCTTTAGGATTAAATCCACTGAATTAAATCAAGATATTGATTAATCACAGCTAACTGCGGGAGTTCATGTAATTATGACCGTTGAAAACAGTTTCGCAGTTAATGAACGGTATAATTAATCAATATCTTGATTAATTCAGTTGATTTAACCCCGAAAATCCTTTTGGTGAAACTCGAGTGATTATTTCTGTACACACTATAATAATAAATCCGCTCTACTTAAGTTTTGAGCACTTTATATTTGTTATACGCTGACTATCGAATAAACTTATACCAACCAGATATTGAGACCACCCAATATTTTTACCGGTAAGTAATTCCTTTATATATATATATATATAATATATATATATATATATATATATATATATATATATTTGCATTCCCTTTCGCACGACCAGTGATCTAACACAAGGTTAATTTATTAAGCAGCGTTTAACAGATTTGAATTCAGATTTTTTTTTTCTCCAGACCAGTTGCCTAACCAATGTTAAAGAGCCCAGTCTGCCCTATTATTTACTCATATTGGAGGGAGAATACCTGGATTCATACCTTTCCCAAGGGTATTAGCGCTACGTGAAAGGCAAAAAAACCTCTTCCAGGATTTGAACTCGGGTCGTCGAGTACACCAGTGCCTCACAAACAAGTCAGCTCAGTGATCGGTCCTTTCTACCTGGTACCGTGTAACGCAATACAACCTGTCAGATGTTACTTGGTACAACCAAGTCCATTCCCTTACGACGATACCCTCGTTAAAGTAATCGTGTCACTATTCATAGATCTTCCATTTGGAAATAAACAAAATAATTTGGACAAGCTTTACAGTTTTTAATGGCATATATATATATATATATATAATATATATAGTAAGAAATTTGAAAAAACACAGGTTTTCTTACTAATAACCGTCGGATTCACTTCCATCTCTTCAACAATACTAACACACACAACACACTATATATAATACTCTTTGTTGGGGTACCAAGTTTCTTGGTACAAGGGTGATTCTAGGTGGTCCTATTCACTACCAGTAGTTTGTTGTAGAGTTCAGGTTCGTATGAGAGCTCAATGTTTTAATTTTTATAAACAGAGCAAATTTTTTGTGAATAAAAGGCCTTAAATACCAGGGGCATCGTGGTTATGGACCATTTCCACTCGTGTTTCGTCAGACCACGTTTTTATTTTATTCAAGACTGGCAAATAGCAAATTCAGCTTACATGGCCTCAGATACCCATGAGTGGAAATGGTCCGAATCACGATACCCCTGGTATTTAAGGCCTTTTTATTCACACACACACACACACACACACACACACACAACACACACACAACATATATATATATATATATAATATATATTAATGTACAATACATTTAAGGTGCAATTGTTACCATTGGTTTCCAGCAGCATGTTAGCCACTGTCAATTCATTTATGTATGTGTGTATTTTTTGTTTGTGTTTGTAGATGAATACAGCCCTTACACACGTAATCGAGCACTTTATTTTCGATTCCCAATACTAAAAAATGACTTAATATATATAGTTTTATTACTGCCGACCTTGTGTAGAGAACGACATTTAAACATTGCCTTGTATTTTTTGATGGGGATGGTTACTGAAGTTGTGGTGACGTGAAGGTAAAATTATTATTATTTTTTTTCTTTTCTTCTTGTTGCTCCAACATTTACATAATCCTATCCCCTTTTACCCAATAATTACATTTTGGCTTTTAAACGATCCACCGTTTGTTAACTTTTGAACAAGCACCGGTCGAAAGGGCCCTTAAGTTTCTATCCTCTTTTGCCTCCCCCTTTTTTTTTTTCAATTCGTTTAATTGCTGATCATTAATAAAGTATGTTACTTATTCAAAGTTTATATAACAATTTAGCTGTATCAAAACTTGTTTATATATAATATATATATATATATATATATATATATATATATATATATATATATATATTCGTGTGTTATTGTGTTATTTGATGGCAAAACCAACCATCCTTGTAGAAGAACACAATTGGTACTAATTTAAACCATAGTTGGGGATATGACGGGGTTTATAACTTTCCCTAGAGTATCTACCCAACCCGTTCACCACGGGTAGAATATTGAGCATCCAGCGATATCAAGCTCGCTATTCAGTGGTAATGGATCTGCGAGACTAGATTGCTAAACATTACACCCCAATGGGACGCCTAATACCATTTCAAGGGTATTAGTCCACAAGTGAACGTAATAGCGCGACTTGAGTTCGAACTCGCTTACTACGATGCTGTATTCTATCACGTTAGCCACTACGCTACATGGACCCCTAAGTATTATACTTGTAGAAAACAGTAGTAGTAGTAGTAGTAGTAGTAAGTCGCGGAATGGCCTATTGTTGGTATCAGTAGGACAGTAAGTCAATCCTTAAATTATTAGCGAGATTGTTTTTGCGTCTGAGATGGAACGCCATATCCTCCATAAGCTCTCCACTTTACCGCACAGCTCAGATTATCCAAGGTATGCTACTCGTTTGGTAAGGACCGGTATCAAATCTGGAGCCTTGTCATCCTTTGCGGATGATCTGTCGACTGAGCTAAGCCGGAGTGGTAGTAATTAAGTAGCTGTGGGTTTTATACATTCCCAAGGCCATTAGTCCGAAAGTGAACGACAACACGCAACACACACAACACACACACACACAATATATATATATATATATATATATATATATATATATATATTGTGCTTAATTGAAGTCATCCTATTTGGAAAATTAATTAGTTAATAATTAATGAATTTAAGCGGGCATATATGTAAGGCTAAAATCGAGAAAAATGTCAGAATTGTTTAGCCTTACATTTGAACATATATGCCCGCCTAAATTATTAATTATTAACTAATTAATTTTCAAAAATTAGGTATGACTTCAATTAAGCACATATCCTCCAAAATTGTCGGCTTAAGGCCATATAAAAATAAACACATTTGTTTGTTTACTTAACCTCATATATATATTATATATAATATATATATATTATATATATATAACGACAGGGTGCGACACAAGGTCATCGCTTAAGCGGAGTTTAACGGGTTGAATTCAAAGTTTTCCTTCTCCTGACTGGTTACCTAGCCAGTCCAGTCTGCCTGCTATTTCCCATAGCTAGAGGAGAATTGGATTCGTACATTTCCCAAAGGTATTAGCGTCAGTTGAAATGCCAACAGCTTCGTCCAGGAATTGAACTCGTGTTGACGAGTCCATTTCCTGCTACTATAACCATTAGACCATGCGCCTCCAGAAAGTGAACGATATAGCATGACTGATGTTCAAACTCGTCCAGGAAGATGACGTATGATACTTACAGAAGAACAGTAGTGGTACTATTTAACACATGGCTGAAGGAATGAGGGGATTCGTACCTTTCCCAGGGTATTAGTCTGAAAGTTAACGTAATAGTGAGACTGGAATTCGAACTCGCTTACAAAGATGCAACAGTCCAGAAAATTAGCCACTACGCCACAGGGGACCTCTTTCTTAGGAAGATAAAATATGAATCTTGTAGAAGAACATTAGTGGGTACTATTTAACACATAGCTGGGAGTGAAGGTGTTCATACCATTTCCAAAGGTATTAGCCCGAAAGTGAACATTATTGCACGACTGGAGTTCGAACTCGCTTACAACGATGTCACAGTCCAGCACGTTAGCCACTACGCCACGGTCTCCTCATTAGGAAAGAAAAGTGTTTTCCTTCTTTCCCTCTTTCTTTCTTTTTAGTTACATTTCTTTTCTTTCTTTCTTTCTTTCTCTTTCTTTCTTTCTTTTTTTTTTTTTTAGTTACATTTCATTTCCTTCTTTCCTTTCCTTCTTTCTTTCTTTCACACAGTGGTATTTCTTCTTTCTTTTTCTTTCTTTTTTTAGTTTCATTTCTCTTTCTTTCTTTTCTTCTTTCTTTTTAGTTACATTTCTTTCCTTTCTTTCTTTCTTTCTTCTTTCCAACCCAGTTGTATTTCTTCTTTTCTTTCTTTCTTTTTAGTTATATTTCTTTTCCTTCTTCTTTCTTTCTTCTTTCTTTCTTTTTTCCAACAGTTTGTCTTCTTTTCTTGCTTTCTTCTTTTTTCTCTTTTCTTTCTTTTTAGTTATATTTCTTTTCCTTTTTTCTTTCTTTCTTTCTTTTCCAACCAGTGTGATTTTCTTTCTTTCTTTCTTTCTTTTCTTCTTTCTTTTTAACGTTATTTCTTTCTTTCTTTTCCTTTCTTTCTTTCTTTCTTTCTCTTTCCAACCAGTGGTATTTTCTTCTTTCTTCTTTCTTTCTTTTTAGTTATATTTCCTTTTCTTTTCTTTCTTTCCCCCCCCTTTTTTTTCCTTTTGTCTTTCTTTCTTTTCCTCTTTCTTTCTTCTTTCCAACCAGTGGTATTTTCCTTTTTCTTCTTCTTCTTTCTTTTCTTTCTTTTTTAGTTATATTCTTTTTTTTTTCTTTTTTTTCTTTCTTTCCTTCTTTTCTCTTTTCTTTTTCTCCACTTCTTCTTTTTCTTTCTTTTCTTTTCTTCTTTTTTCTTCTTTCTCAACGCACGTGGTATTTTTTTTTTTCTTCTTAATTCTGTTCTTTTTTCTTTTTTGTATTGTTTTTTTTTTTTTTTTCTTTCTTTCTTTCTTTCTTCTCCTGGTTTCTTTCTTTCTTTTTAGTTATAATTTATTCCTTTTCCTATTTTCCCGTTCTTTTCCTCTTCTAAAAGTTTTACATTTTAGTCTTTTTATATTATCTTTTATTAATTTCCGTGGATGAAAACAAAAAATTCTTATTACTTTCCAAAATAATTACTACTTCTAATTGTCTTGTATTAGGCATTTCTCATCTCCACTACTTATATAACAAAGGCCGTTGGTGTGTGTGTGTGTTGTGTTGTGTGGTGTGTGTTGTGTGTGTGTGTCTGGATGAAACTACAAAAATACAATAATTAATCTACAAAAGTATGATAGGTGAAGGACTTTCTCTTCACATATATACAACACTGTTTAAGCTACAATTTCAAAAAAGATTAAAATAAGAAGAAAACACCGACTACTGCTACAATTAACTTATCTTCTGTCATTCCACAGTCATTCACGATAGGGGGGAGGGGGCATATTAAATGTTGTGTGTGTGTGTGTATATATATATATATATATATATATAGTATATTATATAGTCCTACAGATTGTTGGTTACTCAATTTGCCTTGCTATAGAAGAATATCAGAAGATCTTGACACGTGTGTTCGTGATGTAAAATATATAATTATGTTAAATATATATATAGATATTTAAATCCTTCATAATCTTCATTTTTGGGATACCGCGAGCTACCTTCTTTTTTTTATAATGTGTGAGTATATTTATATATTATATTCGTTCTCGTTCATCTATATATATAGTACCATTAGATATCGCCAGTTTCTTGCTTTTTTGGGCAATAAAATTGGGAAATTTTATTTATATTTACAGAAAAACATCTAAAAATTAAAATGTACATAAGACTGGATCTGCGAGAATTATATGATTGGCTAACCACATGTTTTTTCTTTGGCCGCCCCCCTTCTACTGGTTGCATGCTGGATTTAGCCACTTCTAGCATTACTACTTCTAGTTGTTATTACTATTTCTAATAATTATGACTTCTAAAAAAATCTCTACTTCTAATTTTTGTTAACATTTACGACTTCTAATAATCACATTCTAATTGTTATTATTATTTTGTAATTATAGATTTAGTTTCATAGTTTTTAAAATGAATTGAGTGAACTACTTTCCATTTAGGCTAATTTTTTCCCCTTTGGTTTTTTCTTATTATGTGTCCGTTGGTGACACATAGCATGAGTGGATATAGGTGTTGGTATTAAGACAGTCCTATAGTGGACAGTTATCTCTGGGCTGTAGGTTCAATCCTTGGTCAAGAGTGACAAATACATAGAATAATCATTAACACAGCTTAACCCAATTACGCAGCTATGGTTAGTGGAATGAAAACGGATACCGCTATGGATGATAATAAAGTTTTCCGTGATGGCTTTCCGAATTCCAGCATGAAGGTGTTCCCAGTTCACAAGAAAACACTTGAAAACATTGGTGTTATATACACAGAGATGCTGATAAGTAAAAACATTCTCTTGCGTTGCTCGGAATAACATAGATTGTTCATAAAAGACAGTCTAGAAAGGACGC
The DNA here is from genome assembly GCA_023376005.1 of Doryteuthis pealeii. Lineage (NCBI taxonomy): Eukaryota > Metazoa > Mollusca > Cephalopoda > Myopsida > Loliginidae > Doryteuthis > Doryteuthis pealeii. Next base: position 15,654,678 of record CM042148.1, read on the forward strand.
AGCCAAATTTTGGTAGATCCATTGTGGCGGTCCTGCGAATGATTTGCTTTTGGTTCTTTTTTGTTTTATTTTTCTATCCCCATACATAGATTTCCATGCTAATTGTAAATACATTTGCAATATTTATCTTGGAAAATGAATTGATGCTGGTTGAGGTAACAAGGTAGGGGGTTAGATCGGCTTTAGTTGTTCATTCAATAGGACTACTTATCTTCTTCACATTTAAACCTTGCTTGAGAAACAACCCTAATGATGGGTTACATCCATTAAACTAACCAAGTATATCGGATACACACACTTTATATTAATGTTGTACACGCATAATGCCATCCTTAGTCTTGGTGCTCATCACAATTAGGCTGACACTCATTCAAATCAAATCCGTGAGTCCTAGTACGTTACGCAATTAAAAAGCTATCGCAGTCACTCGTAACAATAAAGATGAAGGACAACGTGTCTGAAAAATCTAATAATACATTTCAAACAGGATTCAACAAATGTTTTTTGTGTGTATCATAAACCAGAAACTCTTCATACAATTGAACCTTTTTCTTGGAATTCTTGAACTGTCCTACACCATGTTAGTTTTAATTCATTTATTTATTTAGTTTATTTTTATTCTATGAGGGTTGTAGAAAATACAAAGGAAGAATTACATTGCCAGAAAAATTTCAAATTATGTTAATGCTACTTCCACAAAGTTATTTACATTATTTACAATTTTTTTCACATTGTTTCTTCTTTCCATTTTTAATCTGTTATATACACAATGTTTTCGACAAATGTGCTTTCCGCAGCTTCTTTATGGTGTTTTCTTGTTTGAACTGGGGAACCTAACTTGTCAGGATATAAGGGTTAGGTTAATACATTCTAAGTGACAATTTATGCTGGAGGTTGGCAGGTTCAATCTGACTACAAGGCAAAAATAAGACCCACCTGCCCAATCATAATATATATACCTCAACTATATTCAATTAATTTCTACCGAATTCATTAATACATCATGAAGTTTAATGAAATTATTTCTACCAGTTTATAAAAAAACCAAATAAAAAATATTTACCTACAAACTATCACAGCTTAAAAATCATATGTCCGAAAAATACAAGCATTAAATAGCTCAGCAAAGGATTGATATGCATTTAAAAAAATTCAGCCAGAATAGATTATAGAACTAATTAGGCATGCACAAATCTAAAATAATTTAATGTCCTATTTTTCGGCCTTGCCCCGGTGTTTTCTTTCACAGAAAATATTTGCCTTTAGTAAAATCAGCATTAGGTCAGGACTTCTGCATCTAGTGTTTTTTTTTTTTTTCCTTCCTCGTCCATTTCAAGCTAACGGTAAATACATTTCAATAGTTTCTTAGAATTAATTAACAGGATAGGCTCCAAGGTATGGAGTTAGATGGCTTTTGTTGGGAGCGCCATAAATTTTCCAGGGATCATTCAAAGCAAATATGTGCATCCAGGACGCACTAAATCAAAAAGCTCAGCAATCACTGTTTTGTTGATTGGGTGGACCATTTAAGCACCGCAGGTGATTTTGGCATTAAAATAACCCAGAAAGGGTTTGATATGCCGTTAAACAATTTGGATTAAAGAATCCAACCAACACAGTGATTACCAATCTATTCAGCAACGCAAATAATTGCAGACAACTTATTGTCAACCATCAAGAAATTCCTTATAGAAAAAAACAATAGATTTACTATCTCTCACAATTTACCTCTTGGCTAAAACAACCCTCGATGGGTTGACATGCTTAACTAACCAATTTGGATCGCATCACTTAAATGGACCTTGTGTTGCTCCTGCCTGTGGTGTNAAACACATAATATATATATATATATATATATATATATATATATTAATGTACAATACATTTAAGGTGCAATTGTTACCATTGGTTTCCAAGCAGCATGTTAGCCACTGTCAATTCATTTATGTATGTGTGTATTTTTTGTTTGTGTTTGTAGATGAATACAGCCCTTACACACGTAATCGAGCACTTTATTTTCGATTCCCAATACTAAAAAATGACTATAATAATATAGTTTATTACTGCGCCGACCTTGTGTAGAGAACGACATTTAAACATTGCCTTGTATTTTTTGATGGGGATGTGGTTACTGAAGTTGTGGTGACGTGAAGGTAAAATTATTATTATTTTTTTTTCTTTTCTTCTTGTTGCTCCAACATTTACATAATCCTATCCCCCTTTTACCCAATATATACATTTTGGCTTTTTAAACGATCCACCGTTTGTTAACTTTTGAACAAGCACCGGTCGAAAGGCCCTTAAGTTTCTATCCTCTTTTGCCTCCCCTTTTTTTTTTTCAATTCGTTTAATTGCTGATCATTAATAAAGTATGTTACTATTCAAAGTTATTATACAATTTAGCTGTATCAAAAACTTGTTAATATAATATTATAATATATATATATATTATATATATATTATATATATATTATATATATTCGTGTGTTATGTTGTTATTTGATGGCAAAACCAACCATCCTTGTAGAAGAACACAATTGGTACTATTTAAACCATAGTTGGGGATATGACGGGGTTTATAACTTTCCCTAGAGTATCTACCCAACCCGTTCACCACGGGTAGAATATGAGCATCCAGCGATATCAAGCTCGCTATTCAGTGGTAATGGATCTGCGAGACTAGATTGCTAAACATTACACCCCAATGGGACGCCTAATACCATTTCAAGGGTATTAGTCCACAAGTGAACGTAATAGCGCGACTTGAGTTCGAACTCGCTTACTACGATGCTGTATTCTATCACGTTAGCCACTACGCTACATGGACCCCTAAGTATTATACTTGTAGAAAACAGTAGTAGTAGTAGTATAGTAGTTAAAGTCGCGGAATGGCCTATTGTTGGTATCAGTAGACAGTAAGTCAATCCTTAAATTATTAGCGAGATTGTTTTTGCGTCTGAGATGGAACGCCATATCCTCCATAAGCTCTCCACTTTACCGCACAGCTCAGATTATCCCAAGGTATGCTACTCGTTTGGTAAGGACCGGTATCAAATCTGGAGCCTTGTCATCCTTTGCGGATGATCTGTCGACTGAGCTAAGCCGGAGTGGTAGTAATTAAGTAGCTGTGGGTTTTATACATTCCCAAGGCCATTAGTCCGAAAGTGAACGACACACGCCACACACACACACACACAACACACATATATATATATATATATATATAATATAATATATATATATATATGTGCTTAATTGAAGTCATACCTAATTTGGAAAATTAATTAGTTAATAATTAATGAATTTAAGCGGGCATATATGTAAGGCTAACAAATCGAGAAAAATGTCAGAATTGTTTAGCCTTACATTTGAACATATATGCCCGCCTAAATTAATTAATTATTAACTAATTAATTTTCAAAATTAGGTATGACTTCAATTAAGCACATATCCTCCAAAATTGTCGGCTTAAGGCCATATAAAAATAAAACACATTTGTTTGTTTAACTTAACCTCAATATATAATATATATAATATATATATATATATATATATATATACGACAGGGTGCGACACAAGGTCAATCGCTTAAGCGGAGTTAACAGGTTGAATTCAAAGTTTTCCTCTCCTAGACTGGTTACCTAGCCAGAGTCCAGTCTGCCTGCTATTTTACCCATAGCTAGAGGAGAAATTGGATTCGTACATTTCCCAAAGGTATTAGCGTCAGTTGAAATGCCAACAGCTTCGTCCAGGAATTGAACTCGTGTTGACGAGTCCATTTCCTGTCTACTATAACATTAGACACATGCGCCTCCAGAAAGTGAACGATATAGCATGACTGATGTTCAAACTCGTCCAGGAAGATGACGTATGATACTTACAGAAGAACAGTAGTGGTACTATTAACACATGGCTGAAGGAATGAGGGGATTCGTACCTTTCCAAGGGTATTAGTCTGAAAGTAACGTAATAGTGAGACTGGAATTCGAACTCGCTTACAAAGATGCAACAGTCCAGAAAATTAGCCACTACGCCACAGGGGACCTCTTTCCTTAGGAAGATAAAATATGAATCTTGTAGAAGAACATTAGTGGGTACTATTTAACACATAGCTGGGGAGATGAAGGTGTTCATACCATTTCCAAAGGTATTAGCCCGAAAGTGAACATTATTGCACGACTGGAGTTCGAACTCGCTTACAACGATGTCACAGTCCAGCACGTTAGCCACTACGCCACGGTCTCCTCATTAGAAAGAAAAGTGTTTTCCTTCTTTCCCTCTTTCTTTCTTTTTAGTTACTTTTCTTTTCTTTCTTTCTTTCTTTCTTTCTTTCTTTCTTTTTTTTAGTTACATTCATTTCCTTCCTTTCTTTCCTTCTTTCTTCTTTCCACCAGTGGTATTTCTTCTTCTTTTTTCTTTCTTTTTAGTTTCATTTCTTTTCCTTTCTTTCTTCTTCTTTCTTTTTAGTTACATTTCTTTTCCTTTCTTTCTTTCTTTCTTCTTTCCAACCAGTTGTATTTCTTCTTTCTTTCTTTCTTTTTAGTTATATTTTTTTTTCTTCTTCTTTCTTTCTTTCTTTCTTCTTTCTTTCTTTTCCAACCAGTGGTATTTCTTCTTTCTTTCTTTCTTTTTAGTTATATTTCTTTTCCTTCTTCTTTCTTTCTTTCTTTCCAACCAGTTGTATTTTCTTCTTCTTTCTTTCTTTTCTTTTAGTATATTTTCTTTTCCTTCTTTCTTTCTTTCTTTCTTTCCAACCAGTGGTATTTCTTCTTTCTTCTTTCTTTTTAGTTATATTCTTCCTTTTCCTTTCTTCTTTCCTTCTTTCCAACCAGTGGTATTTCTTCTTTCTTTCTTTCTTTAGTTTATATTTCTTTCCTTTCTTTCTTTCTTTCTTCTCTCAACCAGTGGTATTTTCTTTCTTCTTTCTTTCTTTTTAGTTATTATTTCTTTTCCTTTCTTTCTTTTTTTCTTTCTTTCCAACAGTGGTATTTCTTCTTTCTTTCTTTTCTTTTTATTATATTTCTTTCCTTTCTGTCTTTCTTTCTTTCTTTTCTTTCCAACGTTGTATTTTATTTCTCTTCTTTCTCTTTCTTTTTAGTATATTTCTTTCTTCTTTCTATTCTTTCTTTCTTTCTTTCCACCAGTGGTTATTTCTTCTTTCTTTTCTTTCTTTTATATTTCTTTTCTTTCTTTCTTTCTTTCTTTCTTTTTCCAACCAGGTTGGTATTTCTTCTTTCTTTCTTCGTTTTTTTATCTTCAGTACTTTCTTTCCTCTTCTTGTCATTCTCTTCTTTCTCTTCTTTCTTTCCAACCAGTGGATTCTCTTTTCTCCCATTCTTTCTTTACGTTACCTATTTCTTTTCCTCTTCTTTCTTTCTTTCTTTCTTTCCAACCAGTTGTATTCTTCTTTCTTTCTTTCTTTTAGTTATATTTTCTTTTCCTTTCTTTCTTTCTTTCTTTCTTTCCAACCAGTGGATTTTCTCTTTTCTTTCTTTCTTTTATACATTTCTTTCTCTTTCTTCTTTCTTTCTTTCTTTCCAACCAGTGGTATTTCTTCTTTCTTTCTTCTTTAGTTAATTTCTTTTCCTTTCTTTCTTCTCTTCTTTTCTTTCCAACCATGGTATTCTTTCTTTCTTTCTTTCTTTTTAGTTATATTCTTTTCCTTTCTTTCTTTCTTTCTTTCTTTCCAACCAGTGGTTATTTTCCTTCTTTCTTTCATTCTGTTTATTTATATTTTTTTCCTTTTTTTTTCTTCTTTTTTTCCAAACCAGTGCGTATTCTTCTTTCTTTCTTTCTTTTTATTATTTTTTTATTTTCTTTCCTTTCCTTTTCCTTCTTTTCGTTATTTTTTTCCTTTCTTTCTTTCTTTTTAGTTTATATTTCTTTTCCTTCTTTCTTTTCTTTCTTTTTAGTTATATTTCTTTCTGTCTTATCTTTCTTTCTTTTCTTCTTTCTTCTTTCTTTCTTTTTAGTTATATTTCTTGTTTCTTTCCTTTCTTTCTTTCTTTCTTTTCTTCTTCCACACAGTGGTATTCTTCTTTCTTTTCTTTCTTTCTTTTTTAGTTACATTTCTTATCTTTCTTTTCTTTCACTGTCAGAATTGTAACAAATTTTCTTCCTCAAAGGTTCAGAAAACGAAAAGAGAAGAACAGTAGCATTTCTATTTTAACCCAATATCTGATGTACGCAACTGGAGCGTCATGGAGTATTGAACCGCTTACTACAATGTTGCAATCCAGCACGTTAGTCACATTGCTACAAGTGACTTTCCCTTTAACATTTACAATGCTTGGTAATTTTCACCCTTTAGTTGTTAAAATTCCCTAGCATTAAAATTGTGCGTGCGCATTATCTGAAAATGAACTTAAATTGTTTATAAGAACACATTTTATGATATCTTTGTGTTAAAGCATGCAGTTGTATTGTTTTCGAAACGATTTTAAGATTTGTATATTTCGCACGGACGCGTTTCAAAATAGCTACCTCTTGTTTCAAAGTGGAAAGTCAGTTGGCTAAAATCCTAGCATAAAATATTCGAAACGAACTTAATTGTTATAAGAACACATTTTATGATATTTTGTGTAAAACCATGCAGTTCTGTTGATTTCGAAACGATTCAAGATTTGTATATTTCGCACGGACCACTTTCAAAATGGCTACCGTCTTGTTTCAAATTGAAAGTCAGTTGGCTAAATTCCTAGCATAAAATATTCTGAAAATGAACTTAAATGTTATTAAGAACACATTTTATGATATTTTGTGTTAAAGCATGCAGTTGTAATGCTTCATCGATTTAAAGTTCTAAGTGGTATCGCACGGAGACTTTCAAAATCTTACCGTCCTGTTTCAAAGTGAAAGTCAGTTGGCTAAATTCCTTAGCATAAATTATCAGAAATGAACCTAATTGTTATTAAGAACACATTTTATAATATTTTTTGTGTTAAAGCATGCAGTTGTATTGTTTTCGATAAAGTTCTAAGATTGTGTATTTCGCAACGGAGACTTTTCAAAATAGCTACCGGCTTGTTCAAAGTGAAAAGTCAAGGGAGGTTACTCTTAATTGCCTTATTTGCTAGGAATTTTGACAACTAAAGGTGAAAATTACCCAATGCTCCACAAAAAAAATAACCAACTACTTTAACACACATCATGATCTAAAAAATAAAAAGGAAATTAAAAAGAAAGATTCAATATCGTCAAACATTTAACAGTGATTTATTGATAAGGAAATGACGATAAAAATGCCTTTTTTTGTGTTCGGACACTGACCTTTTAAAAAGTGTCATTCGCCCACTTCAAAGATGAGCCACTGTCGGTTTGAACGCTGATAGATCACTGCACAAATGTTTGATCACTTGTCTCGAACCTGGCGCTGGACTCGTAGTCTCTGATCAAAATGCCATATAGAGGAAAAGGAAAAATAGTGATTTGACCCTCTCATATCAAGGACTTGTATTTTTTTTGACTTGTGTGTTTCTTGGTTTTGTCTCATCTCATCATGTAAAAGGATTTGACTTTTGTAAGGCTGCTCGGCACGCCACCTAGCGCCTACTGCATACAAGGAAGATAAATACCGCTCGTGTTCTCGTTAGTTGAGAGATGTAATTCCATAAACCTTTTACCTTTTTTATGTTACACTCACAATAGAAAGTATTCCCAAAGGTTATAAGCTAATATATATATATATATATATATATATAATATATATAATATGTATATATATATATATATGTGTGTGTTGTGTGTGTGTGTGTGTGTATGTTGTGTTAAACTCTACTGACGATTCTTGTCGGACGAGTTTTTGTTCGATCCTTTCTAACTGTCTGGCCATCTTTTTTAATATCAAGTGTAACTGGTGTAGCAATCCACCAAGGTTCTATCACGAGCTGCTTTCGGTATGTCTTTCTACCATCGTCAGGTTGTGAAACTGATGGAGTGTTTCGGTTGTCTGCGTTTTAAGTAGAGTTTAACACAACGTGTTTAAAAATAGAAAAAATGCTGCCAAAATACACTTTTCGGCCGATATTCCCTCCGGCCTTCTTCAGGTATTCTTGACTCGGAACCTTCTCGGATTCGGGAACCCTTTTCAGACTCGGGGACCTCTTATCGTAATCGGGAGCCATCAGGGAACTTTGAACCTAACCCTTTATTTCAGTCCACGGGGTATCTTGTTATCATTCTGTTAACCATAGCTGGGGTAGAGGCGTTAAGCTGTGTTAATTATATTCTATGTTACTGCTGCCCTTGATCAGGATTGAACCTGAAATCTAGAGATAACTATCACTTAGAACTATCTTAACATAACTATATTACCCCTTGGCCATGTGTCCAATTGGACACATGGCCTAGTGGATAAAGGAGTGTGGAGGTTAAACAAGAAACATTTGTTGTTAGATAACAATGGTGATGAAGACAATAGTCCGAATAATTCAGATAATAGTAATCATCAAGCCTCATCTCAAACATTCAGAGAAATCTTGAAAGGCATTAATGATTTCCCTGAAAGAGGCACTTTTAGCTGACCAAGTACTTTCGGTCCTTATCTGAACCATTATCAAGGTAGAGTAATGAAAGGGCTCATACTCTATGTGTATAAGGGTTCGGAAAGAAAGAATAAAAAATTTTGAAAATAATAATCGAATTTGTTGAATATATATATATATATATATATATATATATATATATCTTATTATAATGGAGATTGTGTGTTTTCTGTCTGTAACCGAAATTATATTACTATACAAGTTACAAGTCAGCAATTCTTTGTTATTTACATCACATTCTCCATGATTTTAGTTTTATTTAAACTTCAATTATTAATAAAATTGTTTTATATCATTAAGACTGTTGACCATATCTACATACTAATAGCATGCAATTGTATTTATATATACAACAAAATAGCAGTTTACAGTGTGAATTGGAAGGCTAATTTGCATATTGATCTTAAAAAATTGATTTTAATAAATATCTGCTTAGTATTATTGATTTCAAATTGTTTGGTTTTATCTTATTGAATATGAGCAAAAATCTTGGGGATAAATCTTAAAAGAAATCCATTAACAAGAAGAAATAACTGTAATATTATTTACTTCTTATTTTAACCAAATAGCTAAATTAGGAAAATTTACCAATGAAAGACAGGAGTAATGGAAAATGATGGAAGAGTTAGTTTCAAAGTTGTTTTATTTTTCGATCATACCCCCTCTGTTCCAAATATTTTTATCTGCATTCTTATTCAGTTTCATTAGCCTTTCTAATTTAACATGATATTTTATCATATTAAAACTTAGATACTAGCACCCGGAGGGTGCATATATTTGCTAGTATATATAATTTCCAGAGCTGGTTTCACAAAAAAAAATTATTTCAAATCCAAACTACAAATTACAAATTATTCCCTTCAAAGTAATTCCCCTGAATTCTAATGCACTTTCCCATCCTTCTCTGACACGCTTGCATACACTCCTGGAAGGATTCTTCCGGGATTCTCCGTAGCTCTGTCGTCACGTTACAAATTAAACATTTGTAAGTGTTTAATTGTAATAACTATTTTGAATGTTCTGTTTTGTTTACTTAATTGCACTTTTTGTCTATAATTGTATATAAGTAAAGTAAAGTCGCCGGGGCAGCCTAATGTCGGTATCAGCCAATCAGCGAGGGAGTCTATCCCCTTTTCACTAGCGCTAGACCAAGGAGATTGTTTTTTGCATCTGAGTTGGAGCGCCACACCTACCATCAACTCCTTACCTTACCGCACATATCCCTGTGCTACTCATACGCTGAGTTGGCGAGGGCCGGTATCGAACTAGTAACCTTGTGGTTTCTGGCGGAACGTTCTACCGACTGAGCTAACCCGGCTTATTAATAATTGTATATAGTTTCGTATATCTATAAGTAAACAGGATTCAATATCATCGATAGATCATATATATAACAATATATATGATTAAACATATATACAATATATATATATGATATATTTACATATTTTTTTTGGGGGGAGAGATTATGTGCTTAATTAAAGTCATACCTAATTTGTTAATTAATTAATTATAATTAAATGAATTAGGCGTGCATATCGGTTTAAATGTAAAGCGTAAACAATTCGAGAAAAAGTCGATCTCTGTAAGTACATTTCAGCCTATTAGGCCTGATCAGCAGAGCTATAGACAGGGCAGTGCTTTGTGAGTGATTCGAACCCTACCTGTCAGGCTGACAGGCTGACACTCGAACCATTACACTAGCTGGAGTGTCCGCCTGTCAGCCTGACAGGTAGGGTTCGAATCACTCACAAAGCACTGCCAACACCATGGATTTGTTAACCTTACGAATTCTCGGAACTTTCCGTGTCTTCCTTAATTGTGCTGTGGATTTACATTTAAACTTGTTTTTTTTTGTGGCTGGTTTGCATCCTAGAAATTTTTGATACATCTTTTATCTTATATTATATATTTTTTTTACTTCATACCTTATTGAGTTTTTCTCATGGATGTTAATACTTCTAGTTTTAAAAATAAAATTTATTTTATTTTTAACACAAAATACGCATTTTTACAAAAAATTAAAAGAACTTCCGGCCCTGAACGAGAGCATTGTTTGTGCCTCTCGTGCCAAACGGTTAACTATTCCCTCTTTCTTTCATAAATATATTTATATATATATTCATAAATATAGTTGCTCTTGGGGATGACCGCTTTATCAAAAGGTCGAAACAGATATCTGTCAGCATACTAATATTATCATTTGTTTTTTCTATAAATTTTCTTTCATACTGTCGGATTCATTTCCATTTATTATACACGTATATATATATATATTATATATATATATATATATATATATATATATATATATATATATATCTTCCGTAATTGTCTTTAATTAATCAATTTCTTGATTAATTCATTGCAATTAAACCTGATGATCCTTTTTTGGTGAAACCTAAGTAGGTTATCTATACATACCTTTCTACTAAATCCGCTCTACTAACGTATTGAACACTTCATATTCTTTATAACCCTGAATTATTCGGTTAATATTTGTACCGACCGTCGATGTTGCGATTAACTCGATATTCTATTTCCCGATAAGTCATCGTCTTTATGAAAAATGAAATGTATCTGAGTTAAACTAAGGAATTACATCAACTTAGATAAGCGTAGGGTAGTGTCCTGGGGCAATCATTTGGATTGAAACCATGGTTCTCCTTAACTTTTTTCATCTATTATTATTATTATCATTATTATTATTGTTGTTGTTGTTGTTGTATAAGTTAGGCTTTGGTAACTGTCTTTTTCTCGCCTATGCGATTTTCAAACCAAGTTTTCGGTTCCGTCATATATATATAATATATATATATATATATATATATATATCTCACTTTGTTTACAAAGTTTGAGACCTCTTGGTGAATTCATTTCCGCTTAGAAATGTAGCGATTAAATAGCCTGCTATACTTGGCAGCTGATTGTGGCCGTATGGGTAAGAGGTTTGGCGAGCGTAAGTTCGTTCGGGTCTCGAACCCGGCCAGAGGTAGCTGCTAAAAATGGTATAACTGCACTGATGAGAGGTGATACCTCGAAACACGTGTCTGTAGTTTACTCTATTATACGCTCCTAATTTCAGTTGAGCACTTTATTTAGGAGGGATTTAATTGCAAATTCACCGTATTCGGCGTTCAGCTAGATCTCACTTTGTTTACAAAGTTTGAGACCTCTTGGTGAATTCATTTCCGCTTAGAAATGTAGCCATTAAATAGCCTGCTATACTTGGCAGCTGATTGTGGTCGTATGGGTAAGAGGTTTGGCGAGCGTAAGTTCGTTCGGGTCTCGAACCCGGCCAGAGGTAGCTGCCAAAAATGGTATAACTGCCCTGATGAGAGGTGATACCTCGAAACACGTGTCTGTAGTTTACCCCATATATATATATTTGAGGGGGGGGGGGAAAATGGCGACATTTTGTAATGTATTTTTGTCTATAAAATGTGTTCTAGAGCTCCCCATCACCTAAAAATTGGTTTATAGAAGCTTATAGAACAATGTTTTCATTTTTGCACCTGTACAAAATTTCAGATAAATTGAAAGGGGTGGGTGACATGGCCTTGATGATTTGACATGGAATTACCCAAATATTGTTCTTTCTTTTGGTACAGTTTATTTTTGAAAAATAATTCAATAGATAAAATCACATACAAATTACATATTTAGAAAGATTATTTTCTTTTCTTTCCAACCATATAAATATTTTAAAGATTGGATCATAAATAGACGATAAATTCCGAGTTGTCCACGCCTTTATTTTATTTACGTTACATTCAGCCGGGTCCTGTTTGATAAATCTTCGCCATGACACTACAAATTACATAAGTAATTTGTATGTACAATTTACTCACAATTTTAATCATAAATCAACGCTTTGCATCAATGAATGATGTGGAAGCAGATGACCTTTTTAGGACTGTGTCGTATATATAGAGGGGGGGGGATTTTTGTCGGGTTTCTTCAATTTGAAAACTGTTAATAGCGATGCGGGTGGCTTAACGGGTCATGACTGATATGGAAATCGACCAACTGTTCAAAATCAGGTTCCAACGGTTTGCATTGATTTCGCCTTTTTGGAAAGATATGAATCCATCTCATCGAGAAAAAAAAAAAAAAAAAGAAAAAGAAAAACGAAGAAAAAAAAGGACAAATAACAACAAAGAAATACAGGATTCC
>CM042148.1:15674896-15677396 GCA_023376005.1 Doryteuthis pealeii
TATAATATATATATATATATATATATATATAGCTCTGCTGATGAGGCCTAATAGGCCGAAATGTACATACAGAGATTGATTTTTCTCGATTTGTTTAGCCTTACATTGGAATGCCTGCCTAATTTATTAATTATGAATTAATTAATTTTCAAAAATTAGGTACGACTTCAATTAAGCACATATTCTCCCAAATATTGTCGGCTAAATAAAGCCGTACCAAAATAAATTGTTTGTTTGTTTACTTCTCATATATATATATATATATATATATATATATAGTCAACCACAGACACTGTATTTCGACGTATCACGTCTCATAACGCCCGTCACTTATGCCGCACCCTATATATATATATATATATTATATATATATATATATATATATATATTTATACGAACAAAAATGATACCGCAAATAGGAATATTTTTTACGTTACTTATTTTTTGATTTATCTAAATTAATTTCGACCTAAGGTTATCGCCAGGAGAAAAAAGTTATATATATATATATATATATATATATATATATTATATATATATATATATATATATATATATATAGAGAGAGAGAGAGAGAGAGAGATAGATAGATAGATAGATAGATAGTATACCAATCATATTGCTCCGTTCAATAACATTTAACATCGAACTCTCAATTTGGACCCGAACAACTTTAAAATTCCGCTGTTGGTAGAAAAGGTCCAACTTAGAATCATTCTAATACCAAACTTAACTGGTAACCCATCTATATGTATTTCCGACGTAAGGTTTTTATAAGGAGGAAAAAGATTTCTATATATATATATATATATATATATATATATCTTATTATAATGGAGATTGTGGGTTTGTCTGTCTGTAACCGAAACTATATTACTATACAAGTCATAATTCCCTTTAGTTATTGACATCATGTTCTCTATTATATTATTTTTATTTAAACCTCAATTATTAATAAAATTGCTTTACATTACTTACACTGTTGACCATATCTACATTCTAATAACATGCAATTGTATTTATATATACAACAGAATAGAGGTTTACAGTATGAATGGGAAGGCTAATTTGCATATTGATCTTAAAAAATTGATTTTAATAAATATATGCTTAGTATTATTGATTTCTAATTGTTTGGTTTTATCTTATTGAATATGAGCAAAAATCTCTTCAATAAATCTTAAAAGAAATCCCTTAACAATAAGAAATAACTAATATTATTCTTTACTTCCTATTTTAACTAAACAGTTTAATTAGGAAAATTACCAATGAAAGACGGGAGTAACGGAAAATGATGGAAGAGTTAGTTTCAAAGTTGTTCTATTTTTCAATCATACCCCCTCTGTTCAAAATCTTTTTATCTACATTCTTATTCAGTTTCATTAGCCTTTCTAATTTAATACCATATTTTATTATAAAATTTAACTAAAATACTTGCACCCGGTGGGTGCATATATTTGCTAGTATATATATATATATTACAGTGTACAATACATTTATTGTACACTATAATAAATAAATACAGCTCTTACAGAAGTAATCGAGCACTTTATTCTCGTTTCTCCAATACTAACAAAGGATTAACTATATATATATATATATATATATATATATATATATATTATATATATATATATATATATATACTAGCAAAATATATGCACCTCCGGTGCAAGTATTAATGTCATAATATATTATATTAAATTAGAAAGTCTAAAGAAACTAAATAAGAATGCAGACAAAATGATTTGAAACAGAGAGGGGTATAATCGAAAAATGTAATAGCTGTAGCTTCCTCTCCCATCGCCCCCGTCTTTCATTGCTAAACTTTTCTAATTTAACTATTTAGTTAAATTAGGAAGTAAAGAATAAAATTACAGTTATTTCTTTTTGTTAATTAATTTCTTTTAAGATTTATCTCCGAGATTTTTACTCATATTCATTAAGATAAAATCAAATAATTAGAAATCAACAATACCAAGCAGATATTTATTAAAATCAAATTTTAAATATCAATATGCAAATTAGCCTTCCCGTTCACACTGTAAACCGCTATTTGTTGTACCTATAAATACAATTGCATGTCATTACTACGTAGATATGGCCACCAGTATTAATAATGAAGAACAATTTTATTAATAATTGAGGCTTAAATAAAAATGATTAATCGAGAATGTGATGTATGATAACTAAATGGATAGTGACTGGAGTAGTGATATAGTTTCGGTTACAGAAAAACAAACACATAATCTCCATTATAATAAGATATATATATATATATATATATATATATATATATATATATATTGACCTCAGCTTTGACCTTAACCACTGTAGCATGCCGCTGTTGGAAGAAAAAGTCCAACGTAGACTGGGCTCATTAACCTTGGTTAGGCAACCAGTCTATGAGAAGGAAAACTCTGAATTCAAACCTTTTAGGTCTTCGCTTGGGTAGGCTCAATCCGATTTAGTGATCTTCACTAATTAAAAAAATAAAATA
>CM042148.1:15679896-15690751 GCA_023376005.1 Doryteuthis pealeii
ATATGAGCGCAATATTTTTACTCAAAATACTCAACTTTAGCCTTTACTTAGGCTAGAGGGACAATCGGAGAGGCTCCCTCCGATCAATCAGCTGGTAACGTCAAACCCCTGCACCTATATGGGTGTCCCAACACTATTGCTCTTCCGAGTATTCTCCACCCCATTTTATCATATATGTGCTAGAAGGCGGTTGCTGAGGGTCTTAGTGTCCTGGGTATGGCATCAAACTGCATCTAGTGGTGAAGTTCCAATTCTGGTGCTGTGGGGAGTGTAGGGTACCCTTTCATAATCGTTGCTCCCGGGTCCAATCTGATTCGAAGAGGTAGTACCCATTAGGGTCCCATCTAGGGGTTTAATAGAAAATGTTTTAAAAATTGAATACCAAACATAAATTAATAAATATCTTTGGCATAAAATAACCCAATAGTTTGACATGTTTGAGCGTTTCGGCCTCTGGAGTGGCTAAGGTAATTAACAGCATCGATCCCAGGGGGCTATCCCCCCAGGCAATACCTGCCCCCTTGAATTAAAGGGGCGGGGCTGGGTTTATTGCCCAGCGCATGCCGACGGGATCGACGCTTTTTTTGTGCTTACCACCCATGAGCTTCGGCTTGTGGGTGGGCCCACATAAAAATGTCCTTGTGTCACGCCCTCACAAGTGCGATGAGAGGCAAATACCTTTATTTATTAAATTCATTTATTTCATTTTAACATCATTTTCTCGGATTATACATTTATAATTAATTTTTCATTAATTTCATTAATTATTTAATTTCTAATTCTGTTAATTTATTATTATTATCTAATTTCATTATTATTAAATTTCTGAAGACAAAAAAAGCCAACAGTTTGTGTATTTTTAACCCTTTTCAAAACAGATATAAACTGACTATAAAACGAATCGGCCTGTTAGAATTCTGCCTGCATATGTGACATGTGGGGCCGTACATATTAGTGGACCTTGACAGGGACAACTAATACAACTTAGGACTACATTACCCAAATAGATGTCGACATGCCGAAGAATTATCCTTAAAAGCTGCATTTTTGAAGAAAGGAAAAGGGGAAAAGTAGATCTGATAATGACTGACAATAAAAATAAAACAATGGTATAAAAGTAGGTTCTTTGTAGTGGCTAAAGATGGCGTGTCCCCACCCCAAACGCCCCGAAACATGCAGACGGGAGGGCCACACATTGTTTTCGGGGAGATGTAAAATTGTGGATTTAATCTCAAATTTCAATCGACGCTCATTCTTCGAATATATTATTGAGACACGGATAACGATGATGGAGGGGACAATTGTCACTTGACACCGACAACGGATTCCTTAAAACCAAAAAAAAAAAAAAAAAAAAAGAAAAGAAAAGTAAAGAAAAGAAAAAGAAAATGATTTTGATCCGTCAATTACGAGGCTTCATCTCCCGTTGAGACAGATTCTTCACAGCTTGACTAACGGAAGAATTGGGAGAAATGGAAATAAGTAGTGGAAGAAGACGAAAATGATGAATAAAAACAAAAAGGACATAAATAACATAAAAAGAACAACAATAGAAGATTGGGATGAGGGGAGGGGGAGATGGATACAAGAAAAAGAGAATGATAACAATGAGAGCGCCCTCTACAGAAAGAGGGAAGAGAGAAGATAAATAAAAGGCTGGGAAGAAGCGATAGAGAGGGAACGACAGAAAGAGAAACGATATAATATATATAATATATATATATATATATATAAACTAGTGATAGAAAAGAGAGAAGTGACCGAGAGAAGAGATAGATAGATAGATAGATAGATAGATAAGAGAGAGAGAGAGAGAGAGGAGAGAGAGAGAGAGAGAGAGAGAGAGAGAGAGAGAGGAGTGATAGAGTGGAAAAGACAGAGAAGTGATAGTGATGGAAATGGAGGGTTGGATAGCGACAGCACGCGCGCGCGCGCGCGAGAGAGAGAGAGAGAGAGAGAGAGAGAGAGAGAGAGGTGACAGAGAGCAATAAAGAGAGAGAAGGAAAAGAGCAAGAGATAGACAGATAGATAGATAGATAGATAGATAGATAGAGAGAGAGAGACAGACAGACAGAGAGACAGAGAGACAGAGAGAGAGAGAGAGAGAGAGAGAGTGAGTGCGAGAGAGAGAGAGAGAGAGAGAGAGAGAGAAGAGAGAGAGAGAGAGAGAGAGAGAGAAAACGTATGAGAGAATGACAAAGAGAGGAGGAAGATGTCATAGAAATAGAGCGAGAAGAAGTAATTATTATAGGATTATAGAAAGAGAGGAGAAAGAACCAATACAAAAAACAGAGAGAGAGAGAGAGAGGAGAGAGAGAGAGAGAGAGAGAGAGAGAGAGAGAGAGAGAGAGAGAGAGAGAGACTATAAAAGAAAAAAGGAAAACTAAGAGAGATGGAAAGAAAAAAGAACAAAATTCTCCCCCCGAAAAAAAAAAAAAAAAAACCAAAAACAATCCTCATAAAATGGACGACGATGATAACCGTCCAATAATTAAGAAATTGGGAACCATTTTTGGTAGCAGATTGTCTGAAATGAAAGTGAAGTGAAACAGGAAGAAAGAAAACGGTAAAATAAAGAACCAAACCAGGACCACCGCCGTTGTCACCATCCGCAAACGCGCATGCGCGCGTGTGTATGTATGTGTATATGTGTATATGTGTATATGTATACCTTTAGTGTATGTGCCTCTGTGTGTACCTCTGTGTATGTGTGTAATATAAAAAGGCTGTTGCTGTGTCATCTGGAGTTTATAAGTCCCTATATATTGCGATAAAACAATAGAAAACATTTCCTTCTGTCTTACTTGCCCTCCCCTCCCCTAACTCTGCAAATCATTATTATTTTCCCGCAGATATCAGAGTTCCATTCCTTAATTTTCAAATGATCCCTCCCTCCCTCCCTCGTTCCCGCCAATTTCAGAACTTTTCCTTATTTATTTATCCAAGGACTTACCTACTCATTTCTAAATTCTTAACATTCGCTTAGCCCCCGTCTTGTAGGACTTCAATTCCAAGATTCTAACTAATGGTGTCATCGCCCCCTTCCCTATACCATTGAAACAATCGACCTTCTTAATAAAATTGAAATAAAAGAAAATGTCCTTAAAAATAGGAGAATCTCTTGTGAAAATTCCGTTCCTTTCGAAACTGATCTCAGTTGGGGTGCCTGTTGGTGACCTGATCCAAAATATCCTTAAAATAGGAGAATCTCTTGTCAAAATACCGTTCCTTTTAAAACTGTTCTCAGCTGGGGTGCCTGTTGGTGACCTGATCCAAAATATCCTTAAAAGTAGGAGAATCTCTTGTCAAAATTCCGTTCCTTTCGAAACTGATCTCAGTTGGGGTGCCTATTGGTGACCTGATCCAAAATATCCTTAAAATATGAGAATCTCTTGTCAAAATTCCGTTCCTTTCAAAACTGATCTCAGTTATGGTGCCTATTGGTGACCTGATCCAAAATATCTTTAAAAATAGGAGAATCTATTGTCAAAATTCCGTTCCTTTCAAAACAGATCTCGGCTGGGGTGCCTATTGGTGACCTGATCCAAAATATCCATAAAAATAGGAGAATCTCTTGTTTGATATCCTTCTCACTCACTGTAATCATGGGTGGATTGAATAGTCTTAATGGCATGTCAACCCGTCTTGGGTTATTTTATGCCTTGAAATTATAGATTAGCATCCATTGTACGTTCATATATGCATTTGTTGGTTGGAGGTGCGTGGTGTGACGGTTAGAGTCCTAGTAAATGGACTCGTCGACTCGAGTTCAAATCCTGGACGAGGCTGTTTGCATTTCACAGAGCACTAATACCCTTGGGAAAGGTATGCATCCAACTACTCTCCCTCCAGCTATGGTTAGATTGGGCTCATTAACCTGGGCAAGCTAATCAGTCTGAGAGAAGGAAAACTCTGAATTGAAACCTGTTAAACTTCGCTTAAGAAATTGACCTTGTGTCACATCCTGTTCATGGAAAGGGGTTATTAGGAACGGCGCCTTCGTCAAAAATTTTAAATAGATTTTTTCTCTCTCATATCTGAAGATCAACTATAAAAACCAGAGGCTCGCAGACTTCTTATCTTCAGTAATAATCTATTTTTCCTCAAACTAACGAAAGCCCTGATGAAGACCTATCGAAACAGATCAAAACACAGCAGAGTAGGCGAAATGAACATTATTCGTTTATAAACTTGTGTTTTTTCAATTTTTTACGATATTACATACTGTCGATTTCACTTCCACTTTTTCTTCACACACACACACAAACACACACACAACACACACACATATATATATATATATATATATATATATATATATATTATATAGTATTTGATAATTTGCTTGAAGCATTGTTATGTATATTATTATTTATTTATATTAAGAAGGCAATTACAATGCGTATAAAAATAAAATAATGTCCAGTGTTTAATCAATTTTGAAGAAACTTCATCTTCAGAGACTGTTTTTGAAATGGACGCGGTCTTGTGTGTTTTTTGTTTTGGACTTTATAACAACCCACGAGACGCGTGTTTATAATGTCCAAAAAAAAAACCCCCAAAAAACACACAAGACCGCGTCCATTTCAAAAACAGTCTCTGAAGATGAAGTTTCTTCGAAATTGACTAGACACAGGACATTATTTTATTTTTTTTATACGCATTGTAATTGCCTTCTTAATGTATATATATATATATATATATATATATATATATATTACGCGGAGGGAGTCTCCGTAGTGTAGTGGCTAATGTACTGGATTGTGACATCGGTTTTGAACTCCAGTGGTGTTATTATGTTCACTAATACCCTTGGGAAAGGTATGAACCCTCTCAACCCCAGCTATAGGTTAAAGGGTACCACTATTGTTCTTCTAAAAGGATAGCTTTGGCATTAAATAACTCACGAAGGTTTATATGCCATTAAACAAAGAAACTAAACCAAACCATTTATGTGTAGCCGTTTTTGCTGGTCGGTCAACACTGGTGTATCTATGTGTAGGAGTCAATTGGGGAACGTCGCTTATAAGTTCGTCTCTGCTTCTTCAGCAGTGCCCAGTAGGTCTTGCATGAGTTTTATTTGTACACGCTCCTATCGCATATAAAAAAAAGTAAAGTCGCCGGGGCGACCTAATGTCAGTATCAGCCACACAGCGTGGGAGTCTATCCCCTGTTCACTAGCGCTAGACCAAGGAGATTATTTTAGCGTCTGAGGTGGAGCGCCACACCTACCATCAGCTCCTCACTTTACCGCACAGATCCCTGTGCTACTCATACGGTGAGTTTGCGAGGGCCGGTATCGAACCAGGAACCTTGTGATTCCTACCCACTGAGCTAAACCGATCCTAGTTTAAAACATATCTGTTTGACCACCCGTAGATGGAACCCTAACAGGTACTACCACTCCGCTAGAGAGGTAATGGCAATTAAGCCTGACTCCACATTCTCTAGAACTGGAACCTTGCCATCAGATACAGGAGACTCCTTTTTTAGGGGTTTCGTAAACCCACTGCAGGGATACAGTCAACGTGTTCTAAACCTCAACGACCAGGCAAGCAGGATTTAAATTGAGCTTTGAAACTGTATACACACACACACACACACACACACACCCACACACACACACACACATATATATATATATATATATATATAAAGATAAATCTAATGAGTCAGACGAACCTACTATTAGTTTCGCTTAATGCTCTTAGCCCTGAAGGTTCGTCTGACTCATTAGATTTATCTTTATTATTTGCTCTACTTAGGTATCGAGCACTTTTTACTTATTAGCTTATTCGCCTAGCGGTTGTATGAATATATATATATATATCTTATATACATATATATACATATAAATTGTTTTTTCTTTTGGCCAAATACTGTACCAATAGATTACTTTTTGGTTGGTACATTTATCTTGGTCTTTTCTTTTTTCAAAAATTTTTTTCTCCCCGGTTGATGTTTGGTAGTATATTTTTACAATCAAACTATTTGCTGGGGTTTTTCTCACCGCAAGGATTTACCAACACGCTTGGTATATTAAATTATATATATATATATATATATATATATATATATATATATATATATTTATTTACCAACCCCTCCGCACTAGCAGGATATGACACAAGGTCAATTTCTTAAGCGGAGTTCAACAGGTTTGAATTCAGAGTTTTCATATATATATATATATATATATATATATATATATATATATATATATATATAATGAAACTTTTTAGGTGCCTTGACACGGCGACCCGAGTTCAAATCCTGGACGTAGCTTTTTGCATTTTCCGGTTGTGCTAGTAACCTTGAGAAAGGTATGAATCTAACAATTAATCTAGAGGCGCTGTAATGGTTATCGTCGTAAGAAATGGACTCGACGAACCGAGTTCAAATCCTGGACGAGACTGTTAGCAATTCATATAATGCTAATACCTCTGGGAAAGGTATGACTCCAACTATTCTCCTTCCAACTATGGGTAAATGGAAGCGCGTGGGGTAATGGTTAAAATCATGGGAAATGGACTTGTCGCCCCGAGTTCATATTCTGGACGTGGTAATTGCATTTCACTTAGCGCTAATACCCTTGGGAAAGGTATGAATCCTACTCTCCCTCCGGCTACGGTCTCTCGGAGTAATGTTGAAAAATGTCACACACTGACATACGGCTGTATTTATTGTCTAGTTCAGTGGTTCTCAAACTTTTTTGTATGGCGACACACCAACAAGTTGTTTAAAATTTTCGCGGCACACCCATAAAAAGAATACATTCTATAGATCCAAGAATGAAAGAATATATATATATATATATAATCAATGGTAATATTATGGATTTACACTCATTACTTGAAGTTTCATGGTAATGCAATCATCAGATGAGTTCAATGGTTGAGATCTTAAAAACCAGTCGTGAAATGGTTGAGATTTTAAAAGTCCAGTAATTTTTTAGCGTTTATATAAACGTGAAGCGTTTTCACGCGATGGGAAATATAAAGCTAAAAATTGTTTTTTTTTAACTGTGGCTTGTCTAAAGTTTATGTGACGTGAATCGTGTTCACGTGATGTAATGTTATGACGTTAAATTTGTGTTTAAAAAACATGATAATAAAACAAACTTGCTTTATATATATATATATACATATATCTAAGAATGAAAGAATATATATATATATACATATATATACATATACATACACACACACACACACACACACACATATATATATATATATATATATATATATATATTGTAAAAGTGGACCAAGGTATGTTGTACAATCATTAATATTTACAAGACATACCGGGCATAGCTGGAGAAGTAGAGACGAACTCATAAACGACGTTCTCCTATGGGCACATGGACACACCAGTGTTGGTGTTGACCGATCAGCAAAAAGCTGTGTCAGTACTAATGTATGGTGGCACTACTTGGACCTTAACGAAACGATTGAAGAAAAAGATTGGTGGGAACTACACAAGAATGAACAAATCCTGGAAGCCATGCCTTATAAAACAGTAACTGTACGGACACTTAACTCCCATCTCTCGAAGTAAGACGTCGAAGACATGATGGGCGTTGTTGGAGAAGTAGAGACGAACTCATAAGTGACATTCTCCGGTGGACTCATTCACATGGACGCACCAGTGTTGACCGACCAACAAAAACTTATATTTCTCAGATCTGTGCGGACACTAGATGTTATGTAGAGGATCTAGCAAGAACACTGGACGAGATAGATACATAGATAAATAGATAGGTAGGTAGGTAGGTAGGTAGAGAGAGAGACAGAGACAGAGAGAGAGAGACAGACAGACAGACATACAGACAGACAGAGAGACACAGAGAGACAGAGAGAGAGAGTGAGAGAGAGAGAGCAAGAGCAAGAAGAGAAAGAGAGAGAAAGAGTGAGAGAAAGAGAGAGAGAGAGAAAGAGAGAGAGAAGAGAGAAAGAGAAAGAAAGAGAGATGAGAGAGAGAGGAAGATAGATAGATAGATAGATAGATAGATAGAGAGAGAGAGAGAGAGAGAGAGAGAGAGAGAGAGAGAGAGAGAGAGAGAGAAAATTTAATTGAATTGTTCCTTAAATTCTATATTTCTAATTTGGATAGAGTAGATTAGTATTCCTGAAATTTTCACAAATTCAACAATTGCGACTGCAATAACAAAAAATACATTAAACTTAAATGAATAATGGTATAGTGAATTTTGTACGACCACTTACCTCCCATCATCCCATAAAAGATGCAAGTCAGATGAACATGGCACTTGGAGAGAGAGAGAGAGTGTGTGTGTGCGTGTGTGAGGAAGAGAAAAGAGAGAGGGGGGAGACAGGGGAGAGGGGAGACAGGGGAGAGGGGGGTCAAGGGCATTTGTGCTATCAACATGACTTGATGATGGCCGATAGGGATAGATGGCAAGAGAGAGAGAGAGAGAGAGAGAGAGAGAGAGAGAGAGAGAGAGAGAGAGGGGGGACAGGAGACCGTGATGGATAGAGACAGTGTGTACGAGAGAGAGAGAGAGAGAGAGAGAGAGAGAGAGAGAGAGAGAGAGGGGGGGACAGGAGACCGTGATGGATAGAGACAGTGTGTACGAGAGAGAGAGAGAGAGAGAGAGAGAGAGAGAGAGACAGAGACAGAGACAGAGACAGAGACAGAGAGACAGAGACAGAGAAAGAGAGGGAACAGGAGACTGTGATGGATAGAGATGACAGTGCGCACTAGAGAGAGAGAGAGAGAGAGAGAAGAGAGAGAGAGAGAGAGAGAGAGAGAGAGAGAGAGAGGGGGTATTTGTCCTATTAGCATGACTTGATGATGGCCGATAGGGACAGATGGTGTGTGTATGTGTGTGTGTGTGTGTGTGCGTGTGTGTTGTGTGTGAGAGAGAGAGAGAGAGAGAGAGAGAGAAGAGAGAGAGAGAGAGAGAGAGGATGGGGGACAGGAGAACATGATGGATAGAGATGACTGTGCGTACGAGAGAGAGAAGAGAGAGAGAGGGAGAGAGAGGAGGGGAGAGAGACTCTGTGTGTGTGTGTGTGTGAGTGTGTGTATGTGTGCGTGTGTCAAGGGAATCCGTGCTATAAGCACTTGATGAGAATAGCTAGATGAATGTTACAGTTTTACTTCAATAAGGGGCGTGTAAATACAACGATTAACAAAATTTATGAATGAAGGGGGGTACCTTTAGTATGGCAGGATGAAGCCATCAGAAGAACCGCGGCTCTGCCTTCAAGAAAACGGGTCTTTTTAAAAACCCAAACTGTTGACAGGCGATAAGAACAGGCAAGCCGAACAAAGACATCAAACACTCCAGTTAAATAGGATACGTAAAACAACCTCCCACCCCCGCATAAAGAATCCGAGCCTCGGTGGCAACTGCCACTTCAAGCAGATCAAATAAAGTCCACCCTGGAAAAGATAGTCACATTTCACTTCAAAAAGATGAGACAAAAGAAACTTTGAATTGCGATCCAGGTGATAAGGGGGGGGGACTCTGGTCTATTGTCTATCAGACATATGCAAAAAAAAAAAAAAAAAAAAGAAAAGAAAAGGAAGAAGGAAGTGCAATGTGTTACTTAGGTGACAATCTGCAATTGCATATGTTACAATCTAACTTGAAAAAACCACTCCACCATCTTATGAAAAAAAAACCCACTCATTAGCCAGGTGCCTCCACATATCTTATTATAATGGAGATTGTGTGCTTTTCTGTCTGTAACCGAAAACTATATCACTACTCAAGTCACTAATTCCCTTAGTTATTGACATCACATTCTCCATGATTTTTTTTTATTTTAACCTCAATTATTAATAAAAATTGTTTTAACATTATTCATACTGTTAACCATATCTACATACTAACAACGTGCAATTATATTTATATATACAAATAAAATAGCGGTTTACAGTGTGAACGGAAGGCTAATTTGCATATTGATATTAAAAAATTGAATTTAATAAATATGTGCTTAGTATTATTGATTTCTATCTGTTTGGTTTATTTTAATGAATATAAGCAAAAAATCTATTCAATGAATCTTAAATGAAATCAATTTAAAGAGATTTTTGTTAAAAAAATATTCATTAAAATAAAACAACAGATAGAAATCAAATAATACTAAGCACATATTTATTAAATTCTTTTTAATATCAATATGCAAATTAGCCTTCCGTTCACACTGTAAACCGCTATTTTGTTTTGTATATATAATATAATTGCACGTTGTTAGTAATGTAGATATGGTTTTAAAGCAAAAGTATGAATTGTAAAACATTTTATTTTAATAATTGAGGTTAAAATAAAAATAAAATCATGGAAATGTGATGTCAATAACAAGGGAATTAGTGACTTGAGTAGTGATATAATTTCGGTTACAGACAGAAACAGCACACAATCTCCATTATAATAAATATGTGGAGGCACCTGGCTAAGAGTTGGGTTTTTTTTCAAAATGGTGGAGTGGTTGTTTCGTTAGATTGTAACATATGCAATTGCAGATTGGTCACCTAAGTAACAACATTGCACCTTCTTCTTCTTTTCTTTTCTTTTTTTTTTTTTTTTTTTTTTTTTGGGCATAATGTCTGATAGACAATAGAGCCCAGAGTCCCCCCCTTATCAACCTGGATCGCAATTTCAAAAGTTTCTTTTGTCTGCATCTTTTTGAAGTGAATGTGACATTCTTTTCCAGGGTGGACTTTTTTGATCTGCTTGAAGTGGGCAGTTGCTACCGAGGGCTGGATTCTTTATGCGGGGTGGGAGGTTGTTTTACGTAATCCTATTTAACTGGAGTGTTTGATGTCTTTGTTCGGCTGGCCTGTTCTTATCGCCTGTCAACAGTTTGGGTTTTAAAGA
>CM042148.1:15690851-15703351 GCA_023376005.1 Doryteuthis pealeii
GAGAGAGATAGGAATTTCCTACCTCCGCACGGTTCGTAATTTCTCTTAATTTCTCGTGCCTATTGAAAAAGGGGGAAAAATTACCTTTTTTTTTCAAACAATTCCAACCTACGTATAACCTGCCTATCAATGAATTTCTCTGATGAGAATTGACCGAAAAAAGGAATATTTATTTTAGATTATACATAATTATAGGGTACCCTAACTTTCTTTTTATAATTTTTTCCATCGCTTTCAAGATGAATTCGCTTTTACGTGTCCTTAATATATATATATATATATATTATATATATATATATATATATATATATTGATTGACAAAGAAAAGGCTTAATTTCGGTTATGTTGATGGTTATAAATTTATTTCAAAGAAAAGATTCTTGTCTTATATTTTCACAGAACTGATTGATGTAGGTTTTTGTTGTTCAGCAACACTGATTTACCCATGTGCATGTGTCCAAAGTAGAACGTTACTTATGAGTTCGTCCTTGCTTCTCCAATAGTGTTCAGCAGTGTTCGTCTCACCCGCATGGTTTATGCAGTAGGAGGCAGGTGGCTGTACAGCTTTTTTTATGGGATACTGCTTCCAGTATATGTTTAGGACCATGCGCAACATCCTTGTGTAGCTCCCATTTAGCCTTTTCTTTCAGCGTTTCGTTAGGGTCCTGGTGGTGCAGCCATACAGTAGCACTGATACGACAACGGTTTGGAAGTATTCTCCCTTTATTCATTATGTTTCGGTCGGCCATTTTCATTTCACCGTAAATCTGCACTGAAAGTACGAATTTGTTCGAATCAATAGACCAGGATGTTTTAACACGAAAATATCATAAAATGTATTCTTAATTGTGCTTGCGCATTATTTGAAATAAACTTAATTGTTATTAAGAACACATTTTATTATCTTTTCGTGTTAAAACATGCAGTTGTATTGATTCGAACAAATTCGTATTTTCAGTGTAGATTTACGGTGAAATGAAAATGGCCGACCGAAACATAATGAATAAAGGGAGAATACTTCCAAGCCGTTGTCGTATCACTGCCACTGTATGGCTACACCACCAGGACCCTAACGAAACGCTGAAAGAAAAAGCTAAATGGGAGCTACACAAAGATGTTGCGCGTGGTCCTAAACATATCTTGGAAGCAGTATCCTGTACAGCCACCTGCCTCCTACTGCATAAACCATGCGGGTGAGACGAACACTGCTGAACACTATTGGAGAAGCAAGGACGAACTCATAAGTAACGTTCTCCTTTGGACACATGCACATGGGTAAATCAGTGTAAAACATAATGCTTCCTCAGAGTGAAAGAAACAAGGAGAGGTTACTCTCATTTATGTAGCTAATGTTCAGATTACCGTATTTGTTCCATCTTTTGTCTGTGTATGGAATCAAATTCCTTGGAGAGATGCCGAAGACGTCTTTATTTTATTTATTCTTTGTTGGGTGTTCAATTTCTTTTTAAACTCATTTAAAAAAAACAACATTTTTTAAACTCATTTTTGATGTATTAATAGATGGGACCCTAACAGGTACTACAAATTCAGGCCAGAGTGGGCCTGGGAGTAATAGCAATAAAAGGCTACTCTAAAATCCCCAGAGTTCCAGAATTGGAACCTGACCGCTTGATGCAGTTTAACGTCATACCTAGGACACTGAGACTCTCGGCACAACCTTCTAGCACATATATGATACAAAAGGTTGGGGGTTTGTCATCAGAGCAATAGGTCGGGACAATCATATAGGTGCTAGGGATTGACAATTAATCTGAGCTGGCCTCTCCTACCAGCCGTCTGGCTCAAGTAATCCCAAAGTGATTGTTATATGTCATTGACTACCGAAGTTTGGAAGCGCATGGTGTAATGGTTAAAGTCATGGGAAATGGACTCGTCGGCCCGAGTTCAATTCCTGGATGTGGTAATTGCATTTATACTTAGCGCTAATACCCTTGGGAAAGGTATGAATCCTACTCGCCCTCCAGCTATGGATAAATAGTAGGGCAGACTGGGCTCTTTAACCTTGGTTAGGCAACCGGTCTAAGAGAAGGAAAATTCTGAATTCAAACCTGTTGAACCCCGCTTAAGAAATTGACCTTGTGTCACATCCTGCTCGTGTGGAGGGGTTGGTAAATATATATATGTCATTGACTACTCAATCGCCAGAATTCCGTCCTTAAGAATCACAGGTCGCCACCCACGGCCAACAGGTGGCTCTATTGGGTAGTGGGGTTACCCATCTGCAAAGGTGCAGTCGGCGTATTCTACAGGCTCCAGATGACAGGGTGGTGATATGTTTTGCTACGACCTCAAAGAGTAACGTTTGTTAAAAAGAATGTGACATACTGACATTCATTATTGATCATTAGAGATGAAATATTATTTAATGAAGTACCTGGTGTACATTTGAAACAATCTGTCACGCTGCTCGACAGAATACCTTCTGCTACCCGGGGATCCGAGGGCAATGTCCTACTATGCTTACCATACGAAGGCCGAATCTTTGCTACACAACCTTGGTCTATATGTGAACTCCGAGGAGTTCGTGGAAGCGCGTGGTGTAATGGTTAAAGTCATAGGAAATGGACTCGTCGCCCCGAGTTCAAATCCTGGACATGGTAATTGCATATCACTTAGCGCTAATACCCCTGGGAAAGGTATGAATCCTACTCTCCCTCCAGCTATGGATAAATAGTAGGGCAGACCGGGCTCTTTAACCTTGGTTAGGCAACCGGTCTAGGAGAAGGAAAGACTCTGAATTCAAACCTGTCAAACTCCGCTTAAGAAATTGACCTTGTGTCACATCCTGCTCGTGCGGAGGGGTTGGTAAATATGTATATGTGAACTCCGATAAAACCGAATTCATGGGCTTTAGAAATGAAGGAGACATCTCCACACTCAATGGTAAGCCCCTAAAATCGGTGAAACAATTCACATATCTAGGTAGTAATATCTCTTCAACAGAAAACGACGTCAATGCACGCATATGAAAGGCATGGGCTGCTTTAAACAAATTATCAGTGATATGGAAATCAGACCTCGCTGACCAATTAAAGCGAAAATTCTTTCAAGGCTGTGGTAGTTGTTTCAGTGTTACTGTACGGCTGCACTACCTGGACTCTAACAAAGCGCCTAGAGAATAAGCTAGACGGGACTTGCACAAAAATTGCGTGCAATATTAAACAGGACGTGAAACAGCACCCTACGAGAACACAACTGTATGGCCACCTGCCTCATATCACACATACCATCCGTGTGAGGCGAACAAGACACTGCTGGAGAAGCAGAGATGAACTCATAAGTGACGTTCTTCTGTGGAAGCCAACACATGGGCATGACAGAGTAGGTCACCTCGCAAAGACGTACATAGATCAACTCTGCGCGGATGCTGGATGCTGCACAGAGGATCTCCAAGGAGTAATGAGTGATAGGGAGGGATGGCGAGAGATTGTCATGGATATCTGTGCTGCTTGCGCAACATGATGATGATGACTATTAGAACAGCTAGACACGGGCACAGGGAAATAAGTAAAAATAAAATAGATTTACAAATAGATATTTTTCAAAATGTCTATATTACGAGCAATAAATGTGAACCCATTTCGGATTTCTTGTAATAATGTTAAATTGAACTGAATTTTATGAATTACAATTTTTATCCGTCAAAATGTCGCATTTTTGCCGTTTTTCTTTATTGAGAATGCTCTTTTTACATGATTTATTTCATTGTCTTAATTAAGAAATTGTGTATTACAGGGATAAAATGTAAAAATAATTTGGTTTTACAGTCTTTTAAAAGAAGAATTTTATAAATTAAAATTTTATCCGTCAAAATGTCGCATTTTCGCCTTTTTTCTTTCTGGAGAATGTGCTCTTTTTAACATATTTATTTCATTGTTTTAATTAAGAAATTCATTGAATGTTTTTATATGTAAGTTTAGGCTCTGTTCTTAGCGAAAAAGTACGATAAGTGACTTTAATTTTTTTTCAATCAAAGTTTGAAGAACCTAACAGCGCGAGTGGGGATTGAACTCGCTTACTATGATGTTGCAGTCGAACATGTTATCCACTATACCACTAATTGATAGTTTTCTTTTGAGAATATTGTTTCATTATTATTTTGGATTATTTATTTTTTAAATAAAATTTTATTTCATTGTATTTAATTTATCGTAAATACAGACTATTTTTATTCTTTAAATTGTATTCTGCGTATGACGCTTAACTGTATCTAAGAGAGAAGTTCCAAATTTAAAGCGCTGGGGAGAGTGGAGTACCCCTTCATTACTTTCAGGTTCACTCAGATCTGGAGTGGAAGTACCTGTCAGGGTGCCATCTCTGAGTCAAATAGATCTAGTTACAAGTTAGTGAACATTAGGTTAAATCGAACTTAACGGACCTAAATTTCACCATCGTATGTCACCCCGCCGAAAGAAAAAAAAGAAAAAATCAGGGAATTAACCAAATTCAATTAAATTTTTAGTGTGGATATATAAATAAATAAAAAGATATAATACACCTGTTATTTTATTTAAAAACTTCTACATTTTTCCAGGTCAGTTAATTTTGAATTACGTATGTTTAAGGCGTAACACAGATTCTCAAATATACGTGGTTCAAACTTAACTGACCTGAAAAAATGTAAAAGTTTTCTTAAAAATAAAACAACTGGTGCATTATATATTTTATTTCTTTATATATCAGTTCTTCTATTTTTCGATTATACCCTCCTCTGTTTCAAATCTTTTTATCTGAATTCTTATTTAGTTTCATTAGCCTTTCTAATTTAATATAATATTTTATTACATTAAAACTTAAATACTTGCGACCGGAGGGAGAATATATTTCTTAGTCTATACAATATCAAATGCGAATGTCAGTGTGTCACATTTTTCAACTTTACTTCCACCCTGTCGACTGGGGCGTTAGAATGTTCCGACTGCACCTCTGCAGAGGGGTAAGACTCCCCCAATAGGACCACCTGTTGGCCGTGGGTGGCGACCCGTGATGCTTAAGGATAGAACCCAGGTGGCTGAGCAGTTCATGACTTGCAATATTCCACTTTAGGAATTTCTTGGGCTAGACGGGCGGTCGGGGAGGCCCCCTCCGATCAATTGGCTGTCTACGCCAAGCCCTAGCACCTATATGATTACCCCGACCCTATTGCTCTTATGGCAAGCCCCAACCCTTCTTATCATATGGGTGCTAGAAGGCGGTGGCTGAGAGTCTACATCTCCTGGGAATGACGTTAAAATCTCTCTGATGGTGAGGTTTCAGTTCTGGAGGTTTGGGGAATGTGGAGCACCCCTTCATAACCATTGCTCCCTGGTCCACTCTGACCCGGAGTGGTAGTACCTGTTAGGGTCCCATCTATGGGTTGAATAGAAAAACATGAGTTGATAAACAAAATTGTATTATGCATTAAGAATGAATTCATTTCAAAACTTTGTCGGCATTAAATGACCCACCGGGGTTGATATGCCGTAAAACAAACCAAACCAAACCAAATCAACTTTACCTCGAGAGGCGCAGCCCAACAGAATTGTTAGATTCCTACCATTCTCAATTTTATTAGCGTTATGGGACTTTATTCAGCTTAAATATTGAACTTTTGTCAAATGCTGCTCGTTGCGGAGGAGTTCGTTCCGTTCCTTCTACGGGCAACATCGTATTCAGTGCTCTTCTGAAAATTTCAAACGGAATCCTTTATTGAATTCATGAGAGTATTAAGATTCCTGGCGGGCTGAATTTGGGCGTCTCTTCATGTGTATATTTACTCGGCCAACCCCCACTATCCGGAGGGGGAAGATTAGGGCACGAATTCAAATTCACTCTGGGGACTAGCCTGTATACGCGGGTGACTGGTGCTAAAATAGCCAGCTCCCACAGCGTTCATTTTTAGGAGTTTCTCGAGCATCAGGGCCTGACTCGTACACTCCCTTCACAGTGCAACAGGGAACGCGATGCCTGTGGTGATGGGCCCCCTAAATTTGAGCCAGATTACTATTCCCAGTTATAGAAGACCTGGAATCCTACCTGCTGCAAATAAGAAATAGTGTCGTTTAAATCATCTATTTATTCAATGTCTTATAGCGATGAAAATAAATAAATATATATTGATAATATTCATGTTCCTTAATTGTACGACCATTGTCATCTTGCAACACCCTTTGGTTAAAAAATAAGACCGTCAAAATCGTCCAAAATGATATTCAAAAATGTGAATCCTGATTATCTGGTGTTGCCTATCTGCTGATAGATGCTCTACCGATTGTGATAAACCGCCCCCCCCCCCTACTCGAGCTATTTTTAATACAAATAATTTTCACAGTTACATGGGGGTCACGTATTACTATTTATTACTACTAATCTTAAATATATCTAACTCATACATAGGTGTCTAAGAGGTACTACCACTCAGAGTAGACCTGGGAGTAATGCCAGTGGTTTGGGATTGGATGGTTGATTTGATTTTAGGGCATGTCAACACTTGGTGGGTTATTTTATGCTGAAGATATTTTGTGTTATTCCTTCTTGTTAGGTATTCAATTTTTTTAAAACTCGATTTTGAAACACATTCTAATGCTCATTTAAAAAAAATAAATATTCAACCCATAGATGGGACCCTAAAAGGTATTGCCACTCCAGGTCAGGGTGGACCTGGGAGTAATGGTGATAAAGGGGTACTCTACATTCCCCAGAGTTCCAGAATTGGAACTACACCACTAGATGCAGTTTAATGCCATACCCACGACATAAGACCTACAGCTCCAGCCTTCTAGTAATTATATGAAAGTGTTGGGGTTTTGCCATGAGGACAATAAGATTGGGACAATCATATAAGTGCTAGGGCTTGAAGTGACAAGCCGATTGGTTATAACGGGCTTCTCCGACCACCGGTCTAGCCTAAGTAAGGACCAAATTCAAGTGTTGCATGTTATGCTCAGCTACTATGATTCCGTCATTAAACATCACTGGTCACTGCACACAGCAGAGTTGCATTTGGCGTATTCTACTGCCCTAGCCGACAGAGCGACTGGAATTAACGTCAAATGCGGTTTAATGTCATACCAAGGACGCACTTGGCAGAGTCTTAATCCTCTGAAGGGGATACAGACGCTCATCAATTATTGATTATGATTCTTTTTTAAAGTAGAGAAGAATCCGAACACAACTATTCGGAAACTTTAAGAAGTAAGATACCACCAAAAAGCATACAGAAAAGAAAGAAAGAAAGAAAAAGAATGTGTATCTAGAGGAAAGAAAGATGAAAACAATGTAATTGGGATTGGAGAAAGAAAGAAAGAAAGAAGAAGAAACGAAAGAAAGAAAGAATATATATGGAGAAAAGAAAGACGAAAAGAATGTAGTTGGGCTAGAGAAAGAAAGAAAGAAGAAAGAAGAAAGGAAGGAAAGAAAGAAAAATATGTATGTGGAGAAAACGACGAGAAGAAAGTAGTTTAGGCTAAAAACGAAAGAAAGAAAGAAAGAAAGAAAGAAAGAAAGGATGTGTATGGAGAGCAAAAGAAAAACGAAAAGAAAGTAGTTGGGACAAGAGAAACGAAAGAAAGAAAGAAAGAAAGAAAGAAGGAAAGAAAGAAAGAAAGAAAAAGAAAGATAAAAATGTGTATGTAGAGAAAAGTAAGATAAAGTAATTTGGATTGGAGAAAAAAAGAAAGAGAGAGAGGAGAGAGAAGAGAAGAGAGAGAGAGAGAGAGAGAGAGAGAGAGGAGAGAGAGAGAGAGAGAGAGAGAGAGAGAGAGAGAGAGAGAAATGAGCAGAGTAGGAGAGAGAAAGTTGAATAAGAACAAGCTGGGAAGAGAAAGAGAGAGTAAAGTTAAATAAGAGCAATCCACGAGAGAGAGAGAGAGAGGAGAGAGAGAAGAGAGAGAGAGAGAGAGAGAGAGAGAGAGAGAGAGAGAGAGAGAGAGAGAGAGAGAGAGATACACCATAATAAAAAAGGCAAATCATATCTCTATTGATTTTTCCTACACTTTTATATCGATGAAAAAAAAAAATTAACGTCGCAATTTGTTGAGAAAACCTCCATCTGAAAGAATAGAAAATAATTTGTCCCTATGAATTCCAAGGGAAACTGTTTAAAACCTTTAGAGGTTTGTTTCCAAGTGCAACATAGGCATCAAATTGAGAAGTAGTATTATTTGTGTTATTCAGACTATTGTCCTCATCTTCATTGTTATCTGCACAACATTTCGGTCGATGTGCCTCCCGGCCTTCTTCGTGTATTTCTTGTTGGACTCGGGAACCTTCACGGACTCGGGAACCTTCTTTTCAAAGTTCGAGATGGTTTCCGGGTCTGACAAGAAATACCTAAAGAAGGCCGGAATGCACATCGGCTGAAACGTTGTACAGATAACAATAAAGATGAGGATAATAGTCCGAATAATACAAATAATACTAATTATTATGCCTCAGATAAAAAAAATCAGAGAAATTGAGAAGTATGTAACGCAAGGCATCAAACTGAGATATGTAACGTTGCTGAGCCAAATTTAAGGAGGATATATATATATATATATTCCTGGACCATATTACCTTTAGGCACCCTTTTTTGATCTCGATTAAGAAAGGACATGTTTTTCATTTACACCGTCAATATCCTGTTGTTTGTTAGGGGTTAGGGTTAGGGGTTAGGGTTAGGGATTAATTTTATAATTTAAAAAAATCTAAAAATCGTCTGTTAAAACAACTGGATATTGACGGTGTAAATGAAAAACATGTCCTTTCTTAATCGAGATCAAAAAGGGGTACCTAAAAGTCATATGGTCCATATTCCTTAGTATACTTATCTACTTCTTATTTTACTTATCTTCTGAGCTAGGTTTGTTATCGGGTTGGCATTCTTTCTGTTCTTCAGGCCTGGAACCACTTGCTTCTTGGGATGTCTTGTCTTGTGTCGTTGCTTAGTTTTTAATTAATGAACACAAGACTTGATATTTTTAAAGAGCTCTTTATTTTCCAGTCGCAAGTTAGCATCGAGAAAGGGCCTCGGAGGACATACCACATCTTGCGTCTGTCCCCTTCAAACAACCAGCCAACTCTCTCCGTCGATCCCAGCAAGACTCCCTTTTCTCTCTCTCTCTCTCTTACTTTTCTTCCTGTTCTAGCATTGTTCTTATCCTGAGTTGACGCCCTAGTACTTATATTTTTCCTTCTCCTAGTTCTTATATGTGTTGCAACGCGAGGTGGAAAGATACACAGATGAATGTTGTGCTTAACACATTTATTAAGCACCAGCATACGGTGCTAAACGGATACATGCAAACACAGAACAAATAAGTACAAACAATTAACAAGGCAAAACAGTTTGATATAGCCAACGCATCAAAGTCAGTCTGAATATTATTCAGCTTGTTAATCTACATTAATCGTAGGCTATTTTATGGCTATGAGCCAGTCCATCTGGTAGAGTGCTGAAGGGGTGTCAGCTACTCTTCAACAATGTGTTAGTTTCCCTTCTCCTAGAACTTATATGTTGAATTAATAAGAATTATTAATTTTCGCCTAAGATAAAAAAACTGTTCTTTGCTTACACCAGCATATTTTTTCTGAACATGACGCTGTTAAAACACTAGAGAATATCATCCTGTGTTGATGCTCCATTTTGGAGGCCCTGTGCCATACTAACTAAGCCAAGATTATCATAATCATTATTATAACCGTTAGTTTTGCCTAGGTTTATATACCTGTAGACGTACAAATGCTAGGGGAGTAATCTCTGAAAACAAATCAGGAGCCGGAGTCCCTAAGGTGATGTGATGCTGAAATCTAGTGCTACCCATTAACTCCTGCGACACTATTGTTGCCAAACTGCATTGGTCCCTTACCTTTCCTTTGGGTCACAGCGGCAGTGTGGAGTGGGGGGATTTGCTGCATGGGCAATAGCTCATAACCCATATGAACCCGCCCAGGCTATGGAGTAAAGAAAAACAACACTTTGACACTACTCCATCGTCTCTCGTAGACGGAAAGCTGCCAATACCGATGTACTAATGTGGTTGGTTTGGTTTCTTTGCTTAATGGCATATCAACCTTCGTAGGTTATTTAATGCCGAAGCCATCCTTATAGAATAACAGTAGTGGTACTATTTAACACATAGCTGGGAGGATGAGGGTGATTGTATCTTTTCCAGAAAGTGAACGTGACAACCCGAGTGGGGTTCGAATTTGCTTACAACGATCCCAGGCCAGAGTACAATATTCAATATGAGGTCTTAGATTAAAGTACAATATTCTATATGAGATTAAAGTACAATATTCTATATGAGGTCTTAGATTAGAGTACGATATTCTATATGAGATTAAAGTACAATATTCTATATGAGGTCTTAGATTAAAGTACAATATTCTATATGAGATTAAAGTACAATATTCAATATGAGGTCTTAGATTAAAATACAATATTCTATATGAGATTAAAGTACAATATTCTATATGAGGTCTTAGATTAAAGTACAATATTCTATATGAGATTAAAGTACAATATTTCATATGAGGTCTTAGATTAAAGTTTTAACTCTTTCTAAAACAACATTTGCCTCTCTAACCATTTGACCAATAATTCCATTTGCCCTAGATAAGTAAGTAAGTAATGTCGTCGGGGTGGCCTAAAGTCCGTATCAACCAGAGAGCGAGGGAGTCTATCCCCTTTTCGCTAGCACTAGACCAAGGAGATTATTTTAGCGTCTGAGGTGGAGCGCAACACCTACCATAAGCTCCTTACTTTACCGCACTGATCCCTGTGCTACTCATACGCTGAGTTGGCGAGGGTCGGTATCGAACCAGGAACCTTGTGATTCCTAGCCGAACGCTCTACCGACTGAGCAAAACCAGTCCCTAGTGGAATTCATTTCTCACGATTGAAGTCTCTAAAAACCTTGGACTTGTACCAGACTAATCTAGGAAGATTCTTAAAATAATATGATACACAGAAATTTCAAGAGAATCCTCTTTACGAAAAAAATAGTTATCAACTCATGTATTGGTACAAATAATGAATAGGCCCTTCGGAAATGTCTTGAGTTACAGTATTTGACAGTTTTTGGCTGATAAATGAGTCAGAAATATCCCACAGCTCTTTTAGACGAAGTTGTGTTGTTTGCTTAGCTAATGTTTGCATAGACATCGTAGAATACTAGCACTTGTAAATAGCCTATCTCCATAATACTGTAATATAAAAAGTAAATGGATTGGGGCCTTACATGATATCTATCTATCTATCTATCTATCTATCTCATCCCGTTCATATATATCTATCAGTCTATCTATCTATCTTAAAATGGAACCAAGCAACATAATCCCCCCCCCACCAAAAAAACAAACATTACTGTAATATAAAAAGTAAATGGGTTGGGGCCTTACATGAAACCCATCTATCTATCTATCTATATATCTATCTCAGCCCGTTCACATATATCTATCAGTCTATCGATCTATCCATCTATCTTAAAATGGAACCGAGAAACATCAACCAAAAAAACAAAAAAAAACAAAACAAACAAAACATTACTGTAATATAAAAAGTAAATGGGTTGGGGTCTTGCATGATACCTATCTATCTATCTATCTATCTAT
The DNA here is from genome assembly GCA_023376005.1 of Doryteuthis pealeii. Taxonomy (NCBI): domain Eukaryota; kingdom Metazoa; phylum Mollusca; class Cephalopoda; order Myopsida; family Loliginidae; genus Doryteuthis; species Doryteuthis pealeii. The sequence continues at coordinate 15,702,447 of CM042148.1, forward strand.
CTATCTCAGCCCGTTCATATATATCTATCAATCTATCTATCTATCCATCTATCTTAAAATAGAACCGAGCAATGTCAACAAAAAAAAATTACTGTAATATAAAAAGTAAATGGTTGGGGCCTTACATAACACCTATCTATCTATCTATCTATCTATCTATCTCAGTCCGTTCATATATATCAATCAGTCTATCTAGCTATCCATCTATTTTAAAATGGAACCGAGGAACATCAACAAAAAAAAACAAAAAAAAAAACATTTCATCTTTGCCAGCCAAACTCAACATTTCCAAAGTCATCTCAGAATCAACATTTCGTATTGTAACAAGAGCTGAAACGATACATTTGATTACGAAAATACGGCTGCAGGCTATTCTGTTACTAGCTTTATAGTCTTTCTTCTTATTTTCTTATTTCGTTCATTATTCTTTTTGTAATTTTCTTTCGTTTTTCTTTCTTTTTTCTTTTTGTTATTTTGGTGGAAATTTGTCGAGGCTCTCCCGTAAAAACAAAAAAGAAGCCCAAAAATAAGAAAAATAAGAAGAACAGAAAAGAATATAAAACAAATTAAAAAGAAGCAAAAAACAAAAAAATTACACCAAAAAGTAAAGAAACAAAAAGAAAAGAAAGAAAACGCAGTTTTATACTGATAACAGACTGATCTTGTATGAAAGACGAACCTTTTAAAATGGTATTTCGTATCTTTTGTCCTCAGGCACTGCACATGTTGTATGCACGTGGGGGCAGAGCGTTAGCCTCTTTTTTCTCCCCTGGCACCGTGAAGAAGACCAGCTGTGGCGGCAAGGGAAAAATGTCGGTTTCTTCGTTTTTGGCGAAGAACAAAACTGGTATTACTGTTACATAATGAATGGGGTAACCTATTCATTTTGTAATGGGATGTAATAT
>CM042148.1:15708351-15720309 GCA_023376005.1 Doryteuthis pealeii
ACCTTAAATTTTCACAAAAATAAAAAAAGGTACTCTTAGGGAATCTTTGAAGCCTCATATCTCCGTCAATTCTCAACAGAATGCAATTTCTTTGGTACTCCAGTCGCGCTATTAAATTCACCTTTCAACTTTTATCCTTGGGAAATTAAAAAAAAAACTAATTTAATGTCTTTATCATTAGCATTAATATAGAAAAAATATAATAATAATATTTGTACAGAAAGTTATTTAGAAAAAGGCCACAAATTTCATATAGGTTCATAGATAGAAAAGTAATAAATAAATAATTTTAAAGCATCTAAAAACGGTAATAAAATTTAACTGAAAATTAATTTTTGATTTTTTTTAGCTATTTATTTTCAAAACTAAAACAGGACTTCAATATATTTTATTAAGACTAGCAAATATATGCACCCTATGGGTGCAAGTATTTAAGTTTTAAGGTAATAAAATATTGTATTAAATTAGAAAGGCAAATGAAACTAAATAAAAATGCATATAAAAATATATAGAACAACTGAAACTTACTCTTCCATCACTCTCGTCTTTCATTTTTATTTTTTCTAATTTAAGTATTTAGTTAAAAGAGGAAGTAAATAATAAAATGACAGTTATTTTTTCTTGTTAATGGATTTCATTTAAGATTCATTGAAGAGATTTTTGCTTATATTCATTAAAATAAAACCAAACAGTTAGAAATCAATAATACTAAGCACATATTTATTAAAATCACATTTTTAATATCAATATGCAAATTAGCCTTCCCATTCACACTGTAAACCGCTATTTTGTTGTATATATAATATAATTGCATGTTGTTAGTATGTAGATATGCTTAACAGTATTAATAATGTAAAACAATTTTATTAATAATTGAGGTTTAAATAAAAATAAAATCATTGAGAATGTGATGTCAATAACTAAGGGAATTGTGACTTGAGTAGTAATATAGTTTCGGTTACAGACAGACAAACACACAATCTCCATTATAATAAGATATTTAAAAGAAATTGTATGTGTTTTATAGCAGTTTTTTCTTCTATAATTAAAAGCAAATTTTCTATATCCGATCACAAAAATCCACATTGATTTCAAATTTCCAGTTCATGAAAATTCTATTTGATAATAACTATTCTATATTCGACTATGTTTTTTCTTTTTATTCAATTTGATAAAATTAAATAAAATGAGTTGATTGACTTGAGATATTCCCTCAATATTTCCCTTAAAAATACAATTTGAAAAAATTAATGAATATTTCATAAAATCTAATTAGTTGATCTTTTATAGCTAAAAAATATCATGGTGTTTTCTTTTATTATATAGATCGAACTCAATATTATTTAATGAGATGATATATATATATATATATATAAATATATATATATATATATATATGAGAAGTAAATACATTGAATATATATATATATATATATATATATATATATATATATATATATATATAATATATATATATATATATATATATATATGTTGAAGGGAAAAGTAAATAAAGGAAAGAAAATGTTGAATGGATAAAATAGATTTACTAACACGTGTTTCAGCCAGGTGTTTGTTCATGTACACATGTATTCTATTTATTATTATTCTAAATATAAAATAGAATAATAATGATAGAAAATTATGGAACCTTTAAGCATACAAAGAATAACGACCTTCATCAGAGTAAAATCTTTGATATTTGATGATATTTTACTCTGATGAAGCCCGTTATTCTTTGTATACTTAAAGATTTTATAATTTTCTATTATTATAATTATCATCATTTTATTTTATAATTAAAATAATAATAAATAGAATACATGTGTACATGAACAAACTCCTGGCCGAAAGACGTGTTAGTAAATCTATTTTATCCATTCAACATTTTATTTCTTTTATTTCTTTTCCCTTTCAACATATCGTCGGATTCATTTCCATTTTTAACTTACACACACACACACACACACACACACACACGTATATATATATATATATACAGAGAGACAGAGAGACAGAGAGACAGAGGCAGAAACAGAGACATTTATGCTGAATATATAATTGGAAAAATATACATACTTTTGTATGGATGAAATTTATTATGTTTCTTTGTTAACGCATTTCGATCAAAATTCGCTTACACACAGAGAATTCCTTTTAAAATTATTCAAAAATATAAATAAAAATGAAACAATAGAAAATAAGATATCACGCGTGCAAACAAGTGATCTTCTCCAGGGCAGACTGTTTAAATTTTATAAATCGAGCAATACAAGAAAAACATTCGAAATTGAATTTCAAAAGACAATCTCAAAAACGTTTCCCGAATTGAGAAAAATATGGCAAATATTATTAACAGTTTATATATATATATATATATATATATATATATATATATATATATATATATATAGATAGATAAAAGGTGGCTTACCGGTGAATATGGGCACGATCGTTGGAGGTGCACAAAATCCAGGGGTTAAGTCAGCGATAAACACATACAAAGTGCTCAATACAAAGTAGAGCAAATTTATTAAAGAAATGGATACAATAGAAACCTACTCGAGTTTTACCATAAGGATCTTCAGGGTTAAATCCACTGAATTAATCGAGGTACCGATTAATTGAAGCCGATTACACGTGTGTTCATTGAATAACATCTTATTCAATGAGCACACGTGTAATCGGCTGCAATTAATCGGTACCTCGATTAATTCAGTGGATTTAACCCTGAAGATCCTTATGGTGAAACTCGAGTAGGTTTCTATTGCACCCATTTCTTTAATAATAATAATATAATAATAATAATAATATATATATATATGTATATATATATATATATATATATATATATATATATATATATATATATATATATATATATGCTGGTTGTTTTTTCTGTTGCTTGATTGAAGTTTAATAACATATTAATCCGTGAGTTATTCAAAGTCAAATCTTGCTTTTTTATATATGTGATTTGCAAGAGAAAAGTTTGTTAGTAAATATATATATATATATTTTTGTATCAAATGTATTGTTAGATCTTTAGACAAAGGTTAGTGGAAAATTTTGGTTGGTTGGTTAGTTGGTTGAATATTATGTTTAACAGCAGGTTTGCGTTGAAATCCCCGAGTAATTGTTCATATATCGGGGTCCAGATCGCGGAGAAAGTGCCCCATACTTTGTTCCCAACCGCTTTCAACCACGTCCATGGTCATCTTCATGTTGATTATTTGTTGTACCTGTTGTGTTTTATCTTCTTTTTTGTGGTGCAAACTTTATTCAGTTGGGGAGTGTTTAATATATTTTTTTTGTAGTTGCAGGTTTATTAATTCAGAAGGATTTATTATAGGGGGTGCTATGGTGGATATATATATATAATATATATATATATATATATATATATTATATATACTTCTCATATATATATATACTTCTCATATATATATATATATATATATATATATATATATATATATATATATATATATTAATATTGTTGTTTGCTATATTTATGTTTGCATGACAGAGTTTGAAAATCACATAGGACCGCTACTTATATATATATATATATAATATATATATATATATATATATATATATATATATGCTTGTGTGTGTGTTATGCGTATTTGTGTTTTACCATAATTCAGTAAAAACGGTTTAGGGTAGTGATATTTATATTATTCTAAACCTATGAAATAAACCATTTCCATTTAACTTTGCAATGTCCTGATAATTTTCTTGGGCTGGTGATTTTTATTTTCTAAACATTCGAATTCTTTGCATAATGGATATACTTAGGTAATAATCCCTCTATAAATATATAATATCCTGTTACAATAGAAACACAAGGAATTCATATATTGTCTAATACACCCCCCATATATATATATATATATATATATATATATATATATATATTATATATATATATATATGAGAAAAAAATGAGTAAAGAAACGAAATGTAGATGGATAAAAATGAATTTAATCGATATCGTTATTTTTTCAGAACAGAAGGTGTGTCTAAAAGTGCAATAAATCTCGATACTTTTTTGACACACCTTGTATATATATATATATTATATATATATATTATATATATATATATATATATTAAGGTGTGTCAAAAAAGTATCGAGATTTAATGCGCTTTTTTGACACACCTTGTGTTCTGAAAAAATAACGTTCCATTCATTAGTTTTTTCAGAATAAAAAGTGTGTCAAAAAAGTACCAATTTTAAATCTGTTTTAACCAAGATATAAATTAACAGTAAATGGAACGTTATTTTTCAGAATACAAGGTGTGTCAAAAAGTACAACAAATCTCGATTCTTTTTTGACGCACCTTATATATATATTTATAGTGATACCTTGACTTACGGGTGCCCCAATTTACGAGTTACGAGCTGTCACTCGATCGACTTTTTGCTTTGTGTTGAGAGATAAAATTTGAAGTATGAGCGAGCTTCAGATACGCTTCTATTGAAAAAAGACATAAAAAAAACTAAAAAAAATATTAACTAATATTAAAATTATTATATAAGTTTCAAAATTTATTACGCCAAAGAAAAATATTATTCATAAAAATAAACATTAAAACATATTACAAAACATAATTCATTACATTCTATTTTATTATGTTTTTATACAATATAAGGCTAATTTTCTTATTTAAAAAAGAACGTAATAAAAAGTAGTATGTTTTTTGTGGGCTGGAACAGATTAATGTCATTTCTTTTTATTTCAATGGGGAAAATTGATTTTATAGACCAGGAAATTGACTTACGACTGGAACGAATTAGACTCGTAAGTCAAAGTACCAATATACAAAGTATCTATATACATATATCGTATATATCTATATATTTACATGTATAAATAAATGTATGCTACGCATATATATATATATATATTATATAATATATATATATATATATATGTGTGAAGAAAGGAAGTGAATCCGACGGTATGTAGTATATTAGGAAAAATGAAAAAACACAGTTTTAAATGGGTTAAGTGGTGAGTTTATTGGCCGATGCTGCAGTGTTTCGATCTATCAATTAGATCAACAAATGCCTGAAGATGATCTAATTAATAGATCGAAACACTGCAGCGTCGGCCAATAAACTCACCACTTAACCCATTTAAACCTGTGTTTTTTCATATTTCCTAATATACTACACACACACACACACACACGCACACACACACACACACACACACCCATATATATATATATATATATATATATATATATATATATATATATATATTGCATAGATTTAAATTGTTAAGAATTAATATAAAATGAATTAATGAATATCATAAAGATGAATGGAATGAATAGAATAATTGAAAAATATATTTTCTGGGGGACCTCTCCCAAAAGAAAAAAAAATAATGATAACTTTTGAGAGAGGTCATTAATGGAAAAAACCTTTTCACATCCTATAGGACTTTCTATTGAAGCATTGAATTAATATAATTATTATATAAAATACTGGAGAAGATAAAATAATGTCTTACCTTTGTGAAGTTATGTTGAGAAGTAATTCGAATTTTTTTCTGTCTAATGCTGTCTATACTATTTCCGTTAGAAATTGCAACAATGTATACTTTTGAATTCAGGATAAGAACGGTCAACTGAAAGAAAATAGTTTTAAATATATATTCAAATATATATACGCCTTGTCGACAAGGGTTAGAATATGCTGTTAGTATTCCTTGCAGAGAGGTAAGACATCTAAAAAAGAGTGTCTTTGGTATGAAACTATACTACATCGGATGGTGAGGCTCCAGTTTTGGAAATTTGGTAGTAACTCTTCATTTCCCTTCATTGCTAATACCTGGTAGGGTCCTATCTATTGGTCAAATAGATCTTTTTGAAAATTATTCGTATTCAATAGGAATACTTAATGTCATATAACTGTAAATTATTTGCATTAAGAATAGTTACTTGAAGCAATAATTGTTTACTAAGGATCTTTGTTAGTTACTTGAAACCATATATTAGTTATGTAAAATCATATATTCGATAGGAATACTTAATGTCATATAACTGTAAATTATTTGCATTAAGAATAGTTACTTGACGCTATAAATTCTTACTAAGGATCATAATTAGTTATTTGAAACAATATAACTGTGTGCAAACAAATGATAATTATTAAATAGAAATAAGTACTTGAAACCGTATAATTATAAGAATTAGTTATATGATATCAAGTATTCCTATCTAATACAAATAATTTGCATACAGTTGTATTGTTTTAAGTATTACTGTCTAATACTAATAATTATATGGTTTCAAGTATTTATTTCTATTCAATAATTATCATTTGTTTACTCACAGTTATATAGTTTCAAATAATTAATTATGATCCTTAGTAAGAATCTATAGCTTCATGTAACTCTTCTTAACACAAATAATTACACTTATAGTATTAGATAGTAATACTTAAAACAATACAACTGTGTGTAAATTATTTGTATTAGATAGGAATACTTGACATCATATAACCGTGTGAAAACACTTAAGAAACTACACAAAATGTAAATATAAACGTACAATGAACCGATTCCTTAACTTCTAGTTATGAAATAACTCCAGGTAGGTTGACATGCCATTAGAAAAAAAAAAAATCAATCAACCAGTCAATCAAATTATTACTTATATATTATGAATATTTATATACAGTATTGACTGTGAATAAGTACAATTATTATAAAAATTCTCTTGTAAACTATTTCTCTGAATTTCTGAGATGTCACTTGATAATTCGTATTATTTGTATTATTCGGACAAATGTCCTCATCTTTATTGTAATCTGTATAACGTTTCGGTCGAAGGTTCCCGAGTTCCCGAGGTCAAAAGGAAGTTTCCCGAGTTCGAGAAAGTTCCCAAGTCCGACAAGAAATACCTGAAAAAGGCCGGATGGCACATCGACCGAAACGTTGTACAGATAACAATAAAGATGTGGACAATAGTCCGAATAATACAAAATACTAATTCTCTTAAAAAGTTAATTTAATTCTAAAACAAAAGATATCAGCATTTTAACGGAACATCTTAAAATGAAAACGGAAGTCATTAGGGTACTATCTACTATCAAACTCAAACATTGATGTAAAAAAACAAAAAAAAAAAACTCTAGAAGTAAACCCCTTATATATATATATATATATATATATATATATATAATATATATATATATATGTATATATAAGCATTTTTATCTTTGGTTACTTTAGAGTTTTGGTAATAAATCATACCTAATGATATCCGTTTTGACTGTATAATGTTTCATAAGAAATAATAAAATCATTGTGTCTTTGGTGTATAAGAAAATTAACATCTCTTATTATAAAGGAGATTGTGTGTTTGTTTGTAGCCGAAACTATATTATTACACAAGTCACAATCCCATGAGCCATTCGCATCGTATTCTCCATGATTTTATTTTATTTAAACTTCAATTATTAATAAAATTGTTTATGTCATTAATACTGTTGACCATATCTACATGCTAATAACATGCAATTGTATTTATATATACAACAAAATAGCGGTTTACAGTGTGAAAGGGAAGGCTAATTTGCATATTGATACTGAAAATTTGAATTTAATAAATATATGCTTGGTATTATTGATTTTAATTGTTTGGTTTTATTTTAATAAATATGAGCAAAAATCTCTTCATAAATTTTAAAAGAAGTCCATTAACAAAAAAAAAAAAAAAAATAAGTGAAATTTATTTTTTTACTTCCTAAATTAAATAATAGTTAAATTAAAAAAAATTAGCAATGTTCTATTTTTCTGAAAATAAGTGAAATTTTATTTTTTACTTCCTAAATTAAATAAATAGTTAAATTAAAAAAATTTAGCAATGTTCTATTTTTCTGTTTCAATTCTTTTTATCTACATTCTTATTTAGTTTCATTAGCCTTTCTAATTTAATACAATATTTTATTATATTAAAACTTAAATACGTGCATATATTAACTAGTTTTATTAAGAATTATTGGGTACTACTTATTTTTGGGCAATAGTATGCAATTCTATTTTTGATTACATTTTTGCTATTGCTTTTAGTTGCACTTTAATCCAGAGTGGTGGTTCCATCTATGGGTTAAATAGATAAAAAATGAGTTTTAAAAAAGGCGTTTAAAAATTTGAGTAAAAAGAAATTGAATACCTAACAAGAATTAATCAATCAAAATGTCTTCGGCATAAGATAACCCAAGGGTTGACGTGCCGTAAAATTCAACCAACCAACCAACCAACCAACATTTCTGTTTGTGTAATGTTACACTAGAAATATTGAAATCCTGGTATCTCTTATTTGATTGATTGTTTGATTGTATGTAGCGGCAGGTCAAACCGTATTGGATTATTTCATGCGGAGAAGTTAGGGAATTGCGTTCACTGTACACTAAGATTTTGGTTATTTCCTAGTTGAGTAACATGATATTACAGGGTGACCCAGAAAAAACAGAACCCAAATTATTTATTTATTTTCCCATTAAACTAACCCTAACTCTAACACTAAACCTAACCCTAACCCTAACCCTAAACCCTAACCCTAACCCCTCCCTAGTTGAGTAACATGATATTACAGGGTGACCCAGAAAAAACAGAACCCACAAATTTTGTAATAAAACTGTTAATTTTTTTTTTTTTAAAGTTTAAGTCCAACAAGTGTTAGGGTTAGTGTTAGGGTTGGGGTTTAGATTTAGTATAATGGAAAAAAAATTGGGGTTCTGTTTTTTTCTGGGTCACTATGCAATATCATGCTACTAAACTAGGAAATAACGTAGATTTTTTAAATTTTTGTCTCGTTTCTTGAGATTGTTTTGCACATGGTTCTATCACATATGAATAATTTCTAAACAGATCTATTTGACCAATTGATGGAACCAAACAGGTACTACTACTATACCTACTACTACTACTACATCGATTCAGAGTGGACCATATATATAATATATATATATATATAATATATATATATATATATATATAATCTGTGTAAACTTCCTATATATACTGGGTGAATTAGAAAGATTGATATAATATCGTTATTTGATAATTTCACCAATTCTCGTTCAAATGATCTCAAATTTTAACTTATGTGTAGATACAATTATATATATATATATATATATATATAGTATCCAATTGCCGCTATAACCTTTCTGTTGCAGTGACATTAGTTTCTACACATGCTGTTAAAATTTGGGATCAATTGAACGAGAATTGGTAGATTATATGTATGCCTGAAAATCCGCATTCGAATTTGTGTGTGTGTGTGTGTTTTTTTGTTTTTTTTGCCTGTACATAAACAACAACTACTCGAACTGGCGGAAAATTGGGCGTTCCATCGTGCTGTAATGGTTAGCAAGCTAATCTCGAAGATTTATTACTAGTGCATAGAAAGCTCGATCCTCATTGGATACTAATAACACTTGCAACCATGTGGGTAAATACATATTATCCTACCGATTGGCGGTAAATATGCAAATTACTCAAGCCAACAACATGCTTCCAGCCACACACTCACATATGTATATTTATACAAGTATATATATATATATTATATATATATTATATCTATTATATATATATGTGAAATCACGCACACACACAGACATACAACAGACACACACACACACACACACATATATATATAATATATTATATATATATTATATTGTATATTATATATGTATATATGTATATAAGTATGTATATATGTAGTGTGTGTGTGTGTGAATTGCAAACTCGAGGCGCGCGCGGGGGGGCACAGCTGTTGTTCTCGACATAATATTAGAGCATTTAGCTTAATGGTTATTTGTCGAGAAAATTTTAATCAGTTAGATGAGGGTTCTTTACGTTTCACTCACTGCTCTAATGCTCGTTTTGTGTTCGTCTCTTATAAAATAAATAAGAGAAGAAAAGTCTGAATACGAAACACAAGATGAAATTAAGCCTATTACTAGTACTATTATATATACATAAAACTAATGGTAGCAGACGTGTTCTCATGTAATAAATATATACTAGATATTTATTTATTTATTTGTCTATTAACGCTCTATCACAGATATTCGAGCAACTCTTCTAATAACACTGTACGTTAGATTACTACTTTTTTTTCAAGTGTATAGTGCCTAGACCATACTATGATATATAATATATATATATATATTATATATATATATATATATTATATATTATATACGTGTCTAGTATATATGTTGACTCACAAGAGAGAAAGACCTCCCCATAAAGCGGTGTTCTGGTTATGACACTAAACTGCATCTGATAATAAGATCTAGTTCTGGAGATCTGTGAAGTGTGGTGTATCATTTCATTGCCATTACTCCAGTATCACTCTAACCGGAGTGGTGAGTACCTGTTAGGGGTCCTATGTATGGATCAAATTAGATTTATTAGTATGTAGATACGATATAGTTTACCTTATCATGTAAATCAATTAGAGGGCGTGGAAATGGTTCGAGTCGTAGGAAATGGACTCGTCAACGAGTTCATTTCCTGGACGAAGCTGTTGGCATTTCACATAGCGCTAATGACCTTAGGAAAGGTATGAATCTAATTCTTCCTCCAGCTATGGGTACATTAGCAGGGCGAGACTTGTAACTCTTTAACCATGGCTGGGTAACCAGTCTAGGAGAAGGAAACTCTGAATTCAACCTGTAAACTCCGCTTAAGAAATTGACGTGTCGCATCCTGCTCGTGTGGAGGGGTTGGTAAAGATAATTTACTCTAAATCATTTGTATTAAGAATAGTTCTCTGAAGGTATAATTGTTTTACTAACGATTATTATTAGTTGTACTTGAAATTCATATAACTGTGTGCAAGCAAATTACTATTATTAGATGAAATAATTACTTAAAACTATAAAGTATTAGTATTTAAACTACGTGACGGATTTTTTTCTGAAATAATAAATTTTGTGAATGGAAAATATTATAATTTTTTACTCAATCAAATGTGATTGAGTAAAAAAATATATTATTAATTAACATAGGTATTTTGTGATGTTTAAGCACTAGTTTAACTGAAATAAATATTGTCGGATTTACTTCTACTTCTTCTTAATATATGTATATATATATATATATATATGTTTTTTATTTATTTTTGACTCAATATATATATATATATACGTGTCTAGTATATGTTGACTCACAGAGAGGAAAGACCTCCCATAAAAGCGTGTGTTCTGGTTATGGACACTAAACTGCATCTGATAATAAGACTCTAGTTCTGGAGATTGTGAAGTGTGGTGTATCATTTCATTGCCATACTCCCAGTATCACTCTAACCCGGAGTGGTAGTACCTGTTAGGGTACTACCACTCAAAAAAACAAAAAAACAAAAAAAAACAAAAAAAACGGGTTCTCCAATTGGCAAATAAAGAAATTTTACAAAATGGTAGCCGGGTAAAAATGCCAAAAAGAAAAAGACGAATCTTCTTTGAAAATAAACTACATAAAATTGATCAGAAAAAAGAAAAACAAACGAAAAAAATGTAAAAAATTAAAAAAAGTGCTCAATACTCTAAGTAGAACAAAATATTGTGAAAAATCTTAATTGAGTCAGACACTACCTATGGGTTTCACTTGATAGATAATTCAGGATAATAGTATTATGCTGAAGATATTTTATGTGAAACTTAGATAGGTAGTATCAGATTCAATTTTACGTTAATATATATATATATTTATGTATTATATATTATATTATATATATATATATATCTATATTTATATATAGTATAAGATGTGTCAAAAAGTATCGAGATGTTTTGTACTTTTGTGTGTGTGTGTGTGTGTATGTGTGGTATGAATGCTGTTCTTTTAAAGAAGTAAAGCATTGAACTTAAAAATCTCACCTTGGCTGTGTAAGGGTGTGCATGCTTGTTGTGTG
>CM042148.1:15720409-15727909 GCA_023376005.1 Doryteuthis pealeii
TTTCACAAACTTTTCGGCATTAAAATGACCCACGGTTGACTTATGCGCGTTAAAACAAACAAACCAACCAAATCAACTTTACCCTCGAGAGGCTGCAGCCCAACAGAATTGTTAGATTCCTACCATTCTCAATTTTATTAGCGTTATGGGACTTTATTCAGCTTAAACATTGAACTTTTGTCAAATGCTGCTCGTTGCGAGGAGTTCGTTCGTTCCTTCTACGGGCAACATCGTATTCAGTGCTCTTCCGAAAATTTCAAACGGAATCCTTTATTGAATTCATGAGATATTAAGATTCCTGGCGGGCTGAATTTGGGCGTCTCTTCATGTGTATATTTACTCGGTCAACCCCCACTATCCGGAGGGGGAAGATTGGGGGCAGCGAATTCAATTCACTCTGGGGACTAGCCTTATACGCGGGTGACTGGTGCTAAAATAGCCAGCTTCCCACAGCATTCATTTTTTAGGAGTTGCTCGAGAATCAGGGCCTGACTCGTACACTCCCTTCACAGTGCAACAGGGAAACGCGATGCTGTGGTGATGTGCCCCTAAATTTGAGCCAGATTACTATTCCCAGTTACAGAAGACCTGGAATCCTACCTGCCTGCAAATAAGAAATAGTGTCGTTTTAAATCATCTAATCTATTCAATGTCTCATAGCGATGAAAATAAATAATTATATATTGATAATATTCATGTTCCTTAATTGTACGACCTTTTTATCTTGCAACACCCTTTGTTTAAAAAATAAGACCGTCAAAATGATATTAAAAAATGTTGAATCTGATTATCTGGTGTTGCCCTATCCGCCGATAGATGCTCTCTACCGATTGTGATAAACCACCCCCCCCCTACTCGAGCTATTCTTAATACAAATAATTTTCACAGTTATATGGGGTCACGTATTACTATTTATTACTACTAATCTTAAATATATCTAACTCATACATAGGTGTCTAAGAGGTACTACCACCCAGAGTAGACCTGGGAGTAATGCCACTGAATGGGTACTCCACACTCCCCAGTGGTTTGGGATTGGATGGTTGATTTGATTTTAGGGCAGGTCAACACTTGTTGGGTTATTTTATGCTGAAGATATTTTGTGTTATTCATTCTTGAAATATTTAATTTTTTTAAACTCGATTTTTAAACATATTCTAATGCTCATTTTTTAAAGATCTATTCAACCCATAGATGGGACCCTAAAAGGTATTGCCACTCCAGGTCAGGGTGGACCTGGGAGTAATGGTGATAAAGGGGTACTCTACATTCCCCAGAGTTCCATAATTGGAACTATACCACTGCAGTTTAATGTCATACCCACGACATAAGACCTACAGTCACCGCCTTCTAGTACTTCTATGAAAGTGTTATGGTTTTGCCATGAGGACAATAAGATTGGGACAATCATATAGGTGCTAGGGCTTGAAGTGACAAGCCGACTGGTTATAACGGGCTTCTCCGACCACCGGTCTAGCCTAAGTAAGGACCAAATTCAAGTGTTGCATGTCATGCTCATCCACTATGCTTCCGTCATTAAGCATCACTGGTCACTGCACACAGCAGAGTTGCATTTGGCGTATTCTACTGCCCTAGCCGACAGAGCGACTGGAATTAACGTCAGATGCGGTTTAATGTCATACCAAGGACGCACTTGGCAGAGTCTTAATCCTCTGAAGGGGATACAGACGCCCATCACTTGTTGATTATGATTCTGTTTTAAAGTAGAGAAGAATCCGAACACAAATATTCGGAAACTTTAAGAAGTAAGATACCACCAAAAAGCATACAGAAAAGAAAGAAAGAAAGAAAGAAAGAATGTGTATGTAGAGGAAAGAAAGATGAAAACAGTGTAATTGGGATTGGAGAAAGAAAGAAAGAAGAAGAAAGGAGAGAAAGAAAGAAAAAATGTGTGTGACGAAAAAGACCATATATATGGAGAGAAGAAAGATGAAAAGAAAGTAGTTGGGCTAGAGAAAGAAAGAAAGAAAGAAGAAGAAAGTAAAGAAAAAAAGAAAAAATGTGTATGTGACGAAAAGGACCTGAAGAAAGTAGTTGTTAAAGAAAGAAAGAAAGAAAGAAAGAAAGAATATGTATGTAGTGAAAAGAAAGACGAAAAGAAAGTAGTTGGGTCTCTAAAAAAGAAAATAAGAAAGAAAGAAAGAATGCATATGTATTGCAAAGGAAAGACAGAAAGAAAGTAATTGGGACAAGAGAAAGAAAGAAAAGAATGAAGGAAAAGAAAGAAAAAGAAAAAATGTGTATGTGGAGAAAAAGAAATCCAAAAAAAGTAATTGGGATTGAAAAGGAGAGAGAGAGAGAGAGAGAGAGAGAGAGAGAGAGAGAGAGAGAGAGAGAGAGAGAGAGAGAGTTAAATAAGGCCCAGACAAGAAAAAAGGGAAAGTTAAATGAGAGAGAGAGAGAGAGAGAGAGAGAGAGAGAGAGAGAGAGAGATTTTCTTGTTAATACCCTAATAAAAAGGCAAATCATATCTATTGATTTTTCCTACACTTTTATATAGATGAAAAAATAAATAAATTAACGACGCAATTTGTTGAGAAAACCTCCATCTGAAAGAATAGAAAATGATTTGTCCCTATGAATTCCAAGCGAAACTGTCTAAAACCTTTAGAGGTTTGTTTCCAAGTGTAACATAGGCATCACATTGAGAAGTTTTATTATTATTATTATTATTATTATTATTATTATTATTATTATTATTGTTGTTGTTGTTGTTGTGGTTGTATATAATAAGTAGTATTATATAATTTTTACATAATTTTTAAACATAATTTTTACACAAACTTTTACATTGTAAAATGTTTACATTGTAAAAATTTTATATTACAATATGATTTTTACATAAATTTTACATAAATTTTACATAATATATAATAAGTATTATTATTATTATTATTGAGAAGTAGTATTATTTGTATTATTCGGACTATAGTCCTCATCTTCATAGTTATCTGTACAACATTTCGGCCGATGTGCCCTCCGGCCTTCTTTAGGTATTTCTTTTCGGTCTGTTGAACCATCTCGGACTCGGGAACCATCTCGGACTCGGGAACCTTCTTTTCGAACTGAGTCCGAGATGGTTTCCAGGTCCGACAAGAAATACCTGAAGAAGGCTGGGGGTGCACATCGACCAAAACGTTGTACAGATAACAACGAAGATGAGGCCAATAGTCCGAATAATACAAATAATAGTAATTATTAAGCCTCATTTTAAAAAAAATCAGAGAAATTGAGATGTATGTAACGCAAGGCATCAAACTGAGATATGTAACGTTGCTGGGCCAAATTTAAGGAGGATATATAATATATATTTCTTTGTATTCTTATCTACTTCTTATTTTACTTATCTGCTGAGCTAGGTTTTGTTATTGAGTTGGCATTCTCTCTGTTCTTCAGGCCTGGAACCACTTGCTTCTTGGGATGTCTTGTCTTGTGTCGTTGCTTAGTTTTAATTAATGAACACAAGACTTGGTATTTTTTAATAGCTCTTTATTTTCCAGTCCCAAATTAGCATCGAGAAAGGGCCTCGGAGGACAGACCGCATCTTGCGTCTCTCCCCTTCAAACAACCAGCCAACTCTCTCCGTCTATTCCAATAAGACCCCCTTTTCTTTCTCTCTTACTTTCCTTCTCGTTCTAGCCCTGTTCTTATCCTGAGTTGACGCACTAGTACTTATATTTTTCCTTCTCCTAGTTCTTATGTGTTTTGTATCGCGAGGTGGAAAGATACACAGATAAATGTTGTGCTTAACACATTTATTAAGCACCACCATCCGGTGCTAAACGGATACATGCAAACACAGAACAAATAAGTACAAACAATTAACAAGGCAAAACAAGGTCAGTTCGATATAGCAAACGCAGCAAAGTCAGTCTGAATATTATTCAGCTTGTTAATCTACATTAATCGTAGGCTATTTTATGGCTATGAGCCAGTCCATCTGGTAGAGTGCTGAAGGGGTGTCAGCTACTCTTCAACAATGTGTTAGTTTCCCTTCTCCTAGAACTTATATGTTGAATTAATAAGAATTATTAATTTTCGCCAAAGACAAAAACTGTTCTTTGCTTACACCAGCATATTTTTTCTGAACATGACACTGTTACAACACTAGAGAATATTATCCTGTGTTGATGCTCCATTTTGGAGGCCCTGTGCCATACTAACTAAGCCAAGATTAACATAATCATTATTATAACCGTTAGTTTTGCCTAGGTTTATATACCTGTAGACGTACAAATGCTAGGGGAGTAATCTCTGAAAACAAATCAGGAGCCGGAGTCCCTAAGGTGATGTGATGCTGAAATCCAGTGTTACCCATCAACTCCTGTGACACTGGTTCCTTACCTTTCCTTTGGAAATGTGGAGAGGGGGGATTTGCTGCATGGGCTACAGCTCATCCCCCATATGAACACGCCCAGGCTATGTAGTTAAAAAAACAAAACACTTTGACACTACTCTATCGTCTCTCGTAGACGGAAGGCTGCCAACAAAGACGTACAAATGTGTTTGGTTTGGTTTCTTTGCTTAATGGCATATCAACCTTCGTAGGTTATTTAATGCCGAGATCATCCTTGTAGAAGAACAGTAGTGGCACTATTTAACACATAGCTGGGAGGATGAGGGTGTTCATATCTTTCCCAGAAAGTTAACGTGATAACCAGACTGGAGTTCGAATTTGCTTACTACGATCCCAGGCCAGAGTACAATATTCTATATGAGGTCTTAGATTGAAGTTTTACATATTTCTAAAACAATATTGGTTATCTTCTTTTTTTCCTAGTAGATCAATAAATAAACAAATAATTTATCAATCAAGAGTGGTTCCCCTTTATTTATGTTGGAGTTATAGGAAATAACCACAACATTTGCCTCTCTAACCATCCAACCAATCTCCAACATAAACAAAAGGGAACTACTCTTGACTGATAAATAATTAATTTATTTTCCCATTAAACTAACCCTAACCCTATCCCTAACCTTAACCCTAAACCCTAACCCTAAAGCCTAACCCTAACCCCATCTTCTTTTTTTCCTAGTAGATCAATAAATAAACACATAATTTATCAATCAAGAGCGGTTCCCCTTTGTTTATGTTGGAGTTATAGGAAATAACCACAACATTTGCCTCTCTAACCATCCCACCAATCATTCCATCTGCCCTCGATACAACGGACAAAAATAATGATTACTGGTATTGAGTAAATTAGTTTCGTATACCATTATCAGTGTGTGGAATTTTCGATCTTCAGTTGAATCGTACAGCATTAAATTTTGTAGATATCTATTCTGGTTACCTCTCCATAGAGCAAGGGTTAGCAAGCTAGCATCACGGACCGTTGCAATATTAAGTAAAGTCATCGGGGCGACTTAATGTCGGTATTAGCTAGACCGCGAGGGAGTCTATCCTCTTTTCACTAGCGCTAGACCAAGGAGATTATTTTAGCGTCTGAGGTGGAGCGCCACACCTCCCATCAGCTCATCACTTTACCGCACAGATCCCTGTGCTACTCATACGCTGAGTTGGCGAGGGCCTGTATCGAACCAGGAACCTTGTGATTCCTAGCCAAACGCTCTACCAACTGAGCTAAACCTGCCCTTAGTGGAATTCATTTCTCACGATTGAAGTCTCTAAAACCTTGGACTTGTACCAGACTAATCTAGGAAGATTCTTAAAATAATATGATACACAGAAATTTCAAGTGAATCCTCTTTACGAAAAAAATAGTTATCAACTCTTGTATTGGTACAAATAATGAATAGGCCCTTCGGAAATGTCTTGAGTTACAGTATTTGACAGTTTTTGGCTGATAAATGAGTCAGAAATATCTCCCAGGTCTTTTATACGAAGTTGAGTTGTTTGCTTAGCTAATGTTTGCATAGACATCGTAGAATACTAGCAATTGTAAATAGCCTATCTACATATTACTGTAATATAAAAAGTAAATGGGTTGGGGCCTTACATGACATCTATCTATCTATCTATCTATATATCTATCTATCTATATCAGCCCGTTCATATCTATCTATCTATCTATCTTAAAATGGAACCGAGCAATATCAACAAACAAAAAAATTACTGTAATATAAAAAGTAAATGGTCTGGGGCCTTACATGATATCTATCTATCTATCTATCTATCTATCTCAACCCGTTCATATATATCTATCAGTCTATCTATCTATCTATCTTAAAATGGAACCTAGCAATATCAACAAACAAAAAAATTACTGTAATAAAAAAGTAAATGGTCTGGTGCCTTACATGATATCTATCAATCTATCTATCTATCTATCTATCTATCTATCTATTTCAGCCCGTTCATATATATCTATCAGTCTATCTATCCATCTATCTTAAAATGGAACCGAGCAACATCAACCCCCCCCCACAAAAAAAAACATTGCTGTAATATAAAAAGTAAATGGGTTGGGGCCTTACATGACATCTATCTATCTATCTATCTATCTATCTATCTATCTATCTCAGCCCGTTCATATCTATCTATCAGTCTATCTATCTATCCATCTATCTTAAAATGGAACCGAGCAACATACCCCCCCAAAAAAAAACGTTACTGTAATATAAAAAGTAAATGGGTTGGGACCTTACATGACACCTATCTATCTATCTATCTACTATATATATTATATTATATATATATATATATATATATATATATATATATATATATATATATATATATAATATAAGCCCGTTCATATATATCTATCAGTCTATCTATCTATCTATCTTTAAAATGGAACGAGCAAACATCAACAAAACAAAAAAAAAAAAAAAAAACATTGCTGTGTAATATAAAAAGTATATGGGTTGGGGCCTTACATGACACTTATCAATCTATCTATCTATCTATCTATCTATCTATCTATCTCAGCCCGTTCATTCTATCTATCAGTCTATCTATCTATCCATCTATCTTAAAATGGAACCGAGCAACATCAACAAAAAACAAAAACAAAAAAACATTGCTGTAATATAAAAAGTATATGGGTTGGGGCCTTACATGACACTTATCTATCTATCTATCTATCTATCTATCTATCTATCTATCTCAGCCCGTTCATATCTATCTATCAGTCTATCTATCTATCCATTTATCTTAAAATGGAACCGAGGAACACCAACAAAAAAACAAACAAAAACATTTCATCTTTGCCAGCCAAACTCAACATTTCCAAAGTCATCTCAGAATCAACATTTCGTATTGTAACAAGAGCTGAAACGATACATTTGATTACGAAAATACGGCTGCAGGCTATTCTGTTACTAGCTTTATAGTCTTTCTTCTTATTTTCTTATTTCGTTCATTATTCTTTTTGTAATTTTCTTTCGTTTTTCTTTCTTTTTTTTCTTCTTTTTGTTATTTTGGTGGAAATTTGTCGAGGCTCTCCCGTAAAAACAAAAAAGAAGCCAAAAAATAAGAAAAATAAGAAAACCAGAAAAGAATATAAAACAAAT
>CM042148.1:15737909-15745409 GCA_023376005.1 Doryteuthis pealeii
CCAAAAGAAAAAAAAAATTTAGTGAGAGGTCATTAATGGAAAGCACCTTTTTCACATCATATAGGACTCTCTATTGAAGCATTGGACTTATATACTTATTATATAAAATATTGGAGAAGATAAAATAATGTCTTACCTTTGTGAAGTTATGTTGAGAAGTAATTCGAATTTTTTTTCTGTCTAATGCTGTCTATCCTATTTCTGTTAAAAATTGCAACAATGTATACTTTTGAATTTAGGATGAGAACGGTCAACTGAAAGAAAATAATTTTAAATATATATTCAGATATATATCCGCCTTTTTGACAAGGGTTAGAATATGCTGTTAGTATTCCTTGCAGAGGTCAGACATCTAAAAAAGAGTGTCTTTTGTATGAAACTATACTACATCGGATGGTGAGGCTCCAGTTTTGGAAATTTGGTAGCAACTCTTCATTGCCCTTGTGATAGTACCTGGTAGGGCCCCATCTATAGGTGAAATAGATCTTTTTGAAAATTATTCGTATTCAATAGGAATACTTGATGCCATTTAACTGTAAATTATTTGCATTAAGAATAGTTACTTGAAGCAATAATTGTTTATTAAGGATTTTTGTTAGTTACTTGAAACCATATATTAATTACTTAAAATCATATATTCGATAGGAATACTTAATAACATATAACTGTACATTATTTGCATTAAGAATAGTTACTTGAAGCAATAATTGTTTATTAAGGATCTTTATTAGTTACTTGAAACCATATATTAATTACTTAAAATCATATATTCGATAGGAATACTTAATAACATATAACTGTAAATTATTTGCATTAAGAATAGTTACTTGAAGCAATAATTGTTTATTAAGGATCTTTATTAGTTACTTGAAACCATATATTAATTACTTAAAATCATATATTCGATAGGAATACTTAATGACATATAACTGTAAATTATTGCATTAAGAATAGTTACTTGAAGCAATAATTGTTTATTAAGGATCTTTATTAGTTACTTGAAACCATATATTAATTACTTAAAATCATATATTCGATAGGAATACTTAATGACATATAACTGTAAATTATTTGCATTAAGAATAGTTACTTGAAGCAATAATTGTTTATTAAGGATCTTTATTAGTTACTTGAAACCATATATTAATTACTTAAAATCATATATTCGATAGGAATACTTAATGACATATAACTGTAAATTATTTGCATTAAGAATAGTTACTTGAAGCAATAATTGTTTATTAAGGATCTTTATTAGTTACTTGAAACCATATATTAATTACTTAAAATCATATATTCGATAGGAATACTTAATGACATATAACTGTAAATTATTTGCATTAAGAATAGTTACTTGAAGCAATAATTGTTTATTAAGGATCTTTATTAGTTACTTGAAACCATATATTAATTACTTAAAATCATATATTCGATAGGAATACTTAATGACATATAACTGTAAATTATTTGCATTAAGAATAGTTACTTGAAGCAATAATTGTTTACTAAGGATCTTTATTAGTTACTTGAAACAATATATTAGTTATGTAAAATCATATATTCGATAGGAATACTTAATGCCATATAACTGTAAATTATTTGCATTAAGAATAGTTACTTGACGCTATAAATTCTTACTAAGGATCATAATTAGTTATTTGAAACAATATAACTGTGTGCAAACAAATGATAATTATTAATTAGAAATAATTACTTGAAACTGGATAATTATTAGTATTAGTTATATGATATCAAGTATTCCAATGTAATACAAATAATTTGCATACAGTTGTATTGTTTTAAGTATTCCTATCTAATACTAATAATTATACGGTTTCAAGTATTTATTTCTATTTAATAATTATAATTTGTTTGCACACAGTTATATAGTTTCAAATAATTAATTATGATCCTTAGTAAGAATCTATAGCTTCATGTAACTCTTCTTAACACAAATAATTACACTTATAGTATTAGATAGTAATACTTAAAACAATACAACTGTGTGTAAATTATTTGTATTAGATAGGAATACTTGACATCATATAACTGTGTGAAAAACACTTAAGAAACTACACAAAATGTAAATATAAACGTACAATGAACCCGATTCCTTAACTTCTAGTTATGAAATAACTCCAGGTAGGTTGACATGCCATTAGAAAAAATAAAAAAATCAATCAACCAGTCAATCAAATATATACTTATATATTATGAATATTTATATACAGTATTGACTATGAATAAGTACAATTATTATAAAATTCTCTTGTAAACTATTTCTCTGAATTTCTGAGATGTCACTTGATAATTCGTATTATTTGTATTATTCGGACAAATGTCCTCATCTTTATTGTAATCTGTATAACGTTTCGGTCGAAGGTTCCCGAGTTCCCGAGGTCAAAAGGAAGTTTCCCGAGTTCGAGAAAGTTCCCAAGTCCGACAAGAAATACCTGAAAAAGGCCGGATGGCACATCGACCGAAACGTTGTACAGATAACAATAAATATGTGGACAATAGTCCGAATAATACAAAATACTAATTCTCTTAAAAAGTTAATTTAATTCTAAAACAAAAGATATCAGCATTTTAACGGAACATCTTAAAATGAAAACGGAAGTCATTAGGTACTATCTACTATCAAACTCAACAACAATGATGTAACAAAAAAAAACAAAAAAACTCAAGAAGTAAACCCCTTATATATATATATATATATATATATATATATATATATATCAGCATTTTTTATCTTTGGTTACTTTAGAGTTTTGGTAATAAATCATACCTAATGATATCCGTTTTGACTGTATAATGTTTCATAAGAAATAATAAAATCCTTGTGTCTTTGGTGTATAAGAAAATTAACATCTCTTATTATAAAGGAGATTGTGTGTTTGTTTGTAGCCGAAACTATATTATTACACAAGTCACAATCCCATGAGCCATTCGCATCGTATTCTCCATGATTTTATTTTATTTAAACTTCAATTATTAATAAAATTGTTTATGTCATTAATACTGTTGACCATATCTACATGCTAATAACATGCAATTGTATTTATATATACAACAAAATAGCGGTTTACAGTGTGAAAGGGAAGGCTAATTTGCATATTGATATTAAAAATTTGAATTCAATAAATATGTGCTTGGTATTATTGATTTCTAATTGTTTGGTTTTATTTTAATAAATATGAGCAAAAATCTATTCAATAAATCTTAAAAGAAACCTATTAACAAAAAGAAATTACTTTACTTCCTAAATTAACTAAATAGTTGAATTAGGAACATTTAGCAATGAAAGACGTGAGTGATAGAAGAGTAAGTTTCAGTTCTTCTATTTTTTATTATATCCCCCTCTGTTTCAAATCCTTTTATCTGCATTCTTATTTAGTTTCATTAGCCTTTCTAATTTAATACAATATATTATTACATTAAAACTTAAATACGTGCATATATTAGCTAGTTTTATTAAGAATTATTGGGTTCTACTTATTTGGGGCAATAGTATGCAATTCTATTTTTGATTACATTTTTGCTATTGCTATTAGTTGCACTTTAATCCAGAGTGGTGGTTCCATCTATGGGTTAAATAGATAAAAAATGAGTTTTAAAAAAGGCGTTTAAAAATTTGAGTAAAAAGAAATTGAATACCTAACAAGAATTAATCAATCAAAATATATTCGGCATAAAATAACCCAAGGGTTGACGTGCCGTAAAAAGGCAACCAACCAACCAACCAACCAACATTTCTGTTTGTGTAATGTTACACTAGAAATATTGAAACCCTGGTATCTCTGATTTGATTTATTGGCTGGTTGTATATAACGGCAGGTCAAATCGTATTGGATTATTCTATACAGAGAAGTTAGGGAATTGCGTTCATTGTACACTTAAATTTTATTTTCATTTTTGTCTAGTTGTTTCTCAAATTATCATTATTATTTTTTTTTGCACATGGTTTTATTAAATATGAATAATTTCTAAACAGATCTATTTGACTAATTGATGGAACCGAATAGGTACTACTACTAAACCTACTACTACTACATCGAACCAGAGTGGACCATTATATATATATATATATATATATATATATATATATATATATATATATATATATATAATCTGTGTAAATGTTCTATACTGGGTACATTAAAAAATTGATATGATATCGTTATTTTGATAATTTCACCAATTCTCGTTCAAATGATCTCAAATTTTAACTTATGTGTAGATATAATTATAGTATATATATATATATATATATATATATATATATATATATATATATATATATATAGTATCCAATTGCCGCTTTAACCTTTCCGTTGCAGTGGCATCAGTAAATAATTCAAAAGTAGTCAATAATAATGATGATGATAATAAAATCAGTAGCGGAAATGAGTTAGGGGTCTACCATGGTTTCAATCCAAATGATTTCATCAGGAACCAACCCTACGCTTAACAAAGTCTATGTAATTACTTAGTTAAACTTAGGTAGACCCCTAACTCTTTTCCTCTATTATTATTATTATTATTATTATTATTATTATTATCATTATATATGTAGGAAGCGTGTGGTGTAATGTTTAAAGTCATGGGAAATGGACTCGTCGCCCCGAGTTCAAATCCCGGACGTGGTAATTGCATTTCACTTATGCTAATACTCTTTGGAAAGGTATGAATCCTACTCTCCCTCCACCTATGGGTAAATAGTAGGGCAGTCTGGGCTCTTTAACCTTGGTTAGGCAACCGGTCTAGGAGAAAGGAAACTCTTAATTCAAACCCGTTAAACTCCGCTTAAGAAATTGACCTTGTGTCGTATCCTGCTTGTGCGGAGGGGTTGATATATATATATATATATATATATATATATATATATATATATATATATATATATATATATATATATATGTGTGTGTGTGTGTGTGTATGTGTGTGTGTATAAAAAACAGCATTAAAAAATTAAACATAAGTTTCAATTGTTTCTACGCATGCTGTTAAAATTTGGGATCAACTGAACGAGAATTGGTTGATTATATGTCTGCCTTGAAAATCTGCATTAGAATTGTGTGTGTGTGTGTGTGTGTGTGTGTGTGTGTGTGTGTGTGTGTGTTTTGCCTGTACATAAACAACAACTACTCGAACTGGCGGGAAATTGGTCGTCCCATCGTGCTGTAATGGTTAGCAAGCTAATCTCGAAGATTTATTACTAGTGTATAGAAAGCTCGATCCTCATTGGATACTACACACTTGCAACCATGTGGGTAAATACTTACCTACCCGATTGGCGGTAAATATGCAAATTACTCAAGCCAACAATCAAATCTCCAGCACACACACACACATATGTATATTTATACAGGTATATATATATATATATATATATATATGAACACGCAACACACAGACATACACACCACACACACACACACACCACACACACACACATATATATATATATATATATATATATATATATATAAGTATGTATATATGAGTGTGTGTGTGTGTGAATTGCAAACTACGAGGCGCGCGCGGGGGCACAGCTGTTGTTCTCGTGTGCATGACATAATATTAGACGCATTTAGCTTAATGGTTATTGTCGAGAAAATTTTAATCAGTTAGATGAGGTTCTTTACGTTTCACTCCACTCTAATGCTCTTTTGTTCGTCTCTTTATAATATAAATAAGAGAAAGAAAAGTCTGAATACGAACACAAGATGAAAAATAAAGCCTATTACTAGTACTATTATATATACATAAAACTAATGGTAGCAGACGTGTTCTCATGTAATAAATATATACTAAGATATTTATTTATTTATTTGTCTATTAACGCTCTATCACAGATATTGAGCACTCTTCTAATAACACTGTACGTTAGATTACTACTTTTTTTCAAGTGTAATAGTGCCAACCATATATATATGTATATATATATATATATATATATATATATATATATATTATATATATACGTGTCTAGTATATGTTGACTCACAGAGAGGAAAGACCTCCCCATAAAAGCGGTGTCCTGGTTATGACACTAAACTGCATCTGATGATAAGACTCTAGTTCTGGAGATCTGTTAAGTGTGGTGTATCATTTCATTGCCATTACTCCCAGTATCACTCTAACCCGGAGTGGTAGTACCTGTTAGGGTACCTATTTATGGATCAAATTAGATTTATTAGTATTAGATACGAATATTTGATACCTTATAACTGTAAATCAATTAGAGGCGCGTGGCATAATGGTTCGAGTCGTAGGAAATGGACTCGTCAACACGAGTTCATTTCCTGGACGAAGCTGTTGGCATTTCACATAGCGCTAATACCCTTAGGAAAGGTATGAATCTAATTCTTCCTCCAGCTATGGGTACATAGCAGGGCAGACTTAACTCTTTAACCATGGCTGGATAACCAGTCTAGGAGAAGGAAAACTCTGAATTCAAACCTGTTAAACTCCGCTTAAGAAATTGACGTGTCGCATCCTGCTCGTGTGGAGGGGTTGGTAAATATATATTACTCTAAATCATTTGTATTAAGAATAGTTACTTGAAGCTATAATTGTTTACTAACGATTATTATTAGTTACTTGAAATCATATAACTGTGTGCAAGCAAATTACTATTATTAGATGAAAATAATTACTTAAAACCATTTAGTATTAGTATTTAAACTACGTGACGTGATTTTTTTCTGAAAATAATAAATTTTGTGAATGGAAAAATAATATAATTTTTTTACTCAATCAAATGTGATTGAGTAAAAAAATTATATTATTAATTAACATAAAGTATTTTGTGATGTTTAAGCACTAGTTTAACTGAAATAAATATTGTCGGATTTACTTCTACTTCTTCTTAATAGATGTATATATATAATTTGTTTTTTTATTTTTATGACTCGAATGGTAACCCCCCCAAAAAAAAAAAAAAAAAAAAACAACAAAAAAAAACGGGTTCTCCAATTGGCAAATAAAAGAAATTTTACAAAATGGTAGCCGGTAAAAATGCCAAAAAGAAAAAGACGAATCTTCTTTGAAAATAAACTATATAAAATTGATCAGAAAAAAGAAAAACAAACGAAAAAAAGGTAAGAAGTAAAAAAAAAAGTGCTCAATACACTAAGTAGAACAAAATATTGAAAATCTTAATTGAGTCAGACACTACCTACCTAGGTTTCACTTGAAAGATATTCAGGATAATAGTATTATGCTGAAGATATTTTATGTGAAACTTAGATAGGTAGTATCAGATTCAATTTACATTATATATATATATATATATATATATATATATACAAGATGTGTCAAAAAGTATCGAGATGTTTTGTACTTTTTGACACACCTTGTATTCTGAAGAAATAACGTTCCATTCATTCATTTTTCAGAATACAAGGTGTGTCAAAAAGTACCAAATTTACAGCTGTATCTACCCAGATAGAAATAAAAAAATCAATGGAACGTTATTTTTTTCAGAATACAAGG
>CM042148.1:15747909-15777909 GCA_023376005.1 Doryteuthis pealeii
GTTTCATTAAAGCCCAAGAAGTGCAACGATACAGTAGTACTGATTCGACAACAGCTTGGAACAACAGTCTGGTGGAAAAAAGCCCAAGAGAAACATTCTGATTAAGGTTTCTGGTAAGATCTTAAATCCAGCTGTCTTCTTCCATTGTATGACCTGAAAAGTTAGGGTGCTTCTTCGGTAATTT
Source organism: Doryteuthis pealeii (assembly GCA_023376005.1). Taxonomy (NCBI): domain Eukaryota; kingdom Metazoa; phylum Mollusca; class Cephalopoda; order Myopsida; family Loliginidae; genus Doryteuthis; species Doryteuthis pealeii. Next base: position 15,748,094 of record CM042148.1, read on the forward strand.
TCACCTTTGGTTGTTAAAATTCCTAGCAAATAAGGCAATTAGAATAAACTCCATTGACTTTCTCTTCGAAATACCGCGGTAGCTATTTTTAAAGTCTCCGTGCGAAATAAACAATTCATAGAAACTTTTTCGAAAACAATACAACTGCTTGCTTTAAACCAAAAATATCATAAAATGTGTTCTTAATAACAATTAAGTTCATTTCAGATAATTTTATGCTAGGAATTTAGCCAACTGACTTTCGCTTGGAAACAAACCGGTAGCCATTTTGAAAGTGATCGGCAAAATACCAAATCTTAGAAACTTTTCGAAAACAAGCAACTGCATACTTTAACAGAAAATTCATAAAATGTGTTCTTAATAACAATTAGTTCATTTCAGATAATTTTATGCTAGGAATTTAGCCAACTGACTTTCACTTGGAAACAACCGGTAGCCATTTTGAAAGTGAATCGTGCGAAATACCACAAATCTTAGAATCGTTTTCGAAAACAATACAACTGCATGCTTTAACTCAAAAATATAATATAAAAAATGTGTTCTTTAATAAAATCAAGTTCATTTCAGATAATGCGCACGCACAAATTTATGCTAGGAATTTAGCCCAACTGACTTACTTTGAAAACAAGCCGCTAGCCATTTTGAAAGTCTCCGTGCGAAAAATATACAATCTTAAAATCAATTTTCGAAAACAACACAACTGCATACTTTAACACAAAAATATCATAAAATGTGTTCTTAATAACAATTAAGTTCATTTCAGATAATGCGCGCACACAATTTTATGCTAGGAATTTAGCCAACTGATTTTCACTTTGAAACAAGCCGGTAGCCATTTTGAAAGTGTTCGTGCAAAAAATACACAAATCTTAGAACTTTTCGAAAACAATACAACTGCATGCTTTAACTCAAAAAATATAAAATGTGTTCTAACACAAAATTAAGTTCATTTCAGATAATGAGCACACACAATTTTATGCTAGGAATTTAGCCAACTGACTTTCACTTTGAAAACAAGCCGGTAGCCATTTTGAAAGTGTTCGTCGAAAATATACAAATCTTAGAAACTTTTCGAAAACAATACAACTGCATGCTTTAACTCAAAAATATAATAAAAATGTGTTCTTAATAACAATTAAGTTCATTTTCAGATAATTTTTATGCTAGGAATTTAGCCAACTGACTTTCACTTTGAAACAAGCCGGGTAGCCATTTTGAAAGTGTTCGTTGGCAAAATACACAAATCTTATAAACTTTTTCGAAACAATACAACTGCATGCTTTAACAAAATATAATAAAATGTGTCTTTAACAACAATTAAGTTCATTTCAGATAATGAGCCACACAATTTTTATGCTAGGAATTTAGCAACTGACTTTCACTTTGAAACAAGCCGCTAGCCATTTTGAAAGTGTCGTGCGAAAAGACACAAATCTTAGAAAAACTTTTTTCGAAAACAACAACTGCATGCTTTAACTCAAAATAATAAAATGTGTTCTTAACAACAATTAAGTTCATTTCAGATAATGAGCCATGACACAATTTAATGCTAGGAATTTAGCCAACTGACTTTCACTTTGAAACAAGCCCGGTAGCCATTTTGAAAGTCTACGTGCGAAATACACAAATCTTAGAAAACTTTTTGGAAAAAACAATACAACTGCATGCTTTAACTCAAAAATATAATAAAATGTGTTCTTAATAACAATTAAGTTCATTTCAGATAATTTTATGCTAGGAATTTAGCCAACTGACTTTCGCTTGGAAACAAACCGGTAGCCATTTTGAAAGTGATCGTGCAAAATACACAAATCTTAGAAACTTTTCGATAACAATACAACTGCATGCTTTAACAGAAAAATATCATAAAATGTGTTCTTAATAACAATTAAGTTCATTTCAGATAATGCGCACGCACAATTTTATGCTAGGAATTTAGCCAACTGACTTTCACTTTGAAACAAGCCGGTAGCCATTTTGAAAGTCTCGTGCGAAATATACAAATCTTAGAAACTTTTTGAAAACAATACAACTGCATGCTTTAACTCAAAAATATAATAAAATGTGTTCTTAATAACAATTACGTTCATTTCAGATAATGCACACGCACAATTTTATACTAGGAATTTAACCAACTGACTTTCACTTTGAAACAAGCCGGTAGCGATTTTGAAACTATTCGTGCGAAATGTACAATTTTATGCTAGAAATTTTGACAACTAAAGGTGAAAATTACCGCTTCTTCCAGGATTTGTTCAAAACAGCACGCCTCATTCTTGTATAGTTCCCATCTAACTTTTTATCCAGGTGTTCTATTATTTTTCATGTGGTTAAGGTTTATAGAAGAGATTACATTCAGTTATGTTTTCTTTCATTGTGTGACCATTGCATTTTTTCTTCTTGTTATTATTATTTTCTTCTTTGTACCGCTAAACTGTCAGTCACTTAACAAAAAAGACGACGAATGTCTATGAAATAAAATCGACTTCACAGATGGAGCCGACATCCGCTTAATGTTGGAGCCGAGACCAAATAAACGTATACGACATATTCACGAGTTAAAGAAAAATTTACATAGGGAAAAAAAAGGTGAAGCATTTCGGCAAATTTGAAAAAAAGAAAAGAAAGAAAGAAGAGCAAACACAGTATTGAAATCTTATACTTGCAATATGTTACTCGTGTCCACGAATCTCTAGTTAGCAAAACCCTTTGAGAATGTGGAGTTTGGCCTTTCTTGAGGATTTCTATTAACATTTTTTGTGTATTTGTTATTCAGACTTCGGCATAATGTTTAAAGTTCCAAGAAAGGACTTCAGCGAATATTCAAGAAGATTGATGTGAAGTTATAATATTTTTGTGGAGTGAGATACCTTTCATGACTAAAGGAGAGAAACCTATTATTTCCTTTCCAAAAAAAAAAAAAAAAAAAAAAAAAAAAGAGGGAGAGGAGAGAGAGGGGGAGAGAGACAGACAGACAGAACAGAGACTGAGAGTGACAGAGACAGAGGGTATGGGAGAGAAAGAGAGAGGGAAGAGAGAAAGAGAGGGAGAGAGAGGGAGAGAGGGAGAGGGAAGGGAGAGACAGACATACAGACACTGAGAGTGACAGACAGATGGATAGGGAAGACAAACAGACAAACAGACAAACAGACAGACGGAGACTGAGAAAGGAGAGAGAGAGAGAGAGAGAGGAGAGAGAGAGGGGGGGACAAGAGAAGAGATAAGTACAGACAGACAGAGACTGAGAGTGATAGAGGCATAGGGAAAGAGAGCAGGGCGAGATAGAAGAGACAGAGAGACAGAGAACAGAGACAGACAGACAGACAGACAGACAGAGACTGAGAGGGACAGAGACAGAGGATATGGCGAAAGAGCCATGTGTGACAGAGAGAGGAGAGAGAGAGAGAGGAGAGAGGAGAGAGAGAGAGAGAGAGGAGAGAGAGAGAGAGGTTATTCATGTGCATGTCAATTATCATGTGATATTTAAAACTGTCATCCATTTTTTTATTGGGTAGGTCTAAGCTTAAAGTCTGACTGGTAATCTACACTAGGCACATTAGACGCCATGTTCGAAAACGATGCACTGTTTCTCGATAGAATATTCAGAAATAAATCCATGAATAAAATAGTTAAATCATTAATCACATACTGGTCGAGGCTGTTTGCATTTCACACAGCGCTATTACGCTTGGAAAGGTATACATCCAACAATTCAAATCCTGGACGAGGGGATTTGTGTTTCTGTTCGCGCTTATGCCACAGGGAAATGTATGAATCTAATGCTCTTCCGTCTACCGATAAATAGTAGGACAGACTGGGTTCATTAGTCCTTAGTACGGCGACCAGACTAGGGGAAAGAAAAATCTGAAAACTCTGTTTAAAAATGACGTTCACGGTGGAGGGGTGGGTAGATGTATACTCGAAGTATTTCAACCCCACTAATGGTTTCAATTTTTTCTTTCTTTTAGAGCGTATCATCGTGGTGGAATGTTTATTGGTTGACGGCTCGGGTAAATACCTAACCCGTCTTTCGGAATTTTAGCTAAAATAACTGGAACTCGCATGCAGTGGGAATCAAGAGAGGTGCAGCTTCCTCGGGACGCGGCTTCGCGGGGATGCAAAATCGCCCTGACCCAAAAGCCTTTGCGGTGCTATAACACTGAAATACATTGCCTGACTTTTTCGACTATCCTCCTGAACTATGAATGCGTAGAATTTGAAAGTGGATCTGAATCAGTATTTATGGACCACAGGAGGGATGCCGGGTGAGCTGTTGCCCTTTTGGTTGGTTTTGTTTTGGTTTTACGGCATATCAACCTCGGTGGGTCATTTAATGCGATAAAGTTTTGAAATAAATCAATTCTTAATGGATTAATACAATTTTTTTATAAATACATTTTTCTGTTTAACCCATAGATGTGGACCCTAACCGGTACTACCACTCCGGGTCAGTGTGGACCAGGGAGCAATGGTGATGAAAGGGTGCTCCACATTCCCCAAACCTCCAGAACTGGAACCTCACAATCAGATAGAGTTTAACGTCATTCCAGGACATGTAGACCCTCAGTCACCGCCTTCTAGCAACCCATATGATAAAAAGAGTTGGGCTTGCCATAAGGGCAATAGGGTTGGAAAAATCATTAGGTGCTAGGACTTGACGTGACCAGCCGATTGATCGGAGGGGCCTCTCCGACCGCCCGTCTAGCCCAAAATAGGGCCAAAGTGGAGTATTGCAAGTCATGAACTGCTCATCCACCTGGGCTCTATCCTTAAGCATCACGGGTCGCCACCCATGGCCAACAGGTGGCCCCATTGGGGAGTCTTACCCCTCTACAGAGATGCAGTCGGTGCATTCTAACGCCCCACCTGACAGGGCGGCGTCTTTTTGGATCACGACGTTGGTAAGCCTCTATTCGCAAGCCCTAGACCATTTACAACTTGCGATTCTTTATTACGTTTTCCCTTTTTGTTTCTCTGGATGCGACCTGAGTTCAAATCCTGGACGAAGCTACAGTTCATATAGCGCTAATACCCTTGGGAAAGGTATGAATCCAACTACTCTCCCTCCAGCTATGGTAACTAGTAGGACAGACAGAGCTCTTTAAACTTGGTAAGGCAACCAGTCTAGGAGAAGGAAAACTCTGAAGATGAAATGCAAAAATGTAAATTCTGATTATCTGGTGTTGCTTATCCGCCGAATTCTTATTTTTATGAGTCTCGTCACCTCAGCTAAGTCACCTCATTCCGTTTTTATTATAAAGATCGAAAAGAAAGAAAAAAGACATGCTACACAGAAAAATATAAAAAAGCAAGAAAGTAAGGGAAATATAAGGAGAGGGTGTGAGTGCGCGGAAGCGATAACGCTAATCTGTTTCAATCGAGCATAATGAAAAAAAATGAATAGAAGGAAAGAAGAGAGAGAGAGAGAGAGAGAGAGAGAGAGAGAGAGAGAGAGAGAGAGAGAGAGAGAGAGAGAGAGTTAAATCAAGATTGTTATAATTTTTACATATTCAACTATTTTGCAACAGCTCTTATATCAAACATTGTAATAATTGAATTTTAATACTGTAGTATATCCACAGGTCTCGCTAGTAGATTCATTGTTACAGTTGAATCTTTACTGAAATTATTAAAAAGATTATACTAGAAATGCGGAGTTTTCCAAGAATGATCTACATTTTTATAGAATATTTTTTATTCTCGGTAGGCCAATGTGGCAAGATAGTACAGGTCTGCTTCTATCATCCGGGCGTCTGTGCTTCACATACGAGACTGTCGACTCAATCCCAGTTGCCGGAATGCCCGCAGCTATCATCCGGGCATCTGGCGTTCATATATGGGACAGTGGCATCTCAATTCCGGTGACTGCGCCAAAGTGTCGACTTTTCGCATTCTGAAGGACGCGGGTTCGGTCCTAGGTCAGTCCTATACGCCAGGCAAAGCCTAGCCCGCTTCCTTCGAGAATACGGCAAGTTTTCATGCCCACCACTCAGCTCATGTTCTCTTTCACAACCTGGTTACTTAAGTGAAACTATTTATAATCTATACTATACTATACTATATATATATATATATATAATATATATATATATATATAAACAAAGATTAAAGATTTTAGAAACACTGCATATTAGATACAAAAATCCTAAACAAAACAAACTTCGATAATAGTACTAATGTTCTAAAATGCCTGTAATTACATTAACAATTTATATAATAATAATGATATTAACAATAAGAATAAGTGGAAACAATGATAATAATAACATTAATAATACAAAACTTAATGGATTGTAAAGAAATTCAACAGGCATGGAAATTACACTACTGTCAACAAGTTTCACTCAAAATAGCCGCCATTAGCGTCGATCACAGCCTCAATCCTGATCCGGAACCTGGAGCAAGCTGACGTAATATTTTCCCTAGGAAGGGTCTCAAAAACTACCTGAATTCTGTCGATTAACTGGACTTTTGTAGTACTGGCACGGCGATTGGTGTCTTTCTCAACAGCGCTACATTCATAATAATCCATGGGGTTAAGATCTGGGGAGTTCGGAGGCCAAACATTGAGAATGGTGTAGTCGTAAAAATTCGCCGACAACCATCTTTTTACTTTTCCGAGAGATGTGGTAGGGGTCCGAATCCCGCTGCCGTACATATGGTCTACCATTGGCTATCCTTATCCAGGGCTTGACTACAGTGTTTAACAACTTCATGTAGGCATCTGAAAATCCTCCAACACTTTTTTCTCTGTAGATTTTCGAGGAATTCTGCTGTACGAACGCAATCAGATCGTCTGTTATGTTGCTTTCTTCTAACCACAGCCTCGTAGTCTCCATTTCAATTCTCCAGTTCATGCCTAATTGTTTTACAGTGTTCAGGGAGCATTGGGCAGCAACCATAATCTCCTTATTTTGGATGGCTGGCACAGATCATCATGATGCAAGTTATTCCAGTAATCCATTCTATTTGTCATCACGTATATGAATGAAGAAAGGTCCGAACTTTTAAATGATACGTAGTGTGCGTCAATACCTCCAACCTACGGAGAAAAATAAGCAAATATAGATATGTCAAATTTTATATAGGATAGGATAGGATAGGATCGGATTAACAGTTCATCTGTCTCGCATAGTATAATGACTAGAAAGCTAAGCTCAGAAACTATTGTGTGTGAGTTCGATTTTCACTGGGTTCCCCGTAATTCTGACCTTGTGCCACACTTAGTAAATGACAACTGTTTCTAATCCCTTTTACTGTTTTTTAGCCCGGCTAACCCTAGAGATGAAAGGGCTTCCCTTTTAGCCTTGGTCGCGACAGAGAGGGTCTAAATGAATAAAGGGAGGGGAAAAAACCATCTGTTTCTCGTAACGATTAAAATGAGGGTAGGTTACTGAAGATGGGCGTAAAACGAACACTCTTTTACAGTGAGGTGGATACTTTGACATAAAGAGTAAGAGTCAGATCCCACCCCAAAACTACTTCCTAGCCGAGTCTAAAATCTTAAAAGGCATGACTCTAACAATCCCTGAATGTCTGGTAATCGCATCCCATCGTTAGCAAGCTAGTCTCGCAAACACATTACAACAGATTAGCAAGTTCGGCCCTCATTATGTGTCCCATACTTACTTCCTTGTGTCACATCCTATTTTATTTTCACTGTCAGTTTATTCGGCTTTATTTTCGGTTTCTTACAATCCGTCACATTGCCAATTTGTAAGTAAAGTCGTCGGGGTGGCCTAATGTCGGTATCAGCCAATCAGCGAGGGAGTCTATCCCTTTTTCACTAGCACTAGACCAAGGAGATTGTTTTTGCGTCTGAGGTGAAGTACCACACCTACCATCAGCTCCTTACTTTACCGCACATATCAATGTGCTACTCATACGCTGAGTTGGCGAGGACCGGTATCGACTAGGAACCTTGTGGTTTCTAGACGAACGCTCCACCGCCCTAACCCGGCCCTAAAAGGAAATAATAAGTAAAGTAAAGTCGTCGGGGTGGCCTAAAGTCGGTATCAGCGAATCAGCGAGGGAGGCTATCCCCTTTTCACTAGCGCTAGACCAAGGAGATTGTTTTTGCGTCTGAGGTGGAGTGCCACACCTACCATCAGCTGATCCATGTGCTACTCATAAGCTGAGTTGGCGAGGGCTGGTATTGAACTAGGAACCTTGTGGTTTCTAGCCAAACGATCTGGTTTAAATTTAGAGTTTTCCTTCTTGTAGACTGGTTGCCTTACCATGGGTAAAGAAGCCAGTTCATCATACAATTTACCCATAGCTAGGGGGATAAGAGATGGATTCATGCTTTCTCCCAAAGCATAATCATTATGGCATCTGTTCTTGTACAGATGCCATGGCAGGATGTGACACAAGGTCAATTTGTACGCAGAATAAAGCTGGTATGGATTGAGAGTCTTCATTCTATTATACTAGGGGTTACCAAACTACGACCCGTGGTCGGATCCGGCCCACAAAGGTATTTTATCAGGCCCGCCGACGGTACTTGAGTTTGTTTGTTAAAACGCACGGAACGTGAAACGTTCTGATACCATTTAAATTCATACATCATGTTAAGCTTACTAAATCCCATGGACTTGACTACGGAATCAACCCATCAAACGAAATTGACTGATAAACATTTGAAAACAATTCTCTTGATTGGATGTAGTAATTCCAAACCAAACATTGACGATATCTTGAAAGGCAAACATCAGTTTCACAAATCTCACTAAACCTTTCTGCTAATGTTGCGCTCTTTGATAATGTTTTGAAAAGAAATATGTTGGCTAAATTTCTTTTTGTGCATCTTACGCCACTCATCCATGAATATAACAGGGAAAGATACATTTTGTTTTTAAATCTTTTTCTCAGCGCTTTCGTTCTGGCTAGCAAGTATTGAACACAATAATAATGTGACCCGCGCTCGTTATTTGTTCAATTATCCGGTCCGCGCTCGTTATTTTTTCAATTATTCGGCCCACCATGAAAAAAGTTTGGTGATCCCTGTATTAGACCTACTGGTTGGGTAACGGCTTCCCATTGTGGTATAATGGTCAGCAAACGAGTCACGCAGACCTATTACTACTCAAAAGTTCTATCCTCCCCGGATACAATATACTTGTGACTTTGTCTTACATCCTATCCGTAGCGAACGGGTTGGGTAAATACTTACTCGAGTAATGAACATTTTTAATCTCAAAAAGGTATTTTTTTAAAATAATATATTGCTTGTAATAAAGAGGCACTTATAATGTAATAGTCGTAGGAAATGAACACGGTAACCCGGGTTCAAATCCAGGACAAGGCTATTGGCATTTCATATAGTGCTAATATCATTGGGAAAGGTATGAATCCAACCATTCTCTCTTTAGCTATGAGTTAATAACAGGTCAGATTGGGCTCTTTAACGTTGGTGTGAGAAACAGTCAAGGAGAATGAAAACTGAATTACGTTGTTGAACTCAAACCTAGACCTTGTGACGACACTATTCACATGAAGGAGTGGGTTGGTTGGATTTTACGGTAGGTCACTCTTGATATTTTGTTTTATTCATTTTTGTTGGGAATTCAATATTTTTTTCAAAGTAAATTTTTAAACACATTTTGAATAGTTATTCTTTATCAATTTAACCCATAGATGGGACCCTAACAAATACTACCACTCCGGGTCAGTATGGACTCGGGAGTAATGGTAATGAAGGGTCACTCCAGTATTGGAGCCTCACCACTGGATACTGTTTAACATCATACCTAGGACACTAAGACCCTCAAAACACATATATGATAAAAAAGGTTGGCTACCATAAAGCAATAGGGTTGGAATAAACATATAGGTGCAAGAGCTTAAAGTGCCCAGCCGATTGATCGGAGGGAGGCCTCACGGATCACCCGTCTTGCCTAAGTCATGGACAAAGTGGAGCGTTGCATGGACTGCTCAGCCACCAGGACTCCGTCGTTAAGCATCACGGGTCGCCAGGTCCAGCCAACCGGTGCCCTATGGGGAGGGGGAGATTTTCCCCTTCTGCAGAGGTGCAGTCTTCTGACTCAGCCGACAGGGTGGAATGAACGATGGTAAGTTTTGACGTGTTCAAAAGCATATTTCCTGTAATGAACGACCCTTTGTTTTTTTTAGTTAAAAATCGGTCTTAAAAGGTCGTTTATTACACGAGTACATGCGGTATATCATAACATATAATATGGAGGCGCGTGGCATAATGGTTAGAGTCGTACGAAAGGAACTCATCAACCCGAGTTCAAATCTTAGACAAGGCTGTTTGCATTTCCCATTGCGCTAATACTTTTGGGAAAGGTATGAATCCATATATTATCCCTCCAGCTATGGGTAAAATAATAGAGCAGACTGGACTCTTTAACCTTGGATAGGTAACCAGTCTAGGAGAAGGAAAATTCTGAATTTGAAAAAAAACTGAAGTCAGTCGTTGATTGTGTTTGTGGTATTTCTTGTGCATCAATTCTTTCCTATCGTCTGTGCCAAAAAAGTGCGGATGGTCTAATACAAGCCTTCACCACAATGAATAAAACACTATGTATATTGTTCATTGGATGCGTCAAAATCGATGAGAGAGTCCATTACGGTATAACATGTGGAGGACTGTTGATGTCAGAAGTCACCCTGACACAACACCATGAAGCTAAGAGTTCCAGAAGTAAACAGCGGCAACAAAGCATCGGAACATCAACATCTTCAGGGACAGCCTTCAAATGCCAAATCTGTGGTCGAGAATGTTTTTCAAACATCGGACTTAACAGTCACAGGAGGCGCTGTAATAATATATATATATATATATATATATATATATATATAAAAGTAAAGTAAAGTCGACGGGGCGGCCTAAAGTCGGTATCAGCCAGTCAGCGAGGGAGTCTATCCCCTTTTCAATAGCGCTAGACCAAGGAGATTGTTTTTTTAGCATCTGAGGTGGAGCGCCACACCTACCATCAGCTCCTTACTTTACCGCACAGATCCCTGTGCTACTCATACGCTGAGTTGGCGGGGACCGGTATCGAACTAGGAACCTTGAACGCTCTACAAACTGAGCTAACCTATATATAAGGTGTATAAAAAAAGTATCGAGTTTTTAAAAACTTTTTGACACACCTTGTATTCTGAAAAAAAAATAACGTTCCAGTCATTAATCTTTTCAGAATACTAGGTGTATCAAAAAGTACCAAGTTTAAAGGTGTATTTACCAAAATAGAAATGAAGAATGAATGGAACGTTATTTTTTCAGAATACAAAGTGTGTCAAAATGTACAAAAATATCGATACTTTTTTGACACACCTTAATATATATATATATATATATATATATATATATATATATATATATGGGGGTATTAGACAATATATGAATCCCTTGTGTTTCTATAGTAACAGGATATCAATTTTTTTATCAATTAGAAAGAAATATATTTATAGAGGGATTATTACCTAAGTATATCCATTATGTAAAGAATTCGAATGTTTAAAAAATAAAAATCACCAGCCCAAGAAAATTATATATATATATATGTATATATATATATATATCAACTTCTTAAACAACAGAAGATTACAATTTCGCCGTGGGATAAGTACTATAAAAAAAATCATCTAGTACTTTCAATACTTTCAACTTTCAATAACTCTGAAGATGGAATTTTACTTCCGAAAATATTTAGTTTTGAAAAGAAAAGAAAAGTTAAATAAATTCAACACATATTGCATTGTAAATTGCCTTCAAAATTTTTATATTACACATACACACAATGCTTCAAAGATACTATAAAGAAACAAACTTTATTTCACTATGCCGAGCAAGGCTTATATTTATAGTAAAAATTAAAAGAATTTCGAATATTTACCACGCACGGGAACAGCCGTGCCGAGTTAACATCACGGAATTAGCCAATTTAACATCACGGAAAAAAATTTCAAATATACGGCGTTCATCAACTTCTTAAACAACAGATGATTACAATATCGCCGTGGGATAAGTACTATAAAAAAATCACCTTGTACTTTCAATAACTCTGAAGATGGAATTTTACTTCCGAAAATATTTAGTATTGAAAAAAAAAAAAAAGTTAAATAAATTCAGCTCATATTACATTGTAAATTGCCTTCAAAATCTTTATATTATATATATATATATATATATATATATATATATATATATATATATATATATATGCAACAAGCATCGGAACATCAACATCTTCAGGGACAGCCTTCAAATGCAAAATCTGTGGTCGAGGATGTTTTTCAAACATCGGACTTTTATAGTCACAGGAGGCGCTGTAACTTCAGGGGCACACAAACACTTTATCATAGTCTTCCGAGACTGAAATGACAATGTATATTGTTCATTGGATGGACCCTGATGCATCAAAATCGATGAGAGAGTCCATTACGGTATAACACAGAACTCTCCAACCATTGCTTTTGCATGTACGTTCCTGCCGGGTATTTTTTTTTATTAACACCCTCCCCTCCAACCCACACCAAAAAGTTTCGTTCTACATCTGTTGTCATTTCATCGATGTTATGTCATTTTAGGCTTTTGATAATGGAATACATAAAAAAAGAGTACATAAACAGGGTACGTAAATAGAGTTCATGCCTCACTCCCCCTCCCCCAAAAAAAAATCCCTGGGGGTAATGGTGTTGGATATGTTGTTACTGTTGTTGTGCAAACAGCTGAGAAATATCCGTCTCGCAAAATAAGAAGGTCACTTTTACCCCTGACTCCATTTTGCTAACCTTTGTAACTTATCAGATTAATTAGGGGAGCAAGAGAAATAGATGCGTTTTGTTGTTGTTGTTGCTGTTGTTGTTGTTATTATTGTTGTTGTTGTTGTTGTTGGTGGTGGTGGTGGTGGCAGTGGTATTGTATCGTGTACCTTTTCCAAGAATACTCTTTCTTAAATTGTTTGTATTTCCTTCTTTCTTTCCTTCTTTGTCGTATTTCGTTTTTTTGTCACTTTCTTTGATTCAGTTCATATCTATCTATCTATCTATCTATTTATATATCTATCTATCTCTTTCCATCTATGTCGCTCTTTGATGAAGACCAACTTATCGATTTGGTCGAAACAGTACTGTCAGCAATTACATAACAAACATCATATGTTTTTTCATAATGTTAAATTTCATATCTATCTATCTATCTAAATAAGTATGTTTCTATCTATCTATCTATCTATCTATCTATCTATCTATCAAGATAGCTAGATAGATAGCTAGATAGCTAGATAGATAAACAGATGCGTTCAAATCTATCTATCTATATCAAGATATCTAGATATGATAAGTTGTAAACAAGGTATGTTTGGAATGGCTTTTTTTTGCCGACAATTATTGGGAGAATATGTGCTTAATTAGAGTCGTACCTAATTTTGAAAATTAATTAATTAATAATGAATTAGGCGGGAATGCCTATTTTAAATGTATGGCTAAACATACAGAGATTGATTTTTCTCGATTTGTTTAGCCATACATTTAAAATAGGCATTCCCGCCTAATTCATTATTAATTAATTAATTTTCAAAATTAGGTACGACTCTAATTAAGCACATATTCTCCCAAAATATCTAGATATGTATAAATTTATTAAATCGGTGTTTCACGCCTCTTCAGTTTGGCTAGACACAACTATCTTTGGCTACGGTGGAACTGATATCTTATCCCCTCGTCCACTGACAGCTGTAGCGAGGACTGGTGTTTTTAAACTATTAAATACATAGGTTTGTTTATGTATTTTACGGTCACAGAGAGATCAAATTGCCGGAGAAACGATCATTGCTTATATGCTTAGTAGTGAGAGTTAATTTAAATGACTAATTAGAGAGCTCATACCAAATTTATGGGAGCCGCACATACACACGTCGATGTGATCATGACGTCGCGCTTTTACGTGCGTTTATATGTGCGTGCATGCTAGCATAGGCACACGTACGAACAGAACAGACGCATCCGACCTTATACATAACACACGCAAACACATACACAAACATGTGATACGCGGATACAGTTAAAGAAACGCACCATAAATTTGACCATATTTTTATCATCGTGGAATAATAGTCGGCAAATTGGGTTTGGTTTTTTTTTTTTGTTTAATGTCATATCAACCAAACTTAGTTATTTAATGCCAAAACTTGTAGAAGAACATTAGTGGAACTATTTAACCCATAGCTGGGGAATAAGTGGCTTTCTGAAGAGTATTAGCCCGAAAGTGAACGCAATAGTGAGACTGGATCGGGAACTCGCTTACTACAATGTCGCAGTCCAGCATGTTAGTCGTGTGACGATGTGACGCCCAAGGTATTTACCCAACCCGTTCGCTATACAATGGTAAGGGACCTGCGAGACTAACTCGTTAAGCATTACACCACGATGGGACGCCCAAGGTATTTATCCAACCTGTGTACTATACAGTAGTAAGGGATCTGCGAGACTAAATTGCTAACCATTACACCACGATGAGGCACCCAAGGTATTTACCCAACTCGTTCGCTGTACAATATTAGTGATTTGCGAGATTAACTTTCTAACAATTATACCACGATAGGACCCCTAAGGTATCTATCTATCTATCTATCTATCTATCTGCCTACTCCTTTATCTCTCTCAAAGTTTATTAGGATTTGAAATATTTAAATCAGAAGATTTTATATGTGTACTAGATTTTACAAGCACGAGAGGAAATCACTGAGTGTGCACAGCCTGAATTTTGACCTAGAAAATAATGTTCCATTTCGTGTTTGGTTGGTTGCCTGGATGGTTGCTTTTTTACGGCATGTCAACTCTTGATGAGTTATTTTATGTCGCAGTCCTGCAAGTTGGCCAATACGTCACGGGAACTTTCCAGTCAGCAAACTAGTCTTGCAGATAAGCTACCACTGATCATTTGTTTGTTTGTTTTGTTTTACGGCATATCAACCTCAGTGGGTATTTAATGCCGATAAAGTTTTGAAATAAATCAATTCTTAATGGATAATACAATTTTTTTATAAATACATTTTTCTATTCAACCCATAGATGGGACCCTAACAGGTACTACCACTCCGGGTCAGAGTGGACCAGGGAGCTATGATGATGAATGGGGGTGCTCCACATTCCCCAAACCTCCAGAACTGGAACCTCACCATCAGAAAGAGTTTAACGTCATTCCCAGGACATGTAGACTCGCAGCCACCGCCTTCTAGCACTCATATGATAAAAAGGGGTTGGGGCTTGCCATAAGGGCTATAGGGTTGGGAACTACCACTGATCAGTGGTTACAATTCTCGCTAGGAACTCCATATACGCGGCCTTGTGCCAACAATAACCTATGCTCGATTCATAAGAGTGACCCTCTTGTTCGGCGAACCAGTAACTTTATATACACATTCTAGAGAATGGCCTTCCATTGAAATCACATCGGATGATTTATTTTGAGTCTAAATGCAAAGACCTTATCAAATCTGACAAGCTGAATAAATGCCCTGCAGATTATGCTTCTCTGAAATATAAATGGAAATAGTGTCTCCCGTTCTTTGGGCAGTAAAATAAGTCCTTATCTCAAAAGCCGATGAAAGCGATTTAGGTTATCGCTCGTTGTTCGTTAAATATGACCTCTTGTCAAACTTAACCTTTTCAAAAATAAACCAGGAATGCGTACGGCTTTTGAGATGTTTTCTAAATTAATCATTTTTTGATGAATTTGCTGCTTATCAGAAATATCTTCTAAGGTGAAGTTGGTATTTACCCTACTATACAATACTAATGATCTGCGAGACTAAATTGCTAACCATTACACCACGACGGGACACCCAAGGTATTTACCCAATCCGTTCGCTATAGAATAGTAATAGACCTGCGAGACTAACTTGCTAACCATTACACCACGATGGGGCACCCTTGGTATCTATCCAACCCGTGTGCTATACAGTAATAAGGGATCTGCGAGACTAAATTGTTAACCATTACACCACGATGGGACACCCTAGGAATTTACACAACCCATCCGCTGTACAATACTAATGATCTGCGAGACTAAATTGCTAACCATTATACCATGACTGGACACCCAAGGTATTTACCTAACCCGTTCGCTTTACATTAGTAATGGACCTACGAGACTAAATTGCTAACCATTACACCACGATAGGACGCCCAAGGTATTTACCCAATCCGTTCGCTATACAGTAGTAAGGGATCTGTGAGACTAAATTGCTAACCATTACACCACGATGGGACGCCCTTGGTATCTATCCAACCCGTGTGCTAAACAGTAATAAGGGATCTGCGAGACTAAATTGCTAATTGTAGTAATGGTTGGTTGGTTGGTTGGTTGGTTTTGTCTTACGAAGAGATATTTGAAACCATATAATAATGTATAAATTATTTGTATCACATTTCAGCATTGAATAACCCATAAGGGCTTGATATGCCGTTAAATAAAATTAACCCTATGGTTGGTTGGCATCCTTCCGTCTACGAGAGACGATGGAGTAGTGTCAAAGTTTGTTTTTGTTTTTTTGTTATTTTTTGTTAACTTGAACTACATAGCCTGGATCGGGTTCATATTGACGATGAGCTGCTGCCGCTGTGTATCAAAGGAAAGATATAGAACCAATACAGTTTGGCAACGGTAGTGTCGCAGGAGTTAATGGGTAGCACTGGGTTTCAGCATCACACCACCTTAGGGATTCCAGCTTCTGATTTATTTTCGGGGTTTACTTCCCTAGCCTTTCCTTGAAAGGCAGCAGAGGTTTTGTGTCGGACTTCTCCTTGAGTTGATGGGTTGCCGACCAAGGCTAAAGAGCCCATTCAAACCCATTTGGGGATTTATGTGAGTAGTAAGTACCCCAATCTTACTACTATCGATGTTCCTGAAAAAGAACTGAGGTTGGGAGATACAGCATATTTTGCATTTGTGTATCAGATAAGCAACAGTACTTTCAGGTCAGATTTTTTTTTGGGTAAGTCCACTAGAGGCGTCAGGATGGTTCTGATGTTCATTGTGTTTATACACACATATACACATGCGCGTGGTCTAATGGTTAGTGTTGTAGGAAATGGACTCGTCAACGCGAGTTCAATTCTTGGATGAAGCCGTTGGCATTTCACATGGCGCTAATACCCTTGGGAAAGGTATGAATCTAATTCTCCCTCCAGCTATGGATAAATAGCAGGGCAGACTGTACTCTTTAACCATGGCCAGGTAACCAGTCTAGGAGAAGGAAAACTCTGAATTCAAACCTGTTAAACTCCGCTTAAGAAATTTACATTGTGCCACATTCTGCTTGTGTGGAGGGGTTGGTAAATGTATATACACATGTATACGTGAAACACGCTCGTTCATGTACACGTGTGTTTATACCAGCGCTGTTGGATTATCTAAGTTATGACTTAGTATAAGTCAACATTAAATAACCTATAAGGGCTTGATATGCCGTTAAATAAAATTAACTCTATAATACTGTACCAATGATTAGTATTAGATAGAAATACTTGATACAAAATAACCGTGTGCTGATAAATGATTCTTAAATAGGAACAGCTACTTGAAACCATATAATAGTGTGTAAATTATTTGTATGAAATTTCAGCATTAAATGACCCATTAGGTCTTGATAAGCCATTAAATAAATCAAAACAAAACAATGCGCACGCACAATTTTATGTTAGGAATTTAGCCAACTAAAGGTGAAAATTACCTAAAATTCTTCACTCCCTCGTAAAACGTTTTTTTTCTTTTTGCTTTTACTTTTATTTCTCTCTCTCTTTCCTCTCTTCCTCACACACACACACATACACTCTCTCTCTCTTTCTCTATCTCTATCTCTCTCTCTTTCTCTCTCTCTCACACACACACACTCTCTCTCTCTCCCTTTCTCTCTCTCTCACCACACACTCTCTCTCTCTATCTCTCTCTCTTTCTCTTTCTCTCTCACACACACACACTCTCTCTCTCTCTATCTCTCTCTTTCTCTCTCTCTCACACACACACTCTCTCTCTATCTCTATCTCTCTCTCTTTCTCTCTCTCTCACACACACACACCCACACACACTCTCTCTCTCTCTTTTCTCTCTCTCTCTCTCACACACACACATTCTCTCTCTCTCTCTCTCTTTCTCTCTCACACACACACAGACACACTCTCTCTATCTCTCTCTCTCTCTCTCTCTTCTCACACACACACACACTCTCTCTCTCTTTCTCTCTATCTATCTCTCTCTCTCTCTCTCTCGCTCTCTCCCTCACACACACACACACACACACTTTCTATTTCGAAAGAGACTGACGCCTTCCCAGGGGACGTAGACAGGCTCTCCCTATTCCTAGCCATAGTGAACTAATTTGCCTATTTTTCGAGGCTCTTATATGAGTGAAAGGGCATCTACAGGTTAAGAGAAGCGGAACTTTCGTCGATTCAATACATTTCCTAAAACACACAACATTCATTTAGATTCGCTAAGTACGACCAAATCTAACGCAGACCTTCCATGCCACCCAAGAGACAATTCCATATTCTTTGGTTTCTTTGCTTGTTCAAAACCAAGGAACCGTTTTTTTCCGAGTACAGATTATTCGTATTTTATAGGAACACTTGAAAACATATGACTGTCAACAAATTGTTTGTATTGGATAGGAATACTTGTTTCAGCACAACAGTTTTGCAATTACTCGCAGTCGGAGTGGTAGTAGCTGTTAGGTTAAATAGAAAAAATGAGTTTAAAAAAATGTGTTAAAAAGTGAGTGCTAAATAATTTGCACACAGATCTATTTATCTCACGGATGCGACCATATTAGGAACTACTAATTAGACTGGGAAGGACCTCCAAATAATGCCAATGAAGGGCTACTCCACATTCCCCAGAGCACCAGAACTGCAGGCTCACCACCAGATACAGTTTAGTGTCATGCCCAGGAAACATAATTGATTGTTTAATTTATTCTAACATGTCTAGCTAAATAAAAAACACCCTCCGGGCGATGTAAAAGTAGATTTTTGAAACATATTGCCTGAGGGGTGGGAGTTAAAAATTCAATATCAGCGAGTTTGTACCCTAAGTAAGTAAAATCGTCAAATTCATTAAAGGATTAAAAAATAAAACAATTTGAAATGTAAACTTTAAATACGTATTAAAATAAAACAAACTATATATAGATATATAATACCAGTCATGTATTTATTAAAACTTGTTTTAAAAAACAATGAGGACTGTCTAATCTTGCATGTTCAAATTTTGAGTGTATTTATTCTATGTTACGACGATTTTGGGTAATGTGACGTAAGCAGTGACGTAGTTTTTGTTACAGATAAAAACCGGAAGCGAATCTCCATTATTAATAGATGTCAACGTGTGGGGTTATTTTATGTTTAGAGGTTAGGGAATTGTATCCTTTGTATATTTGACACCACTTTGGCCATTAATTAGTCTAGACGATCAGTCGGAGATAACCCCTCTGATTAATCGGCTGGTCACGTCAAGCCTTAGCATCTATATGATTGTCCCGACCCTATTACCCTTATGCGAAACACCCGAATCTTTTTATCATATATGGGCTAGAAGGCGGTGGCTGATGGTCCTAGTGTCCCGAGTATGACGTTAAACGGTATCTAATGGTGATGCTTCAATTCTGGAACTCCGGAGAGTATGGAACGCCCCATTTATTGCCATTACTCGCATCCGGGGTGGTAGTACCTGTTAGGTTACCATCTATAGGATAAATATAATAAAATGAGTTTTAAAAAATCTGTTAGAAAATTGAGTTAAAAAATTGTAATACCCATCAAGATTGAATAAGATAAAATGTCTTCAGTATAAAATAACCAAAGGGTTTACATGCCCTAATATCCAACCAGCCTACCAGCCATTGTACATTTGTATTCACACGGGGTAGTTACGTCTTAAGGGTTTTTTTTTTCACAATGGTTATATGATTTCAAAGGGCCGGTTTAGCTCAGTCGGTAGAGCGCCCGACTAGGAACCGCAATGTTCCGGTTTCGATACCGGCCTTCACCAACTCAGCGTCTGAGTAGCACAGTGATATGTGCGGTAAAGTGAGGAGCTAATGGTAGGTGTGCCGCCACGCCTCAGACGTCAAAACAATCTACTCGGTGCAGCGCTAGTGAAAAGGAAAAGCACACCATCACTGTCGGGCTACCGACTTTAGGCCACCCGATGATTAATATTAAAAGGAAATGGTTATTTGAAACCATATGATTGTGTATAAATTATTAGTTTATACATCGATCAATAAAAATTGACAAAATTAATATAATTAAAAAAAAAAGAAATGAAAATTGTCAATATGAATGTTTTCGTGTTTGTAAAGCATATTTCACTCACGAAAACGTATGTTAATTATGTTTTAATGTACCAATATATATAATATATATATATATATATATATATATATATATCATCATGTCGCGGAATTAGCACGGATATCCACGAAAATCTCTCGCCAAATTTGTCTATCATTCATTGTCCCAGGGAGGTCCTCTGCGCAGCATCCAGTATATCTTATTATAATGGAGATTGTGTGTTTTTCTGTCTGTAACCGAAACTATATTACTAATCGAGTCACAATTCCATAGTTATTTACATCACATTCCCATTATTTTATTCATATTTAAACCTCAATAATTAATAAAATTGTTTTACATTATTAATATTGTGGACCATATCCATATACTAATAACATGCAAGTGTATTTATATATACAAAAAATGGCGGTTTGCAGTGTGAATGGGAAGGTTAATTTGCATATTGATATAAAAAAATTGATTTTAATAAATATGTGCTCGGTATTATTGATTTCTAATTGTTTGGTTTTATCTTAATGAATATGAGCAAAAATCTCGGAGATAAATCTTAAAAGAAATCCATTAGCAATATTAACAGTAATTCTATTCTTTACTTCCTAATTTAACTAAATAGTTAAATTAGGAAAATTTAGCAATTTAAGACGGGAGTGAAGAAAAAGCAAGTTTTAGTTGTTCCCCCTCTGTTTCAAATCTTTTTATCGGCATCTTATTTAGTTTCATTAGTCTTCCTAAGTTAACATGATATTGTATTACATTAAAACTTAAATACAATATATTTGCTAGTATATATAAAGGAATAGATATAATAGAAGCTAAGCTTATATCAGAAATGAAATAATTTTGGCTACCTAAGTTATGATAGCGTAGGCATAGAGCCTACAGCGCTTGGTAACAATCAATTTCTCGCTATTATTATTTGTCCGATGATCACATAAGTGAAAAACTGACAGTTACCAAATGTCGTAGGCTCTATGCGTTCATTATCCTAACTTAGATATACTAGCAAATATATGCCCCCTCCGGGTGCAAGTATTTAATGTAATAAAATATTATATTAAATTAGAAAGGCTAATAAAACTAAATAAGAATGCAGATAAAAAGATTTGAAACCGAGGTGGGTATAATCGAAAAATAGAACAACTGAAATTTACTCTTCCATCACTCTCATCTTTCATTGTTATTTTTTCTAATTTAAGTATTTAGTTAAAAGAGGAAGTAAATAATAAAATGACAGTTATTTTTTCTTGTTAATGGATTTCATTTAAGATTCATTGAAGAGATTTTTGCTTATATTCATTAAAATAAAACCAAACAATTAGAAATCAATAACACTAAGCACATATTTATTAAAATCCCATTTTTAATATCAATATGCAAATTAGCCTTCCCGTTCACACTGTAAACCGCTATTTTGTTGTATATATAAATATAATTGAATGTTGCTAGTATGTAGATATGGTTAACAGTATTAATAATGTAAGACAATTTTATTCATAATTGAAGTTTAATTAAAAATAAAATAATTGAGAATATGATGTCAATAACTAAGGGAATTATGACTTGAGTAGTGATGTAGTTTCGGTTACAGACAGAAAAACACACAATCTCCATTATAATAAGATATGTTCTACCAATAGAATTGAGCACACTTTATCTATACATTTAGCAAACTATATAATCAATAATATATATATATATATATATATATATATATATATTATTATTATAAAATAGGTGCAAGTGATAACCTACTCGAGTTTCACCATAACTATCTTCAGGATTAAATCCTTTGAATTAATCGAGATACAGATTAATTGCAGTTGATTACACGTGTGTGTTCATTGCGTTAAATTGTTCGTTATCACACACGTGTAATCGGCTGCAATTAATCGGTATCTGGATTAATTCAGTGGATTTAGCCTTGAAGATCCTTATGGTGAAACTCGAGTAGGTTATCACTTGTACCTATTTTATAATAAATTTGCTCTACCTACGTATAGAGCACTTTGTATTTGTTATATCGATGACTTACCCTCCTGAATTCTGCACCACCTAACCATCGTGACCATATTCACCGGTAAGTCACCTTTTCCATTACACACACACACACACACACACACACACACATATATATTTACGTTCATGTATATATATATGATTATCTATAATAATTTTATAATTATAATGAGTATCAACAATAAAGATTTTATATTTATAATGAGTATCTATAATAATAATAATAATAATAATAATAATAATAATAATAATGAGTATTTATAATAATAATTTTGTATTAATAATGAGTAACTTCGGTAGACCATCCGCCTAGTAACCACAGGGTTCCGAGTTCGATACTGGCTTTCACCAACCCAGCGCGTGAGTGGCCCAGATTGGATCTGTGCGGTGAAGCGGGGAGCAGATGGTAGCTATGGCACTCTACCCGAGACGCAAAATCTGATCTCAAAAGAAAAAAAAGTCGATAAAAATCGCAGTAAACGTTGTCCAAATATCTGAAATCTAAAACAACAATGGATTTTGGATTTATTTTGCGTCGACTCGTAATTTATGGAAATACAGCGCCATCTTTTGGCCTCTTTGTAAACGAGAAGGTAAAATAAATCCTGTTTCTCATACTTGAGTTCCTGTTGATAGAAATCCGTCCGACGTTGACGGGTATAGCCGTCTTATCTAAATATTTTGGATCCGCTAAACATAATGGGAGAAGTGGCCTTCGTTCAGCAACCGGAAGTTTGATACCTTACAGGATGTACTCGAAAAGATCTTCTAAAAAAGAGGGACAGTATTTATTGTGATTGCTCCCCTCTCCCTCTCTCAACCCCTTTTCTCTATCTCACCCCCTTTCTCTATCTCAACTACTCTCTCTATAACACCTCTCTCTCTCTCTCTCTCTGTATCTCACCCCTTCTCTTTCTCTGTTCTTTGCAGACGGACAGATAGGCACGAGCGTCTGTAGGTATGAATATTTATTTATCAAGACTTAGTCTTGGCACAAGGCCACAAGTGTGGGGAGTACTTAGTGAGAACCAAATGCACTGCACCAGTAAGGGTCTGTGAGACTAGAGAGGTGCCCACTTATCTGTTGATTGTTTGGTTGGTTGACCTTACTGGCATGTCAACCCGTCTAGGGTTATTTAATGCCTAGGAAATCGTATTCATTGGACGTTAATATTTATTTATTGTGTTCAGTCGTTTCTTAAGAGTTATCTATACATATATAAAAATCAGTTGTGTGTATGTATGTATGTATGTATGTCTAGAGGAAACTATGAAAATAAAACAATTAACAACAAAGTAAATATATATACACATTCACTATCTCCAGAGTTTGCTGTTTGTGCAAAAATAATGAAGATTTTAATTATATCTGGGAGAATATTTAGAAATTAAAATTTGTATAGTGATAGAAGGTCATCATCATCAAGTCGCGCTGTTGGCACGGATATCCATGACAATCTCTCTCCATCCATCCCTATTGTTCATCATTCTCGGGAGGTCCTCTGTGCAGCATCCTGTATCCGCACAGAGCTGATAAATGTACGTCTTTGCTGGTCGGCCCGCACTGGCGTGCCCATGTGCTGGCTTCCACGGAAGGACGTCGCTTATGAGTTCGTTCTTGCTTCTCCAGCAGTGTCCCGCGTGTCTTGTCCGTCTTACTCGGATGGTTTGGGTGATATGTGCCAGGTGGCCGTACAGCTGCTTTCTCGTGGGTGCTGTTTCCACGTCTTGTTCAGGATCACCCGCAGCATTCTTGTGCAGCTCCCGTCTAGTTTATTCTCTAGTCGCTTCGTTAGGGTCCAGGTTGAAGTATAATATTGATTGATTGAATTAAATGTCTCATAAATTGTAAATTATTGAATTAACATTTCTTACTATATTGTAATACATTTACGAGATTTTTATAGGGCATCCAGTGAGTATCCAACTTGTTAGAAGTAATAATGGATCTGCGAAACAATGGTTTTAAATAACTAATAATCCTGAGTATACAAATATAGCTTCAAGTAACTATTTTAATACACATAATTTGCAATTCTATAGAATAAAGTATTCCTATATAATATATTTGAACACTGTCATAATGTGAAATTATATGATTTCATGTAATTATTTCTATCTAAATAATAATGGAGATTGTGCGTTTTTTCTGTTTG
This sequence comes from Doryteuthis pealeii, assembly GCA_023376005.1. Classification (NCBI taxonomy): domain Eukaryota; kingdom Metazoa; phylum Mollusca; class Cephalopoda; order Myopsida; family Loliginidae; genus Doryteuthis; species Doryteuthis pealeii. The sequence continues at coordinate 15,772,594 of CM042148.1, forward strand.
TAACCCAAGCTATATTACTACACAAGTCAGAATTCCCTTAGTTATTTACGTCACATTTCTTGATGAATTAATTTTTATTTAAACCTCAATTGTCAATAAAATTGTTTGACATTATTAATACTGTTGGCCATATCTACATTGTATTTACCTCGTACCTCACTTGTACGGGTTAGGCACACGGCCCTATTAACGTGGGACCACCCACAAACCGAAGCTCATGGTGGCGAGTGAAAATTTGCGTCGAACCGGTCGGCATTCCCCCTCAAGGGGGGCGCCTCAGGCTCGCCCCTTTAAATCGAGGGGGCAGGTATTGCCTGGGGGGTTAGCCCCTGGGATCGACTCTATTAACTTGTAAAGATCCAGGGCCGAAGCCACTGGACCCCCACCCCGTTGGCCAGATCTACATGATATTTTCCACGTACCCCACTTGTACGGGTCAGGCACAAGGCCCTATTAACGTGGGACCGCCCACAAACCGAAGCTCATGGGTGGCGGGTGAAAAATTGCGTCGATCCCGTCGGCATTCCCCTCAAGGGGGCGCCTCAGGCACTGGGCAATAAACCCAGCCCTGCTCCTTTAAATCAAGAGGGCAGGTGTTGCCTGGGGGATAGCCCCCTGGGATCGACGCTATTAACTCGTAAAGATCCAGGGCCGAAGCCACTGGACCCCGGCGTTTCTAATCGTTTGGTTTTATCTTAATGAATATGAGGAAAAATCTCGAGGATAAATCTTTAGAGAAATCCATTAACAAGATGAACGGTAATTTTATTTTTTACTTCTTATTTTAACTAAATATCTTAATTAGGAAAATTTAGCAATGAAAGGCGGGAGTGATGGATGAGTATGTTTCAGTTGTTTTATTCTTCGATTAATTCTGTTTCAAATCTTTTCATCTGTATTCTTATTTAGTTTCATTAGTTTTTCTAATTTAATATAATATTTTATTTCATTAAAACATAAATACTTGCACCCAGAGTGTGCATATATTTGCTAGTTTAAATAATAATCATTTGTTTAGACACAGTTACAGGGTTTCTAATAATTAATACTAATCCTGTGTTGATTTTAGGTTCAAATAACTATTCTTAATAAAAAGTAATTTACAAATACAGTTTAGTTTTATACTCAAGATCTCCCTTTTCGCTGGATGTCCCATACTTGAGACCTTGTCCCATCCTATCCATGACAAACGGGGTAAGTAGGGGGCTCCATTGTGGTGTAATGGTTAGCAAGCTAGTCTCACATATCCATTAGTCCTGAATAAAAAGTTCGATTTTCGCCAAATGCTCTATTATAGCGACATTGTGTCACATCATACGCCTGCCGAACGGGTTGTGTAAATAGGGCGTCCTATCATGATTAATGGTTAGCAAGTTAGTCTCGCAGATCCATTTATACAGAATAGCGAGTTAGACTTTCGCTAAATGCCTCATACTTACGACACGTAGTGCATACCTATTGCCAGTGGTCCGAAGAAACACCATTGGACACTTAAGAGAGGATTCTAAAAAGTTCTCGGCCTAACCAAAAATTAATAACTTAGGGTGTTCAAACTGATACGCTATATTTGGAAATGCTCGTGATGTATTTGATATTGTTGTAGGAAATGGATCTGTCAACCAGAATTCAAATCCTGGATGAGGCTGTTTGCTTTTCACATAGCGCTAATAACTCTGGGAAAGACGCGAACCTAACTGTTCATCGCCTATTTGGATAAATAGTTGGGTAGACTGGGGTCAAAAGGTCCCAAACGGTCTGTAAATTTCCATGTTCGCTACACAGTGTTGTCAATAATCTATGCTACCATTGATTATGTAACATTTAGCCTTGGTATGGAAACCGGTTTATGTGAAGGAGAAACTCAAACCAGTAGAACACCCTTTAAAAACTAACCTTGTTCTGGGTTGGGTAAATACATACATGCTATATCAAATATTCATGCTGCAGTACAACACACTTGGCACATTGTTTCTTAAGTTTCATTAATCACTTCCCATAAAAAATATTTTAATTAAAAAACATATCAATCAAGAAATGTTTGCTCTTGGCCGGGCCTTTTTCAGCAGGCCTGTATTTATCCAACCCCTCCGCACGAGCAGGATGCGACACAACGTCAATTTATTAAGCGGAGTTTAGTAGGTTTGAATTCAGGGTTTTCCTTCTTGTAGACTGGGTACCTAGCCATGGTTAAAGAGTCCAGTCCGCCCTGCTATTTACCCATAGCTGAAGGGAGAATTGGATTCATACCTTTCCCAAGGCTATTAGCACGATATGAAATGCAAATAGCTTCTACCCCTTGCACCATGCGCTTCCAAAATTATTATTTTGTATATAAGGTGTGCTACACTACACAACTTAAATTTATAGACTAAGCGATTTAAACCTCAGCCAATCAACAGCCCGAATGCGTGACTGGTTGAATACTTAATCACTGATACTGAGAGACGTCCATTTGCAATCATTGACGAAGGACTTGCAATACTGAGGAGCACAAAAGAACAACCAAAGGATTCTTTACCAAGAATTTCCGCTGGACAAGCGCTCTTGCTTGAAGCTTAAAGGATGGCCCATAAAATCGTAACACCTTCTCTAACACGTTAGGAATATAATAGGTGACCTCAATAAAGCAACCGGGACTGTGCCTTACGTTACTAAAATATTGCAAAATTGTGCCTTACGTTACTAAAATAGAGCAAAATTGTGTCTTACGTTACTAAAATAGAGCAAAATTGTGCCTTACGTTACTAAATAGAGCAAAATTGTGCCTTACGTTACTAAAATAGTGCAAAATTGTGCCTTACGTTACTAAATAGAGCAAATTGTGCCTTACGTTACTAAAATAGCAAAATTGCTTACGTTACTAAAAGTGCAAACTTTTGACTCACCCTAGTTATATCAATCTAGTGACAGTAACAATATTGAGCAATCGATTGATCGTAATGAGAATAACATCGACTGTTAGGACCCTGGTGATTGTAATGAGAATGATCCTGACGATGCCGAATTGTGTCTAACGTTACCGGAATATTGCACCTTAGTAATATGAATTTGCTAACAGTAACGTTCATCACGTTTATAACTTCGGTAAAAGCAGCCAGATCTACCAAATTGTGCCACACGTTACTAAAATATTGCAAAACTTTTGTCTCACCCTAGTAATATGAATCTGATGATAGTAACGTTCGTCACCTTCATGACCTCAGTAAAAGCATTCGGAGCAGCCGATGTGTTCCTCACGTTACCAAAACATTGCAAAACCTTTGACCCAACCTATACGTTAAGGATAAGTAAAAGTAAAAAGTAAAGTCGACGGGGTGGCCTAATGGCGGTATCGGCCGGATAGCGAGGGAGTCTATCCCATTTTCACTACCACTAGGCCAAGGAGATTGTTTTTCGCATGATATGGAGCACCTACCATCAGCTCCTCACTTTACCACCCTGTATCCCTGTACTACTCTTACGCTGAGTTGGCGAGGGTCAGTATCGAACCAGGAACATCTTGGTTTGCTAGCCGAACGATCTACCCACTGAGCTAACCCAAAGCAATTATGAAAGAAGTCTGTCAAATATTTTTATCTCGTAAATCAACTTAAAAGTAAACTGCGCATGAGGTGGAGCGATACACTTACCACCAGCTCCTTACTTTACCGCACAGTATCCCTATGCTACTCAAACGCTGAGTTGGCAAGGGCCGGTATCGAACCAGGAACATTGTGGTTTGCTAGCCGAACACATGACGTGGAGCGCCACACCTACCATCAGCTCCTTACTTTACCACACAGTATCCCTGTACTATTCTTACGCTGAGTTGGCGAGGGTCGGTATCAAACCAGGAACATTTTGGTTTGCTAGCCGAATGCATGATGTGGAGCGCCACATCAACCATCAGCTCCTCACTTTACCACACAGTATCCCTGTACTATTCTTACGCTGAGTTGGCGAGGGTCGGTATCGAACCAGGAACATTTTGGTTTGCTAGCCGAACGCTCTACCAACTGAGCTAACCCAAAGCAATTATGAAAGAAGTCGTCAAATATTTTTAGCACGTAAATCAGCTTAAAACTAAACTGCGCATGATGTGGAGCGCCAAACCTACATTAGCTCCTCACTTTACCACACAGTATCCCTGTGCTACTCATACTCTGAGTTGGCGAGGGCGGGTATCGAACTAGGAACCTTGTGGTTTGCTAGCCGAACGCATGATGTGGAGCGCCACACCTACCATCAGCTCCTTACTTTATCACACAGTATCCCTGTACTACTCTTACGCCTAGTTGGCGAGGGTCGGTATCGAACCAGGAACATTGTCGTTTGCTAGACGAACGTTCTACCAACTGAGCTAACCCAAAGCAATTATGAAAGAAGTCCATCAAATATTTTTAGCACGTAAATCAGCTTAATAGTAAACTGCGCATGAGATGGAGCGCCACACTTACCATCAGCTCCTTACTTTACCGCACAGTATCCCTGTACTACTCATACGCCTAGTTGGCGAGGGTCGGTATCGAACTAGGAACCTTTTGGTTTACTAGCCGAACGCATGATGTGGAGCACCACACCTACCATCATCTCCTTACTTTACCACACAGTATCCCTGTGCTACTCATACTCTGAGTTGGCGAGGGTCGGTATCGAACTAGGAACCTTGAGGTTTGCAAGCCGAACGCATGATGTGGAGCGTGGCGCTCCACATCATGCGTTCGGCCTACCATCAGCTCCTCACTTTACCACACAGTATCCCTGTACTACTCTTACTCTGAGTTGGCGACGGCCGGTATCGAACTAGGAACCTTTTGGTTTGCTATCCGAACGCATGATGTGGAGTGCCACACCTACCATCAGTTCCTCACTTTAACACACAGTACCCCTGTACTACTCCTACGCCTAGTTGGCGAGGGTCGGTATCGAACTAGGAACCTTTTGGTTTACTAGCCGAACGCATGATGTGGAGCACCACACCTACCATCATCTCCTTACTTTACCACACAGTATCCCTGTGCTACTCATACTCTGAGTTGGCGAGGGTCGGTATCGAACTAGGAACCTTGAGGTTTGCAAGCCGAACGCATGATGTGGAGCGTGGCGCTCCACATCATGCGTTCGGCCTACCATCAGCTCCTCACTTTACCACACAGTATCCCTGTACTACTCTTACTCTGAGTTGGCGACGGCCGGTATCGAACTAGGAACCTTTTGGTTTGCTATCCGAACGCATGATGTGGAGTGCCACACCTACCATCAGTTCCTCACTTTAACACACAGTACCCCTGTACTACTCCTACGCTGAGTTGGCGAGGGTCGGTATCGAACAAGGAA
>CM042148.1:15780409-15792909 GCA_023376005.1 Doryteuthis pealeii
TATAATATATATATATATATATTATAATATATATATATATATATATATAGATTTTGCATTAATTATCCCGCAAGGTTTGATATCTGTTCTGAAATATTTTCAACCCACTTTTGCCATCTTGTAGATTTTAACACGTTTCTATTGATTAAAAAAATACCGTGAAAAAAATTGAGCCATTATTTATTCTTTACACAAATTTTAATGAAACATCAATGGCTTAGACACTCATACGAGGTGATTATTTTCTTTGATTATTATGGTCAAAATTCCTTTAATTGTTGCGAAAAGTCATAATACTAATTGGCAATAAACTAAACAACCAAACAAACTTGTATCATTTGGATTTTTCGGTATTTATAGTTATGTACACAAAGTTTCGGCCTACGTGCCCTCCATCTTTCTTCGGGTGTTTCTTCTTGAACTTGGCAAACTCAGGAACCTTCTTGGCGAACTCGGGAGCCTTCACGTAACTTCGAACCGAACCCTTTATTCAATCCACCGGGGTAGACTGTTCTCACTCCTTAACCATGTAAATTTAAAACAATTTTATTAACAATTAAAGATTATGGTCAACTGTATTAAGAATATAAAACAATTTTATTGTTAATTGAGGTTTGAATAAAAATAAAATCATGGAGAATGTGACGTAAATAACTAAGGGAATTGTGACTTGAGCCGTAATATAGTTTCGGTTCCAGACAGAAAAAAACACAATCTCCATTATAAAATAATCTTACTTAAAATAAATAAAAAATTTTAAAAAAAGAAAGAAAAACAACCAAAAACAATTCCATTAAATCATTGGTAAAATAGTTTTAATTTTGTCTAAAACGAAATACAAGAAAAAAAAATTTAGATTGAAAATATCAAAATGAAAACAATTTACAGTTCCTTATTTTTTTTCCTTTTCTTTCTTTTTTCTTTAATAAAGTCTTTTTTCTTTGCCTTTGTTTGTTCTTTCCGTTTTAATGTCTGCTGTTTTTGAAGAGAAAGAATAAATTTGATACCGTATTTTGCAAATATAAGAAGCCAGCTATAGCCAAAATTTCACGTTTCTTCTTAGCTCCATTCAAATTCAACAAAACTCGGGGGAAAAAAAATGAATTAAACTTGATGTAATTTTTGCTGTATTATGAAGAGGGGCGAATTTTAAAAAATCACATGCAAAAATTATTCGTTTTACAATCTTTAGAACAGAAGAATTTTATAAATTAGAATATTTCAAAATGGCGCATTTTTTGCCGTTTTTTTACTCTCTTGAAGATGTGCTTTTTTAATGTGATTTATTTCGTTGTTAAAATTAAGAAATTAATAAAGAGATTTTTTGTATGTTTAGGATCCGTTTTTCAGGAAAAAAAATGAAAATAAGTAACACTACAATTTTGAATTTTTCACATAAAAATTTAAAGAAACGGTTAGGTGCTGTCGTATGAACATTTTGGCCATACCTATAAGAAGCACTTTTTTTCTTTCGAAGTCTAACCTACGAAATTAACTGGAGGTCAGGGTTCGTATCAAAACCTCGGATTTATGAATCTCCCTTAATGGACGACATTGCAGAATTTAAGAATTCATGTTCAATTTTATTCTTCTTAAACATTCCTTCCAAAATTTAAGATGCGCCACCTCATTGTAGCAATACGAGCAAATGATAACGGGACGTATGTTCGACGTCCCCCATCAGTGGGCTAGCTGTAACACGATATGTTTGGTCTACCACTTAGGGACAGTCTTGCCGAGATAACCATCTATCACCCACTCTAAGCGGAAGTGAGAGTGGGGGCATTCTAAGAACAGCAATATATATATATATATATATATATATTATTATATATATATATATATATATATATATTTGAAGGCAATTGACAATATGTGTTGAAAATTATATTTATTTACCTTTTTTTTTTAAATTTAATTTAAGAATTAAAAAAAGGTAAATAAACATAATTTTCAACACATATTGCATTGTAAATTGCCTTCAAAAATCTCTATATTACACATACGCACAACGCTTCAAACAAACTATAAAAAGACTTTTATATATATATATATATATATATTATATATTTATATATATATAATATATTATTACGAATTTAGTGATTAGGTCTTTTGTTTTCCTTTTTTGGTAGCTGGTGTTGGTATTTAACCAAATCCTCCGCCACAGAAACCAACGACACAAGGTCAGATTTTAAAGGGAGTTTAACAGGTTTGAATTCAAAGTTTTCTTTCTCCTAGACCGATTACCATACCAAAATACCTATCCGTTCTACTATTTACCCATAGCTGGAGGGAGAATAGTTTTATGCCTACCTTTATAAATGGTGTTTGTGCTGTGTGAAATGCACACGTCCTTGTTCAGGATTTGAATTTTACCAAGATTAAAGCGCCCAGTCCGTCCTACTATTTACCCATAGCTGAAGCAAACATAGTTTGATGCATACGTTGCCCAAATATATTAGCGCTATGGAAAATGCAAACAATCTTGTTCAGGATTTGAACTCGGTGGCTGGGGTGCGAGCAGACAGATGTTTCCTGTGAATCGAGAACGAGGATCGCATCAAAGATACGAGAAGAGACAGTTCCTAAAAGAACAAAGAAAATCAACTCGCAAATGGTGTTCGTTTTATATTTTCTCCTGCTTCCACGGCCTCAGAGGCTGAACCGAGAGAATTTAAAAACAGGTCTTTACGCTTAATACGTGTTTTATTCTTGGGCTTTTCCCTCCCCAGTCGACGATTAGCTCTCACCGACATAGTAGTCGTCGGAGACAAAGCTACCCCATCTTAAATGCCTGAAATACGCACGTGATGTTCGTTTTATATTTTCTCCTGGTTCTACGGCCTCAGAAGCTGAACGGAGAGAATTTTAAAACATGTCTTTACGCTTAAGACATGTTTTATTCTTGGGCTTTTCCCTCTTCAGTCGAGGATTAGCTCTCACCGACATAGTAGTCATCGGAGACAAAGCTGCCTCATCTTAAATGCCTGAATGGTGTTCGTTGCATATTTTCTCCTGCTTCCACGGCTTCAGACAACGAACCAAGAGAATGAAACAACCAGGTCTTAACGCTTTAGACATGTTTTGTTCATGCGCTTTTCTCTCATCGGCCGTCGATTAACCATCACCGACATAGCAGTCGTCGGTGACAATGATACATCATTCTATATGCCCATGGCGTTCGTTGTATATATTCTTGTCTTGCTTCCACGGCCTCTGAGACTTGACAGAGAGAATAAAACAACCAGGACTTAACGCTTTTTTAAGACGAGTTTTGTTCACGTGCTTTTCCCTCCTCAGCCCAATTATTAGCCATTACCGACATAGCAGTTGTCGGTGACAATGCTACATCATCTTATATGCCCAAAATACAATGGTAAAAAGAAAAAAAAAATTAAAAATTAAATAATAAAAATGTTCCAAATCCCCAAAGTTTCTTAATTCTTATTTAAAAAGAAAAGTAAGTTTTTTTTTGTTGTACCTTTTTTTTTTTTTTTTTTTTTTTCATTCTCCTATTAAAGCAGCGACTGAAAATTTCAAAGGTACTTTTCGAGTTTCTGTGACTGCATCGTCTTTCGAGTCAATTCCTTTACTTCCGGGAGCGTTTGCATTTACTGCAGACTTAGTTTCCCGGTCACTACAATTCATTAAAGTCCTCTCTTGTGCCGGATATGTCTTTTTAGATGACGTCACCAAACATTCAAACGCTGACTTCCGCTGTAACAGCTCCTCGGTTGTAATCAAACTTTTCTGGTTACTTTTCATAAAAGCGGGTTGTCTTTTGCTTGGACTGTACGACATCGACGCCATATTGTTGCTGCTACTGTCACTGCTGGCAGAGTTAACTCCCTTGCCACTGTTACTGCCGGTACCACCATGCTGGAGTACTGTCGCAGGGAACTCTTTGATGCGCCCGCTGCTGTGGAGATTTAAGGCCAACAATTGGTAGTCGAGAGATTTTTGTAAATTCTGAAGGTGGTTAGAAGTGGTGGTAGAAGGTGATGAGGGTGGGTTCGAGCTTGGTGATGATGCCGCAGAGGAACACGACAGATCAGCCGCCGTGGAACAAGGAGGAGCGGAGATGTGTAGCAAGGGAGGAGACGATGGAGATGGAGGCGGGGAAGTGGATGGGTGATGGAGGAATTGAGAAGGGGCTTGGGGTTCTGGTTGTAAGTGAAGTATCTGAAACGGGAAGGCCGTCGAGTAATGCCCCAGCACGTTGTGTCCGTTTATGGTTTGTGGGCAGTGCCCTATGGTAGCTGATGGAGAATTGGAACCCGCCGAGGCAAGTCTCGAGTGCATCCCAGACGCGAGTTGTTCTATGGCTCGTTCGAGATTTCCCCCGCAACCCTGCCACACGAGTTCCAGGACGTTCGGGTTGAGCCTTGGGAAGATTCGCAGTAGGAATTCCTTGGGGTTATAGTTGCTCAAAGGATAGCGCGATTGTGTTGCTTCCGTGGGGAGGCTGTACAGATTCGTAGCGCCCATTGGGAAGTGAAAAGATCCATTGACCCCAAGAGAGGCTGAAGCGTTGGCTGCTGCTGCTGCTGCTGCTGCCGAAGCCGCAGCCGCCGCCGCTGCTGCTGCATTGCTTTTCGTTTTGGCCACAAACTCCGCTTGCCTCTCCCGCTCAAACATGACGACCTCCAGTTCTCTATCGGCGAAACAGCGACGTTTTCTCATGCGTTCGTTCATGTATGGCAGAACGTTACGCAGAGCTTCGGGCGGCGGAAGTGAATGCAAACGAGAACGATAACCTGGAAAAGAAAATAGAAATAGCAAATAAATATATTATTACAATCCTTCTTTTATTTTTCAAATAAATATAAGCTTCACACACTAAATAAATAAATCAATTCATATATAAAGAGCACCTGGTATGTATGTATGTATGTATGTATGTCCGGTGAAACTACGAAAATAAAACAACGGTAGATTAATATATATATATATATATATATATATATATATATATATATTCATATATATATATATATATATATATATATATATATGAATAGGTTTTTGGTACAAGAGAATTTGTATAACACTAAAAGTGGAGGAATCATATGTAATTTGGGAGAATATTTTATTAATGAATAAAATATAAATAAATGGGGGGGGGGTTACACGAAGGCCTTTTCAACCGGTACTTTGATACACCGGTGACGAATAAAGTCAGATTGTACAAGAATTTTGTAAGAAACGAATGGGGGTGAGCTAATATATATATATATATATATATATAATATATATATATATATATATATATTAGTTGATGCAAAATTCAGAAAGGCGAGACAGTGATATAACAAATAAAAAGTGCTCACTGCGTTAGTAGAGCACATTTATTGTAATACAGGTACAAGTAATAACCTACTCGAGTTTCCCCATAAGGATCTTCAGGATCGACTGCAATTAATCAATATCTTGATTAATCCAATGGAGTTAACCCTGAAGATCCTTATGCTGAAACTCGAGTAGGTTATTACTTGTACCTGTATTACAATATAGATATATACAAGCAAAAAAACAAAACATTCTACATCACGTAAACACGCAAACACGAGAATAAAGTTAAAAAAACGCACACATTTGACCATTTACACCATGTCATTTTCAAAGGAACCGTTTCGTTTACCTGATGAATTCTTTCAGCAGGAAACCATTGGTTGTAATATCGTTCCGAAATAAATAAATAAAAGCTAAAACTTTTATTTGTTACTTCATTGAACTATATATATATATATATATATATTATTAATATATATATATATATATATATATATATTAAATATCAAAGGTTTTTGCTTTTTGTGAAAAATTATGAAGATTTGATTTCATATTCGAATTAAGATATACATAGAAATAGCATTGAAATTCAACTTAAAAATGTCCTGAATTTTTAAATTTCCAAAGTAAACAAATCAATACACCAGGATTTTCCCCACTCTACCTAGGCGACGCTGGGTAGCCGGTTCAAGTAAATAAATAAAGAAGTTACTTAGGCTAGACGGGCGATCGGAGAGGCCGTCGCCGATCAATCGGCTAACCACGTTAAGCCCTAACGCCTATATCATTGGACCGATCCTATTGTCCTCATGACAGCTCCCAACCGTTTTTATCATATATGTGCTAGAAGGCTGTGGCTGAGGGTCTTAGTGTCCTGGGTATGACATTAAACTGCATCTAATGGTGAAATTCCAAGTCTGGGGAGTATGGGGTACCCCTTTATCGCCATCACTCCCAGGTCCACCCTGACCTGGATTGGAAGCACCTGCTAGGATCCCATCTATGGGTTAAATAGTAAGAAAATACTATACTTCTGTATAGTAGAAAATGAGTTAACAAAATTTTGTTTAAAAAATGGGTTCAAAAAAAAAAATTTTCACTACCCATCAAGAAAGAATAAAACAAAACGTCTTCGGTATAAATAACCAACAAGGGTTGACGTGCTGTAAAATACAAAAAAAAAAAAAAAAAAGAAAGAAAAGAAGCAAGATGAGCTTGACAGTAAAAGACACACCTTGCTTTTGCATTATCACCAGATGTGTAATGCACATTTCATTTAGTTGATATCACAGAGATCTCTTGCCAGATATTTTTTGCAATCTTTTAGCATCAAATAAGTTTAAGCCTAAAGGATCATTTTCTTCTTCTTCTTCTTCTTCTTCTTCTTCTTCTTCTTCTTCTTCTTCTTCTTCTTCTTCTTCTTCTTCTTCTAATATTATAACTGTATTTAAACCTAACCCTAGCCGTAACCCTAATCCTAACCCTAACCTAAATTATAAAAGTAAAAAAAAAGAAAAATCAATGTAATTTTAGATTTTTTCATGAATTTTTTTTTTTTCTTCTTCTTTTCTTCTTCTTCTTCTTCTTCTTCTTCTTCTTCTTCTCTTTCATTCCTTTATTTAATCATCTCTATTCTTCATTTAATTTTCATCTCCGCTTTATATTATTCGTTCTTTTTAAATTCTTTCTTCTCATTTTTCCTCTTAAAAAATCTCTTTCTCTTTCTTTTAAAGTCTTCTTTTTCGTTCTCAAACGTTCATATGGCTTTGATTTACGCTTTTTCTTTCCTTATAATCATCTTTCTTTTTCCTTCTTTTCTTTTTTCTATTTCTTCTTCTCTCAATACTGTTCTTTTTACTTATCCTATGTTTTAACTTTCTCCTCTTCCCCCACTCTCTTCTTCAAACTCAATATTTTTCATTCTCTTACTCGTTTTTCATTATTTCTTTCTTTCTTTCTTTCTTTCTTTCTTTCTTTCCACTTCTCAAAATTTTTCAATGTCTTTCTTTCTTTCTTTTTTCAATTCCTCTGTACTTTTCATTCTGTCTCCCCCCTGTTTTTCTTTCTCTTTATTTTCCTTTATTTGCACCTATCGAAAATCTCTATTTTCCTTCATCTCTTTCTTTCTTTCTTTTTTCCTTCTTTTTTCTTTCTTTCTTTCTTTTTTTTCATTCATTGTTTTTACCTTTATATTTTATATTTTCTTTCTCATTTTCTCTTTCTTCGTTTCTTTGTCTTGATTTCCATTACTAGGTTTTTCATTCTCTTTCCCTCTATCTCTTTCTTTCTCTCTCTCTCTCTTTCTATCTCCCTCTATATCTCTATGTCTTTCTCTCTCGATATTTTTCTCTCTATCTCTTTCTTTCTCTCTCTTTCTTTCTATCTCCCTCTTTCTCTCTATGTCTTTCTTTCTCGATATTTTTCCCTCTATATCTTTCTTTCTCTCTCCTTCTTTCTCGATATTTTTCCCTCTATCTCTTTCTTTCTCTCTCTTTCTTTCTATCTCCCTCTTTCTCTCTATGCCTTTCTTTCTCGATATTTTCCCCTCTATCTCTTTCTTTCTCTCTCTTTCTTTCTATCTCCCTCTTTCTCTCTACATCTTTCTTTCTCCCTTTTCATTTCTCGATATTTTTCATTTCTTCTTCTTCTTCTTCTTCTTCTTCTTCTTCTTCTTCTTCTGTTTTTACTGTCCCTGTTATTCTATCCCCTCTTTGTATCTCTTGTTGACGTAAGCTTTGGCAGTGTGGCTCCCGGGTTTCTCTACGATTCAAACCGATGTTTACTTGCCATTTACGAGAAAGGCACCGAACTCCGCTGGCAGGCATATCTGCCCTACTCCCACCAAGGAAAAGAAATCCCAATTTACAAAAATGGGACCCTCAAAATAAAACAGGTACGTGGGGGTAAAATGCATTGCTCGCCCTTAGATGAAAGAAAGATGTTACGTTTTTAGAGCTCTCAAAATTGCCTGTGTGTTTGTTTAGAACGATTGTCGGACCGCTTGGAACACAAGAATGCGAGATTTGATATCAAAACATTTCCGTTGTAAATCCTTCGGGGGTATTGTGAATTTTATAAGTACAGCAAACGTATTTTCTTGTTGAAGGCGAAAATGTGAATGGTGATATCTGTTAGTCTCGCAATACCATGCGTGTGTTAGGATCTGGTCTCTATACGCAGGCAGTGTAAGGAAGGGCAAGGGCCGATACAGTTGGAGACCAGGAGTTACCTGAACCTGGTTGAAGATTCCAGGCGCCGATTTTGATTTCAAGACTATCCTTCTCCTATCCAACTCACAACTAAAAAGCAGAGAGCTCAGTCTGCCCTCTTTTTTATTCCTGGGGCTAGGGCAGGAAGGATTCATGCCTTCGATTCTATCATCATCATCATCGTCATCATCAAGTCATGCTGACAGTCTGAATTCTAAGACTCTCTCTCTCTCTCTCTCTCTCTCTCTCTCACCACACACAACACACACACACACTCTCTCTCTCTCTCTCTCTCTCTCTCTCTCTTCTCTTCTCTCACTACCCATCCTGTCGATTATCGCTCCTTGCAGGTCCGCCGTACGCATCCCATGTCCGCATAGGGCTGATTGACGAAAGTTTTTGTTGGTTGGCGAACACTGGTGTATCCATGCGTAGGTTTCCTGCTGGAGAAGGTCACTAAAGAGTTCGTCCTTACTTCTCCAGCTGTGTCCAACATGCCTTGCTCGTCATTTGTGATGTTCGTGATTAAAACAAACAAATCAATAATAGAAGACCAAAACAATCAATGAATCTGCGTGAGTAACGTTTTATGGTCATTTCCTATAAGTCTAACATAAACAAAGGAGAACCACTCTTGATTGATAAATTATTTATTTATTTATTGATCTACTATGAAAAAAGAAGACGGGCTTAGGGTTAGGGTTAGGGTTTAGGGTTAGGGTTAGGGTTTAGGGTTAGGGGCTAATTTAATGGGAAAATAAATGAATAATTCATCAGTCAAGAGTGGTTCCCCTTTGTTTATGTAAGACTTATAGGAAATAACCCTTTTTATTATGCCCCATCAACCCAGGCAACGCCGGATAGCAGCTTCTAATATAAATAAAAGATAAAACAATCCCGGGCAACACCGGAAAGCTCTCCTAGTTGAATATATACAACTGTTAAGGGCGACGTAAAACTGTCGAAATGATTGTTGAAAAGAATGGTTGTGTGATAGGCGGTAAATAGTCTTACAGCTGATTTTGTGTTGATGTTACTTCCAGGATGTCTTTAGGGCAGCACGCAGCATCACTGTATAGTTCCCCTCTAACCTTTTTCTCGAAACGTTTGGAGGTGATTTTCATGAAATATTTTTGATAACTTTCATTTTTGTTTATAAGGGGGTCCACAAGATTTCACGTGATAGATCCTGAAATAGGGTCCGTAGACATTCCTCTAAAGTTTTAAGATCCCTAATCTATGTTGAGTTTCGTGTCAAAATTAGATATACTCATATAAGCAGTAACCTAATATCAACCCGTAGTTGATACTGGGACGCAGTCAACATATACTCTTCAAGGGGAATCTAAAAAGATTTAAACATATTCATTTGACCCATAGATAGAAGAATAATAGGTTTGGTTTGTTTTGCTGGATTTTACGGCATGTCAACCCTTGTTGGGTTATTTTATGCCGAAATCGTTTTGCTCTATTAATGCTTGAATGGTATTCAATTTTTTAAAACTCAATTTTTAAAACACGTTTTAACTCGTAGTACCTAACAGGTACTACCACTCCCCTATGGGTTAGATAGAAAAATATGAGTTTAAAAATGTGTTTAAAAATGAGTTTGAATAAAACTGAATACTCACCAAGAATGAATAAAACAAAATATCTTCGGCATAAAATAACCCAACAGGGGTTGACAAAAATGCTCACTTGGCGAAGAGCGGAGGTGTAAATTTAATATATTGTTATGGTTCATAAACTGTAGATTCTTGTTAGACCAGGTTTATGGAACAAAGATAAAAAGGATCGGATTCTAAAAATAGACAAAGCCAGACTGACCGACGCCAAAATTCAAAACTCCTGCGAACTAACGGACATTCGGAACAGGAGGGGAGTGAAGGGAGATAGCAGCAGAACGAGCAAAAAGGCAGTGGCCAGCGAACAGGCAAGTCACGAATACCAATCCTGCTTGAACAGGGTGAACAAAATACAAGTAAATTTTCACACTAATAAGAATTTGTAAAAAGGAAAATTCTTTAACCAAATCACACCTTTGTAACTAGTTCATCTGATAAAATTTATAATCTATACATATATAAATTGCAGTTATGTGTATGTATGTATGTGTGTATGTTCGGCTGAAACTACGAAAATGAAAACAATTAACTGCAAAGTAAATTTATATACACATTCACTATCACCAGATTTTGATTTTTGAGCAAAAGTAAAGACGATTTTATTTATATTTGTGAGGATTATTAAAAAACAAAATTCAAATATTAACAGCATGCTTTTTGTTTTTCTGTTTTTTTTTTGTTGTTTTTTTTTATTAAATTTTTGCATTTAATATTTCAAATTGGAGACATTAAATTTTTCTTTTCAGAATGTCTGTGAACTTTTTTTCTCTGGCGTCCCACTAAGCCGGGGCAACGTAAGGTCTTTTTTATGTAGGGATTTTGATGGGACATCCTGTGAGGATCCAACTCACGATTCAGTAATGATGGATCTGCGAGACTAATTTTTTGCTCACCCCTTCTACTAGGGGCGACGCCGGGTAGCCGCTTCTAATAACAATTTTGTTACGACTCAAACTTCTTCGTTATTACTTGTACTGTTTTGCTTGTTTCTTTAATGTTACTTGACTCCAACCAACACGCAACAAAATAATTGAGAATACTTACTGGTCAAAATCTCTCTCGATAGTGTGTGTTGCTGTAAGTTGCGAAGATTGCGTTGTAACAATTTCCGTTGCTGCAAAATCGATGCCGCATTCTTCACTTTGGATTTTAGGTTGCTGCTAACCTCCGTGGCTTGATGTCTACAACGAAAGAATACAGAATTCATAAAGAAGTCACCTTTAAATTGGCTTTAAAAAAAAAAAGATCCTAATGTCTCGGGCCGATCTGTTTTTCGGTATTGACTATACAAGGCCAGTCTAGTATTATTTGGATTATACAGTCTATTGTCCTCATCGTTATTGTTAT
Source organism: Doryteuthis pealeii (assembly GCA_023376005.1). NCBI lineage: Eukaryota > Metazoa > Mollusca > Cephalopoda > Myopsida > Loliginidae > Doryteuthis > Doryteuthis pealeii. Next base: position 15,791,886 of record CM042148.1, read on the forward strand.
TTGTACAACGTTTCGGCCGATGTGCCCTCCAGTCCCCTTACTTGTCAGTTATTTCTTGTCGGACTCGGAAGCCTTTACGAACTCGGGAACCTTTTTTTCGAAAACAATAAAGATGAGGACAAATGCCCGAATAATCCAAATCTTATTATAATGGAGATTGTGGGTTTGTCTATCTGTAACCGAAACTATATTACTATACAAGTCACAATTCCTTTAGTTATTTACATCATATTCTCCACGATTTTATTTTTTATTTAAACCTCAATTATTAATAAAATTGTTTTACATTACTTACACTGTTGACCATATCTACATACTAATAACATGCAATTGTATTTATATATACAACAAAATAGAGGTTTACAGTATGAATGGGAAGGCTAATTTGCATATTGATCTTAAAAAATTGATTTTAATAAATATATGCTTAGTATTATTGATTTCTAATTGTTTTGTTTTATCTTATTGAATATGAGCAAAACTCTTCAATAAATCTTAAAAGAAATCCCTTAACAAGAAGAAATAACTGTAATATTATTATTTACTTCCTATTTTAACTAAACAGTTTAAATTATGAAATTTACAATGAAAGACGGGAGTAACGGAAAATGATGGAAGTGTTAGTTTCAAAGTTGTTCTATTTTTCAATCATACCCCTTCTGTTCAAAATCTTTTTATCTACATTCGTATTCAGTTTCATTAGCCTTTCTAATCTAATATCATATTTTATTATAAAATTTAACTAAAATACTTGCACCCGGAGGGTGCATATATTTGCTAGTAGTACTAATTATCAAGCCTAATCTAAAAAAAAATTCAGAGAAAAAGTCCAGTCTAGTAAGCAAGGTATCGTTAGCAAGCTATTCTCGTTGATCGATTACAAAATAATACCGAGTACATTCCTCCAAAGTTGCTCCATAATTGCGACCTTGTGTCAGATCCTACCCATAGCAAATGGACTCGGTTGTAAATGGGAGTTCCATTTTGAAGTAATGGTTAGCAAGCTAGTGTCACATATCTATTA
>CM042148.1:15800409-15808789 GCA_023376005.1 Doryteuthis pealeii
TATTTCACCAAAAAATCATACACTGTAGTGCAAGCCAATTTTCGGAGTAAGTCCCGATGTCCCTGTGCTCCATCAAAAAGCAGGATTTTTGAGTGGGTCCAGAAATTCAGAGAGTTTGGAACTGTGCAAAATCTTAATTCTAAAGGTCTAAGAGACACTTATTCTGGTCGGAGGGCGAGGGCTATGACAGAAAAAACATTGATGCTGTATGAGAGCATATTTTAGACAGAGGATGTCTTTAAAGCAAAGAAACCAATATAACTGAAACTTTGAGGAATGATTGTACAAAGACTGAAGTTTAAGTTTCTTGAAATCTCATAGATGTTGATAAGATTAATAATATTTATTTGGGTTCTGTTTTTTCGTTACCCTGTGAGTGTATATATAATATATATATATATTATTATATATATAATATATATATATATATATATAGTGTAAAGTGTATTATTCCATAATCTTATATTTATTCTTATTTCGACTGTCCTAATCCTCTCTCTAAAATCTCCCTAATGGGACAAATTGTTGGCCGAAGATTGTGACTCGTGATGCTTAAGGACGGAATCTTAGTTGCTGAGCAGTCCATGACATGCAACACTCCACTTTTGGCCTTACTTAGGCCAGACGGGCGGTCAGAGAGACCCCCTTCAGTCACCCTTATGGCAAACCCAACCCTTTTCATCATATACGTGCTAGAGTTAAAAAAAATTCAGTAACAATTAAAATTGAATAAAACAATGTCTTCGAGATAAAATAACCCAATAAGGTTTGACAAGCCGTAAAACCCAACCAACCAACCAACCAACCATCTGTTCGAGATTATTTCTTTTACCCCTTAATATTCGGCAATAACCTTTATCGCAAACTAACCATACAGCAAACAACAGGACTTAAGATAAATTAAATTGAAATAGATCACTAAGTAGGCCTGAGCCTATACTAGTGACCACCCCAACCGGAGATTCAAGAGGTTTGAATTCAGTGCGTTCCTTCTCCTAGACTGGTTGCCTAACCAAGATTAAAGAACCCAGTTTTCCCTACTATTTAACACTAGCTAGAGGCATAATACTTGGATTCATACCTTTCCCAAAGGTATTAGCGCTATAGGAATTGTGGTTTCGTCCATGAATTGAACTCGGGTCGACAAGTCGATTTCCTACCACTCTAACCAGTACACCACCGCACTTCCCTTAATATTTGGACGAGGACTGATTCGACGTATGCGTAGTCGTATCTAAAGCTGAGTACTCTGAAGAGAGTTTTAGGCTTTTCTCGGGCAGAATCAAAATGGAGAGGGTAATCGTTTAAGATAGAAGGTAAAGGATCCCAGTAAAATGTAGAGGTGGTATAGGGGTAAGTGGGGGATGTCTTGAAGGCGGGCACTAGAATACACATTCCTATAGCCACGCCCATCGGCCTCATTTACTTATTTCTTTTTAATAATGTTAATGGAAACTTATATTTATTTGAATACCAAAGTGCCAAAATATTCTATGCCTAGAAAAAAAAAAAAAAAAAAAAAGGAAAAACGAAAACCTTAAATACAAAATAAATAGAATTGTGATAAAAAGATAAACACTTTTTTTTTTACTAATTTCATAATCAGAAAAATCTTTTATATCACACGCACTGAAACGCCTGTAAAATGTAAAATATTTAAAGATCGATATTAAGACTAGAGAACATTTGCACTAAACATTCAAATAATTCGTGTTTTTATACTGAGTTGACCAACATCGTTTTACGACTGGTTTATTTTTTAAATGTAATCTGCGCTCAGCGTTGTGTCTTTAAGATCCAAAAGAACAGGTCTTTTCACGTTTGGTCGGAGGCAAATTTGCGACTGGTCGGAGTTAGTTGAAGAGGAAGTTGCCGAGGAAGTTGCAAAGTACTAAGAACGGAGATAATACCCGTTAGAATACAAGTAGGTTATCTATGCGATATGATTATGTAATCAATTTACAATGAAAAAAGAATAGATTTCGCACACTAGTAGGAGAACAAAATAGGGTGGCTGGTGTTTTTGTTTTATCTGAATTATCATTGATTTTGTCAGCGCAGAGTGTTGTTTGGGCTGCAATTACTACTTTCGGACGGGAGGTATTTCTTGTTTGACGATTGTGTGTGGCCATTGTAGGCGTTCAAGAGTGAGAACATTTGTACAAGGTGGAGATCGCTTAGGGTTAAGCACGAAGCCAGGTCCTTAGTGAGATCCTTTGGTTGTTCTCTCAGTGTCTTCCTAGATGTGTGGGTAGAATCATTTGGTTGTTTACTGTGTCCTTAGTGTTGGTAAAATCCTTTGGTGGAGCAGAGTCCTTGTTGCAGATCGTCCGGTTGTATCAAATAGTGGAAATGAGCTTTCAAGATCGGCGATTAATTAGATAACTAATCAAGTACTCGGCCGCTTGATTGTTATGCTTTAACGCCACGCTCCCACGAGAGTCTAGTAAGTTAAGGTGCTGGACTTCAGCATACCTTTATAAACAAAAATAACGCCAACATTTATTGCCAGGGTAACTACTCTTTTCTATCAGGATAAGTATTCTTCTAGCGGCTAATGATTTTTTTTGCTATCAGTAGATGGTTGTGAGTGTTTTTTCTTGTTCTGGTCCTGATATCTCTCTTATGAGTTGGAGAATAAAATAAAATATCACAAGATGCAAGTGACCCAAGTAATTATTTTTTAAATCCATTTTGTTAAAGACCTATATGCAATTCAACACAACATAATATATTATGTAAACTTATTTATTAGTGATACTATTAGACACATTGAGGATTTTACAACGCACAGATAACTAGGTGTTTCTAGCCAATCTAAAACGTCAGATCTGTTCAAAGACCTTGTTTTATAAAATAAAACACTTTCAAATACGGTTATTCATACTGCATTTTAATTACCTACCAATGAAAACCTATTTTTTATTTACTGAGTATCAAGAGTGAGGTGGCAGGAATCAATTTCGATTCTGCTAGCGTTGAATTATGCCTTCAGGACGGATTTTGAGTCGCGGCGCGAGCACAATGCGCGGGGTGTATGCGGACAGTTCTTTCTCCAATCATATTGAGGGATTGGGAAGCAAAATGCATAACGAGCCTCTTTTCTATTTACAAAACAATATTATAGTAATATATACTATATATATATATATATATATATATAATAGTATATATAGTATATTCATTGTTTGTGATGAATTACTAATTTTTTAATGTTTTAATATACCTTTTGAAATAAAAGTCTAAAAACATTTATCATCGTTTCATCTTTGTTTGGAGGTATGTAGATACTGCTTGTTATATGAAATTAAAAAAAAAAAAGAATGAAACGTATTTCTCTCAAATGTAGTTCAGTTAAAGTCCGGCTTATTGTTACATCAGTAATATAAGATAGTGGCTACATAGGTTGCCACCATAGTAGTCACGAGGGTAAAAACGAATAAAGTCCATTTTGATAGATAAAGCACTCAGATGTATAAGATGTGTAGTAATAAGCTTTCATATATGTAATGTAAAAAAATAAGAAACTCTGCACTAAAAGTTCGTAATATCGTGGTTTTATAACTGAGTTGACCACAATAGTTTTAACGACTGGCGCCTGTTGTTTTCATCAATATGCACCACGTAGTGTTTTTTTTTTTTCGATCCAAGACACGAGGCCCTAACGCTGCTTGGTCGAGCATATTTTGACGGGTCGGAACTTGCGAATCTCACTTGCTAACAACATTATACACAGGTGAGGTACCGCTGCTATTTATAAATTGTAAACTCCAGCAATAAATCCATCGTTGTTTTACGATAAAAAATTTACAACGAAACAATTCACCCTAACGCTCAAAATAAAAAACCACATATGAAGTGGTAAGATAAGTAATTGAGAGTTACTGATCCTGTTTTATTAACTGCCCATTTGTGGTAAATCTTAAATTCTGAAAGTAAATAAGGGCCCAAGAAAATTGCAATGGTATTCTAGTAGCATAAAGCTTTACGCAGAGCCCAGCCGTGTGTGTTCATTTATTAAACAGATGAGTTGTAACATGCCGTTAAGTAAATCAATACGTATTTGCTTAGATCAGCTGATCTTTCTTTGTTCTAGAAATCAAAGATAGGTTTTATTGTAAAATTTTAACATCAGCATTCCTTTATAAGCCGTCTCTCTACATTCAATGAATATTTTTTCATAGAATTTTGATGGGAAACAAATAGTTAAGAGTTGAATTCATGAGAACAAAAAACCTGCTTACCGATTCCCTCGTAGGTGATACATTTACCCCACTCGGTCGAGAGATTCAGTTTACTGTTATCCACCAGTAACGGTTGGTTTCGTTCCCTACGGTCAGAAAATAATTAGCGTGCAATGCCAAGGCAGGCAGAGGAGAGCGAAGTAATTCATAGTGTCATTAATATGATGAAAGACTATTTAGTGGGGTGGAATGGTTTAATAATAAATTCTTGCTTGTACGAATTGATGAGCAAGATTCCGATGGGCATATAGTTCAAAGCGCTGACACCGAGTGTTTGAATTTTGATTTTCGATTGTTACTATGCTATACTATTATTCGTTCTTAGCGATTTATATATTTCGGATGAAAGGTGAGAGAGTAGAGTACAGAACCAGAGCCATATCACAGTCCGCATATCATTGTTAATGAATTTAGATCATGTCCAAGGGCACCCATACAATACTTCTGGCATTGTACTTACTAAGTTAAACTTAGTATATAACTATATTTCAGTTGAAATAGGCGTGCTGGCAAGAGAGAGAGGAGAGTAAAGTAATTATATGGATGTAAGTAAAGGTCGTAGGTAAAGTACCTATTGTCAGTATCAACTGGACAGTGAAAGTCGATTCTCTTTCACTAATGGCTTCAATTCTAAATTGAAACAGTCTTTACCCCGCTTATAAAATTGAACATCGCTTACAACCACCCGTGAGATGGACTGGGGTGTAATCGACTCAGAGTTATTTACATCGAGTCTCGAGACACTGCAAGTTCAGAACACACTGTTAGTAAGTACTATTAAGAAGTATTATGGAGAATTGGTACTGCGATTGAGCGAGTAGATCAGTCACACTGAACGATATATCAAAATACGGATGGGTTTCTTCATCAATTATTTTTCAATAAAAAAACAAATAATTGTTCAAAAATTAATATAATGAGATTTTCTAGAATGTTTAGTTATATTATATCTCTCACCTCTCAGACGGACCTACTTGGAAAATTAATAGACCTTTCCTATTTTTGTAAGGTGGCAAACTCAGAAAATGGCAGGGGATGAATACTTATTTCCCACACGTATTGGTTATTAAGTGCTTTCGGGAATACCACATGTAAATAAGTAAAGTCGGTGATTGACTATTGTCGGGTATCAGCCTGACAGACTAGAGCGAAGCGAGAGGAGATATTATCATGGCTTCATATAACATTAGACAGGTTAGATTTTGTTCTGAGATGAGCACGCATCATATTAGTCCATCTGCTCCCTACCGCCATATATACAAGATGTGCTACTTATGTGCTGGGTTTGGGGGGTGGGTTATCTAGCGAGGGAATGTAATCAGAAATCACCCAGTATAGAGTATTTGTTTATAAGATACGTAAAAAAGAGCAATGTCTCATTAATGAAGATAGTATCTATTAGATTTGATTTACTTATCTTAACAAATGATTTGTAAGCCAAGGATGTCTGATCTTTCCTAATAATTATTTCCTTTGGAAATGGACCTCACTGATGAAATACTAATTTTAAAAACTGCTAACGCGATTATTCATGGCGAAATTTCTTCCATACCTACAGTAACAAAAAAAATAAAATAAATAAATAATAAATAAATAAATAAATAAAAATACTGCCATGTACAAGATTAACTAGCTTAATAAATGATTACAAATAATAACGCCGTTTTCCTTTAAAATTACAAAGAAAAAACAAAAAACAACAAAGAATCAAGGAAAGAAAACGCAAGTGGAGTCTGTGCAAGGTGTAAAAATGATTTAACACCACAATCACATTTGAGAGATAAGAAAATCTCAAATCGATTTTGCAAAATAGTTCTGCGTGAATTTTAAGCGTATTAAACTTTCTGTAGAACTGACAAGGAAAATAGACTACAAAAAGAATTTTTCAAGATTTGATCAATTCCGAAATAAGTTATACGCTCGAAAATGTAAGTAATAAAATAAGCAAAAGAAAGAAGCGATCAAATTACCGCGAAAATTTATTATATGGGAATCTTCTTCGTTTAAGACCTAGATTTATATCTTGTTTTAACATTACTCTTCTCATCGGTGTCTCTGCCTTCTCTCTTTCCTTTGCCATCTCTCTTTTCTCGCTCTCAAACCTACACACAGTGAGAGAGAGAGAGAGAGAGAATATATCAATTAGGTTATATATTACGGTGTAATTTCTCCTATATATAAACACCATATAAGATATAAAAGATGTATAGTGGTATATAGATGAATGTATAAGCAGATATATTTTGTTATGTATAGATATATACGGATATCTGTACACGTGTATTTGGTAAGTATATAAATATATATATATTTAGTATATATTATAGTATGCCATAAAATACTTCGTTTATATATTATATATATATATATATATATATAATATATTATATAGTTAGTCGATGTGTATGTTATAACCATTTTTGTGTATATCGTACCATATAGGGGTGTTGTGCATAGAGTTAGTCGTGTTAGTAGTATATAGTATATATATTATAAGTATATATGAATATATATATATTCGTGTGTGTGTGTGTGTGTGAGCCGTGTGTGTATAACAATCGGACAGTATACATACATATATACAATGTAGTATTCAACATAATATACAGGCGGATATATATATATATATAAATATATATATAATATATAGTATACGTGTAGTGTATGGAGGTATGTATATATGTGAGAGAGAGAGAGAGAGAAAAGAGTAGAGGGAGAAAGAGAGAGAGGAGAAATATATATAGTAGAGGAGTAGGCTTTTCTAGTTTTCCCTTTAATCATTTATTTGGCGAATAGGTAGATGGCCGCGACGAAGCTGACATGTTTGCGTACTTCTCCAGTCTCAAAACGAAGAACTGTACACGAAGAAAACCAGCAGGTCGAACATGTATCTGTTTTACCGCCATCACATGTAAACCGATTGAGTTATGTTTTACCCAATTCCGGAGAGCGTACACATCGGCTGTGCCTGTACTCGCCTTCAGCGCACTGTTTCTCGACTTCTGTGTGGACTAAAGAATATTTAGAAGAATCCCAAAACGAGATTTCGAAACCCTGGAACGCTCAATGATCTCGCAGAAGAGAGCAAATAAAATTGTTATTAGACTCTTCAGGAACGAGTAAACTCTTTCAGCTCTTCTTGAGCATGTTTATTTTTTTAAATCTTTTAATTTATTTTGATTTATTATTTCCCTATTTTTTTTTGACCTAGTTGAGACGATTCCGCTTTGTGCTAAAATGGCGATCGGGAAAAGCTACTCAGATGGACGACTTTATCATTAAATACGCTTGTTCCATAGCCCGTTCCCATGCATGCAACCGCCCTCTGGTTAAAAATGAGCTCGTCCAATTGTTAAAGATGTATGCAGAAATGTGAATACATACTATCGTGGTATCCGCTTAATCGCAGAAGTTTTTATTTCTCCTTTTTATTTCACCCAATTTTAAAATATTAAACTTCCAATGCCCAACATATAATTGTAAATGATTTTAAAAAAGGTTCGTGTTTGTTTTTATTTGCAATAATAAATTGTAGAATTAACGGAAGATATCTTGGCTCAATTTTGGTAGGATTAATGTTTAATGGCGACGAATTTGCAAAATTATCGTTCTGGCTTAATAGCTCCTCCTAGGTTTCGTAACGTGTTGGGGAAATTCCACGGGTCCTGCTAGTTTAAGTAATTATAAAATGAGCAAATTGAAAAGCAAATATTAGGTACGAAGTTAATTCCAAAAACTTTCTGGTATGACGCAGACTGTATCTAAATGGTGAGTCCCAACTCTCCTGAGCTTTGGGATGTTATGCAGTACCCTTTCATCACAATTACTCCCTGGTCGCACTCTGACCAGGTTCTATACATGTGAGGGTCTAATCAGATGGTTGAATAGAAAAAATTAGTTAAAATAATGTGTATTTTAAAAAATTAAATACACCTCAAGAAATAATGATACCAACGTCTTCGCATAAATAACCCAAGTGTTGGCATGCCGTATCAATCCAATAAGCACCCAACCTACCAATTCAACGTAAACTCCAGCGTGTGTGGATAAGGAAACTGGCTGGCTGGCATTGCTTGCCCGCCCCTGAACGCGCTTGCAACGCTCTTCTGTTATTGTCAGTTGTTTTTTATGGGATC
>CM042148.1:15808889-15823889 GCA_023376005.1 Doryteuthis pealeii
ACTATTGTTAGAAATTGGCTTATTCTGTTCAAGAAGCGGCAATCACCATATATATATTATTATATATTATATATATAATTTCTACAAGTCCAGAGTGATGGAAGAACAGTGAGGTGTGCAGGCCTGACTGGCTGGAAGCATGCAGATGTGGTTCTGCATACCGCGTGATTCCTGACCAACTTAACGTCAGCAACGTGCCTCTGCGAGGTTTGGGTGAAGGTGCAGCCCCTTGGCTAAACACTGTTCACACAGCCATTTGGGATTATCTACAAAAGGTGACCTAAACAAATGCCTGTCCACCTATCAAGCTGGCCAGAGACCAGCGCTTCGACGGATGTCCACATTAGCTAGGCGTAGACAAGGAATAAAACACAAAACAAGCTAAGAATAGCCACCTGGAATGTCTGGACACCTCCCGATCTGGACAGATTGGGAAACCCCAAACCATGTACTGGAATCATGACAGGGAAGTCTCTCGATAAGGGGCAGTCACCTATGATAGCTGTAAGAAGTCTGAGGTAAGGTGACTCGAGCCCTCCATTCTGAAGCGACACATGACGGACGCCATGGAAACATTTCCTATAAAGAAGTTTGACTTGGGGGGCAGCGCCTGCATGTCGAGGATCTCATGTGTGACTGGGTACATAAAAACAAGCTGGTTCCGTGGATCATCTGCGTGCTCACAACTGCTCACATCTGGACTACTTGTAGAAATGGCCTTATTCTGTCAAGAAGCGGCAATCACCATATATATATATATATATATATATATATATGATAAAAATGGTATAACTATACTGATGAGAGGTGATACCTCGAAACACGTGTCTATAGTTTACTCTCTCTCTCTCTCTCTCTCTCTCTCTCTCATATATATATATATATATATATATATATATATATAGGGTCAGGCAAAATGATTTGACACATTTGTAGGTTTAATAAAATGCAAATGCAGTAAAGAAACAAAAAAGTGTTTTTATTTTCGAAAAGTACATATAATGCCATTTTTTCATATAATGCCATAAATATATATAAATGGCATTATATGAAAAAAATGGCAGTATATGTACTTTTCGAAAATAAAAACACTTTATTGTTTCTTTACTGCATTTTCCTTTTATTTAACCTACACATGTGTCAGATCATTTTGCCTGACCCTGTATATATATATATATATATATATATATATATATATATAAAAGACAAGATTTTGCATTAATTATCCCGCAAGGTTTGATATCTGTTCTGAAATATTTTCAACCCACTTTTGCCATCTTTGTAGATTTTAACACGTTTCTATTGATTAAAAAAATACCGTGAAAAAAATTGAGCCATTATTTATTCTTTACACAAATTTTAATGAAACTTCAATGGCTTATACACTCATACGAGGTGATTATTTTCTTTGATTATTATGATCAACATTCCTTTAATTGTTGCGAAAAGTCATAATACTAATTGGCAATAAACTAAACAACCAAACAAACTTGTATTATTTGGAATTTTCGGTATTTATTGTTATGTACACAACGTTTCTGCCGATGTGCCCTCCATCTTTCTTCGGGTGTTTCTTCTCGAACTTAGCAAACTCAGGAACCTTCTTGGCGAACTCGGGAGCCTTCACGAAACTTCGAACCGAACCCTTTATTCAATCCACTGGAGTAGACTGTTCTCACTCCCTAACCATGTAAATTTAAAACAATTTTATTAACAATTGAGGATTGGGGATTAAGAATATTAAACAATTTTATTGTTAATTGAGGTTTAAATATAAATAAAATCATGGAGAATGTGACGTAAATAACTAAGGGAATTGTGACTTGAGCCGTAATATAGTTTCGTTTCCAGACAGAAAAAAAACACAATCTCCATTATAAAATAATCTTACTTAAAATAAACAAAAAAACAAAACAAAACAAAACAAAACAAAACAACCAAAAACAATTCCATTAAATCATTGGTAAAATAGTTTTAATTTTGTCTAAAACGAAATACAAGAAAAAAAGATTTAGATTGAAAATATCAAAATGAAAACAATTTACAGTTCCTTATTTTTTTTTCCTTTTCTTTCTTTTTTCTTTAATAAAGTCTTTTTTCTTTGCCTTTGTTTATTCTTTCCGTTTTAATGTCTCAAGAATATTCTTTAAATATTCTTAGTGCTGTTTTTGAAGAGAAAGAATTAATTTGATACCGTATTTTGCAAATATAAGAAGCCAGCTATAGCCAAAATTTCACGTTTCTTCTTAGCTCCATTCAAATTCAACAAAACTCGGGAAAAATGAATTAAACTTAATGTAATTTTTGCTGTATTATGAAGAGGGGCGAATTTTTAAAAATCACATGCAAAAATTATTCATTTTAAAGTCTTTAGAACAGAAGAATTTTATAAATTAGAATATTTCAAAACGGCGCATTGTTTGCCGTTTTATTTACTCTCTTGAAGATGTGCTTTTTTAATGTGATTTATTTCGTTGTTAAAATTAAGAAATTAATTTTTTGTATGTTGTATTTTTTGTATGTTGTTTTTTTTATGTATGCATTTTTGTATGTATGTTTAGGATCCGTTTTTCAGGAAAAAAATTAAAATAAGTGACACTACAATTTTGAATTTTTCACATAAAAAATTAAAGAAACGGTTAGGTGCTGTCGTATGAAAATTTTGGCCATACCTATAAGAAGCACTTTTTTCTTTCGAAGTCTAACCTACGAAATTAACTGGAGGTCCGGGTTCGTATCAAAACCTGGGATTTATGAATCTCCCTTAATGGGGCCCATTGCAGAATTTAAAAATTCATGTTCAATTTTGTTCTTCTTACACATTCCTTCCAAAATTTAAGATGCGTTCTGTGCGTCACCTCATTGTAGCAATACGAGGAAATGATAACGGGACGTATGTTCGACGTCCCCACCAGTGGGCTAGCTGTAACACGATATGTTTGGTCTACCACTTAGGGACAGTCTTGCCGAGATCACCATCTATCACCCACTCTAAGCGGAAGTGAGAGTGGGGGCATTCTAAGAACAGCAATATATATATATATATATATATATATATATATATATATATATATATATATATATATATTTGAAGGCAATTGACAATGCAATATGTGTTGAAAATTATATTTATTTACCTTTTTTTAAATTTAATTTAAGAATTAAAAAAAAAAGGTAAATAAATATAATTTTCAACACATATTGCATTGTCAATTGCCTTCAAAAATCTCTATATTACACATACGCACAATGCTTCAAACAAACTATAAAAAGACCTTTATATATATATATATATATCCTGAATTTAATGATTAGGTCTTTTGTTTTCCTTTTTTGGTAGCTGGTGTCGGTATTTAACCAAATCCTCCGCCACAGGAACCAACGACACAAGGTCAGATCTTAAAGGGAGTTTAACAGGTTTGAATTCAAAGTTTTCTTTCTCCTAGACCGGTTACCATACCAAGATCACTATATGTTCTACAATTTACCCATAGCTGGAGGGAGAATAGTACGATGCGTACCTTTATTAATTGTTTTAGTGCTGTGTGAAATGCACACGTCCTTGTTCAGGATTTGAATTTTACAAAGATTAAAGCGCCCAGTCCGTCCTACTATTTACCCATAGCTGAAGCAAACATAGTTTGATGCATACGTTGCCCAAGTATTTTAGCGCTATGGAAAATGCAAACAATCTTGTTCAGGATTTGAACTCGGTGGCTGGGGTGCGAGCAGACAAATGTTTCCTGTGAACCGAGAACGAGGTTCGCATCAAAGATACGAGAAGAGACAGTTCCTAAAAGAACAAAGAAAATCAACTCGCAAATGGTGTTCGTTTTATATTTTCTCCTGCTTCCACGGCCTCATAGGCTAAACCGAGAAAATTTAAAAACAGGTCTTAATACGTGTTTTATTCTTGGGCTTTTCCCTCCTCAGTCGACGATTAGCTCTCACCGACATAGTAGTCGTCGGAGACAAAGCTACCTCATCTTAAAATGTCTGAAATACGCACGTGATGTTCGTTTTTATACTTTCTCCTGCTTCTACGGCCTCAGAGGCTGAACGAAGAGAATTTAAAAACAGGTATTTACGCTTAATACGAGTTTTATTCTTGGGCTTTTCCCTCTTCAGTCGACGATTAGCTCTCACCGACATAGTAGTCGTCGGAGACAAAGCTACCTCATCTTAAATGCCTGTAATGCGCACGTGATGTTCGTTTTATATTTTCTCCTGGTTCTACGGCCTCAGAAGCTGAACGGAGAGAATTTTAAAACATGTCTTTACGCTTAAGACATGTTTTATTCTTGGGCTTTTCCCTCTTCAGTCGAGGATTAGCTCTCACCGACATAGTAGTCATCGGAGACAAAGCTGCCTCATCTTAAATGCCTGAATGGTGTTCGTTGCATATTTTCTCCTGCTTCCACGGCTTCAGACAACAAACCGAGAGAATGAAACAACCAGGTCTTAACGCTTTAGACATGTTTTGTTCATGTGCTTTTCTCTCCTCGGCCGTCGATTAACCATCACCGACATAGCAGTCGTCGGTGACAATGATACATCATTTTATACGCCCATGGCGTTAGTTGTATATATTTTTGTCTTGCTTCCACGGCCTCTGAGACTTGACAGAGAGAATAAAACAACTAGGACTTAAAGCTTTTTTAAGACGAGTTTTGTTCACGTGCTTTTCCCTCCTCAGCCCAATTGTTAGCCATTACCGACATAGCAGTTGTCGGTGACAATGCTACATCATCTTATATGCCCAAAATACAATGGTAAAAAGAAAAAAAATTAAAAATTAAATAATAAAAATGTTCCAAAATCCCCAAAGTTTCTTAATTCTTATTTAAAAAGAAAAGTAAGTTTTTTTTTGTTGTACCTTTTTTTTTTTTTTTCATTCTCCTATTAAAGCAGCGACTGAAAATTTCAAAGGTACTTTTCGAGTTTCTGTGACTGCATCGTCTTTCGAGTCAATTCCTTTACTTCCGGGAGCGTTTGCATTTACTGCAGACTTAGTTTCCCGGTCACTACAGTTCATTAAAGTCCTCTCTTGTGCCGGATATGACTTTTTAGATGACGTCACCAAACATTCAAACGCTGACTTCCGCTGTAACAGCTCTTCGGTTGTAATCAAACTTTTCTGGTTACTTTTCATAAAAGCGGGTTGTCTTTTGCTTGGACTGTACGACATCGACGCCATATTGTTGCTGCTGCTGTCACTGCTGGCAGAGTTAACTCCCTTGCCACTGTTACTGCCGGTACCACCATGCTGGAGTACTGTCGCGGGGAACTCTTTGATGCGCCCGCTGCTGTGGAGATTTAAGGCCAGCAATTGGTAGTCAAGAGATTTTTGTAAATTCTGAAGGTGGTTAGAAGAAGTGGTAGGTGATGAGGGTGGATTCGAGCTTGGTGATGATGCCGCAGAGGAACACGACAGATCAGCCGCCGTGGAACAGGGGAGAGCGGAGATGTGTAGCAAGGGAGGAGACGATGGAGATGGAGGCGGGGAAGTGGATGGGTGATGGAGGAATTGAGAAGGCGCTTGGGGTTCTGGTTGTAAGTGAAGTATCTGAAACGGGAAGGCCGTCGAGTAATGTCCCAGCACGTTGTGTCCGTTTATGGTTTGTGGGCAGTGCCCTATGGTAGCTGATGGAGAATTGGAACCCGCCGAGGCAAGTCTCGAGTGCATCCCAGACGCGAGTTGTTCTAT
Source organism: Doryteuthis pealeii (assembly GCA_023376005.1). Taxonomy (NCBI): domain Eukaryota; kingdom Metazoa; phylum Mollusca; class Cephalopoda; order Myopsida; family Loliginidae; genus Doryteuthis; species Doryteuthis pealeii. The sequence continues at coordinate 15,814,597 of CM042148.1, forward strand.
GGCTCGTTCGAGATTGCCCCCGCAACCCTGCCACACGAGTTCCAGAACGTTCGGGTTGAGCCTTGGGAAGATTCGTAGTAGGAATTCCTTGGGGTTATAGTTGCTCAAAGGATAGCGTGATTGTGTTGCCTCCGTGGGGAGGCTGTACAGATTCGTAGCGCCCATTGGGAAGTGAAAAGATCCATTGACCCCAAGAGAGGCTGAAGCGTTGGCTGCTGCTGCTGCTGCTGCTGCCGAAGCCGCAGCCGCCGCCGCTGCTGCTGCATTGCTTTTCGTTTTGGCCACAAACTCCGCTTGCCTTTCCCGCTCAAACATGACGACCTCCAGTTCTCTATCGGCGAAACAGCGACGTTTTCTCATGCGTTCGTTCATGTATGGCAGAACGTTACGCAGAGCTTCGGGCGGCGGAAGTGAATGCAAACGAGAACGATAACCTGGAAAGAAAATAGAAATAGCAAATAATATATTATTACAATCCTTCTTTTCTTTTCAAATAGATATAAGCTTCACACACTAAATAAATAAATCAATTCATATATAAAGAGCAGCTGGTATGTATGTACGTATGTATGTCCGGTGAAACTACGAAAATAAAACAACGGCAAATTAAATATATTATATATATATATATATATATATATAATATATATATATAATAATATATATTAGTTGATGCAAAATTCAGAAAGGCGAGACAGTGATATAACAAATAAAAAGTGCTAAATACCTTAGTAGAGAAAATTTATTGTAATACAGGTACAAGTAATAACCTACTCGAGTTTCACCATAAGGATCTTCAGGATCGACTGCAATTAATCAATATCTTGATTAATCCAATAGATTTAACCCTGAAGATCCTTATGCTGAAACTCGAGTAGGTTATTACTTGTACCTGTATTACAAGCAAAAAAAACAAAAAAACACTCCACATCACGTAAACACGCAAAGACGAGAATACAGTTAAAAAACGCACACATTTGACCATTTACACCATGTCATTTTCAAAGGAACCGTTTCGTTTACCTGATGAATTCTTTCAGCAGGAAACCATTGGTTGTAATATCGTTCCGAAATAAATAAATAAAAGCTAAAACTTTTATTTGTTACTTCATTGAACTATATATATATATATATATATATTTATATATATTATATATATATATATATTAAATATCAGCGGTTCTTGCTTTTTGTGAAAAATAATGAAGAGTTGATTTCATATTCGAATTAAGATATACATAGAAAATAGCATTGAAATTCAACTTAAAAATGTCCTGAATTTTTAAATTTCCAAAGTAAACAAATCAATACACCAGGATTTTCCCCACTCTACCTAGGCGACGCTGGGTAGCCGGTTCAAGTAAATAAATAGAGAAGTTACTTAGGCTAGACGGGCGATCGGAGAGGCCGTCGCCGATCAATCGGCTAACCACGTTAAGCCCTAACGCATATATCATTGGACCGATCCTATTGTCCTCATGACAGCTCCCAACCGTTTTTATCATATATGTGCTAGAAGGCTGTGGCTGAGGGTCTTAGTGTCCTGGGTATGACATTAAACTGCATCTAATGGTGAAGTTCCAATTCTGGGGAGTATGGGGTACCCCTTTATCGCCATCACTCCCAGGTCCACCCTGACCTGGATTGGAAGCACCTGCTAGGATCCCATCTATGGGTTAAATAGTAAGAAAATACTATACTTCTGTATAGTAGAAAATGAGTTAACAAAATTGTATTTAAAAATGGGTTCAAAAAAAGAATTTTCAATACCCATCAAGAAAGAATAAAACAAAGCGTCTTCGGTATAAAATAACCCAACAAGGGTTGACGTGCTGTAAAATACAAAAAAAAAGAAAGAAAGAAAAGAAGCAAGATGAGCTTGACAGTAAAAGACACACCTTGCTTTTTGCATTATCACCAGATGTGTAATGCACATTTCATTAAACTGATATCACAGAGATCTCTTGCCAGATATTTTTTGTAATCTTTTAGCATCAAATAAGTTTAAGCCTAAAGGATCATTTTCTTCTTCTTCTTCTTCTTCTTCTTCTTCTTTTCTTCTTCTTTCTTCTTCTTCTTCTTCGTCATCTAATATTATAACTGTATTTAAACCTAACCCTAGCCGTAACCCTAACCTAGCCCTAACCCTAACCTAAATTATAAAAGTAAATAAAAAGAAAAATCAATGTAATTTTAGATTTTTTCATGAATTTCTTCTTCTTCTTCTTCTTCTTTTCTTCTTCTTCTTCTTCTTCGTCTTCTTCTTCTTCTTCTTCATTCCTTTATTTAATCATCTTATTCTTCATTTAATTTTTCATCTCGCTTTATAATTCGTCTTTTTTTAAATTCTTTCTTCTCATTTTTCTCTAAAAAAACTCTTTTCTCTTTCTTTTAAAGCCTTCTTTTTCGTTCTCAAACGTTCATATGGCTTTCATTTACGCTTTTCTTTCCTTATAATCATCTTTCCTTTTCCTTCTTTCTTTTTTCTATTCTCTTTTCTCTCAATACTGTTCTTTTACTTATCCTATGTTTTAACTTTCTCCTCTTCCCCCACTTTCTTCTTCAAACTCAAATATTATTCATTCTCTTACTCGTTTTCATAATTTCTTCTTCTTTTCTTTCTTTCACTTCTCAAAATTTTTCAATGTCTTTCTTTCTTTCTTTTTCAATTCCTCTTACTTTCATTCTGTCCCCCCCCCTTGTTTTTCTTTCTCTTTATTTTCCTTTATTTGCACCTATCGAAAATCTCTATTTTCCTTCATCTCTTTCTTTCTTTCTTTTTTCCTTCTCCTTTTTTCTTTCTTCCTTTCTTTCTTTCATTCATTGTTTTTACCTTATATTTTATATTTTCTTTCTCATTTTTTCTTTCTTCCTTCTTTGTCTTGATTTCCATTACTAGATTTTTTATTCTCTTTCCCTCTTCTCTTTCTTTCTCCTCTTTTCTTTCATTCCCTCTTTCTCTCTAGTCTTTCTTTCTCGATACTTTCCCCTCTATCTCTTTCTTTCTCTCTCTTTCTATCTCCCTCTTTCTCTCTATGGTCTTTCTTTCTCGATATTTTCCCCTGTATCTCTTTCTTTCTATCTCTTTCTTTCTATTTCTCTCTTTTTCTCTATGTCTTTCTTTCTCGATATTTTCCCCTCTATCTCTTTCTTTCTATCTCTCTCTTTCTCTCTATGTCTTTCTTTCTCGATATTCACCCCTCTATCTCTTTCTTTCTCTCTATTTCTTTCTATCTTCCCCTTTCTCTCTACATCTTTCTTTCTCCCTTTTCATTTCTCAATATTTTTCATTTCTTCTTCTTCTTCTTCTTCTTCTTCTTCTTCTTCTTCTTCTTCTTCTGTTTTTACTGTCCCTGTTATTCTATCCCCTCTTTGTATCTCTTGTTGACGTAAGCTTGGCAGTGTGGCTCCCGGGTTTCTCTACGATTCAAACCGATGTTTACTTGCCATTTACGAGGAAAGGCACCGAACTCCGCTGGCAGGCATATCTGCCCTACTCCCACCAAGGAAAAGAAATCCCAATTTACAAAAATGGGACCCTCAAAATAAAACAGGTACGTGGGGGTAAAATGCATTGCTCGCCCTTAGATGAAAGAAAGATGTTACGTTTTTAGAGCTCTCGAAATTGCCTGTGTGTTTGTTTAGAACGATTGACGGACCGCTTGGAACACAAGAATGCGAGATTTGATATCAAAACAGTTCCATTGTAAATCCTTCGGGGGTATTGTGAATTTTATAAGTACCGCAAACGTATTTTCTTGTTGAAGGCGAAAATGTGAATGGTGATATCTGTTAGTCTCGCAATACCATGCATCTGTGTTTGGATCTGGTCTCTATACGCAGGCAGTGTAGGGGAGGGCAAGGGCCGATACAGTTGGAGACCAGGAGTTGCCAGAACCTGGTTGAAGATTCCAGGCGCCGATTTTGATTTCAAGACTATCCTTCTCCTATCCAACTCACAACTAAAAAGCAAAGAGCTCAGTCTGCCCTCTTATTTTTTTTCCTGGGGCTAGGGCAGGAAGGATTCATGCCTTCGATTCTATCATCATCATCATCATTATCATCAAGTCATGCTGACAGTCTGAATTCTAAGACTCTCTCTCTCTCTCTCTCTCTCTCACGCGCGCCGCACACACACACACAACACACACACACTCTCTCTCTCTCTCTCTCTCTCTCTCCTCATCCCTGTCGATTATCGCTCCTTGCAGGTCCACCGTACGCATCCCATGTCCGCACAGGGCTGATTGACGTAAGTTTTTGTTGGTTGGCGAACATTGTTGTATCCATGCGTAGGTTTCCTGCTGGAGGAGGTCACTAAAGAGTTCGTCCTTACTTCTCCAGCTGTGTCCAACATGCCTTGCTCGTCATTGGTGGTGTTCGTGATTAAAACAAACAAATCAATAATAGAAGACCAAAACAATCAATGAATCTGCGTGAGTAACGTTTTATGGTTATTTCCTATAAGTCTAACATAAACAAAGGAGAACCACTCTTGACTGATAAATTATTTATTTATTTATTGATCTACTATGAAAAAAGAAGACGGGTTTAGGGTTAGGGTTAGGGTTTAGGGTTAGGGGCGTAGTTTAATGGGAAAATAAATAAATAATTCATCAGTCAAGAGTGATTCCCCTTTGTTTATGTTGGACTTATAGGAAATAACCCTTTTTATTATGCCCCATCAACCCAGGCAACGCCGGATAACAGCTTCTAATATAAATAAAAGATAAGACAAATCCCGGGCAACACCGGAAAGCTCTCCTAGTTGAATATATACAACTGTTAAGGGCGACGTAAAACTGTCGAAAAGATTGTTGAAAAGAATGGTTGTGTGATAGGCGGTAAATAGTCTTACAGCTGATTTTGTGTTGATGTTACTTCCAGGATGTCTTTAAGGCAGCACACGGCATCCCTGTATAGTTCCCATTTATCCTTTTTCTCCAAGCGTTTGGAGGTGATTTTTATGAAATATTTTTGATACCTTTCATTTTTGTTTATAAAGGGGGTCCACAAGATTACACGAGATAGATCCTGAAATAGGGTCCGTAGACATTCCTCTAAAGTTTTAAGATCCCTAATCTATGTTGAGTTTCGTGTCAAAATTAGATATACTCATATAAGCAGTAACCTAATATCAACCCGTAGTTGATACTGGGACGCAGTCAACATATACTCTTCAAGAAGAGTAGGAAGCGCGTGGTGTAATGGTTAAAATCCTGGGAAATGGACTCGTCGACCCGAGTTCAAATCCTGGACGTGGCAATTATTTCACTTAGCGCTAATACCCTTGGGAAAGGTATGAATCCTACTCTCCTTCCAGCTATGGGTAAATAGTAGGGCAGACTGGGCTCTTTATCCTTGGTTAGGGAACCGGTCTAGGAGAAGGAAAACTCTGAATTCAAACCTGTTGTACTCCACTTAAGAAATTGACCTTGTGTCGCATCCTGCTCGTGCGGAGGGGTTGGTAAATATATATACTCTTCAAGATATACACCTCAAACACAGGGGAATCTAAAAAGATTTAAACATATTCATTTGACCCATAGATAGAAGTATAATAGGTTTTTTTTCTGGATTTTACGGCATGTCAACCCTTGTTGGGTTATTTTATGCCGAAATCGTTTTGCTCTATTAATGCTTGAATGGTATTCAATTTCTTTAAACTCAATTTTTAAAACACATTTTAACTCGTAGTACCTAACAGGTACTACCACTCCCAGGGTTCCATCTATGGGTTAGATAGAAAAATATGAGTTTAAAAAATGTGTTTAAAAAATTGAGTTTGAATAAAATTGAATACTCATCAAGAATGAATAAAACAGAATGTCTTCGGCATAAAATAACCCAACCGGGGTTGACAAAAATGCTCGGTTGGCGAAGGGTGGAGGTGTAAATTTAATAGATTGTTAGATTCTGTTAGACCAGGTTTATGGAACAAAGATAAAAAGGATCGGATTCTAAAAATAGACAAAGCCAGACTGACCCACGCCAAAATTCAAAACTCCCGCGAACTAACAGACATTCGGAAAAGGGAGTGAAGGGAGATAGCAGCAGGACGAGCAAAAAGGCAGTGGCCAGCGAACGGACAAGTCACGAATACCAATCCTGCTTGAACAGGGTGAACAAAATACAAGTAATCTTTCACACTAATAAGAATTTATAAAAAGGGAAACTACGAAAATGAAAACAATTAACGAATAGAGTAAATTTATATAGACATTCACTATCACCAGATTTTGATTTTTGAGCAAAAGTAAAGAAGATTTTATTTATAAGTGTGAACATAAAATTCAAATAGTAACAGCATGTTTTGTTTTTTTTTTTGTTTTTTTTTTTGCATTTAATATTTCAAATAGGAGACATTAATTTTTCTTTTCAGAATGTCTGTGAACTTTTTTTCTTTGGCGTCCCACTAAGCCGGGGCAACGTAAGGTCTTTTTTTATGTAGGGATTTTGATGGGACATCCTGTGAGGACCCAACTCACAATTCAGTAATGATGGATCTGCGAGACTAATTTTTTGCTCACCCCTTCTACTAAGGGCGACGCCGGGTAACCGCTTCTAATAACAATTTTGTTACGACTCAAACTTCTTCGTTATTACTTCTGCTGTTTTGCTTGTTTCTTTAATGTTACTTGACTCCAACCAACACACAACAAAATAATTGAGAATACTTACTGGTCAAAATCTCTCTCGATAGTGTGTGTTGCTGTAAGTTGCGAAGATTGCGTTGTAACAATTTCCGTTGCTGCAAAATCGATGCCGCATTCTTCACTTTGGATTTTAGGTTGCTGCTAACCTCCGTCGCTTGATGTCTACAACGAAAGAATACAGAATTCATAAAGAAGTCACCTTTAAATTGGCTTTTTAAAAAAAGATCCTAATGTCTCGGGCCGATCTGTTTTTCGCTATTGACTATACAAGGCCAGTCTAGTATTATTTGGATTATACAGTCTATTGTCCTCATCGTTATTGTTATTTCTACAACGTTTCGGCCGATGTGCCCTCCAGTCCCCTTACTTGTCAGTTATTTCTTGTCGAACTCGGGAGCCTTTGCTAACTCGGGAACCTTCTTTTCGAAAACAATAAAGATGAGGACAATCGCCCGAATAATCCAAATCTTATTATAATGGAGATTGTGGGTTTGTCTATCTGTAACCGAAACTATATTACTATACAAGTCACAATTCCTTTAGTTATTTACATCATATTCTCCATGATTTTATTTTTATCTAAACCTGAATTATTAATAAAATTGTTTTATATTACTTACACTGTTGACCATATCTACATACTAATAACATGCAATTGTATTTATATATACAATAAAATAGAGGTTTACAGTATGAATGGGAAGGTTAATTTGCATATTGATCTTAAAAAATTGATTTTAATAAATATATGCTTAGTATTATTGATTTCTAATTGTTTTGTTTTATCTTATTGAATATGAGCAAAAATCTCTTCAATAAATCTTAAAAGAAATCCCTTAACAAGAAGAAATAACTGTAATATTATTATTTACTTCCTATTTTAACTAAACAGTTTAAATTATGAAAATTTACCAATGAAAGACGGGAGTAACGGAAAATGATGGAAGTGTTAGTTTCAAAGTTGTTCTATTTTTCAATCATACCCCCTCTGTTCAAAATCTTTTTATCTACATTCTTATTCAGTTTTATTAGCCTTTCTAATCTAATATCATATTTTATTATAAAATTTAACTAAAATACTTGCACCCGGAGTGTGCATATATTTGCTAGTAGTACTAATTATCAAGCCTAATCTAAAAAAAAATTCAGAGAAAAAGTCCAGTCTAGTAAGCAAGGTATCGTTAGCAAGCTATTCTCGTTGATCGATTACTAAATAATACCGAGTACATTCCCCCAAATCTGCTCCATAATTGCGACCTTGTGTCACATCCTACGCATAGCAAATGGACTCGGTTGTAAAAAGGGAGTTCCATTTTGGAGAAATGGTTAACAAGCTAGTATCACATATCTACTACTACTGAATAGCGAGTTCGATCCTCTCTGGATGCTCCATTCTTGCAACCTTGAGTCACATCATACCCGTGGGTAACGGGTTGGTTATGTCAAGACATCCCATTATGGCGTAATGGTTAGCAAGCTAGTCTCGTAAATCCATTACTGCCGAATAGTGAGTTCCATCCATGCTAGATACACCAACATTTTTTTATTGTCCAATTAATTACAATTCAAATTTATTTCCTACAAATTTTTTCAATGTCCATAAAGTAGATCCATCACTGTACCTCTGAAAGCAATAACAAAAACCTTAGATTATATATATATATATATATATATATATATATATATATATATATATATCATTTTAAAATATTTTAAAAATATAATCCTAAACACATGGGTGGTCTTAAATTTTAAAATATTTAAAAAAATTATCACCACTTGAGTGGTTGGAAATATATATCATTTTAAGATATTCTAAAAAATGTAACCCAAAACACAAGAGTGATTTGAAACAATTTTATTTTTCTAAAGATTAGTTCTTAATTGCCTGTTGAGTTCCAGTGATGAAAAAATGTGTTTGCTTAATTCATTTCCTTTTTTACCCAATAAAAACTCTAAGAATAAAAAATGTGTCCTTATTTTTATGTCGCGTATTAATTCAAATGAAAAATATTCGTTTATTCTATAAATAGTTTACTTATTTTCATATAATCTTTTTGAGTCACACTAATAAAAAAAATAATATATTTTCTTTTAGAAAATTTGAAAAGTATTCGTTGAAGAAAACAGTTTTTTAAGTTATCGATAAACAAAGATTTCGTTATTTTTTTTTTTTGTTATATTTTCTTTTTTTTTTTTTTTTTGGTAGGTACAACAAAAAGAATCTAAGAAATAAACATGTGTCCTTAAAGTATAAAGTATAAAGCTATATATTATATTAAAATATGAAGCTAAGAATTACAAATTTTAATTATTTTACGTATTACAATTACTTTGGTTTGCATTTAAAATACTATTTTAAAAAAGCGTGTAAAATATGTTCATGATTTTTTTTTAATTTCTAAAAGATTAGGATTTTCTTTTTACAATTAGTACTAAATTACCAAGAAATAATTTCTCAAAAAGCATTAAATTCCAATTTTGCCTATGAAATATGTGGGATATTTAAACATGATGGGTCTTAAGAAGAACGAGCTTTTTGTACTTATGAAGATATGTGAAGAGTTCTCCTGGTCGATTGATTTTTGTTTATTAAATTATATCAGTGGTCAATAATATCTCTTTTTAGAGCTGTAA
>CM042148.1:15831389-15836389 GCA_023376005.1 Doryteuthis pealeii
TAGCACGGATTAGGTAATGATCTGTGTGGCAAAGTAGGGAGCTGACGGTAGGTGTTGCGCTCCACCTTAGCAAAACAATTCCCAATCGTCAGTAATGGAGTAAGCCAACGGTTTAGCTTAGTAGGAGCAGGTTAGGCTCCGTCGTTAGAGCATCCACCTTGGAATCACAAGGTTCCGAGCTCGATACCGTATCTCGCCAACTCACCGCATAAGTAGCACAACCTTTATATGTGGTGAGCTGATGGTCGGTGCGGCACTCCACCTTAGCAAAATAGTCTCCCTGGTCTAGCGCTAGGGAAAAGGGGATAGGCTCCCCCGCTGTACGGCTGATACCAACAATATGCTGCTCCACCAACTTTACTTACTTAATGCTCAATCAAGTCATTTTATAAGACTCAGTTTGCTTACAGTGTCTGCTGTTGGAGGCGCGTGTTGTAATGGTTAGAGTTGTTGGAAATGGGCTCATCGACCCGAGTTCAAATCCTGGACGAGGCTGTCTACATCTGACAACGCGCTAATACCTTTGGGAAAGGTATGCATCCACTTGCTCTCCTTCCTATGGGTAAATAGCAGGATATACTGGACTCTTTAACCTTGGTTAGGCAATCAGTCTAAGAGAAGGAAAAATCTGAATTCAAACCTGTTAAATTCCGCCTAAAATGACCTTGTGCCATATCCTGCTCGTGTGGAGGGTTTGGTAAATATGTACAGTGTCTGCTGTTGTTTAAGTGGTCATCCAATTAAGTATTGAACAGACCCATCGCTTTATAAATTCGGTGATCTAGCAGGAACCAGTGGTTTCAGTGTGGCTTGACAGTAATCTATACATATATAAAGGGCAGTTGTGTGTATATTTTTGTCCGGAGGAAACTTCGAAAATAAATCAATTAACGACAAAGTAAATATACATACACATTAAATATCACCAGGGCTTGGTTTTTGAGCAAAAATAATAGAGATTTGATTTATATTCGTGAAGATAATTAAACAATAAAATTCAAATGATAACTGCATGGACTTTTATTTCATTTAATATTTTAGATAGTAGACATTAACATTTCTTTTCAGATTAGCTGGATCAATGCAAGGTCTATTTTTTTCTTTTTTTTTACATTGGGATTTAAATGGGGCATCCCACGAGGATTCAACTCATGATTCAGTAATAATGGATCTGCGGGACTAACTTATAAAAAAAACCTCTACTCAGGCAACGCCGGGTAGCCACTGCTAGTTGATAGATAAATGTATACGCATATAAATTACATGAAAAATTTGAATGAGTGCAGGTAAAATTAACAAATATGATCAATTTTGATTGGTAGAAAGATTTGCTGATTGAGATAGAGATATGGTTTGGTTCATTTTGTTTTACGGCATATCAACACTTTCGGGTCATTTAATGCCAAATCAAGTCATTTTGATAAACAAAGGACTTTGATTGTTTACAGTACCTGCTGTTACTTAATTGATTCCCCAATAAAGTACTGTTGGGGCACGTGATCTAATGGTTAGAGTCATAGGAAATAGACTTGTCGACCCAATTTCAAATCCTGGACGAAGCTACAGTACACATAGCGGTAATATCCTGGGAAAGGTATGAATCCAAATACTCTCCCTCCATCTATGGGTAAATAGTGGGGCAGACGGGGCTCTTTAACCTTGGTTAGGCAATAAGTCTGGGAGAAGGAAACTTCTAAATTCAAACCTGTTGAACTCAGCTTGAGGTGGTCACTACTAGAATAGGCTCAGTCCTAATTAGTAATATATTTCACTAATTTAATTTTAAAAAAAATTAATTTATAATTTAATTTGAACAGTCTCATCACTGTTAAACTTTAGTGATCTAGCGGGAACCAATATTTTCCGTGTGAACAAGAAGTAGGTGTTTGCCCAACCCGTTCATAACGTATAGGATGTGATACAAGGTCGCAAGTATGGGGCATCCAGCGGAGATCGAACCAGCTACTCAGTAATAATGGATCTACGTGACTAGCTTGCATACCATTACCCCACGAAGCGACACCCAAATTTAAAAATAAATATTTCAAATTATTCTTTAAATTTATAGATACTTTTAAGACTTTGGGAAATGATTTACGAAATGTGCTGAAATCTGAGAAGAATATTTGGAATAGAGTACACGCTTCATAGCTCTGGCGCATTTGCATCTTCGTTGGGCCCAGAACTTTACAGCAACCCTCTTAAATATAAGGGAGAGAGCAATAGATGGTTTAAAAGATATATAGATAGATTGTACGTGTGCTTGTGTATGTGCTTCTCTACCTTCTTCCCCCTCTCTCTCTGCTTCTCTCTGTCTCTGTCTGCGTTTCTGTCTCTGTTCTCTCTGTGTCTGTATCTTTCTCTGTTAGACGTAAGAGATAGCAACTGAAATGTATTTGATTCCGATACAATTTTAATCCAACCGGCTTCACCAAGCGTGACGCTTAAACAATGAACCATGCTATTTCAGAGAGTAAGCCAATACCCTAAAAGAAGTAACAAAATGTTGGGGTGCGAATAAGGAAAAACAAATCCGTGATCTCCACCCCCAAGTCACCCCGCTGGTCAACCCGGCGCCACCCTTTGTTCCCTGAATATTGATTGAAGAGAAAGCACTAGTACCTTTGCAAAACAGAATTGTTAACTCCATTTAGCACGACAATTAGGAACAACAATCTCTGACCCAAAGTCTCTTAACTCTGGGGGGATAGGCTGTTAGCTACGCCTCGGTGGTTTTTAGAAAACATGCATAAATTTAAAGAAATGGAGTATCAACTGCTGTTGGCAGGATTTGAACCTGGCTTGCTTATTTCATCTTAACGTTGCTAACAATTCCCAACCTATATATCCGGTAAGGAAGCGCGTGGTGTAATGGTTAAAGTCATGGGAAATGGATTCGCCTCCCCGAGTTCAAATCCTGGGTGTGGTAATTGCATTTCACTTAGCGCTAATACCCTTGGGAAAGGTATGAATCCTACTCTCCCTCCAGCTATGGATAAATAGTAGGGCAGACTGGGATCTTTAATCTTGGTTAGGCAACTGGTCTAGGAGAAGGGAAAAAAATCTGCCCTATTCAGAATTTGAACATAGCACGAGTCCGAGAAGGTTCCCGAGTCCGACAAGAAATACATGAAGAAGGCCGGAGGGCATATCGGCCGAAACGTTGTATAGATAACAATAAAGATGAGGACAATAGTCCGAATAACGCAGATAATACTAGATGATGCTGTTTGCATTTCATATGGTGCTAATACCCTTTGGAAAGGTATGAATCCAATTCCCCCTCCATGGGTAAATAGCAGGGCAGACTTGGCTCTTTAACCATCGCTAGGTAACTAGTCTAAGAGAAGGAACACTCTGAATTAAAACCTGTTGAACTCCGCTTAAGAAATTGACCTTGTGTCTCATCCTGCTCGTGTGGAGAGGTTGGTAATATATATATATATATAATATATATATATATATATATATATATATATATCCGGTAAGGGGCGGGGTGTAATGGTTACCGTCGTGTTAATCTCATTTCATTTTTCAGGAACACCGATAGTAGTAGGATTGGGGCACTTTCTACTCGCATTAATCCCGAAATGGGTTAAAGAGAGGCTCCTTAGCCTTGGTCGGTAACCCATCTAAGTCAAGGAAAAGTCCGACACAAAACCTCTGCTGCCTTTCAACAAAAGACTAGGGAAGTTAACCCCGAAAACAAAACAGGAGCCGGAGTCCCTAAGGTGGTGTGATGCTGAGATCCAGTGCTACCCATCAACGCCTGTGACACTACCGTTGCCAAACTGTATTGGTTCCTTACCTTTCCTTTGGATCACAGCTGCAGTGTAGAGCAGGGGGATTTGCTGCATGGACAACAGCCTGGGCGAGTTCATAAGGAGGATGTCCTTATGAACTCGCCCAGGCTATGTAGTTAAAAGAATCCACTTTGACACTACTCCATCGTCTCTCGTAGACGTACGGCTGCCAAAAACATAGAATAAACCTTAAGTCAGGCTCCTTAGACCTCTCGGCCATTCTGACAACTGCTACTATCGTAGGGAAATGGACACGGGGCGAGTTCAAATCCTGGACGAGGCCGTTTGCATTTTTACATAGTGCTAATACAATTGAGATAGGAATGAATAAAACTATTCTCCCTCCAGCTATGGGTAAATAGTGGGGCACATTGGGTTCTTTAACATTTGGTTAGACAACTAGTCTAGAACGAAAACTTTGAATTCAAACCTGTTAAACATAGCTTAAGAAATTGACTTTGAGGCACATCCAACACGTGCGGTCGGGTTGGTAGATATAGATTCTGCCAGTAAAACACACACACACCTACCACACACACACACACACACACATGTATATATATATAATTCTTTCTATATACTAGCAGATATATGCACCCTCCGGGTGCAAGTATTTAAGTTTAATGTAATAAAATATTATATTAAATTAGAAAGGCTAATGAAACTAAATAAGAATACTGATAAAAAGATTTGAAACAGAGGGAGTATAATCGAAAAATAGAACAACTGAAACTTACTCTTCCATCACTCTCGTCTTTCATTGTTATTTTTTCTAATTTAAGTATTTAGTTAAAAGAGGAAGTAAAGAATAAAATGACAGTTATTTTTTCTTGTTAATGGATTTCATTTAAGATTCATTGAAGAGATTTTTCATTATATTCATTAGAATAAAACCAAGCAGTTAGAAATCAATAATACTAAGCATATATTTAATAAAATCACATTTTTAATATCAATATGCAAATTAGCCTTCCCGTTCACACTGTAAACCACTATTTTGTTGTATATATAAATATAATTGCATGTTGTCAGTATGTAGACATGGTTAATAATGTAAATCAATTTTATTAATAATTGAGGTTTAAATAAAAATACAATCATGGAAAATGTGATGTCAATAACTAAGGAAATAGTGATATGAGTAGTAATATAGTTTCGGTTACAGACAGAAAAGCACACAATCTCCATTATAATAAG
>CM042148.1:15848889-15871389 GCA_023376005.1 Doryteuthis pealeii
GAACACTGCACTGCTACAATCTGCCAGAATACTCAGAAGAGTCCTGGAGACCTGAGGAGACTTGCTGTCACTCAGATTCCAGTGAAAGACCATCAGCTAATGCTGATGTGAAAACTCAAAAGGAGTAAATAATAATAATATTAAAAGTAAATTTGGCGGAGAAACCTATTGTCGGTATCAGCCAGACAGCGAGGGAGTCTATCACCTTTTCGCTCGCCCTAGACCGGGGAAATTTTTTGCTGGGGTGCAGCGCCACACCTACCGTTAGCTTCCCACTTTAGCGCACAGATCAGATTATCCAATCTGGGCTACTCATGCGCTGGGCGATTCCTAGGCTGGTGCTCTACCAACTGAGCTGGCGGGGGGGGGGGGATAAGAGGGTTCATACCTTTCCCAAAGGTAACAATCCGAAAGGTAACGTAATAGTGAGACTGGAGTTCGAACTCGCTTATATCGCTTATTGATATATCAACATCGAAATTTTCATTAAATTCGGTTAATTCCATGATTTTGCCGACCTTCATCAGAGTGATGAAGGTCGGCGAAATCTGTGTACGGAACATTTTATGCATTTTTCCTATTATTATTATCATCATCATTTCAACTCCATCTGATTATTTTAATAATAATAATAACGTAAATCCGTATACATTTTGATAAACAGACCGAAACACATGTGTAAGTGATATCGATTAAAAGTGATATCGATAAAATTCATTTTTATCCATCTACATTTCTTTTCTTTACTTATTTTTTCCTCATATATATATATATATATATATAATATATATATATATATATATATATATATATCCTTAGGAATTAATGAAAAATAAAAAAATAAAAAAACATTCTCTCAAGGGAAAATAAATTTTTTATGGGAAAAAATATTTTTACTGGACTCTTTTGAAGCATTAATATATATGAAGATATTGGAAAATTTAAAATTTAAAAATTAAAACATACTAGAATTAAATGGATATCTTACCTTTATAATATATATATATATATATATATATATATATATATATATCATAAAGGTAACATATTATTTTAATTCTAGTATGTTTTTAATTTACACACACACACACACACACACACACACACACACACATATATATATATATATATATATGTGTGTGTGTGTGTGTGTGTGTGTGTGGTAAAGAATAGATGGAAAATTTTCAAATAAAACACTGAAGAAGTCGTACTCAAGGCATGACGAAATATATCTCCGTCATCTACTTGTTTGAGTTGGTCTTTGTACACATTTTCCCTCTGTTCTTTACCACATTCTGTCGGATTTACTCCAATCCTCCTATTCTCATAATATATATATATATAATATATATATATATATATACTTACTTAGATGGTCGTCCCATCGTTGTACAAGGTTAGGAAGCTAGTCTCGTAGATCCATTACAAATGAATAGCGACTTCAATTCCCACTTAGTGTCGCATACCTAATGTTACACCCTACATGTGGCGAACGAATTGGGTTATTGCCTACTCCTAGTCTTACCTACAATATTTGAATTTTAACCTTACAAAATGATTACCGTATTTTTCGGACTATAATGCGCACTTAAAATTCTTATATTTGCTAAAAAATCGGCAGTGCGCCCTATAATCCGGTGCGCCTTATGTATGAATCCTGGTTGTGTTTAGGCCTTGTGACCTCGAACAGCAATGAGACTGACTCAGAGGATGACGAAAGGGATTCAGGTTTGGTTGATGCCGCCATCGCCCAAGTGTTAAACCCCGACACTGAAGATGAAGAATTTTACGGATTTGTAGAAGAGGAATGATTGAAAGAATTAGCGTATTTTTCTGTTCTTTGTGTGTTACAAGTGAACAATATTGATAGTTATTCTTAGTGACTTGAATAAATCTGACCCATCCAACTGCTTTGTTCTGCTTTATGCGCCTTATACTCCGTACACTGATACTGTGTCTTATAATCCGGTGCGCCTTATATATGAAAATAGATCCGTTCACTGATACTGGGCCTTATACTCCGGTGCGCCTTATATATGAAAATAGACCCGTAGACTGATACTGTGTCTTATACTCCGGTGCGCCTTATATATGAAATAGATCCGTTCACTGATACTGTGTCTTATACCGGTGCGCCTTATATATGAAAATAGATCCGTTAACTGATACTGTGTCTTATAATCCGGTGCGCCTTATATATATGAAAATAGATCCGTTCACTGATACTGTGTCTTATACTCCGGTGCGCCTTATATATGAAAATAGATCCGTACACTGATACTGTGTTATAATCCGGTGCGCCTTATATATGAAAATAGATCCGTTCACTGATACTGTGTCTTATAATCCGGTGCGCCTTATATATGAAAATAGATCCGTACACTGATACTGTGTCTTATACTCCGGTGCGCCTTATATATGAAAATAGACCCGTTCACTGATACTGCGTTTTATAATCCGGTGCGCCTTATCGTTCGAAAAATGCGGTACCCAATTTTTGGATTGGAAAATGATGGATCTATATACGGGTATATATTGTAATTGTTTAATATAAGAGTGGCAAATGTCTTACAAAATGATTACCCAATTTTTGGGATTAGAAATGATAGACCTATATATGGGTATATGGAAGCGTGGTGTAATGGTTAAAGTCATGGGAAATGGACTCGTCGACCCGAGTTCAAATCCTGGATGTGGTAATTGCATTTCACTTAGCGCTAATACCCTTGGGAAAGGTATGAATCTTACTCTCCCTCTAGCTATGGATAAATTGTAGAACAGACTGGGCTCTTTAACCTTGGTTAGGCAACCGGTCTAGGAGAAGGAAAACTCTGAATTCAAACCTGTTAAACTCCGCTTAAGAAATTGACCTTATGTCACATCCTGCTCGTGCGGAGGGGTTGGTATATATATATATATATATATTGTTAAATTTTCTAGAAGACTTACAATGCACCTTACAGAAAATAGCTCAATAGCCCAACACCTAAAATCACACTCATGTCCCAACAATAAATTCCGGAAAATACTTAATGATAACACTACCATTATAGAAACACAATCATGTAAACAACGATTAAAAATCTTAGAAGCACTTCATATTAGACACAAAAATCCAAAACTAAACAAAATAAACTTTGATAATAGCACCAACATTCTAAAATGCCTATAATTACTATAAAATTATAATAGCAAAAAAAAAAAATAATAATAATGAATAATAATAAAAATAATAACAACAACAACAATAATAAACACAACCTATATAAATGGTAAATGGAATATCCCATTGTTGTACGGTTAAAAATACCTTAAAGATGGCCCGCGATAGGGCAAAAAGTCCTCGGTCTATGACATATGGCGAATACATCAGCCAATTCTCGCCAGATATTACAAAAATAATCCGGCAATATGAAAAAACAAAGGACAAGACTTGCAGACAGAAAATGGCTGCATTATTTAACAATATATGCCTACAAGAAAAAATGCTGCCTAAATACACACACACACACACACACACACACACACACACATATATATATATATATATATAGTGTGAACAAAAATTATTAAGACAATCAGGAATATTTCTTGTATGTTGTTTATCTCAACTAGTTTCGACCTTCGGTCATCTTCAGGAAAAATTTCTTATTTGAAGAAATTGTTGATACATTATTAGAAAGGGAGCATTATAGAAGAGTTATAAATGTTCAAGTGTTATAGTGGGTTTAACATGCTGTTAAAATCCGGGTAGGCAAGTGTGTTTGATAGTAGCATGTTCATTCGTTCCGTGAAGAACCTCTATGAGGTAGTTTGTTTTTTTAGATGCTCTTATATATGTGAGGGAGGGGTTCATGGGCGTTGTGTTTATGACTGTATGTGTATACATGTATATGACTGTATGTGTATACATGTATATGTATGTGTGTGTTTACATATACTGTGTAGGTGTGGGCGCGTGTCTGTATCACGGTACTGTGCGTGTGACTTCTAGATTTTTAATTGGGTCAGGAGTGGCTTGTTTGATGTTTGATGTGTGGTGGTCAGTGTTTGTTTATTTTGGTGACCTCGGCCACCCTCGTAGGTGTAGACAGGTTTATTATCCACTGTTAAAGGGGACTTGTTTTATGATTAAAGCCGTATATATATATATATATATATATATATATATATATATATATATACGGGTATATATTGCAATTGTTTATTACAAGAATGGTAAATGTCTACTTACCTTCTTAGGGCAACTTGAGCGGCCATGACTCTTTGGCGTTCAACAACGAGAAGGCAATTTGCACACTGGCAATCCCGCCACCGGCAGTATCTCTTGTGTCCTTTGAGGCAGGAGACGACCCCATGATTTCGACATCGTGCGCACTTCGGGGTGCGCAAAAGCCTCCGCACTGACGCAGCCGTGGACGTTTGTTGATTGGCTGATGATGATGATGACGACATTTGATTTTGTTTTTTCAATTTGACGGTCTGGTCTGTGCCAGGGGACATTATCTTTGGACTGGATGAGCAAGAAGAAGGTGATGATGATGAGGAGGAGGTCGACGATGACGACGAAGATGACGAGGATGATGCTGTCGATGACATATGGTGGTGGTGGTGGCTTATGGTCCCCACTGATTTGCTGTTTATACCGGATGTGCAGTCAGCGGCCATTTTGAAAAGACCTGAGTTTGACAAAAAAAAAGAACATTTATGAAAATAGGTAAATAAATATGTAGTGAACAGTTCTGATAAAAAACATGCTACTTATATCGAGAATAATAATAATAATAATAATAATAATAATAATAATAATAATAATAATAGCTAGACGAGAATACAAAACCACGACTGGGAAGGTGATCCACTGGGAATTATGTAAAAAATTAATTTTTGACCATGAAAAAAATGGTATATGCATAAACCAGAATCTGTTCTTGAGAAAACGCATAAAATTCTCTGGGACTTTGAAATAAAAACGGATCACCTTATCCCAGCAAGAAGACCAGACCTAGTGTTGATAAACAAAAAAGAAAGAACTTGTCAACTGGTGGATTTTGCAGTGCCAGCAGATCACAGGGTGAAGCTAAAGGAAAATGAAAAAATGGACAAATACCTGGACCTTGCCAGAGAACTAAAAAAGTTATGGAATATGAAAGTGAAAGTTATACCAATTGTAATTGGTGCACTTGGAACAGTCCAAAAGGATTGGAAAAGGGTCTGGAATGTTTGGAAATCAGAGAAATGGTTGAAACCATTCAGAACACTGCACTGTTGCAATCTGCCAGAATACTCAGAAGAGTCCTGGAGACCTGAGGAGACTTGCTGTCACTCAGACTCCAGTGAAAGACCATCAGCTAATGCTGATGTGAAAACTCAAAAAGAGCAAATAATAATAATAAACAGTAAATGTAGACAGAGAGGTGACAGAGATGAACCACGTATTAAGCGAATGTAGCCAACTAGCACAACGGGAATACAAAGCTAGGCATGATTGGCTTGGAAAGGTAATCCAATGGTAATTATGCAAAAAACTGAATTTTGACCATATAACATGTATATGCATAAACCAGAATCTGTTCTTGAGAATGGAACGTATAAAATTCTCTGGGACTTTGAGATAAAGACGGATCACCTTATCCCAGACATAGTATTGATAAAAAAAGAGAACTTGTCAATTGGTGGACTTTGCGGTTCCTGCAGATCATAGGGTGTAGATGAAGGAAAACGAAAAGATGGACAAATACCTGGACCTTGCCAGAGAATAGAAAAATCTGTGGAATATGAGGGTTAAAGTGATACCACTTGTAGTTGCTGCCTTGGAACGGCCCCAAAAAGCTTGGGGAAAAATTGGGGGATCTGGAAATCAGAGGAAGAATTGAGACCATCCAGACTACTGTACTGCTGCTAGAATACTCAGATGAGTCCTGGAGACATGAGGAAACACGTTGTCACTCAAACTCCAGTGAAAGCTGGTGTGAAAAACTAATAATAATAATAATAATAATATAATAATAATAATAATAATAAACTCAAGAGATAAAAGGAATCTCTCAAAATTTTAGCACGAAACAATGTCATCAGAAGAAAAAAACTATATCAAAGCGAAAATAGATAAGACGCAACATAATAGCAAGTGTATAATGTGCCGAAACAAAGAAGAAACGTTTAATCATATAATGAGTGAATGCAGCAAACTAGTACAAAGGAAGTACAATACTAGGTATGACTGTGCGGGAAAAGTTGAGCAAGAAATTAAATTTTCAATATACTACTAAATTGTATATGCACAAACCGGAATCTGTCTTAGAGAATGAGATGCATAGAATTCCCTAGGACTTTGAGATACAGACAGACCACCTAATCCGGTCCAGAAGACCAGACCAAGTCTTAATTAAGATAACTTTGCATCTAGTGGATTTTGAATAATGAATAAAATGAATAAATAAAAAAAAATCCCTCTCCCCCTCCCCCCAAAAAAACTGAACCCCAAAACAAAACAAAAAAAAAACAAAAAAAAAACAACAAACAAACAAACGAAAAGATAGACAAATGCTTGGATATTGCCAGAGAACTGGGCCCCACGCGACCCCGACCCCCCCAAAAAAAAAACAAAAAAAAAACTGTGGAACAATTAGTATTACCAATTGCTATTAGTGCATTTGGAACGGTCCACAAAATTTTATAAAACAGACTAGAGGAATTGGAAATCAGAAGAAGAATTGAGAACATCCAAACAATAGCATTCTTTTACAACTCCCATCTAGCTTATTCTCTAGGGTCCAAGTTATTAGGGTCCAAGTGGTGTATCCATACAGTAATACTGACACGGCTTGGAACAATTGTCACTTTAACTCATCAGTGAGATCAGATATCCATATTGATAATCTATCTACAGCAGACCATGCCTATCCTATAGTAATTTTATAATTACTGAAACTAATACAAATCAAGTGTTTTAAAATGCAAGCATGAATAAATATTATTGCATTAAATGTGCATTTCTTAAAATTGATATACAATTTTTGTAACAAAATGTGCATGTAATAATATAAACTTATGTGTAAATTTTTGTTCATGTTCTGCGACTCTCAAACATTTGAGCTTTTTTTTCTTCGTTTGTGGGTCTCATAGTAAGCAAGCTTAGACACCCTAGGTGTATGGTATCACCTACGAACTTAATGCTCTATCCATTGTTGATTTATTGTTGATCTATTGTTGAAAGCATCTATCCATTGTTGATCTACTGAAAGCATCGGTTTGAAGCAGGTGTTTGTCAAACCATAAAACTACTTGGATAATGAAAGATACAAGGCATAATGTACAAGGATAAACGAACTTCTCAAACAAAAATTGGAAAGAAAACTTAGAAGGAAATTCGGGTCCCTAAAGAACTAACTCTAGAAAATCAAGTACAATATTTGGACATTGGTTACGGTCTGTTGACCAGGAATTAAAAACCTTCAGTTTTTTTTTGTTTTCTTTTTCACAAGAGATATACAGGAACTGGCTGACACTTCAGGTCAACAAATGTAAAAGCAGTGTATATAGTATTATATCAAATCGATTAAAACACCAAAAGCAGAAGATATTACTGCCCCAATCCCCAAGGGTTGAGCATTTTAGGGGGGGGATTTCGCTAACGACCGCCAACTAAAGCGTAAACGCAAAGCTCTCCTATATAAAGGATGGAGCACTCTATGGTGGCCTTTACATATGAAGCGATGTGTTTATTAAAACAGTTAAAATCCCCTTCGCATTATGTAGGTGATGACAGCCTGGCGGTTAAGGTGTCAGACTGACACAGAACCGATCGGATTTCAAGCCCGGCTCTAGGTAGCTTACACATGTCTAACCACACTGAAGAGACTTGATAAGTCGAAACACGTGTATGTGGATGACTATATATATATATATATATATATATATATATATATATAAAGTGTGTCCGAAAAGTATGGAGATTCTTTGTACTTTTTGACACACCTTGTATTGTGAAAAAATAACGTTCCATTCATTCTTCATTTTTATCTTGGTAAATACAGCTTTAAACTTGGTAGTTTTTGACACCAAGAAAGAAATGAAGAATGGAACGTAATTTTTTTTTCCGAAAACAAAAAGTACAAAAAATCTCGATACTTTTTTACACACTTTGTGTGTATTCATTTTTCTAATAATGATCTCTTAAAAAACTGTCAAAAAACAATTTTTTCAAACAAGAAATGTTTGCCTGATGATGACCTAATGTCTAAACTAGTTGAGAATAATAAACATAAAAAATATTGATGTTTGTCTTATCACTTTTTGTTATATATATATATATATATATATATATATATATATATATATGTCATGTTTTTGCAATTACTTGAAGATGCTGCAGTAATGCGGTTGAAATAAATTATTGTAATGAAGCAAATTTAAAGTTTTTTCCTTCATTTATTGAAGTACATATATATATATTCATTTTCTTGTCAATAATGCCAAGAAAATGACTTATCTATTTTTTATAAGGCATCCGTCAAAATTTGACAATCACTCGATGAATTGACATAATATCTAGTTTACGAGGGTGCGTGTGTATGTGTGTGTGTGTGTGTGTGTTTGCGTGGGGTGTATGTTTCTTTATGTGTGTTTGTGTTTGTGTGTACGTATGTTTGTGTGTGCATGTGATTGTATATGTATATGTGCATGTCTTTACGTGCGTGTGTGTGCTTGTGCGTCTGTGTTAGCCTGTGTGCCTGTGTGTGTGCCTGCATGTTTGTGAGTGCGTATTTATGTGCGCGTTCGTTTGTGAGTTTCTGCCTTTGTATGTGTGTGCGCGTGTGCGTCCATGTGTGTTAGATATACTTTCTTACATCGAAGACCAGCCTGAATTCTCATGAGAAGTGTCCGAGTATGGGATATATATATATATATATATATATATATATATATATATATATATATACACACACACACACACACAATATATATATATGTGTGTGTATATATATATATAATATATATATATATGTATATAAACTCTGTTGAGTAAGAAAGGGAGTGATCGCGCACCTGGCATCCGTAACAGGTGGTCTCTTAAAATGAATGGCTCGTGTTCCAAGAGACCTTCACCCTCTAAGAGGGGTAAAAGTTGGGTTAACTGCTCGGTGCTTGAGGCACACCTGAAGGGGAATGCCGACGGAATATAAAAAAGTTGTTCACCCTTCGGTCGGGAGACTTACTTCTTGCGGGGCACAACACATAAAACCTAACTTATATCCCCATTCTATTAATGTGGGGCTGGATAGGCGGTTAAACATCAAGAATTTTGTGTGAGATCGGACACCTGGCATTCGTACCGGGTAGTCTAAAAATATTTGAGCAGGAAAACTACAGAAAACATTTCTCTGAATGTTTGAGATGAGGCTTGATGATTAGTATTATCTGTGTTATTCGGACTATTGTCCTCATCTTTATTGTCATCTGTACAACGTTTCGGCCGATATGCCCCCTGGCCTTCTTCAGGTATTTCTTGTCGGACTCAGGAACCTTCTTTTCGAACTCGGGATCCTTCTTGTCGTAATCGGGAACTTTCTTGTCGTAATCGGGAGCCATCACGGAACTTTGAAACTAACCCTTTATTCAGTCCACGGGGGTATCCTGTTCTGTCCGCTAACCATAGCAGGGTAGGAGCTGTTGTGAAGAAAAAAAATTAACACAACAACTACCCCCGCTATGGTTAGCGGAATGTGAACAGGATACCCCCGCGGAGTGAATAAAGGGTTAGTTTCAAAGTTCCATGATGGCTCCCGATTACGATAAGAAAGTTCCGAGTTCGAAAAGAAAGTTCCCGAGTTCAAGAAGGTTCCCGAGTCCGACAAGAAATATCTGAAGAAGGCCGGAGGGCATATCGACCGAAACGTTGTACAGATAACAATAAAGATGAGGACAATAGTCCGAATAACACAGATAATACTCCAGAAAACATAATCACACATACAAGCCAGCGGGTGGAGCTATTAGACATATCATTCTCTTCTTGCTTTGGCATGTCAAACCCTCTGGGGTTATTTTCAGCAAAACTTCGTACTGTAATAAAATATTCGTTGTTAGCTCAGATCTTAGCAAGCCCAACATGCGATTTTTTCTTTAAGATCGTTCACCTTTATCCTGAACTAGCAGCGGCTACCCGGCGTCGCCTGGGTAGAGGGTGATTTTTAAAGTTAGTCCCGCAGATCCATTATTACTTATTCGTGAGTTGAATCCTCGTGGGATGCCCCATTTAAATCCCCATGTAAAAAAAATAGACCTTGCATTGATCCAGCTACTCTGAAAAGAAATGTTAATGTCTACTATCTAAAATATTGAATGAAAAAAAATCCATGCTGTTATCATTTAAATTTTATTTTTTAATTATCTTCACGAATATAAATCAAATCTCTATTATTTTTGCTCAAAAACCAAGCCCTGTTGATATTTGATGTGTATATATATTTACTTTGTTGTTAATTGTTTTATTTTTGAAGTTTCCCCGGACATACATATTCACACAACTGCCCATTATATATGTATAGATGGTGGTATTTACACAACACGATTACTACGGATAGGGTGTTACACAAGGTTGCTAGTATGGTCGTAGGAAAAGGACTCGGCGATCCAAGTTCAAATTTTGGACAATGCATTTGATATAGGGATAATACCCCTGGTAAATTTATGCATCCATCAATTCTCCCTCCAGCTATGCGTAAATAAAAGGGCAAACTTAGCTCTCTAAGCTAGGTTAGGCAATCAGTCTAAGAGAAGGAAAATTCCCAATTGACCGGTTAAATGTTGCATGTCATGGACTGCTTAGCCACGATGGTTCATTCATTAAGCATAGTAGTTCATTTACTGCTCTGCAGAGGATTCCGTCGGCGTAATCTAAGCCTCACCGAGAGAAGTGAACATAATAGCGCGAATGGATGTCGCAGTCCAGCACGTTAGCCACTATGCTACAAGGACTTCCCCACTTAACAAATACTACCGACAAATCCAGGTCAGAGTCGATCTGGACTTAATAGCAATGAAGGGGTACTCCACATTCCCAAATCTCAAAAAAGTTTAACTATCAATGTTCTACCCAGGAAACCACATTTTTTTTGGGGGGGGGACTCCTGCTCCTCTTTTTTAGCTCTTTGCCTGACTTAAGCCACTCACAGTAGCTCTTTCACCACAACACATACAACACTTAAGCAAAGTACAAAACGGATGGTTAATTCATTGGTTAATTCAATGTCAAATCATCCAGGCCATGTCAACCACCCTCTTCAATTTTTCTGAAATTTTGTCCAGGTGTGACAATCCCAAACATTTCAGCCTCCAATTCCAAAAAGTAGCCGATTTTTAGCTCTTCAAATTTGGGGGAGAGGGATGAGCAAAAAATGGCGACTTTTTGTCATCTATTTTTGTCTGTAAAATAAGTTCTAGAGCTTCCCTACTCCTAAAAAAATTGGGGGATTGTCTTACTTTAATATAGTCCACATCTGGAC
This sequence comes from Doryteuthis pealeii, assembly GCA_023376005.1. Taxonomy (NCBI): domain Eukaryota; kingdom Metazoa; phylum Mollusca; class Cephalopoda; order Myopsida; family Loliginidae; genus Doryteuthis; species Doryteuthis pealeii. Next base: position 15,860,400 of record CM042148.1, read on the forward strand.
AAAATTTCAGAAAAATCGAAGGGAGTGGATGACAATTTTACTTTTTTTTTATTAGACAAAAAATTATCTAATTATAATTGACATATCCCATCATACTGGTATTATAGCAAGAATAAAATCAGGGAGAATGTAACGTAAATAAAAAAAGGGAATTGTGACTTGAGTAGTAATATAATTTCGGTTACAGACAGAGGAACGCACAATCTCCATTTTAATAATTATATATATATATATATATATATATATATATATATATATATATATATATATTATGAAAAAAGAAAGAAAGGAAAGAAAGTATAGAGTGGATAATCTATTATTATTATTTCATCATAATCTATTATTTTTATTTAATTTCATTTTGTTATTTAAAAATAATAATAGTTTGAATAATGTACACATGGATAAACTCCTGACCGAAACACGTGTAAGTAAAACTGATTAAAATATCCTATTTAACCATTCTATACTTTCTTTCATTTATTTCTCTTTTCAACATACTGTCGGATTCACTTTCCATTTTACACACACACACACACACACACACACACATCAACACTCACACTCTCTCTATATATATATATATATATATATATATATATATATATATATATATATAACAATCTATCTATGTATATTTACCCACATCCTTACACCAGAAAAGCTCTTGTATTATATATAGTTAATTGCATTTGTATATAATCTGTAAGCCAACCCAAACGTCTATGCCTATTGTGTTCTGGCCGATACATTGAACATTAAAAATATTAAATGTACGCACAAAAGTCATTATTTTTCTTTACAGAGGACAACACGACCTAAACAACTTAATATTTACCACGTACCCCACGTTGTATGGGTTAGGCACAAGGCCATATTAATGTGGGATCACCCACAAGCCGTGACTTATGGGTGGTGGGTAAAAAAATGCGTTGATCCCGTCGGCATTCTCCCTCAAGCGGGGCGCCTTAGGCACTGGGCAATAAACCCAGCCCTGTCCCTTTAAATCGAGGGGGCTGGTGTACCTAGGGGGAGGCCCCTGGGATCAACGATATTAGCTTGTAGGTCCAGGGCCGAAGCCACCGGACCCCCGGCGAACAATTTGCTTAGTTGATCGCATAAAAAGCTCACAATGACAATTTGTTACAGTCGCGGGGGACATTTGGTATCAGCCAATCAGCGAGGGAGTCTATCCACTTTTCACTAGCGCTAGACCAAAGAGATTGTTTTTTGGCATCTGAGGTGGAGCGCCACACCTACCATCAGCTCCTTGCTTTACCTGCACAGATCCCTGTACTACTCATACGCTGAGTTGGCGAGGACCGGAATCGAACTAGGAACCATGTGGTTTCTAGCCGAACGCTCTACGAAAGCTCTGCAGCTATTATTCAGTTGATCTAGTAAAGATACTCTTGCTAAAAAATTTTTTTTTTAAATCCCGGTGCTTTGGGTTCCAACTAATTGAACTGGCAAAATCGCATCTGGCATGAAACGCCAGGTTGCTGCTTCTTGACGCGTGACACGTTCACTTTTCTCCGCTGTCGTAAATATTTACACTCAAGCCACAGCCGAAAGTGGTTATTCTCTAAAAGCCTCGAGTAAGTAGTGAAAGAAGAAGAAGAAAAAAAAGAGTTGAGTTGTCTTGCACATCTCGCCGCAACTCGAGACGGCACTTCGCCTCTGAAAATTGTCAGTATTTGTTTTAACGCAGATAAATTAAAGACCAGATGGAAAGTAATGCGTGTAAGTTAAATGCTATATTTTGGGGTAAACTTCGGTTCATTTTCTCATCTGTCTTTATGAAGGCGGGAATTAGAGAAAAAAAAGGAGCATCTTGTCGCTCTACCTTTAGCTGGAAAATCAAGTCAAATATACGGCTCGTCGGTGGGGCTTGAAATGCGCTGAGTGCATACCCTACTGAGAGGTAAGTCATCCCCCCACCACAAAAAAAGAAGTGTACTGGGCACGCAGGGTATACATATAGGAGACTGAACTTTTAGGAATTTATTTAAATTTCTAAAAGCCTTTTAAGTTTTGGTCGAAATAAATTTATTACAGAATGACGGTTTATTGAGTTTTTCCTTCCTTTCAAAAGTAAATATTGCTCTGTATTTAATCTAAATTATAGATTATTATACATTGAGCTCTCTTTAGGGATTCATAAAAATCCTTGTATTTGTACCTACTAAAACATGCAATATAATTATACAGTGAGATTTTGAAGATCCCATGAGAATCATCCCTTACTACCAGTTTTGGAAACCTTACACACACACACACACACACACACACACACACACACACACACACACACACACACATCAGTCTCACATGTCTATAACCTTGCTGATGAGACCTAATAGGTCGAAATGTACATTCAGGTATTGACATTTTCTCGAGTTGTTTAGTCGTACATTTGAACATATATGCCCGCCTAAATTCATTAATTATTAACTAATTAATTTTCAAACATTAGGTATGACTTCAATTAAGCACATTCCCCCAAAAATTGGCCGGCTAAAACCCATATCAAATAAACACATTGTTTTTTACGTATATATATATATATATATATATATATATATATATATATATATATATATATAATATATATATATATATATATATATATATATATATATTGTGTGCGTGTTTGAGTACATTACTATCTGACTATTCCATATTTATTCTTATTCAATTGATCTAAATCTCCCCCCCTCTCTCTCTCTCTCTCTCTCTTCTCTCTCTCTCTATATATATATATATTATATATATATATATATATATATATATATATATATGCTTATGAAAAGGGGATGACAATGAAGAAGGCAACTATCGAGCGAATCGCATCATTCCCTGTCGATAAAAATAATTAACCTAACAGGTAATACCACTCTGCGTCAGAGTGGACTTGGGAGTAATGGCGATGAATGGGTACTCCACACTCCCCAGAGCTCCAGAATTGAAACTTCATCAGTTTAACGTCGTACCCAGGACACTAAAAATATAAAACAAAGATAAAAATGGTTGGGTCTTGCACTAAGGACAATAGGGTTGGGGCAATCGTATAGGAGCTATGGCTTGACGTCACCAGCCGATTGATCTGAGGTGGCCTCTCCGACCGACCGTCAAGCCTAAGTAAGGCCCAAAGTGGAGTGCTGCGTGTCATGGATTGCTGGTTCCATGGCCAACAGTTGTCCCATTGAAGAGATAGATATTTACCACATGGTTAGGCACAAGGCCCTATTAATGGACCTTTCACCCGGCCTTGCTGGAGGTCCAGTGTGCTTCGGCCACTGGACCGGGTTAAGGTACAATTATTAGCGTCGATCCCAGAGGGTCATCCCTACAGGCAATACCTGCCCTTTATGGGCAGGACTGGGTTTATTGCCCAGCGCCCGATGCGCCCCCGTTGAGGGGGAATGCCGAAGGGATCGACGCAATTTTGTTCTCTCCCACCCATTGTGGGTAGGCCCACGTTAAAACGAGGCCTTGTGCCAGTCCATACAGGTGGGGTATGAGACAAATAGACCTATTAATGTGGGACCAATCCCGAACCGAGGCTCATGGTAGGCGGTGCAAAAAAATACGTTGATCCCGTCGGCATTCCCCCTCAAGGGGGCGCCTCAGGCACCTGGCAATAAACCCAGCCCTGTCGCTTTAAATCGAGGGACAGGTGTTGCCTGGGGGGATGTCCCCCTGGGATTAACGTTGTTAACTTTTACGGTCCAGGGGCTGAAGCCACCGGACCTCGGACACCCTCTGCAGAGGTTCCCTCGGCATATTCTTCTGTCCCGACTGATACAGTGGCGTAGGTTTTTGACAAAGATGTTTACCGCGTTTTAGTTCAACTGTCAAAGTAAAGCTTTCAAAATAATTAATACATAAATTGTTTGTAGTTGACCTAGAAATCAACTCAACACTTTTTATAACAAGTATCATACCCCTGTGATACATTGTGTGTATGTATGTATGTATGTATATATATATATATATATATATATATATATATATATATATATATATATATATATCGCACGGTAATTTAATTCTGATAGTATCGCCCTCTTCCCCACCCCGCTAACTCTCTGACTCGAATTTTCAAATCTTTCAGATCTTAACATTTTTACCACGATATTTGAAAGCAAAAAAAAAGCAAAAATATCTTTTGAAGACGAATCATACGACAAAAAAAAAAAAATAAAGAAAAATAAAAACAAAAGCAAAAAAGACATCTTTCAGCGACTAATACTTTGACGATGAAAGCGAACATTTTTATGATCTACCTTATTAGTCATAACTTGCTTTTTTTTATTTATTTTTTAAAAGTTTTAATAAAGAAATACGTAAACTTTGAAAATTGATAGATACGGTATGTTAAAAAAGTATCGAGGCGAAACGGTATTTATTAAGAAAAGGAATGATATGAATGAAATATTCATTTCTTAAAAATACAAGGTTGTTCAAAAAGTATCGAGACTGAATCTGTATTTACCAAAACTGGAGTAAACGATGAATGGACCCCCAGCCTCCCCCTTTTTTTCGAAATATGAGATCTGGTAAAAAAATATTGAGACTTAAGCTGTATTTACTAAGACAGAAATGAACAATGAATGAAACGTTCATATTCTTTAAATACAATGTGTGTGCAAAAAGTATCGAGTCTGAAGCTGTATTTACCAAGACTGGAATGAATAATGAATGGAACGATTAAAAATACTCAAAAATTATCGAAACTGAAGCTATATATACAAGGTATGGTAAAAAAGTATTGAAACTAAAGCTGTGTTTACCAAGAGAGAAATGAACAATGAAAGAAACATTCATTTCCTTTCAAATAGTCTCCTTGGCAGTCAGCACAAATATTTAGTGCTTATATTATCCGGTCTATAATAATAGATAGGTAGGTAGGTAAGTATGAAGAATATATATATATATATATATATATATATATATATATATATGTGTGTGTGTGTGTGTGTTAGGGTGTGGTCATGAAGTCATTGACTCGCGTTTACTGACAGTTTCTCGCGTATGCAATTTTATAGATAAATAGATAATTATGAACAGACTGGGATAGATAGATAGATAGATAGATAGATAATGAGTACGTGTTGTGTGTAATTGTCCCTAAATATCCTAGATATAACCTGGCGATTGTAGCTATTCACCCAACCCGTTCGATCCGAAAGGATATGACACAAGGTCGCAGGTGTATGGCATCCAACGCGAATCGAACTCGCTATTCTGTAGTAATGGACCTTCGAAACTAGCTTGCTAACCATTAAACCACGATTGGACGCTCTTTATACTCAAGCAGTTCGCCACAAGTCGGATGTGACACAAGGCACAAGTATAGTGCATCCAGTGAGGATCGAACACGCTATTCAGTAGTAATGTATCTGTGAGACTAGCTTGCTAATCATTACACCGCGATGGGACGCTCAAGGTATATATCCACCCCATTCGCTATGGGTCGGATGTGATACAAGGTCGTAAGTATGGTGCATCCAGTGAGGATCGAACTTGCAATTCAGTAGTAATGGATCTGTGTTACAAGCTTGGTAACCATTACACCACGATGAGACACCCTTCAATCTCGTAAATATAAACTGGGGTAATTTTCACCTTTAGTTGTCAAAATTCCTAGCAAATAAGGCAATTAGAGTAACCTCCCTTGACTTTCACTTTGAACCAAGTCGGTAGCCATTTTGAAAGTCTCCCTGCGAAATAAACAAATCTTAGAAACTTTTTCGAAATAACACAACTACATGCTTTAACACAGAAATATCATAAAATGTGTTCTTAATAACAATTAAGTTCATTTCTGATAATTTTATGCTAGGAATTTAGCCAACTGACTTTCACTTTGAAACAAGCCGTTAGCCATTTTGAAAGTCTTCGTGTGAAATACACAAATTTTAGAAACTTTTCGAAAACAATACAACTGCATGCTTTAACACAAAAATATCATAAAACGTGTTCTTAATAAAATTAAGTTCATTTCAGATAATGCGCACGCACAATTTTATGCTAGGAATTTTGACAACTAAAGGTGAAAATTACCTAAACTGGTGATTGAATACTCTGATTGCAGTGATGCTGATAGATTTTTTTTTATTTAGTGCGTCCTGGGACGCGCATATTTGCTTTGAATAAGTCCCAGAGAAAATTTATGTGTCACAACTAAAGCTGTCTAACTTCTATCTTGCAACCTATCCGTGTAATTCGTTTCTAAGAAACTATTTAAATGTATTACCTTGAATTAATGAGCGAAGAAAAAAGAAAAACACTGGGACGCATGGATATGATTTTATTGCGTCCTTTTAGATTTTTGTGCGTCAAGGACGCAGGACGCGTACCTATCAGCATCTCTGGATTGTATGAAGTAAATGTACCCAGTACATATCTCTTTATTTACCTCTATTGATATTTATACTGATATAAGTATAAAACGATGTAACATCTGGATAGATAAGATAGTCAGTGCTTACTCTGACTAAAATGATAAAGATTGATTGCATAATATAAAGAAAAAAAACGTAGATTCATATCTTTATGCATTAAGTGTAATGTACGGGTTGTGTTGAAAAGTTTCGAGAGTAACTTCCTTATATTTAACAATGAACGATGAATAAAAAGCTAATTTTCTTCAAAATAGTCTCATTAGAATTCGACGCCTTCCGATGAGTTTTCCATTGTTCAAAGCACCACTAAATGTCTCTTTTGATAAAAATGTAAAAACGAACTATGAACAAATCACTAATTTTCTTCCAAATAGTCTCATTAGCATTAAAAACCTTGCAGTGAGTTTTTCATTGGTCGGAGCACCACTAAAACGTCTATTTGATAAAAATGTCAAAACGGACAATAAATAAATCAAATGTCAAAACGGACAATAAATAAATCACTAATTTTCTTCCAAGTAGTCTCATTAGCATTCAAAATCTTGCAGTGAGTTTTTCATTGGTCGGGGCACCATTGAAACTTCCCTTTGAAACGGAGTGAAGGTTCACTGTCGTATTTCTTTTTATATTCACCACGTCTCCATTTTATTCGAAATAGTCTCCTTAGCTTTCAACACATAAATGTTTCATTAGTTTAATTTAGTTTGTTAGATTTTACGGCATATCAATGCTTATTGGGTTATTTTATGTCGAACATATTTTGTTCTATTCAGTTCTATATGGGTATTCAAATTTATTTCTAACTAAATTTTAACACATTTTTTTAAACTCATTTTTTCTATTTTACACATATAAGAGGCTCTAACAGGTCCTACCGCTCCGGGTCAGAGTGGACGTGGAAGTAATGACGATGATGGGTTACTACACACTACCCAGTGTTCCAAAATTGGAATTTCACAATTATATGCAGTTTAACGCCAGGACACCAAAACCCTCAACCACCGCCTTGTAGCATTTGATAAAAACAGTTAAGAGCATGCCATAAAGGCAATAGGCTCGAAAAAAAATCTCATAGGTACTAGAGCTTGATGTGACCAGCCGATTGATCGGAGGGTGTATTTGTCTCATACCCCACTTGTATGGATTGGGCACAAGGCCTCGTTTTAATGTGGGCCCACCCACAATCCGAAGCTCATGGTGGGAAAGAACAAAAATTGCGTCGATCCCGTCGGCATTCCCTTTCAAGGGGGCGCCTCAGGCGCTGGGCAATAAACCCAGCCCTGCCCCCCAAGGGGAAGGTATTGCCTGGGGGGAAAGCCCCCTGGGATCGACGCTATTATTTGTACTTTACCGGTCCAGTGGCTGAAGCACACTGGACCCCAGCCGAGCCTGTGTATGTAGGGTAAGGGTTACCTGCCCCTACATCAGGTAAGTATTAAGCCGATTGATCGGAGGGAGCCTTACCGATCGCCTACTAAGTAAAGGCCAAAGTGGAGTGTTGCATGTCATGAAATGCTCAGTCACCATGATTCCGTCCTTAAGCAACATGGTTCATCACCCACAGCCAAGAGGAGATTTTACCCCTTTGCAGAGGTGCAGTTGGTGTATTCTGTCACAGACAACAGGGTAACTGAGAGTGGGAGAGCACATGCATGTATACCTTTTTTCAAAGTTATCAACATGAAAGGAAGCACAAACAGCCTCGTCCGAGATTTGAACTCAGGTCACCAGGACCATTTCCTTCGAGATCTTTTAAGAGATCTTCATGCAATAAAATTCCACTTTATGTTGTCTCTTAAAGCAATGTGAGACTTTTATTTTGCAGTACCCATCTCTTCCGTATCTTATTTATCGTCCCATGACCATTTTTCAGTCTTAGACCCTTAGAAAAAACAGAACCCACAAATTTTGTAATAAAACTGTTAATTTTAACTAGGGGATTTAGGGTTAGGGTTGGGGTTGGGGTTGGGGTTAGGGTTAGGGTTCTGACTTTTCTGGGTCACCCTGTACAGGGTGACCCTGAAAAAAAAACAGAACCCAAATTACTTATTTATTTTCCCATTAAACTAACCCTAAACCCTAAACCCCAACCCTAACCCTAACCATAAAACCTCCTAATTAAAATTAACAATTTTATTACAAAATTTGTGGGTTCTGTTTTTTCTGGGACACCCTAATTTACTTAACAAAAGTTCATAATTACCAAAAAACCTTAGCTTTACTTAATAGTGCGTTAGGGAAATTCTTTTCTTTTCTCTATTTTTTTTTTTTTTTTTTTGTTATTGTTGCTGACCTTATAAAATCCATTCGATATTTACAGTTTCAAGATATGACACGGTAGTGTTTATTTACTCGATCGATAGCTTTTCACTTAGGCATCTAATAAACTCTTGAGAACTACTTACGACCAACAAGCGACGTCCGTGCTTATTATTGAGTGAGAGACGTTCGCTACATTCAGCTTAAGGTCTCGTGTTTTCTCGTTGTTTGTCAATGAGCGGGAGAAGGTGAGAGAAAGAGAAAGAGAGAGATCTTTGAGTCGGTCATAACCGAAGTTCGAGATGTATGTCTCAACAGGTCGAGCTGATAACAAGACAGTCGCATACGACATCTGTCAAATCTAAAAGACAAGAAAAAGAAAAGAAAAAGAAAAAGAAAAAGAAAAAAAAGAAAAAGGAGCTAGTCGTAAGCCAATCGATTCTCTTCTTTTTTTTTCTTCTTCTTCATTTTTTGTTCTTCTTCTTCGTTTTTGTTTGCTTCTTCTTCCTTCGTCTCTTCTTCGTTTTTGTTTACTTCTTCTTCTTCGTCTTCTCTTCGTTTTGTTTCTTCTTCTTCTTCTTCGTCTTCTTCTTCGTTTTTTGTCTTCTTCTTCTTCTTCTTTTCGTTTTGTTGTTTTCTTCTTCTTCCCGTTTCTTCTTCTTCCCCCGTTTCTTCTTCTTCTTCTTCTTCCCGTATTCTTCTTCTTCTTCTTCCCCCGTTTCTCCTTTCTTCTTCTTCTTCTTCGGTTTCTGTTTTCTTCTTCTTCCTTCCTTTTTTTTCTTCTTTTTCCAGGTGTCGTGAGTATGTAATAACATTTAATTCAACGATCGTCTCGAATTACTAATCTGATGGCCTACAGGAAGTGCTGATGGTGCCCCTCATCCTGCCCCAGATTCTAGGCCACAACGTCAACCAGGTTTCCCTTATTAGGAATAAAAATCATCGGTATATATATATATATATTTATAATATATATAATATATAAAGAATGCTAGAAGACGGTGGCTGAGGGTCTTAGCATTAGATACAGTTTAACGTCATGCCCAGGACGTCCTGGGTATGACGTTAAATTGTATCTAATGATGAAATTACAATTCTGGGGGATCGTAAGGAGTATAGTACCCCTTTACCGCCATTACACCCGGTACACACTGACTCCGAATGGTAGTACCTTTTAGGGTCGCATCTATGGCTTAAATAGAAGAAAGTGATGTAAAAAAATGTTTTTAAAAATGAGTTTAAAAAATTCAATACCCATCAAGAATGAATAGAACAAAACATACTATTTCTCTGAATTTTTGAGATGAGACTTGATCATTAGTATTATTTGTATTATTTGGACTATTGTCCTCATCTTCATTGTTATCTGTACAACTGGACACAGTGGATAAAGTAGTTATGTTAAGACAGTTCTAAGTGACAGTTATCTCTAGACTGCAGGTTCAATCCTGGTCAGGGACAGCAGTAACATAGAATAATAATTAACACAGCTTAACGCCTCTACCCCACCTATGGTTAGCGGAATAAAAACAGGATACCCCCGTGGACTGAATAAAGGGTTAGGTTCAAAGTTCCGTGCTGGCTCCCGATTACGACAAGAAGATCCCAAGATGATATTGACGCTTGTATGTTGTCAGAATTTTGCAGGCAATATGATTGATACATGGGAAATATATTGTTTGTATATTATTTTAAATATATCCAACCACCAACATAATCCTGATAATTTTTATCGAATTCTGACAGTTATTTTGCTCCATATAGTGCTTATTCAATGGCTGAACGAAAACACTCAAAGCGTAAAAGTGCCAAATTTTAACTGATGTAGTAACCTCGCTTGTGAGCAAAAAACAAACTCCATTTTTTGTTACAAATAATGTTCAATATATGAAGATTAATAATTTAAAGGACAAAAAAATTATATGTAGTGCCACATTGGGATTTTTTCATTTATTGATCTTGCATTGAAAAAATCAGAAATCATTGATAACGTAGAAAGGTTAATTTTATGCCTATTTTGTTGGATTCCTCAGGCCTCAAAGCTTCTATAAACCAATTTTGAGGAGTAGGGAGCTCTAGAACACATTTTATAGACAAAAATAGATTACAAAATGTCGCCATTTTTTCCCCCCACCATATTTTTTTCGAGTTTAAAATCAACATAACTCGGCGAATATTTCGAATTGGAAGCTCAAATTTGGGGGATTGTCTAACTTTAACCTAGTCTACACCTGTACAAAATATCAGAAAAATTGAAGGGGGTGGGTGACAATTTAATTTTTTCTGGATGATTTGAGATGGAATTGCCTATATATATATAT
>CM042148.1:15876389-15901389 GCA_023376005.1 Doryteuthis pealeii
TTCAACCACATTTTGTCTGATTCACTCAAATCCTCCACTCCATCATTATATATATATATATATATATATATATATATATATATATATATATATATAACATTCAATCTTTATAATGTTTCATTTGGATTTTTACATGACACATTTACGTGAACGAATCGCGGTGTATTCTATGAATTTTAATCTCTTGTAAATTCTACTAGATTCTTGTGATAGGAATTCTCCGATAGCATCAGGGAGGGATACCATTGTTTTGTAGGTCCCGGCCACCCAGGAGGGGCAAGAATCTTATAGAGTTTCTTCTCTGAATTCTCTTGATTTGTACATTGTTCTTCAACGCAAGTGATTTCGATTTTTTCGATAGGCAATTTGTTAAACATATAAAAGTGTCTTAGCCAATCTGTCTGTGGGTAGAATGGGGATTAATTTGAGACGATCTTTCCTTGGCAGCAGAGATCGTGCTGGGCTATCAATTGGAACCGGGTGTAATGTTATAAGAGGAAGAAAGGGAAAGAGGTGCGTGGAGCTCAATGAAAAGAAGAAATTTTAGTGAGGAAGGAAAAGAAGAAGAAGAGTTTTAGAAAAAAAAAAGGGAGAAGAAAAGGAGGGTGAGATTGTTAGCGAAAATGGGAAGGAAAAATTGGGAATAATGCAAAATGTAAGTAGAGTGGGCAAGGATTGTAAAAAAAAAGAAGGGAAACGAGAAGAAAAGATAAAAAGAAACATAGAAAGAAAAAGGAAAATTGGAATAAAAAAGAAAAAGTTTCTCTTTTAATTCATTTTTACTACCCAAGGAAAAGGGAAAGGAAAGAGAAACATTCAAAGAAAAAGAATAATCGAGAAAAAGAAATCGAAGAAAAATTGGAATAAATGGAAAAGAAATACAAAAATTGGTATTAAATAAAAATAAAAACATAAACAGAAAAAAAATGTTAAAAAAAAGAAGAAGAAGAAGAAGAAGAAGAAGAAGAAGAAGAAGAAGAAGAAGAAGAAGAAGAAGAAGAAGGAAAATATGAGAAATAGAAAAAATTAGGAAGGAAAGGAAAAATAAAATTAAAATAAAGAGAAACATAGGAAGAAACAGTTTTAAAAAATAGAAAGAAAAAAAGAAAAAGAAGAATTAGAAAAATTGGAAAAAAAAAGTAAGAAAAAAGAAAAAAGAAATGGAAAATGAAAAGTAAGAAGAAAAGAAAAGAAAATGAATAAGTGAAAAAAAAAAAAAAAAACAAGAAAACAGAAAAGAAAGAATAAAGATAAAATAAAAGGAAAAAAGAAGGAAAAATAAAACCAAAAGGAAAAGGAACAAAACGAAAAAAAATAAGAAAACAAAATGAAAACTAACAATAAAGGTAAAATGGAAAGAGGGAAAAATTAAAGAAAAAAGAAAACAAAGAAAAAGAAAGAAAAAAGAACAAAAAGAAGTAGAAAAAGAAAACCGAAAGAAAGAAAAAGAAAAAGAAAGAAAAAAAACAAAAGAAAGCCTAAAGAAAGAAGAAATGAAAAAGAAGTAGAAAAAGAAAGAAAAAAGAAAATAAAATCTAAAAAAGAAAAAGAAAAAAGGAACAAAAATATAAACTAGAAAAAGAAAGAAGAAAGTAAAAACTAAAGAAAAAGAATGAAGAAACGAAAAGAAAATAGAAAAAGAAAAGAAAAAGAAAGAAATGAAAAAGAAGTAGAAAAAGGATAATTAGAAAAAGAAAGAAAAAGAAAACAAAGAAAAAGAAAGCAACGAACAGAAGTAGAAAAGAATAAGAAGAAATGGCAAGAACAATGAAAAAAGAAGAAAGAAAAAGTAGAAAAAGAATTAAAGAAATAATAAGAAATGATAAGAAGAATGAAAAAAAAAAACAAGAAAAGAAGTAGAAAAAGAAGTAGAAAAAGAAAAAGAAGAATTAGAAAAAGAAAGAAGAAAAAACAAAGAAAGAAAGAAACGAAAAAGAAGTAGAAAAAGAAGAAGAAGAAGTGGAAAAAGAGAAAAAAATAAGAAAAAAACCTAAAGAAAGAGAAAGAAGAAACGAAAAAGAAAGAGAAATAATTCATTCCTCTTGTTTTCTCGTTTTTCATTTGCCTTTCAGACATTAAAAGTTTGGATCGATTCACCATTTTGAAATGTAGTTCCACCTTTTTAAGAAAATGATGAATGGATCCAAACATGGCCGCACCGTCTTCAGTCTCCTTCCGACCCTCCAACACACGTTCACCTGTCCCATCAACTTCAGGTGCCTATAGCCCGACAGATAAGTAAATCCCGTCATCGAATTACACAACGGTTTCTTGTCGTTTCTTTAGTCCTTTGGCGTAGACATACTGATACGTATCAAATCTCAGCTAACCATATTGCACCCGCCCTCTCTCTCTCTCTCACACATTCTCTTTCTTCCTCTCTCTCACACATACACACTCTCTCTCTCCTGCGCCCAACGAGCACCCCACCTTTTTTTTACCTGAGTCTAAATATCTTAACTTTGATTGATGCACACAGATTGTTGTTTTCAAGCGTGAGATATCGTATAATCGCTTCAATGAGGCAGCTATTTGCGTCCCTTGATCAGGGCTATCAGTAACCGGGCTATTCCGGGTGGCCGACTCTACCCACACCTTTTAAGTTGACTTACTTGCTGTTTTTTTTTCTTTCTTTGTGGCGTCAAAGACCCGTTAAGAAGGAAAAAGAAACGAAGGGTACGATATTTTTGTTTGTCTGTTTGTTTGTTTGTCCGGGGTTAGCCAATCCTGTAAATGTCACAGTGATTGGGGGTCTTTGGAGGTCAGCAGACAGAGCCGGGTTTCCCCACCCCTCAAGCCAGAATTATTTGAAAATGGATTGATCTGTTGTTGACTACAGATGTATGGATGGCCATCATGACCAAAAAAGACGTCTGCAACATTTTAAAGTAATTTTCACCTTTAGTTATTAAAATTCCTAGCATAAAATTGTGCGTGCGCATTATCTGAAATGAACTTAATTGTTATTAAGAACACATTTTATGATATTTTTGTATTAAAGCATGCACTTCTATTGTTTTCAAAACGATTCTAAGATTTGTTTATTTGGCATGGACAACTTCAAAAATGGCTACCGTCTTCTTTCAAATTGAAAGTCAGTTGGCTAAATTCCTAGCATAAAATTGTGCGTACGCATTATCTGAAATGAACTTAATTGTTATTAAGAAACACATTTTATGATATTTTTTGTATTAAAGCATGCACTTCTATTGTTTTCAAACGATTCTAAGATTTGTTTATTTGGCATGGACAACTTCAAAATGGCTACCGTCTTCTTTCAAATTGAAAGTCAGTTGGCTAAATTCCTAGCATAAAATTGTGCGTACGCATTATCTGAAATGAACTTAATTGTTATTAAGAACACATTTTATGATATTTTTGTATTAAAGCATGCACTTCTATTGTTTTCAAAACGATTCTAAGATTTGTTTATTTGGCATGGACAACTTCAAAATGGCTACCGTCTTCTTTCAAATTGAAAGTCAGTTGGCTAAATTCCTAGCATAAAATTATCTGAAATGAACTTAATTCTTATTAAGAACACATTTTATGATATTTTTGTGTTAAAGCATGCAGTTGTATTGTTTTCGAAAAAAGTTTCTATGATTTGTTTATTTCGCACGGAAATTTTCAAAATAGCTACCGGCTTGTTTCAAAGTCAAGGGAGGTTACTCTAATTGCCTTATTTGCTAGGAATTTTGACAACTAAAGGTGAAAATTACCCATTTTTAATGCTTAAACAAAGTAAAATCATTGTGCTTGTAAAAAGATAAGAAAAAAAGAAAAAAAGAAAAATACGCAATATGAGTCAAAGTAAAAAAATCATACATAAGTATAGAGGTAGATATTCGAGGTAAAACAAGACATTAGGTTTATACGTTCCCAAAATTCACACTGAATTGTCCAATTGGACACATAGCGTAGTGGATATAGGCGTTGAGTTAATACAGTTCTAAGTGACAGTTATCTCTAGACTTCCTTTAATATGAATTCCCAATCTTTAATATATAATTACAAGCTGAGCTACCATCGTTGCCCGGGATGTAAAAAATTGAAAATATATCTCTTATATTTATTAGCAAATATATGCACCCTCCGGGTGCAAGTATTTAAGTTCTAATGTAATAAAATAGTATATCAAATTAGAAAGGCTAATGAAACTAAATAAGAATGCAGATAAAAAGATTTGAACCAGAGGGGGGTATAATCGAAAAATATAAACAACTCAAACTTACTCTTCGATCACTCCCGTCTTTCATTGCTAAATTTTCCTAACTTAACTATTTTTTGCTCATATTCATTAAGATAAAACCAAACAATTATAAATCAATAATATTAAGCACATAGTTATTAAAATCAAATCTTTAATATCAATATGCAAATTAGCCCGAAAAGTTATAGGTCCAACTAATAACATAATTACTTTTTTTAATGAGTTTTATTGAATTATTTTGTTTTTCTTTCTGAGGTATTTATTTGAAAATTCACACGCTATGTTGGTTGGGATTTAGTTTTATATATCCCTCACTCATGTTGCGGGTATATAAACAGTTCTTTAACAGAGAGGGGAGAGGGACAGACAGGTAGACAGAGAGATAATATGCATATTTGCATTACTTTGGCCCTTGGTGATCTCTAGTCGTTTCTATTCTTTCTCTCCATGTTGACTTTTATTTCTATGTTGGTTGTTCATCTTTGATTCATTTTCTTGACATGCATCAACCAACAACACCATGTTATTTCTTTAAGACTTTTATTCTTAACTAAACTTCTTTCTCTAACTAAACACAGCGCGCGTGTGCAGGTGAGTCCCGACTAAGGCAAGGACAACCTTCTTGCCTAATGTTCTAGCTGGTACTGAATGATTTCACAAACTCTTACGTGATTCTCGGCTTTCCCGCGTCTCGGTTCAAAGGTCTCCAACGGTCTGTATCTTTCCATGGAAAACCGCCGCCCGTGATATGAAAAAGGACCATCCCTGCAGAATTACAGGGGGTTGACAATAATATATGCAACCACATAGATTATGCAACAGTAGAATGGAAGTGTGCATTAAGTCATTCTATTACTGGTCAGGCCAATAACTTTTCAGCTATACCTCAAATCGTTAAAACTATTGTAAAGCGAGTTTCGCTTTACGTCGTCTCGCTTAAAATGGCACCTTCATCCCTGAATCTATCAACAGCGTTAAGTAAGGACCTCCATCTATTGGCATTTTGTCCATATCTTTGACATCGACATTTTAGATTGAGTCTTTAGATATTTCCATCTTTTCGCCCCTCAATCCAATCTTGGGGAATTCAGCCTTTTCGTCAAATACTGATCCAATCAGAATGCCAGTCGCCGAGGGGAAAGAATTTCGCTCTTAAGAAAGGCGGGGAATGGACTAGATGTTTAGAAACACATGTGCGAAATGGCTGGGGAATTTTAGAGAAAGGTCTAAGCAGAGAGAGAGAGAGAGAGAGAGAGAGAGAGAGAGAGAGAGAGAGAGAGAGAGAGAGAGAGAGACAGACAGACTGGGAGGAGAGGGAGAGAAAGATAGTAAGATAGAGAGGAGAAAAGTACGGAGGAAAGGAGAGAAATACAAGGAGAGAGAGAGAGAGAGAGAGAGAGAGAGACATTAGAGAGACAGACAGACTGGGAGAGGGAGAGAAAGATAGTAAGATAGAGAGGAGAAAGGGACGGAGGGAAGGAGAGAAAGAGAGAGAACAGAAGAGAGAGAGAGAAGAGAGAGAGAGAGAGAGAGAGAGAGAGAGAGAGAATCAATCAAAGTGAGAAAAATACGGAAAGACAGTGGAGACATTAGAGGAAAGGAGTATATATATATATATATATATATATATATATATATATAATAGAGAGAGAGAGAGAGAGAGAGAGAGAGAGGTGGGGAAGAGAAAGAAAGACAGTAATATATAGGGAGAGAGGTATGGGTGAAAGGAGAGAGAAAGGAGCGAGAAAGGAATTCAATCAGAGAGAAATACACACAGAGAGAGAGAGAGAGAGAGAGAGAGAGAGAGAGAGAGAGAGAGAGAGAGAGAGAGAGAGAGAGAGATGGCTAAGATAGAAAAAAGGATATATATATGTATATATATGCATGTGTGTATATAGGGAGAGAAAAAGAGAGCGAGAGAAAGAGAGAGAGAAGGGGGAGGGGGAAAGAATCAATCAGAAAGTGAGGATCAAGAAAGAAAGAAAAAAGAAAGAGAGAAACAAAGAAAAAGGGAAAGAAAGAAACAAGTAAGTAAATAAGAAAGAAAGAAACAAATAAAAAAAAAGAAAGAAAGAAAGGAAGAAGTAAGCAAATAAAAAGAATAAATATAGAAAGAATGAAGAATAGAAACTCGGATGTAAGAAAAGTAAAGACATAGTGAAAAACTAACCGCCACCAAACTGACCGTCATTTTTTTCTTATCTTCTGGTGACCGTTCCAATATTTCGCTCCTTGTAAGTTTCCCCCACAATAATAAGCCGATGGTATTTTACTGGAGTCTGAGTGATAACAAGTCTCCTCAGTTCTCCGTGACTCTTATAAGTATTGTAGATGATCTTAATTATTCATGTCATTCCTCAAGTCTGTTTTCTAATCATTTGGGGACCGTTTCAACTGCACCAATTACAATTGGTATCACTCATTATTATTACTAGCAAATATATGCACCCTCCGGGTGCAAGTATTTAAGTTTTAATATAATAAAATATTGTATTAAATTAGAAAGGCTAATGAAACTAATAAGAATACAGATAAAAAGATTTGAAACAGAGGGAGTATAATAAAAGATTTGAAACAGAAGAAATAAAAAATGGAACAAACTGAAACTACTCTTCCATCACTCTCGTCTTTCATTAATTTTTTCTAATTTAAGTAGTTTAGTTAAAAGAGGAAGTAAAGAATAAAATGACAGTTATTTTTTCTTATTAATGGATTTCTTTTAAGATTCATTGAAGAGATTTGCTCATATTCATTAAAATAAAAACCAAACAATTAGAAATCAATAATACTAAGCATATATTTATTAAATCAATTTTTTAAATTAATATGCAAATTAGCCTTCCCGTTCATACTGTAAAACCGCTATTTTGTTGATATATATAAATATAATTGCATGTTGTCAGTATGTAGACATGGTAACAGATTTAAGTAATGTAAGACAATTTTATTAATAATTGAGGTATAAATAAAAAAATAAAATCATGGAAATGTGATGTCAATAACTAAGGAATTGTGACTTGATATAATATAGTTTCGGTTACAGACAGAAAATCCACAATCTCCATTATAATAAGATTATTATTATTCCTTTTGAGTTTTTCACATCAGCGTTAGCTGATGGTATTTCACTATGTGACAACAAGTCTCCTCAGGTCTCCAAGACTCTTCCGAGTATTCGAGCCGATTGCAGCAATGCAGTAGTCTGGGTGGTCTCAATTCTTCCCATTCTTCTTTATTATTATTATTATTATTATTATTATTATTATTATTATAAAGCAAAACATCGACTGAGTGGCAGTTCATAACTCTGAAAATTCGTAAGTTTGGATACTAGTAAAAACAACGTAATCAATTAGATTAAAAAAAAAAACAGGTAGGAAAAAGTCAGTTTTAGAATATGTATCAAAAACTGAATTAAAAAAAAAAAAAACAAATTGGAATACCTATCAAGAATGAATAAAACAAAATATCTTCGGCGTAAAATAACCCAACAAGAGTTGACATGCCATAAAATCTAACCAACCAATCATATAAAAAGTATAGTTGACTATCTTCTATATTATCACTTCATTCAAATGGACCTAAGTTAATAAAACATTATATATAGTTTGCGGTATTTGCCACGCAACACACGCATGCGGGTGCGGCACAAGGTCTTTTGATGTGGGACCACCCACGAACCGAGGCTCATGGGATGGTAGGTGCAAAAAATCCGTTGATTCCGTCGGTATTCCCCCTCAAGGGGGCGCCTCAGGCACTGGGTAATAAACCCAGCCCTGCGTCTTTAAATCAAGGGGGCAGGTGTTACCTGGGGGGAAGGCCACCTGGGATAAACGCCTTTAATACACATCACAGGTCTAGTGGCCGAAGCTACCGGATCCCCGTCCCGAAGAGCGGGCTATCGATGAATATCTTGGTCTGAGAATTGTCAACATGCTAATCTATTTACAATGGAAAGTATAAGGATGACTTTGATATTAAATAACCCGTAAAGGTTGATATGTCATTAAACAAAGAATATAGCTTGTGGTTTACTAAATAATGTAGAGCCCCAACCCCTTTTTATCATATGGGTGCTAGAAGGCGGTGGCTGCGGGTCTACATATCCTGGGAATGACATTAAACTCTATTTGATGGTGAGATTCCAGTTCTGGAGGTATGGGGAATTTGGAGCACCCTTTCATCACCATTGCTCCCTGGTCCACTCTGACCCGGAGTGGTAGTACCTGTTAGGGTCCCATCTATGGGTTAAATAGAAAAACATGAGTTTATAAACAAAATTGAATTATCCATTAAGAATGAATTTATTTCACAACTTTGTCGGCATTAAATGACCCACCGAGGTTGATAAGCCGTAAAACAAAAAAAACCAACCAAAAAAATAAAATAAATAAATAAATAAATAAATAATGTAGAATAATTGTTTCGTGAATAAAATCGTATTATCTTTGCCTGTTTAAGATGAAGTCATTTAAAGAAACGTGAACACGGACGTTAATGTCATACATATCAGTTGTCATGTTTATTTGGCCGTGGCAATTTACTTCTACAAAAATAGATTGTTAAGATAAGAACAAGTAGGAAATAGAAAATAAAATAAAATACGTCAAACAAGATTTGTATGATCTTTCCCCGAAGCAAAAAAAAAATAAAGTCGACCGTTCCCCTGATCCCCTAACCCTTTTATTGTTTACAAGATGTGTCATAAAATCGAGACTGAAGCTGTATTTACCAAGATAGAAATGAACAATGAAATGAACGTTATTTTTTCAAAATACAAGGTGTGTCATAAAAGTGTCGAGACTGAAGCTGTATTTACCAAGGTAGAAGTGAACAATGATATGAACGTTATTTTTTCAAAATACAAGGTGTGTCATAAAAGTATCGAGACTGAAGATGTATTTATTAAGATAGAAATGAACAATCATATGAACGTTATTTTTTCAAAATACAAGGTGTGTCATAAAATTGCCGAGACTGAAGTTGTATTTACCAAGATAGAAATGAACAATGAAATGAACGTTATTTTTTCAAAATACAAGGTGTGTCATAAAAGTATCGTGACTGAAGCTGTATTTACCAAGATAGAAATGAACAATGAAATGAACGTTATTTTTTCAGAATACAAGGTGTGTCATAAAAGTGCCGAGACTGAAGCTGTATTTACCAAGATAGAAATGAACAATGAAATGAACGCTATTTAAAAAAAAACAAAAAAACAAGGTGGGTCATAAATGTGCCGAGTTTGAAGCTGTGTTTACCAAGATAGAAATGAACAATGAATGGAACGTTTTTTTTTTTTTTTCAAAATACAAGGTGTGTCATAAAAATATCATGACTGAAGCTGTATTTATTAAGGTAGAAATGAACAATGATATGAACGTTATTTTTTCAAAATACTAGGAGTGTCATAAAAATGCCGAGTTTGAATCTGTGTTTACCAAGATAGAAATGAACAATGAATGAAACGTTTACTTTTTTTCAGAATACTAGGTGTGTCAAAAAGTACAAAAAAAAAACAAACTTTTTTGACACACCTTGTATGTGCAAGAAGGCTGTGGCTGAGGGTATGACATTAAACTGCATCTAGTAGCGAAGTTCCAGTTCTGGAGCTCCGGATAGTGTCGAGTACCCCTTCATCGACATTACAACCATATCTACTCAGACACGGAGTTAGGGTCCCATCTATGTTTAAAAAGGGATAAAAAAAAAAGAGTTTTTTTTAAGTGTATTTAAAAAGTTGAATTAAAAAAATGTTTTTAATACCCATCAAGCATAAATAGGACAAAACGTCTTCGGCATAGATTAATCTAACAGGGGTTGACATGCCGTAAAATCCAACCAACCAATCCAACCAAACAACAACCTAGATTTTATCACTTTTTGCCGAGGCAACAAAACATAAGAATAAAAGAAATCGATATTTTGTATAGAAAATATTGATTGATAAAACATTAAATATATGGGTAATTCCATATCAAATCATTGAGGCCACCATTACTCCAAGGTCCACCTTGACCAGAAGTGGTAGTACCTGTTAGAGTCCCATTTATAGGTTAAATAGAAGAAAAAAAATGACTTTTAAAAATATGTTAAAAAAATTGAGTTTAAAAGAAGATTTTGAATATCAACCAAGCACGAAAAGAACAATAACATCTTCGGCATAAAATAATCCAACAAGGGTTGACATACCGTAAAATACAACAAACCAAACCAAACCAAACCAAACCAAACCATCCATACTCCTCAGATCTCAAGCACTAAATCCTCACCATCTGATGCAGTTTAATGCATGAAGTTGTACTTGTTTAAAATGACTGTGAAGATATATTTTTATACCATATATAATTGGTGAACAAAAAAACAGAAACCCCAACCCCAACCCTACCCCCCCCCCCAGTTAAAATTAACAGTTTTATTATAACATTTGTGGGTTCTGTTTTAAAAATATGTTAAAAAATTGAGTTTAAAAGAAGATTTTGAATATCAACCAAGCATGAAGAGAACAATAACGTCTTCGGCATGAAATAACCCAACAAGGGTTGACGTGCCATAAAATCCAACAAACCAAATCAAGCCGAACAAAAACGACTGAAAAAAAAAGATAAGACGAAGTAAGAAGTAAAAATAGAAAAGAAAATGTCGAACAGTTGTGAACAAGATTTGAGATCTTTACCCGAAGTGTGTGTGTGTGTGTGGGGGGGGGCGTGCACAGACATTTGAATAAAGAAAACAAGAAGGAATTTGATACGAGAGATATGAAACCTCGGGTTTAATTTTAGAAAATAAAATACATAAATAAATAAAAAAGATCTGCTGATATTTAAGTTTGAATATTCTATTACATTAATAAATATTATTCACCTCTACAAGGTGTGTGTGTGTGGGTGGGGTCCCTGGGGCCTAGTGGCTAAAGCACTGAACTGCGACATCATAGTTAAGCAAGTTCAAACTCCAGTCGTGCTATTACGTTCACTTTCGGACCAATACCCATGGGAAAGATACGAACTCACTTATCCCCCAACTACGGGTTAAATAGTACCACGACTTGTTAGATTTTGTCTGAGAATTGTCAACACGCTAATCTATATACAATAGAAACTACAAGGAAGACTTTGGCATTAAATAACCCGCAAAGGTTGATATGTCATTAAACAAAGTATATCTGATTTGATTTACTAAACGGTGTAGAATAATTGTTTCGTAAATAAAATCGTATTATCTTTGCCTGTTTAAGATGAAGTCATTTAAAGAAACGTGAGCACGGGCGTTAATGTCATACATATCAGTTGTCATGTGCTATTACGTTCACTTTCGGACTAATACCCATGGGAAAGGTACGAGCTCTCTTATCCCCTAACTACGGGTTAAGTAGTACCACTACCTCTTCTTCAGTAACATAGCAAGTATATGCTGTATGGTAATGAAGATGGAACAATTAATTACATAAAAAGTGAATGCGGCTAACTATGATAAATAGCATGATTGGGTGGATAAGGCGATCCGCTGTTAATTGTGCAAGAAACTGAAATTTCACCATAGTATATATTACGCAATGGTATATTCATAAACCAAAATCTGTCATTGAATTACGGAACGGATTACTCAACCCAGGACAGAAAACAAAGACCCTCAGCTACCGCCTTCCGGAACATATGATAAAAAGGGTTGGGTGCTTTCCAATGAGGTCGTGACAATCCTATAGATACTATGGCTTGACGTGACTAGCGATTGATTGGTGGGGACCTCTCTGACTGCAAATACATGCATTGACCAGCTCTGCGCGGATACTGGATGCCGCGCAAAGGTTCTCCCTGGGACAATGAATGATAGAGAGTGTTGGCGAGGGATTGTCATGGATATTCGTGCTGCTGCTTGGCGTGACTAGCCGATTGATTGGTGGGGACCTCTCTGACGGCAAATACATACATTGAACAGCTCTGCGCGGATACTGAATGCCGCGCAGAGGTTCTCCCGGGGACAATGAATGATAGAGCGGGTTGGCGAGGGATTGTCATGGATATTCGTGCTGCTGGCTTGACGTGACTAGCCGATTGATTGGTGGGGACCTCTCTGACTGCAAATACATATATTGACCAGCTCTGCGCGGATACTGGATGCCGCGCAGAGGTTCTCCCGGGGGACAATGAATGATAGAGAGTGTTGGCGAGAGATTTTCATGGATATCCGTGCTCCTGGCGCGATATGATAATGATATATGGCAGACATGTGAGTGAGAATTGATTCATTACATGGTAGGGTTGCCAGGGCTCCTCGGATTGTTCAGGCCCAAGAGGGGTTCATGCAGTATCAGTTAAGTAATAGCTGTTTCGAGTTAGGAATCTTGATAGCTGTTGACAGTATTTAAGAATTTATTGTATTTTGACGACTCAGTGACCCCAACCCCACACTATAATAGCTTTGAAGCTCCCGACGTGGCTATTTGAAGTTAAAATAAAAATTATTAAAAAAATAAAACAGAACCTAGAAATATCCTTTTCATGTTGCGTAAAAAATAACGGTGGATTTAGGGCCGGTTTAGCTCAGTTGATAGAGCGTTCGGTTAGGAATCATAAGGTTCCTGGTGCGATACCGGCCCTCGCCAACTCAGCGTATGAGTAGCACAGGGATGTGTGCGGTAAAGTGAGCAGTTGATGGTAGGTATGGCGTTCCCCCTCAGACTTATTTTCCCCGTACCCTACTTGTACGGGTTAGGCACAAGGCCTTATTAACGTGAGACCACCCACAAGCCGAAGCTCATGGGTGGTAGGCACAAAAAATGCGTCGATCCCGTCGGCATTCCCCCTCGAGGGGTCGCCTCAGGCACTGGCCAATAAACCCAGCCCTGTCCCTTGATTTATGCCCCATGTATTGCCTGGGCGGGGGTAGCCCCCTGGGATCGACACTGTTAATTTTATTACCTAGCCACTCCAGAGGCCGAAGCGCTCTGAAGCAAGCTCAAGTAATCACCGCTCCACCTCAGACGCTAAATTATCTCCTTCGTCTAGCGCAAGTGAATAGGGGATAGACTCCCTCACTGTCTGGCTGATACTGGCTTTAGGCCGCCCCGACGACTTTAAGCCATTAAAAGACGAATCTTTAAAAGAGAGCTTTCTTTCAATTTCCTAAAGATCCACGTTTGAAACCCTAGTCAAATGTGCGGTGTGACCCTCAACCCCTGTACTCGAAAGTTTTGAATACCCAGAATTAAGCTATGTCTGATGAGGTCAGAGTATTTGCCTCCCCCTGGATCAGTTCACCATCCATACATATATAAAGGGCAGTTGTGTGAATCTGTATGTCCTGAGGAAACTTCGAAAATGAAACAATTAACGACAAAGTAAATATATATATACACATTAAATATCACCGGGGCTTGGATTTTACCAAAAATAATAGAGATTTGATTTATATTCGTGAAGATAATTAAAAAATAAAATTTAAATGATAGCAGAATGGATTTTTTTTTCATTTAATATTTGAGATAGTAGACATTAACATTTCTTTTTAGAGTACCTGGATCAATGCAAGGTCTATTTTTTCCCAAAGGGATTTAAATGGGCCATCCCATGAGGATTCAACTCACGATTCAGTAATAATGGATCTGTGGGACTAACTTGAAAAAATCCCCTCTACCCAGGCGACGTCGGGTGGCTGCTGCTAGTAATTACTAAAGAACCTTCACCTTCACTGGACCAGAGTTAAGTTATATTGAGAAAAAGCTTGTGTTAAACAATTACCTTGCTCATCTTTTATTATACACACACACACGACACACACACACACACACACACACACACACACACACACACACACATTTCAACTTTATTTTAAGTTAATAAAAAGATGGAGAATTTTATTTTTTCTTGTGATGAGGATATTACTTAAATAGCCTCGTCTCGGATATTTCATTTTCCCTGTATGAAGTCAAAGGTAAGTGCACCCCCCCCCGGATCAGTTCACTATAAATACTAAAGAACCTTCACCTTTACTGGACCAGAGTTAAGTTATTATCTATATACCAGCAGGACCTGTGGATATACCACAGTATGATAATTTAATTGTTACAATGTTTGATATGTTTACTTAGGAGCTATTGCGAAATAGTTCAATATGTAAAAAGTATAATAATCTCTCTCTCTCTCTCTCTCTCTCTCTCTCTCTCTCTCTCTCTCTCTCTTCTTCTTCTTCTTCTTCTTCTTCTTCTTCTTTCTTTCCCTCATCTTTTCCTCTGTTCATCATGTTCGATTGAAACAGATTAACGTGATCGCTTCAGCACGCCCACCCGCTTCTATATCTTTCCACTTCTCTCTTTTTATATATAGTAAAGATGAGTACAATTGTCTGAAAAGGACCAAGTTACTTTTAAGCACCCCAGAGCCGACCAGGATTCAGAGGGACATGTTTCGCCTTGCACCGTTGTTTGTTACCAGACGATTTTTAGACGCATTTTTTTAAATTACAAAACTAACCCCAAACCCTAACACTAACCCTCTGAAAAAGTTTAAATAATTCAATAACAATACTCACTTTAGATAACATGAAAATTATTTTTGAATTCCAAAGGAAATTGGTTTTACGTTAGTAGTGTAGAATAAAGACCAATGATGTTAAGGTTCTTTACTTACAAATTGGTGTAAAATATATTAACATCAGCCTAAGGACACCTCATATTACGTCATTGATTTACTTGGTAATAAGATAATTAGATGTTACAGATACTAACATCACCTGTGCACATTGCATTATATAGCTCCGTTTCTTTAAGGATTTTTTCTGTTTTTTATTTGAAAAAGACATTAATTTTCTAGTAATTATCCAAAGTTCACGTTGGTAATATATTTAACATTTGCTGTTGGATCACCTGGTGTTGACAGTAAGGAAGGAAGAAGAGAGAGAG
The DNA here is from genome assembly GCA_023376005.1 of Doryteuthis pealeii. Taxonomy (NCBI): domain Eukaryota; kingdom Metazoa; phylum Mollusca; class Cephalopoda; order Myopsida; family Loliginidae; genus Doryteuthis; species Doryteuthis pealeii. The sequence continues at coordinate 15,891,503 of CM042148.1, forward strand.
AGAGAGAGAGAGAGAGAGAGAGAGAGAGAGAGAGAGAGAGGGGGGGAGAAAGAAGAAAGAAAGAAAAGAACGAACTAACTGGAATGAGAGAGGACGGAATCGAACAGTTAGAAAAAAAAGTTGGATCACCTGGTGTTGACAGTAAGGAAGGAAAAGAGAGAGAGAGAGGGGGGGAGGGGAGAGAGGGGAGAGAGGGAGAAAGAAAGAAAGAAAGAAAGAAGAAAGAAGCATGAGAGAGGATGAAAGGAACAGGTAGAAAAAAAAGAAAGGGTAAACATGTTGGTTCTGATAATAAAGAAAGAGGTAAACGACGACGACGACGACGACGACGAAGAAGAAGAAGAAGAAGAAGAAGAAGAAGAAGAAGAAGAAGAAGAAGAAGAAGAAGAAGAAGAAAGATAAAAATTAGTAGAATAAGAAGAAAAAAAGAAAGAGGAAAACAATGTCCCAAAGATAAAAAAAAAACAAGGAGGAGAAGGAAGAGGATGAAGAGGAGAGGGAGCTGGAGGCAAGTGTGGCAGTAATTTAGGAAAAGGAAAAAAAGAAAAAAGAAAGAAAGGAAACGATGGGGGGCACAGAAAGGTGATGGGCTGAAGAAGAGAATAAATGGCAAGAATGGGAGGGGCTTAAAACCTACAGAGAAGGAGGAGAAATGGTAAGAAAAGTACACCTAGAAAAAAAGGGGTGAGTGAAGAGGAAGAGAGAGAGAGAGAGAGAGAGAGAGAGAGAGAGAGAGAGAGAGAAGCGGCTGAGAGAGCAAATCAATGTATTAGAGGAGGAGGGGGTACGTCAGGAAGGCCAGTCGCGGCCGTCCAATAGAGTGCGTTCGTTTAATGTCGTGACTTCTTACGTGTTGCTCTTTATATTTCAAAGTTTGGTGACTGGATGTTCACAGGTAACTAATCTACAGGTAGACATCAAAGAGGCCGCCTGCAGGTGTGTGTGTTTGTGTGTGTGTGTGTGTGTGTGTGTGCGTACGTGTGAGTGTGTGTGTCAGTTAATGGTAGCCAAAGAACGAAAAGTAAACTGTAAATAGTAAGGTAGGTGGTAGGAGAGTGTGAAGGGTGGCGTAGAAAGCTGGCTGGACCTCACCCACCCGCGGGGCTTGTGCAGTTGTAAAGTGCGACTGATTGATGTCGGGGGTGTGGGGATTCGTACAGGTTCTCAATTTTCCTTCAGGCTTCGTGATTATTTCTTCCTTAGGTTAAGTTCGAAGTCAGGAAATCATTTATTATTACTTTAAAAAGGTTCTCTATTTTTCTTTTCTTTTCTTTTCCTCCCTTTCTTTCCTTTACTCTGTTCCTTCTTTCTTTTCTTTCTTTTTCTTCCGTCTTTCTTTTTCCTAGTTTTGTTCTTCTCTCTTTCCTTTTACTTCCTTTTCGTTTTTTCTTTCTTTTTCCTTCGTTTTCCTTCCCTCTTTCTTTTTCCTTCCTTTTCCGTCTTTCTTTCATTTTCCTTCTTTCCTCTTTTTCTACTTCTTTTCATTCCCGTTTCTTATTTCCTTCCTTCTTTATTATTTCTTTCTGAACACTTTCCGTAATCCTTTTTTCTTCTGAGACTGAGATAGATAGAATGATAGATAGATAGATTCGAATAGATACGAATAGACTGAGATAGATAGATAGATAGATATAAATAGGTTGAGAGAGATTTATATAGGTAGATAGATAGATAGATAGATTCGAATAGATACGGATAGACTGAGATAGATAGATATAAATAGATTGAGAGATAAATAGATAGATAGATAGATAGATAGATACGAATAGATTGAGAGAGATTTAGATAGATATATAGATAGATTGAGAGAGATTTAGATAGATAAATAGATAGATTGAGAGAGATTTAGATAGATATATAGATAGATTGATTGATTGATTGATTGATTGATTGATATGAATAGATTGAGAGATAATTAGATATTTAGATTGATAAATACGAATAGATACGAATAGATTGAAATAGATATGAATAGTTTGAGAGATAGATAGATAGATAGATAGATAGATAGATAAACTGATTCATTGATATGAAAAAGATGGACAGACAGAAATAAACTGAGAAAGTTAAGTAGATAAAACCGAGCAGAGAGAGAGAGAGAGAGAGAGAGAGAGAGAGAGAGAGAGAGAGAGAGAGAGAGAGAGAGAGAGAGATTAAAAGAGACAGATCGATTGTTTGTTTCTTTGTTTAATAGCATATCAACTCGTTATGGATTATCCAATGCCGAAATTTGATTCATTTCTAAAATGTTTGATTACAATCATAACTATATTTTCAGTATTCCATTGCATTTCTATTTTAATCACACTTTTTTTTATTTGTCTATAATCTTTTGTTTACACACATTTGTACGATTTCAAATATTTCTATCTAAAATTTATACATAATTATATACGATATTAAATATTCCTATCCCATACAAATAATTTGCACGCAATTGTATGTTTTCTAGTGTTCCTATCTAATACTAATAATCTATACACAATTGTTTATGGTATCAAGTATTTCTATCCCATACAAATAATTTCCACGTAGTTGTATGGTTTTATGTTCCTATCTATTACTAATGATTTATACACAATTATATAAAGTATCAAGTATTCCTATCCCATACAAGTAATTTGCACGTAGTTGTATGGCTTCAAGCATTCCCATCTAATGCTAATAATGCATACACAATTATATAAAGTATCAAGTATTCCTAACCCATACAAATAATTTACACGCAATTGAGTGGTTTCCAGTGTTCCTATCTAATACTAATAATTTATACACAATTGTTTATGGTATCAAGTTTTCCTATCTCATACAAATAATTTGCACGCAGTTGTATGGTTTCAAGCATTCATATCTATTACTAATAATTTATACACAATTATATAAAGTATCAAGTATTCCTAACCCATACAAATAATTTGCACGCAATTGAGTGGTTTCAAGTGTTCCTATCTAATACTAATGATTTATACACAATTGTATATGGTCAAGTATTCCTATCTCATACAAGTAATTTTCACGCAGTTGTATGGTTTCAAGCATTCATATCTAATACTAATAATTTATATACAATTATTTATGGTATCTAGTATTCCTATCCAATTCAGATAATTTGCACACAGTTGTATGGTTTAAGTGTTCCTATCTAATACTAATGATTTATACACAATTGTATATGGTATCAAGTATTTCTATCTCATACAAATAATTTGCACGAAGTTATATGGCTTAAAGTGTTGCTATCTTATACTAATAATGTATACACAATTATATATGGATTAATGTATTCCAATCCCATACAAATAATTTGCACATTGTTGTATGGTTTTAAGTATTCCTATTTAATACTAATAATTTATACACCATTATTTATGGTATCTAGTTTTCCTATCTCATACAAATAATTTGCACACAACCGTATGGTTTCAAGTGTTCCTATCTAATTTTATGCACAATTATATGGTTTTAAGTAACTATTCATATTTGAAAATAATCTTTTTGTAGAATAGATGAAAACATTTCAACTCACCAAAGGGCATCTTATTACTTTATTATTACGTATTCTTATCAAGTATTCCTATCAAGTATTCCTATCCCATACAAATAATTTGCACAATTTGTATGGTTTTAAGTATTTCTATCTAATACTAATAATGTATACACAATTATATATGGTATCATGTGTTCCTATCTCATACAAATAATATGCACACAGTTGTATTGTTTCAAGTGTTCCTATCTAATTTTATACACAATTATATGGTTCCAAGTAACTATTCATACTTGAAAATAATCTTTCAAGACTGAGCGTGGTAATAAGGCACGAAAAGAGACAAGCACAGGAACACTCACAACAAACACAAAAGTGTTGCTAATAGCCGCACGAACAGTTTCCCTGTACCCTAGCGCTTTGGAGGCCTTGAGTTTGGGATTACTTTCGTATATTCACTGATTTTTCAGATAATTACTACCGTTATTATAAGAAACTTGCAAATATATGCACCCTCCGTGTGCAAGTATTTAAATTTTAATGTGATAAAATATTTCATTAAGTTAGAAAGGCTAATTAAACTAAATAAGAATGCAGATAAAAAGATTTGATGCAGATGGGGCTATAATCGAAAAATAGAACCACTGAAACTTACTCTTCCATCACTCCCCTCTTTCATTGCTAAATTTTTCTAATTTAAATACTTAGTTAAATTAGGAAGTAAAGAATAAAATTACAGTTATTTACTCTTATTAATGGAATTCTTTTAAGATTTATCCCCGAGATTTTTGCTCATATTCATTACACAAACAAAAAAAACCCAAAAAAAACAGCGGTTTACAGTGTGAACAGAATTAAATTATTATTAAAAATTTGATTTTAATAAATATGTGTTTAGTATTATTGATTTCTAATTATTTGGTTTTATCTTAAACAAAATAATTAGAAATCAATAATACTAAACACATATTTATTAAAATCAAATTTTTAATATCAATAGGCAAATTAGCCTTTCCGTTCACACTGTAAACCGCTGTTTTTTGTGTGTATAAATACAATTGCATGTTATTAGTATGGTCAACTGTATTAAAGATGTAAAACAATTTTATTAATAATCAAAGTTTAAATAAAAATAATAATCATGAAGAATTGTGACTTGAATAGTAATATAGTTTCGATTACAGACAGACAAACACACAATCTCAATTAGAGCAATCGTCTATGAATCGCAAGGTTCTTGGTTCGATAACGGCCATCGCCAACTCAGCGAATAAGTAGCTCAGGGATCTGTGCGGTAAAGTGAAGAGCTGATGATAGGTGTGGCGCTCCACTTCAGACGCAAAAACAATCTCCTTGGTCTAGCCCTGGTGAAAAGGGGATAGCCTCCTTGCTGTCTGGCTTATACCGACTTTAGGCCAACCCGACGACTTTACTTACTTAAACCAAAAATGTGGTCTATCAACACATTTAACTAGTATATAATTCCGCCCAAAGCAATTAAGACCCATTAAATGTGAGCTAAACGTGCAAATTAGTCTGAAAATTAAAACGGAAAGTTTTTTGGTGGTCCCCATGACAATTTAAATACAGTCTATGAATGAACTTTTTGCGAATTTGGTTACGGTTTAGGGGTTTGGGGATTAAGGTTGTTTTTTTATTATGTATTGCTTTAAAAAACAAACAAATTACTATACATTTAATGTTGAAAAATATTTTTTTAAACCAAGTTTAATTGAAATTATACATTGCAATACTAACACAAACAACTGAGACTAATGTGTCTACCGTTGGGTTCAATAATTAATTTCAATGTTTAATTAAATGTATAGTAATTTTGGGTTTGTTGTTGTTTTTTTAAAGCAATACGTAATTAAAAACAACCTTAACCCCAAACCCCTAAACCGTAACCCAATTCGCAAAAAGTTCATTCATACACTGTAGTTAAACTGTCATGGGGGACCACCAAAAAACTTTCCGTTTTAATTTTCCGACCAATTTGCAAGTTTACCGTAAATGTGTTATCCGTATTTTCACACATTTTCTTAAAAGCAAACACCCGTTCAATTCGACAAAGAACATTAGGCATTGAGCTTAGAACTCTAGTCTAAAGTAAACTGGGATAACGAACCAAAATTTATTTTGGATGTGGTAGTTGGAGGTAATTTAGAAGTGTAGTCGGGGCGGATGCCACCCGCAGTGTGTTAGAGCAACAGTAACATACTTACAAGAATGTATGACTGTGTGAGGTTGTATTATATCTGGAAACAGTGTAGATCTGTTGTATGAAATTTAGAAAATTATAAACAAATCTCTCTAGAAATATTGAGTAAGGTTTTACTAAGTATTGTAAAAATTTCGATGCGACGATGCGAATTTCCTTTTTCTTTAAACTTTTATAAAAATCTAAAATAGTAAATTGTCACTTATTTTGATTGTTTTCCTTAAGAATAGAGCATAAACCTACCAATAAATATATTTTTCTATGAATTACTCAATTATAACAATGAAATAAATCATATTAAAACGAACATATCTTCAAGAAAGAAAAAAAAGGAAAAATGAGTAAGTGGGAGAAAAAAAAGGAAAGATGGTTGGCTGGTTGGTTGGTTTTTACGGCAGTTCAACCCTTGTTGGGCTATTCTCGGCTGAAGACAGTCGGTAGAGCGTTCAGTTAGAAAGCACAAGGTTCCTAGTTCGATACCGGTCCTCGCCAACTCAGCGTATGAGTAGCACAGGGATCTGTGCGGTGAAGTAAGGAGCTGATGGTAGGTGTGGCACTCCACCTCAGATGACAAAAAACAATCTCTTTGGTCTAGCGCTATTGAAAAGGGGATGGACTCCCTCGCTGACTGGCTGATACCGACTTTAGGAGAGAGTCCATAATGATAATACATACATATATATATATACATACATATATATATGTGTGTGTGTGTGTGTGTGTATATATATATATATATATATATATATATATATATATATATATATATATATATATATATATATAGAGAGAGAGAGAGAGAGAGAGAGTAGCCTTACCCATTAACACGTAAAAAATTAACGTTAATATATAGTAAATTAGGTTAATTTTAATATATAACAAATAGCTAAATATTTTTTACCCATACTTATTAACTTGATATTTACGCGCATATATACACACACAACTTAAAATGTGAATATTGTATTTGAAAATATTACCCCAAATAGTCTGCTTTTTTATCGGATTCTATTCATTCCTCTGTGGTTGAATATATCCGGAAAAAAAAATATACGACTAACATCTTAAAATCAATTTTCATTTCTAACGTTATTTAAGGTTTAACTTAGTGATCTTAGAAGTCATTAATCGCGAATTCTGTTCTCGTTAAATGTTGCGCCTCATGTGACCTCATGTCGAAACAGACTGACCTCGTTGAATGAAACACATAAAAGCATCCGGGTTTCGCATCATCTCTACTTCCTAGAGTCCATTTTTAAACACAGAGAACTTGCTTGAAAATTCCGTTATCATAATTTAAACAATCAGCGTCATAATTTATCTGGTAATTTATGAGGGAGTGCGTCCCGGTCTCCTGCCTCAGAAATTGCTACCCGGTGACTATTAAAATAACGTCCCCAGCTATGTCGTCTCGGCGGTGTTACTTGAAAGAAAACAACCAACTTAGAGCGTTAAATGTATTTTAGAGGGGGGGGGGCTTTTCTTTTTTGATATGAACAAATGGAGATGGGTGGATAGATATATATAAACAAAGTAAAAAATGAACAAATTGATATATATAGATAGATAGATAGATATCCATCTTCATATCTAAACAAGAATTACGACAAATTTCTATAAATAAACAAGAATTACGGCAAATTTCTATAAATAAATTTGTAAACAAATTACGATAAATAAATAAGAATTACGACAAAAAAAGAGAACCCCCCCCTCTTAAAATACATTTAACGCCTTAAGTTGGTTGTTTTCTTTCAAGTAACACCACCGAGACGACATAGCTGGGAACGTTATTTTAATAGTCACCGGGTAGCAATAACTGAGGCAGGAGACCGGGGCGCACTTCCTCATAAATTACCATTTATCTTAATAAACCCTAGGTTGCTTTGAAAGATTAGCATTACGTTTTATGTGAGATCTTTCGGAATATACTAAATTTCAACAGGTAGTTTGATACATTTTTCTAGTAAAGAAGAAATGCTATAATAAATATCTACAACCTCCTGTAATAAATGCTAATTTCAGTGGGTCCTTGTGTCATATCTTATCAATTTTACTCCTAGAGGCCGTAACCCAACATATCATATCATTTTGGAATCAGGCCGACTCTGTGAGCAAATCAAAAACTTTCTGGGCCGAATCCGGAAACGAAATCTCTTATATTTCTTTTGGATCACAGCGGCAGTGGGGAGAAGGGGAATTTGCTGTCTGGGCAACAGCTCATCCTCCATACCAAACCACCCAGGCTACGTAGTTCCGCTAAAAATGGACATTACTTCATCGTCTCTCGTAGACGGACAGATGCCAACAACAACATTCACTTCTTTGATAATAAATGCGAATGTCAGTGTGTTAGTGTGTCACATTTTTCAAGTTCACTCCTAGAGGACATAGCCCTACATATCATACCATTTAGGAATCATGTCGACTCAGTAAGCAAATCAAAAACATTCCGGGCCGAATCCGGAACCGAAATCTCGAAATGTTGGATTCCTAAGCTTTAATTACTGCGGTTGTTTTCGGTGATTTTTAACGTGATATTTTACGAATTTTAAAATATAATTTTGATAGTATTGGTAACAATTTTCATAATTTGGAAATACATTTGGGAATAATTAGCTTAAATGTCACATTATTGGGCGGCTTTTAAGCTTGTGTAATATATATCTAAACATGCTATTGAAAGTTGTGTAATGTTACAATAATTCTATTTCACTAGAATAATTCTTCACAAAAATGTCTCCATTGTTTATCAGCGAATAACTTTCAGACACTATTTCATTTTATATGAATATTTTTAGGGTTTACTTAAATATATTTTAAGGCTTTGCATAAATATATAGAACCGCTTAAATATATTTTAGGGCTTCATTTAAATATATTTCAATGCTTTAATTAAATATATCTTAAGACTTATTTATTAATATATTTTAAGGCTTTTTTATATCTAAGGTTAATTAAATTAAATCTTAAGGTTTTAATTGTATATATCTTAAAGTTTAATAATATATCTTAAGTTTTAATTAAATATATCTTAAGGTTTTAATTAAATAGATCTAAGGTTTTGATTAATATATCTTAAGGTTTAATAAATATATCTTAAGGTTTTAATCAAATATACCTTTAATGCTTAATTAGATATATCTTAATGTTTTAATTAAATAAATCTTAAATTAAATATATCTAAATATAGTTTTATTAAATATATCAAATATATCTTAAGGTTTTAATTAAATAAATCTTATGGTTTAATTAAATGTATTTAATGTTTAATTAAATATATCTTTAAAGTTTAATTAGATATATTTTAATGTTTTAATTAAAATATCTTAAAGTTTTAATTAATATATCTTAAGGTTTTGATTAAATAAATCTCAAGGTTTTAATTAAATATATCTTAAGGTTTTAATTAGATATATAGATAAAATCTTTTTAATTAAATATATTTTAATGTTTTAATAAATAATCTTGAAGGTTTAATTAAATATATCTTAATGATTTAATTAAATAAATCTTAATGTTTTAATTAAATATATCAAGTTTTAATTAGATATATCTTAAGTTTGATTAAATACATCTTAAGATTTAATTCAAATATCTTAAGGCTTTAATTAAATATATCTTAAAGTTTTAATTAAATATATTTTAAGGCTTTAATTAAATATCTTAATTAATTAAATATATCTTAAGGTTTTAATTAAATATATCTTAAAGTTTTAATTAATATATCTTAAGGCTTTAATAAAATATCTTAAGGCTTTAATTAAATATATCTTAAGTTTTAATTGAATAAATCTTAAGGTTTTAATTAAATAAATCTTAAGGTTTTAATTAAATAAATCTTAAGGTTTTAATTGAATAAATCTAAGGTTTAATGAATAAATCTTAAGGTTTAATTAAATATATCTTAAGGTTTTAATTAAATATATCTTAAGGTTTTAATTAAATATTATCTTAAGTTTTAATTAAATAAAATCTTAAGGTTTTAATTGAATAAATCTTAAGTTTTAATTAAATAAATCTTAAGGTTTTAAATTAGATATATCTTAAGTTTTAATTGAATATATCTTAAGGTTTTAATAAATAATCTTAAGGTTTAATTGAATAAATCTAAAGGTTTTAATTAAATAAATCTTAAGGCTTTAATTAAATATATCTTAAGGTTTTAATTGAATATAT
>CM042148.1:15906389-15908889 GCA_023376005.1 Doryteuthis pealeii
TAAAATAGTATACCAAATTAGAAAGGCTAATGAAACTAAATAAGAGTGCAGATAAAAACATTTGAACCAGATAATAATAAAAAAATAGAATGACTGAAATTTACTCTTCCGTCTTGCATTGGTAAATTTTTCCTAACTTAACTATTTAGTTAAAATAGGAAGTAAGGAATAAAATTAGTTATTTCTTCTTGTTAATAGTTTTCTTTTAAGATTTATCCCCGAGATTTTTGCTAATATTAATTAAGATAAATTTGTCAAATATATATTTTTTCAATAACAAATCTAAACGTTAACAACTATGGAACTTTTACTTTGCTATTTTCTGAGACGAGGACTTATTCACTAAACTTTTCGGGCATGTACAGAACCAATTTGGCTGAAACAAAAAGGAAAAAGTTCTTGAGTAGTAATTGTTTGTAGATTGCAGTATTGGCATTTCATTGCTTTATGGACTTTGTCGAGTTCATCTATCGTAAAGTATCTTAGTCAGATGTCTAGTTGGTTATTAACGATTTTTTTTTACTATTATCATCTTTAATTTGCGGAGGGGTTCCCAGCGGTTTCTCGGAGTGTTCTTACAAATTCAGGGACGGTTATATTAAAAATCTCGGATATGTCAAATTAATAAATATTCAATGATGAAATGGTTATAGAGAGGAAGATATATATATATATATATATATGTATGTGTGTGTGTGTGTGTGTGTGTGTGGTGTGTGTGTGTGTGTGTGTGTGCGTGCGTGTGTGTGTATCAGTTATTTGCATATACAATATATATATATGTATATATATATATATATATATATATATATATAGATAGATAGATAGATAGATAGATAGATATATTATATATGTATATACATATGTATATATATATTAATATATGTTTCATTCCAAGATTGTGTACGTGTGTGTTTATATATCATTTATATATTAGATTAAATATATATATATATCATCTACAATATATATGTATATGTATATACACGCACACCAACACACACACACACACACATATATAATATATATATATATATATATTTAGAGAGAGAGAGAGAGAAGAAGAGAGAAGAGAGAGAGAGAGAGAGAGAGAGAGAGAGTGTGTGTTATGTGTCCTACGGGAGATAATTAAATATTTTATAAAAAAGAAGGTCCACAAAATGGATTATATTTTTAGAAAAAAATTTTATTTTTTATCTTTTATTTTTTTATTTTTATCTTACATAAGATAAAAATAAGAAATAAAAATTTTTCTAAAAATATCATACATTTTTCGGACCTTCGTTTTTTATAATATATATATATATATATATTTATATGCACTAGACCGACCAAAACCTTTGGACCACATTGATTTTACCTCTAAAATTAAGAAAAAATATAAAATTTTATGTATTTAAAGAAATAAGTTTATTTTTAAAAATATTTTCATGAAATTACGCAATAATTTAAATCAAAGGGAATATAAGATAATTATAATTTTAATTAAAACAAATCTATAGTTTCTTCTCATCAAAGAATCCACCACGAGAATTTATTACTGCAGAGTAAATTCTGGTCATCCTTTTTTGTAACTTGTAAAAGTATGTTAGTAATTCCTAAACAGTGGGTAAATGTATAAGTAAATATTGCCTATTCTTCGCTGTCTACTTCGAACTTATCATCGCAGGTTTGTTAAATTTGTGAAAGATCTAGGGACTGAGGGGACCAAGTCATGATTAGCAAATTCCCTTTGATATTAAATGATTTGAACACAGTTTTGAGGTGTATCTCGGATCATATATATATATATATATATATATATATATATATATATATATATATATAATATATATATAAGGTGTGTCAAAAAAGTGTCGAGATTTTCTGTACTTTTTGACACACCTTGTATTCTGAAAAAATATCCTTCCATTCATTCTTCATTTCTATCTTGGTAAATACAGCTTTAAACTTGGTAATTTTTATCACACATTGTATTCTGAAAAAAATTAATGTATGGAACTTTTTCTTTTTCAGAAAACAAGGTGTGTCAAAAAGTACAAAGATCTCAATATTTTTTGACACACCTATATATAATATATATATATATATATATATATATATATATATACATATATGTGTGTGTGTGTGTGTGAGAGAAGAGAGAGAGAGAGAGAGAGAGAGAGAGAGAGAGAGAGAGAGAGAGAGAGAGAACCAGGTAAGTTGTTGTTGGGAATGATTCTAAAACGGTGTCTTTTTTCAATATTGAAATATTAACGTTCGTATAGTCAATGCTGAGAGCTCAATACACAATAATTGGCGAATTATATCTTATTATAATGTAGATTGTGGGTTTGTCTGTCTGTAACCGAAACTATATCACTACTCAAGTCACAAATACCTTTGATATTTACATCACATTCTCCATGATTTTATTTTTATTTAAACCTCAATTATTAATAAAATTGTTTTACATCATTAAGACTGTTGACCATATCTACATACTAATAACATGCAATTG
>CM042148.1:15913889-15918889 GCA_023376005.1 Doryteuthis pealeii
ATATAATATATATATATATATATAATTTACAAACCAAGTGAATATCTTTGTATTTTTCCTTATATATATATATAATATATATATATATATATATATATATATATTGAATAAATCCTTATCTACCCAACTATATATATATATATATCCTATCTACCAAACCCATTCGCCAGGGTTAGCATGTGAACGCAAGTATGGGGCATTCAGTGAGGATCGAACTTGCTATTCAGTAGTGATGGATCTATAAGACTAGTTTGCTAACCATTACACCACGACAGGATGCCCTCACTATAAATATTCAAAGTTCTTGAAATTATATACATATATTCTATACAATTGTCTCATAATCTTCTTTTTTTTTTTTTTCATTTTTAAATCTCGAAATTGACTACGAAAACGTTTGTATACATGATGTCTACTGGCAGTTGCTACAATCGGTCTAATTGTAGGTGGCATTCAAAACATTGTTAAAATGAGCGTGTTTAGTTCTCTGATATCAATCTCATAGTTACATAGAGAGCAATCCTATTTATTCTATGTGTGTGTCTGTCTGTGTGTGTGTGTGTGTGTGGTGTTGTGAGAGAGAGAGAGAGAGAGGAGAGAGAGAGAGAGAGAGAGGGGGGGGGTATTATTCTGCCAAAAAGACGTTGGGAAAAGACAGAGTACATATTTCCCCCACGTATACCCGGTTTTCTTTTTTTCTTTCTTTCTTTTTTTTTTCTTTTTTTTTGTTGTTTTTTTTTTTTTTTTTGGTACCCACTAGAACAAAAAGAATGGAATGATTTAAGTCTGTGTGATCCAGAACGAAGACCTCCACCACGGCGACCGCCCTGTCGGTCTGGGTGTGTTAGAATACGTACACTGCACCCCTGTAAGTCGTCGGGGTGGCCTAAAGTCGGTACCAGCCAGGCAGCGAGGGAGTCTATCCCCTTTTCACTAGGGCTAGACCAAGGAGATTGTTTTTGTATCTGAGGTGGAGCGTCACACCTACCAATCGGCTCCTTACTTTACCGCACAAATCCCTTTGCTACTCATACGCTGAGTTGGCGAGGGCCGGTATCGAACCAGGAACCTTCTGGTTCCTAGCCAGACGCTTTACCGACTGAGCTAAACCGGCCCTGTAAGACCTCCAATGGTGACAACTGTTGGCCGTGGGTGGCGACCCGTGATGCTTAAGGACAGAATCCTGTTGGTTGAGCAGTCCATGACATGCAACTCTCCACTCTGACCCTTACTTGGGCTAGATGGGTAGTCGGAGAGTCCACATACCAATCAATTGGTTGGACACATCAAGCTCCAACACCTATATGATTGTCTCGACCGTACTGCTCTTATGGCAACCCCAACACATTGTATCATATATATGCTGGAAAGTAGTGGCCAAGGGTCTGGGTATGACCTTAAACAGAATCTAGTGGTGAGGTTCCAATTCTGGACCACTGAGGAGTATTGAGTACTCCTTCATTGTCATTACTCCTAGGTCCACTCATACTTGGAATGGTAATACCAGTAAGGGTCCCATCTAAGGGTCAAGCAGATCAATATATATATATATATATATATATATATATATATATATATATATATTTAAATAAATAACAAAAGACTTAGAGATCTTGCATTATAGACTATTTCAGGGAGCTTAGACAAAAATGTCTAATTCTCCCGACTCATCAGATGCGAATCGGGAGAATTAGACATTTTTGTCTAAGCTCCCTGAAATAGTCTATAATGCAAGATCTCTAAGTCTTTTGTTATTTATTTAAATATAAATTTGCTCTGTGACTCTAACAATAAGAGCACACATTGAGCTCTCAAACTGCGACAAGTTGTTTAAAAAAAACCCTATGTCGTAAGGAAGATTTCTTCTCTGGACTTTTGGATTATATATATATATATATATATATATATATATATATATATATATATATATATATATATATATATATATGATGGATGTTGGGTAACTTTTTTGCGTTATATTAGAAACATGAAAAATATAAGATAAAGAATAAAAACCCAAATTCAAAAAACCAAATTGTGTGTTCTTAAGCTTCTCGCCAACCTCCCTGTAACTCATTGTCTCTGGCTGGTCCTTAACGCAGCATCCAGTATCTGCACAGAGCTGGTATATGTATGCCCTTGCTGGACGACCCTTACTAAGACGTTCATATAAGTTTCCTCAGAAGGACTTAAAAAATATTCCGTACACAGAAAGATTTTTTACGACCTTCATCAGAGTGAATTTTTATTTTTTGAGTCAAATGATGAAGGTCGTAAAAAATCTTTCTGTGTACGGAATATTTTTACATTTTTCCTATTATTATTATTATCATTATTTCAATTTCATCTGATTATTTTAATAATAATAATAGCGTAATCCGTATACATTTTGATAAACTGACCGAAACACGTGTGTAACTGATATCGATTAAAGTGATATCGATTAAATTCATTTTTTATCAATCTACATATCTTTTCTTTACTCATTTTTCCTCATATTGTCGGATTCAATTCCTATTCCATTTTTACACACACACACACACAAGTTAGGCAACCGGTCTAGGAGAAGGAAAACTCTGAATTCAAACCTGTTGAACTCCGCTTAAGAAATTGAACTTGTGTCACATCCTGCTCGTGCGGAGGGGTTGGTAAATATATATATATACCAAAATAATTCAACAGCCTTATCTTTTATATTGGGGAAAATATTGTGACGGTATAATGAAAATGTACACGTTTTAATTAATATAATTCAATAATTTACAATTCCTTTAAAATGAAGCGATTAGTACAATTAATATTACTATTATAGCACAGTTATTTCCTTTCCTTTTAGGAGTCCGTCGCAGACAACGATGACGTCACACCATGTCTTCAACTGTTGTGGACCCTCTGGTGGCTAGTTAGCCCAATTCTAGACTTGCAGATGCGTTCACACATATTCCAAGGGAAATTCCCATCTGCATTTGGTTGTTCATGACGACGAAGACGTCGCCGCTCTGCAGCCCTGTTAATCTCGATATTGATCCGCTCAGCTCCTGTGCGGCACGCGTCTCGCCAACCCTGTCTGTTGGTGGCCAGATCTTCCAGGCTATACCACAGTATGATAATTTGATTATTACAACATCTGATATGGTTACTTAAGAGCTATTGCATTTGTTCAATATGTAAAATGTATATTAATCTTGATTTAACTCTCTCTCATTCTTTTTTTCTTTCTTTCTTTCCTTCTTTTCTTTTTTTTATTGTGTTGGATTGAAACATATTAGCGTTATCACTTCCGTGCACTCACCCCCTCTCTCTATCTTTCCCTACTCTCTTTTTTCCTTTCTTTCGTTCTTTCTTTCTTTCTTTCTTTCTTGTGTTTTTTCTGTGTAGCATGTCCTTTTTCTTTCCTTTCTTTATAATAGAAACGGAATGGTTCATTATCTAGCTGAGGTGACGACACTAATAAGAAATACAAAATTGGTGGATATGCAGCACCAGATAATCAGGATTTACACTTTTGCATTTCACGATTTGGACAGTCTCATTTTTTCGTCAGAGGGTGTTGCAAGATGATAATGGTTGTACCATTAAGGAACACGAGTATTAATATAGATATTTCAAAGAGGAAAAATATACGAAAAAAAAAGGTATATGAATAGATTACTTTAAAATCATAACGATGTTTAATTGCTAACTGTAGAAAATTAAATAGTTCTAAATAAATAAAAAATCGAATTATATACTATCTCTGAATTTTTTAGATGACGCTTGATAATTAGTATTATTTGGATTATTCGGACTATTGTCCTCATCTTCATTGTTATCTGTAAACGGATTATATCGGGTCCGTACCGATTATACACTATATCTCTGAATTTTTTAGATGAAGCTTGATAATTAGTATTAATTTGATTATTCGGACTATTGTCCTCATCTTTATTGTTATCTGTACAATGGGTACAGATAACAATAAAGATGAGTACAACGGTCCGAATAATCCAAATAATACTAGAAAAATCGAACTAATTATTTTATTTTGATTAAGAAGAAATGTTTTGTTTCTCATCATATCAGCCTTGGTGTATTTTTAATGTGAAAGACATCCTCGTAGAAGAACAGTAGTGGTACTATTCAACCCATAGCTTGGAGGTGTGGGGTGATTCATTTCTTTTCCAAGGGTATATGCTCGAAAGTGAACGTAATTGTGCGATAGGGGTTCGAACTCGTTAACTACAATATTGCAGTCCAGTACATTAGCCATTACGCCACGGACACTGAACCCTGTCCCAAAATAATTTTTACATTTAATATATGAAATATATGCTCGAAAGTGAACGTAATTGTGCGATAGGGGTTCGAACTAGCTAACTACGATAGTGCAGTCCAGTACATTAGCCATTACGGCACGTACACTTAATTCTGTCCCTAAATAGTTGTTACATTTAATATATGAAATATATGCTCGAAAGTGAACGTAATTGTGCGATAGGGGTTCGAACTCGCTAACTACGATATTGTAGTCCAGTACATTAGCCATTACGGCACGGACACTGAACCCTGTCCCAAAACAGTTGTTACAATTACATGAAATTTATAAATGAAGATGTATTAATGATTATGGGACGAGGTCAGCAACAGATAATAAATAAACAGTATTTTTTGTTATACAACAAATACTTTCATTGAATGATTTATTGTCAGTTCTGTTCGGAAACACCTGTTCCTGCCGTCAGACCACCGAAGTTAAGTAGCGATGAATCTACACAGTAATGGTTATTTAATAAAAGCGGCTACTAAAAGCAACATGTGGCTCGTATACAAAACTAATCAGGTGAGTAGGTGTTCCCCGTGTCATGGTAGCTGACTTGCTGTACTGAGACATCACAATGAGCGAGTTCGAACTCCAGTCGTGCTAGGGCCGGGTTAGTTCGGTCGATAGAGCGTTCGGCTAGAAACAAGGTTCCTAGTTCGATACCGTCCCTCGCCATCTCAGCGTATGAGTACCGCAGGGA
>CM042148.1:15926389-15931389 GCA_023376005.1 Doryteuthis pealeii
CCTTCTTTTCATCTTTTCATTATGTTCGATTGAAACAGATCAGCGTAATCACTTCCGCGCGCTCAGACTCTCTTTCTATTTTTCCCTCTCTTTATTTCTTTCTTTCTCTCTTTCTTATTACAATTTTTTCTGCGTAGCATGCCCTTTCTTTCTTCATAATAAAAACTGAATGATCCTATATTTAGCTGAGGTGACGGCACTCATAAGAAAAGAATTTGGTGGAAAAGCGACACCAGATAATCATTTATGTATTTCATCTTGGACGATTTGGACAGTTTCATTTTTAACCAGAGGGTGTTGCTAGATGAGAACGGTCACAAGATTAATGAACAAGCGTATTGATATATAGATAATAATAATAATAATAATAATAATAATAATAATAATGGTCCCAAAAAACTTGGAAAAAAGACTGAAGGACCTGGAAATCAGAGAAAGAATTGAGACCACCCAGACTATTGCATTGCTACAATCGGTTAGAATACTCAGAAGAGTCCTGGAGACCTGAGGAGCTAACGCTGATTTGAAAAACTCAAAAGGAGTGATAATAATAATAATAATAATAATAATAATAATAATAATAATAATAATAATAATAATGACTATGCACAAAGCATTGCACCCGAGAGATGATATAAAAAAGTAAAATCAGTGGAGTGGCTTATTGTCGGTATCAGTCGGACAGTGAGGGAGTTCATCTTCTGCTCACGAGTGCTAGACTAGGGAGATGGGCTTTTTTGTGTCTGGGGTAGAGCGTCACACGCACCATCAGCTATTGCAACATATGGACAAACAGAAACACAACAAAAACTAGAAAACAGAAATGGGAAGAAGAATAACCATATGGATACTTCAAATGACAAACTGCAGAGATCGCACACGACAAGACATGGACTGTGCTAAGAAGGTTAAAACTCAATAGAGAAATTCAGTTCCTTATAATTGCAGCACAAGACAATGCCATAAGAAGAAACTATATCAAAGCGAAAATAGATAAGACGCAACAGAATAGCAAGTGTAGGATGTTTGGAGACAAACACGAAACAGTTAATCATATACTACGCGAATACAGCAAATTAGCACAAAGGGAGTACAAAACTAGGACTGGACTGGGTTGGAAAGGGGATCAACTAGGAATTTTGACAATACAACAAAATGGCATAAACCAGAATCCGTTCTGGAGAATGAACTGCATGAAATTCTCTGGGACTGAGATACTGACAGATCACCTTATCCCAACCAGAAGACCGGAATTAGTATTGATTTACTAGAAAAAAAAACTTATTGTCAGCTGGTAGATTTTGCAGTCCCAAGCAAATCACAAGGTGAAGATGAAAGAAAACGAAAAGATAAACAAATACCAGGACCTTGCTAGAGAATTGAAAAAGCTGTGGAACATGAGGGTAAATATGGTATCGATTATTATTGTTGCCTTTGAAACGGTCCCCAAGCGTTCGGAAAAAAACTGGAGGAATTGGAAATCCGAGGAAGAATAAAGTCCATCCAAAAAACTGCATTGTTAAGATCGGTTAGTATACCGAGAATAATCCGGTAGATCTGATGAGTCTTACTGTCACCCAGACTCCAGTAAAAGACACCCAGTTAACATTAATGTGAAAAACTCTCAAGGAGTGATATAATAATAATAATAATAATAATAATAATAATAATAATAATAATAACTAGCAGGACCTGTGGATATACCACAGTATGTTAATTCAATTATTATAACGGATGGCATGTTTACTTAAGAGCTATTGTGTATAGTTCAATATGTATAATAATCTTGATTTAACTCTCTCTCCCCCCTCTCTCTCTCTCTCTCTCTTACACACACACACACACACACACACACTCATTTTTTCTTTTCTTCTCATCTTTTCATTATGTTCAATTGAAACAGACTAGCGTAACCCCTACTGTGTGCTCACTCCCCCCCCCTCTCTCTCTCTCTCTCTCTCTCTGTCTTTCTCTACTCTCTTTCTTATCATAATTTTTCTGTGTAGTATGTCCTATTTCGTCCCTTTCTTTCTTTATAATAAAAACAGAATGGTCCATTATTTAGCTGATGTGACGAAACCCATTAGAAATAAGAATTTGGTGATTAAGCGACACCAGAAAATTAGGATTTTCATTTTTACATTCCATCTTGGACCATTTGGACGGTTTCATTTTAACCAGTGGGTGTTGCAAGATGATAACGCCCGGAAGATTCAGGTACAATAATAATAATAATAATAATAATAATAATAATAATAATGAAATGATTGCATACAGTGCTCAGGTGCACCACAATACATCAAAGGCTCATGTATAGTACATAGACTAATGTACTAATGTAAGGAAAATAAATAGCGTTAATCATAATATACATGTATGTGTATGTGCGCATATCCTATGTAGGCATCTACCGTATTCTGAACGTCCCGCCGCCCCGGACATGGATTCGTTTATCAGGTATAGTGTTGTCGAATTACAGGAAGCATGGAGATTTTGAAAGATGCGGTGTTTCATCAGCCAACAACGGATGTAGACAGTTTATTCCATGCCTCAGTAACTCTGAACATATATATAATAATGATAAATCCCGAATAACCTAAAACATAAATAAATATATAACCTGTCCAGAGCATCGTACTGCTGAGATCAGCTAGAATACTGAGAAGAGTCCTGCTCTCACTCAAACTTCAGTGAAGATAACCAGTTACTGCTGGTGTGGCAAAAGAAATAATTAATAATAATGATAGCATCACAAAATAATGCCATAATGACGAATTATATCAAAGCGAAAATAGACAAGACACAAAAGAATAGTGTGTGGAGACGTATGAGTTACTCATATAATAAGTGAATGCAGAAAACTACCACAGGCATGAAACGCCGAAACATGGTCTGTGGATGACTTATTAATATATGCTCCCATACAATTGGTAATTCAAATTAACTCTCACTACTAGCATATAAGCATTGAATGTTTCCCTGGAAACTTGATCTCTCAGTGACCGTAAAATACATAAACAAACCTATGTATTTAATAGTTTAAAAACACCAGTCCCGCTACAGCTGTCAGTAAGACGAGGGGATAAGTTATCAGGCAGGCAAACAGCCAGTCTGAGTTCGACCCTAACCAAAGATAGTTGTTGTGTCTAGCTACACTGAAGAGGCGTGAAACGCCGAAACACGTGTCTGTGGATGACTTATTAATATTAATTCACACACACACACACACACACACACACACACACACACATATATATATATATATATATATATATCAACCTCTCCACACGAGTAGGATGCGACACAAGGCCAATTTCTTGAACTGAGTTCAACAGGTTTGAATTCAGAGTTTTCCTTCTCCTAGACTGGTTACCTAACCATGGTTAAAGAATCCAATCTGCCCTGTTATTCACCCATAGCTGAAGGGAGAATTTGATTCATACTTTTCCCAAGGGTATCAGCGCCATGTGAATTGCGAACAGCTTCGTCAAGGAACGACTGGGTATGAAAGGTGATCCACTGAGAATTGGGCAAAAAACAAAAGTGTTACCATACTCTAAAATGGCATACGCACAATGAGACGCATAAAATGCTCAGGGACTTTGAGATACAGACGGATAACCTAATCCCGTTCAGAAGACCAGAACTAGTGTCAATTAACAAGAAAAAAGAACGTGTCATTGAATGGATTTCGCCAGAATCTCTTAATAATAATAATAATAATAATAATAATAATAAAGAAATGAGTAGTCAGAGAGTCCGGTGCATATTTCTTTATAACATTTTAATACGAACAGTAAAAGAAATATGAGACTATTTGCAATCCAAGCGAGTTAGACTTCGGCCATAACAAAAGAGTTGAAGTACCCAAGACCTTCGATATGACTTCTCACAAGAAAAAGGATATCTGCTATAGTTTTAATAATTTCTTTCTTTCTTTCTTTCTGTCTTTCTTTCTTTCTTTCTTTCTGTCTGTCTGTCTCAATCTTTTTTATCTATACTAGCAAATATATGCACCCTCCGGGTGCCAGTATTCAAGTTTTAATATAATAAAATATATTAAATTAGAAAGGCTGATGAAACTGAATGAGAATGCAGATAAAAAGATTTTGAACAGAGGGGGTATGATTGAAAAATAGAACAACTTTGAAACTAACTCTTCCATCATTTTACATTACTCCCGTCTGTCTTTGTTAAATTTTCCTAATCTAACTATTTAGTTAAGATAGGAAGTAAAGAATAATATTACAGTTATTTCTTCTTGTTAATGAATTTCTTTTAAGATTTATTCCTGAGATTTTTGCTCATATTCAATAAGATAAAACCAAACTATTAGAAATCAATAATATATTTATTAAAATCAATTTTTTAAGATCAATGTGCAAATTAGCCTTCCCGTTCACACTGTAAATCCTCTATTTTGTTGTATATATACATACAATTGCATGTTATTATTATGTAGATATGGTCAACAGTCTTAATGATGTAAAACAATTTTATTAATAATTGGGTTTTAAATAAAAAATAAAATCATGGAGAATGTGATGTAAATAACAAAGGGAATTGTGACTCAAGTAGTAATATAGTTTCGGTTACAGACAGACAAACCCACAATCTCCATTATAATAAGATGTTCATATCTCTTTCCTTCCCTACCGCTCTCCTTCATTTCTTCCTTCCCTAAGTGTTTTCATGATCTGAACAATGTAACTACACGATCTTTAATTTTATATATATATATATATATATATATATATATTGTAAAATAAAGTAGGCGGAGTGGCTTATTGTCGGTATCAGCCGGACAGCGAGAGAACCTATCCCCTTTTCATTAGTGCTAGATCTGGGAGATAGCTTTTGTGCCACACCTACCATCACCTCCCTACTTTACCCTGCCTGCTTCTCATGTGCTGAGTTGACGAGGGCCAGTATCGAGCCAGGAACCTTGCAATTCCTAGGCGTACGCTATACCGACTGAGCAAAATTGGCCCCTAGTTGTA
>CM042148.1:15940151-15947651 GCA_023376005.1 Doryteuthis pealeii
AGAGAGATAATGCTGTTAACAGAAGAAAACAAATTTATAATATAATCATATGATCAGTATCAGCTATGATTATATTATAAATGTTTTCTTCTTTAACAGCATTGTGGTGAGTTTTCACTTCCACCTTTTCTTAGCTCATATATATATATATTATATATATATATATACAGACTATAGGTACTTATGTATCTATCTTTTTCAGAATGTGAATCTCTCTATTTCTCTCTCTCTCTCTCTCTCTCTCTCTCTCTATATATTATATATATATATATTATATATCTATATTATGGAGATAGACTGCATTTTTGGTCTGAAATCCGAACACTTTTACATATTCAAGTCACAATTCCTTAATTATTTACGTCAAATTCTCCATAGATTTCATTCTTTTAAACGCTCAGTTATTAAATAAAAATTGTTTTACATTATTAATACTGTTTGATCATATCTACGTACTAATAACATGCAGTTGTATTTAATATATAAAACAAATAGCGTTAACAGTTTGAACGAGAGGCTAATTTGCATATTGATATTTAAAATTTTTATTTTAATAAATATGTGCTTGGTATTATTGATTTCTAATTGTTTTAGGTTTTATCTTTTAAGAAATATAAACAAAATCTGCGTAGATAAATCTTAAAAGAAATTTTATTTACAAGAGAAAATAACTGTAAATTATCTTTACTTCCTATTTTAACTAAATAGTTAAATTAGGAAATTTACCAATGAAAGAGGGGATGTTAATGGAATGATGGAATAGTAGTTTTCAAAGTTGTTCTATTTTTCGATTATACCCCCCTCTGTTGCAGATCTTTTTATCTGCATTCTTAGTCAGTTTCATTAGCCTTTCTAATTTAATAATTTATTATATTAAAACTTAAATACTTGCACCCGGAGGGTGCATATATTGCTAGTATATATATATTATATATATCTGTGTGGTGTGTCTGTGTGTGTGTAAATGCATCAAACGATTAAGAATGAAATTACAAAAAATCATAAGTACAAATATAAAGCATGAGAATATAATTTTCAAACAATTTTTTTGAAATGTTGGTAATGACTCTGGGATCAGTTAAAATTGAAACTGCAATCATTACAACAGTAATCTCTCTCTCTCTCTCTCTCTCTTTCTCTCTCTCTCTCTCTCTCTCTCTATATATATATATATATATATATATATATATATATGAGAATTTTGCCCGATGGCATTAGGAAATTAATGAATAGGAGGAACGTTCAAAAATGTGTACACACCCAGAGAGAAATACACCACTCATAAGAATTGCACAACACAACACACACACACACACACACACATATATATATATATATAATATATATATATATATATATATATATGTATAGTATTACAGTGGGTACAGAAAATAACCAACTCGAGTTTCACTATTAGGATCTTCCCTTATATATATATATATTATATATATATAATACATATATATATATATGTTGGGTAGATAAGAATTTATTCAATATATATAATATAATAAATATAAAATATATATATATATATATATATATATGATTAGCGAACCTACTGAATATCTTTATATTTTTCCTTATATATATATGTATATAATATATATATATATATATTAGGGAGATTATTTGCTTAATTAAAAAGTCATACCTAATTTGTTAATTAATTGATTATAATTAAATGAATTAGACGTGCAATATCGGTTTAAATGTAAAGCGTAATCGAATCGCGAAAAGTCGATCTCTGTATGTACATTTCAGCCCATTAGGCCTCATCAGCAGAGCTATAGAGAGGGCTGAAATGTACATACAGAGATCGACTTTTTCTCGATTTGTTTAGGCTTTACATTTAAACGATATGCACGCCTAATTCATTTAATTATATTAATTAATTAACAATTAGGTATACTTAATTAATTACATAATCTCCCTAAAAATTGTAGGTCTTCGCATTTCAAACACATCGTTTGACCATTCATATATATATATATATATATATATATATATATAATTATATATATATATCATCCTATCTACCAACCTGTTTTGCCAGGGTTAGCATGTGAACGCAAGTATGGGGCTTCAGTGATGATCGAACTTGCTATTCAGTAGTGATGGATCTATAAGACTAGTTTGCTAACCATTTACACAGCGATAGGATGCCCTCACTCTTGAATATAAATATTCAAAGTTCTTGAAATTATATACATATATTCTACACAATTGTCACATAATCTTTTTTTCTTTTGCATTTTTACAATCTCGAAATGACTACGAAACGTTGTATACATGATGTCTACTGGCAGTTGCTACAATCGGTCTAATTGTAGGTGGCATTCAAAACATTGTTAAAATGAGCGTGTTTAAGTTCTCTGATATCAATCTCATATTACATAGAGAGCAATCCTATTTATTCTATGTGTGTGTGTGTGTGTTGTGTGGGTGTGAGAGAGAGAGAGAGAGAGAGAGAGAGAGAGAGAGAGAGAGAGAGAGAAAGAGGGGGGGTATTATTCTGCCAAAAAGACGTTGGGAAAAGACAGAGTACATATTTCCCCCACGTATACCCGGTTTTCTTTTTCTTTCTTTCTTTTTTTTTTTTTTTTTTTTTTTTTTTTTTTTTTTTTTTTTGGTACCCACTAGAACAAAAAGAATGGAATGATTTAAGTCTGTGTGATCCAGAACGAAGACCTCCACCACGGCGACCGCCCTGTCGGTCTGGGTGTGTAGAATACGTACACTGCACCCCTGTAAGTCGTCGGGGTGGCCTAAAGTCGGTACCAGCCAAGCAGCGAGGAAGTCTATCCCCTTTTCACTAGGGCTAGACCAAGGAGATTGTTTTTGCATCCGAGGTGGAGCACTACACCTACCATCGGCTCCTTACTTTACCGCACAAATCCCTGTGCTACTCATACGCTGAGTTGGCGAGGGCCAGTATCGAACCAGGAACCTTGTGGTTCCTAGCCAGACGCTCTACAGACTGAGCCAAACCGGCCCTGTAAGACCTCCAATGGTGACAACTATTGGCCGTGGGTGGCGACCCTTGATGCTTAAGGACAGAATCCTGTTGGTTGAGCAGTCCATGACATGCAACTCTCCACTCTGACCCTTACTTGGGCTAAATGGGCAGTCGGAGAGGCCCCATACCAATCAATTGGTTGGACACATCAAGCTCCAACACCTATATGATTGTCTCGACCGTACTGCTCTTATGGCAACCCCAACACATTGTATCATATATATGCTGGAAAGTAGTGGCCAAGGGTCTGAGTATGACCTTAAACAGAATCTAGTGGTGAGGTTCCAATTCTGGACCACTGAGGAGTATTGAGTACTCCTTCATTGTCATTACTCCTAGGTCCACTCATACTTGGAATGGTAATACCAGTGAGGGTCCCATCTAAGAGTCAAGCAGATCAATATATATATATATATATATATATATATATATATATATATATATGATGGATGTTGGGAAACTTTTTGCGTTATATTAGAAACATGGAAAATATAAGATAAAAATAAAAACCCAAATTCAAAGTGATGAATTATGTGTTCTTAAGCTTCTCGCCAACCTCCCTGTAACTCGTTGTCTCTGGCAGGTCCTCCACGCAGCATCCAGTATCTGCACAGAGCTGGTCTATGTATACCCTTGCAGGACGACCCTTACTAAGACGTTCATATGCTGGTTTCCCCAGAAGGACGTATATATATATATATATATATATATATATATATATATATATATATATATAACCAAACGGACAGTCGCTAGCAACAGCTTCAGTTTCGGAAATCTTATGTAGAAGAGATTTTTATCTCGAAATATTAAGAATAAAAAATTACAGGTTAACAAACAACACCATAGTTACCTTATTTTTCTTTACACTTGGATTGTAAAACCAACCACCAAACCAATATGAACATAATGCTTCAAGCAAATGATAAAAAAACTATATATATATATATATATATATATATATATATATATATATATATTGTTGGAGTTTTAAGATATAAGGCGTGTGCCAAATGGTCACTTCTAAATATAGACTCGCCGACTACCATGTAACCAGCCTTGTTTCCAATCACTGGCAGTGCTCTGCTGCTGCTGTTGTTATTTATACTGGTTGACTCTAATCTTAGCTCACTACTACTTGGATCTTCTTGGACGACGGATCTAAAGGATTCACCTAAAGGATTCTATACCACAGGACTTATTGACTTACCAAAGGATACTATATCACGGGACTTATTCACTTACCAAAGGCTTCTATAACGCGGGGCTTACTTACTTACTTATTTACTTTGAGTTCTTTCCAACTG
Organism: Doryteuthis pealeii; assembly: GCA_023376005.1. NCBI lineage: Eukaryota > Metazoa > Mollusca > Cephalopoda > Myopsida > Loliginidae > Doryteuthis > Doryteuthis pealeii. The sequence continues at coordinate 15,944,478 of CM042148.1, forward strand.
GCCAAGGATGGCGGCCAGATACTTAACACACATACACACACACACACACACACACACATATATATATATATATATATATATATAGAGAGAGAGAGAGAGAGAGAGAGAGAGAGACAGGGAGATAGAGAACTAGAAGGGGCTATTCGGTGTCGCTTGGGTGGAGGGAATGTCATCACATATAGCAATATCCTAAGAAATGTGTTCTATAATGAAGGTTGTTTCATAAAATTAGCTTAAGTCATTGAAAATATGTAATTAAAAAATTCCCCATCAAAGATATAGTATAAGATTACTTATATGTTGTTTTAACGCTACTAAAAATATCAAAACAAAAATATTTACGGAAATATGTTCTGTTGTGTTTTCATTAGAGACGAAGATCACACATACTCATTAATTTTTAGTGATTGGCTAACAATCATTAATTGGTTTCTGCTATCAGTGAAATATGACACCGCCTTTGTTACGAATGTATCGGCCATCCTTGAAGCTTCAAGCAAGAGCGCTTGTCCAGCGGAGATCCTTTGTGTTAAACAGAGCACCATCCTTGGTAAAGAATCCTAAATCCTAAAGATGATGACAACAGTCCGAATAATCCAAATAATACTAGAAAAATCTAACTAATTATTTTATTTTGATTAAAAAGAAATGTTTGGTTTCTCAGCATATCCGCCTTCGTGTATCGTTTAATGCTAAAGACATCCTCGTAGAAGAACAGTAGTGGCACTATTCAACCCATAGCTGGGAGGTGTGAGGTGATTCATTTCTTTTCTAATGGTATATGCTCGAAAGTGAACGTAATTGTGCGATAGGGGTTCGAACTTGCTAACTACGATAGTGCAGTCCAGTATATTAGCCATTAGGCCACTGACACTGAACCTTGTCCCAAAATAGTTGTTACATTTAATATATGAAATATATGCTCGAAAGTGAACGAAATTGTGCGATAGGGGTTCGAACTCGCTAACTACGATAGTGCAGCTCAGTATATTTGCCATTAGGCCACTGACACTGAACCCTGTCCCAAAATAATGGTTACATTTAATATATGAAATATATGCTCGAAAGTGAACGAAATTGTGCGATAGGGGTTCGAACTCACTAACTACGATAGTGCAGCCCAGTACATTAGCCATTAGGCCACTGACACTTAATTCTGTCCCAAATCAGTTGTTACATTTAATATATGAAATATATGCTCGAAAGTGAACGTAATTGTGCGATAGGGGTTCGAACTCGCTAACTACGATAGTGCAGTCCAGTACATTAGCCATTACGCCACGGACACTGAACTCTGTCCCAAAACAGTTGTTACAATTACATGAAATTTATAAATGAAGATGTATTAATGATTATGGGACGAGGTCAGCAACAGATAATAAATAAACAGTATTTTTTTTTATACAACAAATACTTTCATTGAATGATTTATTGTCAGTTCTGTTCGGAAACACCTGTTCCTGCCGTCAGACCACCGAAGTTAAGTAGCGATGAATCTACACAGTAATGGTTATTTAATAAAAGCGGCTACTAAAAGCAACATGTGGCTCGTATACAAAACTAATCAGGTGAGTAGGTGTTCCCCGTGTCATGGTAGCTGACTTGCTGGACTGAGACATCACAATGAGCGAGTTCGAACTCCAGTCGTGCTAGGGCCGGGTTAGTTCGGTCGATAGAGCGTTCGGCTAGAAACAAGGTTCCTAGTTCAATACCGTCCCTCGCCATCTCAGCGTATGAGTAGCACAGGGATATGTGGGGTAAAGTAAGGAGCTCCACCACAGACGCAAAAATAATATCCTTGGTCTAGCGCTAGTGAAAAGGGGATAGACTCCCTCGCTGATACCGACTTTAGGCCACCCCGACGACTTTACTTTTACTTTATGTACTCATAATACTTTATAGAGAACTCGCGGATGGCACGCAAAGAACAGGAGGTCCCCCAAAAGCGGTTCAAAGACCATATTAAGACAACACTGAAGAAATCACCATCACGCCTTCAAGCCTGGAAGATCTGGCCTCCAACAGACAGGGTTGGCGGGACGTGTACCGCACAGGAGCTGAGCGGCCCAATATCGAGATTAACAGGGCTACATCTTTGTCGTCATGAAACACCAAATGCAGATGGGAATTTCCCTTGCAATGTGTGTGAACGCATCTGCAAGTCTAGAATTGGACTAACTAACCACCATGTTAGGTTAGCGACGATAGAGTGTAAAATGGAGCTTGGTAACTGTAACTTTCTCTCCTATGTACCCACAACACAAGCACTTGGTCTGCAGATATCATAGACGAGAAACTGATAGTGATAAATCACCGTTGGCTGTATCTACGCATTCCTATCTTTAAATATATATATATATATATATATTATATATATATATATATATATATTAATTATTATTATTATTATTATTATTATTGATAATATAGTTTGCTATATTTATAAGTAAAGAGTGCTCAATATCATTGATAGAGCATGTATCTACGCATTCCTATCTTTCATATATATATATATATATATATATATATATATATATATATATTCACCAACCATTCTGCACGAGCAGGATGTGACACAAGGTCAATTTCTCAAAGGAAGTTTAACTGAGGTGAATTCAGTTTTCCATCTCCTCGACTGTTTATCTAGCCAAGGTCAAAGAGCCCAATCTGCGCTACTATTGGAGGGAGAATAGTTGGATCCATACCTTTCCCAATGGTTATTAACACAATGCGAAATGCAAACATGGAGGGACAACTAAAACAAATACTCTTGGGAAAGGTATGAACAGCTACATCCCCTCAGCTAAGGGTTAAGTAGTGTGTAGCTACCGAACCGTTCGCAAGGGGAGGATGTGGCTCAAGGTCAAGAGAGCCCTTTTGGTCTGAATTCAAAGTTTTTCTTCTGCCTCCAAATATATTATATTTCTTTTTCATTTTCTTTCGTTCTCTTTCATTCATCTTTTTCTTTGTCTTTTCTTTTAGTCAATACTTGGATTAAAAACGGTAAGTCCCGTGATGCAGTGGTTTAGTGGATAACTTACTGGACTTCGGCATCGCAGTGAGTGAGTTCAAATCCAGTCACGCTGTTACGTTCAATTTTTGTCTAATACCCTTTGGAAAGGTACGAACCCACATCATATAACATCAGTTAGAAAACGAATAGAAAATTGAAAA
>CM042148.1:15952651-15962651 GCA_023376005.1 Doryteuthis pealeii
TTTGTCCATGAAAATGAAACGGATGAAATTCTCTGGCATTTTGAGGTACAGGCGTATCACCCAATACAGGCTCGTAGAGCAGATCTATTAGGAAAATTCTCACCGAAAATACTAAAATCATCTATGAAAATAACAATAAGAAACGCTTACAAATTCTTGACGTAATATGCATAATAACTAATACACTAAACACGCAACCCTTTAGAAATAATGGACTCTTTCTAATTTAAAAACAAAATAGATAAAAGAACTAAAAAAAAAAAAAACTAAAACCAAATCATATATCCCCTGAAGACGAGTGAAGAAGCAGTCGAAGCGCTCGGGCAGATAGCATGGGAAGAATCCTGTTCCAACTGGATCCTAACATTTGAAAGATCGCCAAAAGACTGGAAAAAATAGAAATCCAGATAATGAAAATTAAATGTTCCTTGTTGTTCAATTAAACTTGCCTACACACACACACACACACACACACACACACACACACACATATATATATGTATATATATATATATATATATGTGTGTGTGTGTGTGTGTGTGTGTGTGTGTATACAATCCTTTTATTTTATCCTTTTGAAATATTTATATTTCATAATTTGCTTGAAGCATTGTTAAGTAAAGTATATTATTATTTATATTTTAAAGGCAATTACAATGCGTATAAAATAGTGTCCAATGTCTAATTAATTTCGAAGTATCTTCATCTTCAGAGACTGTTTTTAAAATGGACGCGGTCTTGTGTGTTTATATATATATATATATATATATATATATATATATATATAAACACCAACCCCACACACACACCCAAACTTCCTTCTCTTCTCTTAATATAAAACATAAAAATTTATTTTGTGACCCAATGACATCTCTCCCTACCTCTTACCAATACACACACACACACACACACACACACACACACAACCTTGAGTTTTACTTCCGCTGTCGTTTATCGCAACAGAAAAAAAATTATACACACACACATACAACCACATACCTAAAAAATGCACAATGTTTCCTTTCGATACACACACTTACAGCGTCCCATACTCACGCCATAAAATAGAATATTTGATGTCATACTTCAAAACCTTCTCCTTTTTCAAACCTCAAAAAATTTTTTTAAACAGACTGAATGACAAGGATTACCACTCGCTTTTCTCGTAATTTCTTATCTTATGCCCTGAAGATGATCTAATTAATAGATAGAAACACTGCAGCGTCGGCCAATAAACTCACCACTTAACCCATTTAAACCTGTGTTTTTCATTTTCTTAATATACTATATATATATATATATATATATATATATATATATATATATATATATATATATAAAGAGAGCATATAACTCTGTAACTTTACTCATGCTCCTGTCTCAGAAGCAATCGCAGTGTGACAATGAAAGAAATTGAAAGAAAAAATAGTTAGGGGTGAGCTGAACTTAAGATTGAATTATCTCAAATTTGTATGGGGTATTGTAACACGAAGGTTACCCCGGAGAACATACGCAAGAGATTCAAGGTGTTTCTCGGGCAGCTCGAGATTTCACATGATATTGGAACTCTCTAAAAGTTAAAAAAAATGATAATATTTAAAGTGCACATATTTTGACAAAGATACTTAGTGTTTGAAACCATTGACCTGACGCAGAGCTACAAAAAATAATACCGGAAGTGGAGATCGGTGAAATGAAAAGAAGTAATAATAATAATAATAATAATAATAATAATAATAATTAGCAGGGCCTGTGGATATACCAGACTATGATAATTTGATAATTACAACGTTTGATATGTTTACTTAAGAGCTATTGCAAATATAGATCAATATGTAAAAAGCATAATCTTGATTTCTCAAAACTACTCTCTCTCTCTCTCTCTCTCTTCTCTCTCTCTCTCTCTCTCTCTCTCTCTCCACACACACACACACATCTGCACACACTCTTTTTTCTTCTTTCCTTCTTTTCATCTTTTCATTATGTTCGATTGAAACAGATCAGCGTAATCACTTCCGCACGCTCAGACCCTCTTTCTATTTTTCCCTCTCTTTATTTCTTTCTTTCTCTCTTTCTTATTACAATTTTTCTGTGTAGCATGCCCTTTCTTTCTTTATAATAAAAACTGAATGATCCCATATTTAGCTGAGGTGAGAAATGAGAAAAGAATTTGGTGGAGAAGCGACACCAGATAATCATGTTTGTATTCCATCTTGGACAGTTTTATTTTTAACCAGAGGGTGTTGCTAGATGAGAACGGTCACAAGATTAAGGAACAAGCGTATTAATAATAATAATAATAATAATAATAATAATAATAATAGTTCCAAAAAACTTGGAAAAAAGACTGAAGGACCTGGAAATCAGAGAAAGAATTTAGACCACCCAGACTACTGCATTGCTACAATCGGTTAGAATACTCTAAAGAGTCCTGGAGACCTGAGGAGCTAACGCTGATGTGAAAAACTCAAAAGGGGTGATAATAATAATAATAATAATAATAATAATAATAATAACAATGACTATGCACAAAGCATTGCACCTGAGAGATGATATAAAAAAGTAAAATCAGTGGAGTGGCTTATTGTCGGTATCAGTCGGACAGTGAGGGAGTTCATCTTCTGCTCACGTGTGATAGACTAGGGAGATGGGCTTTTTTGTGTCTGGGGTAGAGCGTCGCACGCACCATCAGCTATTGCAACATATGGACAAACAGAAACACAACAAAAACTAGAAAACAGAGATGGGAAGAAGAATAACTATATGGATACTTCAAATGACAAACTGCAGAGATCGCACACGACAAGACATGGACTGTGCTAAGAAGGTTAAAACGCAAGACAGAAATTCAGTCCCTCATAATTGCAGCACAAGACAATGCCATAAGAAGAAACAATATCAAAGCGAAAATAGATAAGACGCAACAGAATAGCAAGTGTGGGATGTTTGGAGACAAATACGAAACGGTTAATCATATACTAAGCGAATGCAGCAAACTAGCACAAAGGGAGTACAAAACTAGGACTGGACTGGGTTGGAAAGGGGATCAGCTGGGAATTTTGAAAATACAACAAAATGGTATATGCATAAACCAGAATCCGTTCTGGAGAATGAACCGCATGAAATTCTCTGGGACTGAGATACTGACAGATCACCTTATCCCAACCAGAAGACCGGAATTAGTATTGATTTACTAGAAAAAAAATAACTTATTGTCAGCTGGTAGATTTTGCAGTCCCAAGCAAATCACAAGGTGAAGATGAAAGAAAACGAAAAGATAAACAAATACCAGGACCTTGCTAGAGAATTGAAAAAGCTGTGGAACATGAGGGTAAATATGGTATCGATTATTATTGTTGCCTTTGGAACGGTCCCCAAGCGTTCGGAAAAGAAACTGGAGGAATTGGAAACCCGAGGAAGAATAAAGTCCATCCAAAAAACTGCATTGTTAAGATCGGTTAGTATACTGAGAATAATCCGGTAGATCTGACGAGTCTTACTGTCACCCAGACTCCAGTAAAAGACATCCAGTTAACATTAATGTGAAAAACTCTCAAGGAGTGAAATAATAATAATAATAATAATAATAATAATAATAATAATAACTAGCAGGACCTGTGGATATACCACAGTATGTTAATTCAATTATTACAACGGATGGCATGTTTACTTAAGAGCTATTGTGTATAGTTCAATATGTATAAATAATCTTGATTTAACTCTCTCTCCCCCTCTCTCTCTCTCTCTCCTCTCTCTCTCTCTCTCTCACACACACACACACACACACACACACACACCACTCATTTTTTCTTTTCTTCTCATCTTTTCATTATGTTCAATTGAAACAGACTAGCATAACCCCCTGTGTGCTCACCCTCTCTCTCTGTCTTCTTATTTTTCTGTGTAGTATGTCCTATTTCGTCCCTTTCTTTATAATAAAAACAGAATGGTCCATTATTTAGCTGATTCGACGAAACCCATTAGAAATAAGAATTCGGTGATTAAGCGACACCAGAAAATTAGGATTTACATTTTTACATTCCCTCTTGGACCATTTGGACGGTTTCATTTTAACCAGTCGGTGTTGCAGGATGATAACGTCCGGAAGATTCAGGTACAAGAGTATTAATAATAATAATAATAATAATAATAATAATAATAATAATGAAATTATTGCATACAGTGCTCAGGTGCACCACAATACATCAAAGGCTCATGTATAGTACATAGACTAATGTACTAATGTAAGGAAAATAAATAGCGTTAATCATAATATACATATATGTGTGTGTGCGCATATCCTATGTAGGCATCTACCGTATTCTGAACGTCCCGCCGCCCCGGACATGGATTCATTTATCAGGTATAGTGTTGTCGAATTACAGGAAGCATGGAGATTTTGAAAGATGCGGTGTTTCATCAGCCAACAACGGATGTAGACAGTTTATTCCATGCCTCAGTAACTCTGAACATGTATATAATAATGATAAATCCCGAATAACCTAAAACATAAATAAATATATAACCTGTCCAGAGCATCGTACTGCTGAGATCAGCTAGAATACTGAGAAGAGTCCTGCTCTCACTCAAACTTCAGGGAAGATAACCAGTTACTGCTGGTGTGGCAAAAGAAATAATTAATAATAATGATAGCATCACAAAATAATGCCATAATGACGAATTATATCAAAGCGAAAATAGATAAGGCGCAAAAGAATAGTGTGTGGAGACGTATGAGTTACTCATATAATAAGTGAATGCAGAAAACTACCACAGGCATGAAACGCCGAAACATGTGTCTGTGGATGACTTATTAATATATGCTCCCATACAATTGGTAATTCAAATTAACTCTCACTACTAGCATATAAGCATTGAACGTTTCCCCGGAAACTTGATCTCTCAGTGACCGTAAAATACATAAACAAACCTATGTATTTAATAGTTTAAAAACACCAGTTCCGCTACAGCTGTCAGTAGACGCGGGGATAAGATATCAGGCAAGCAAACAGCCAGTCTGAGTTCGACCCTAACCAAAGATAGTTGTTGTGTCTAGCCACACTGAAGAGCCGTGAAACGCCGAAACACTTGTCTGTGGATGACTTATCAATATGAATTCATATATATATATATATTTATCAACCTCTCCACACGAGTAGGATGCGACACAAGGCCAATTTCTTGAACTGAGTTTAACAGGTTTGAATTCAGAGTTTTCCTTCTCCTAGACTGGTTACCTAACCATGGTTAAAGAATCCAATCTGCCCTGTTATTCACCCATAGCTGAAGGGAGAATTTGATTCATACTTTTACCAAGTGAATTGCGAACAGCTTCGTCAAGGAACGACTGGGTATGAAAGGTGATCCACTGAGAATTGGGCAAAAAACAAAAGTGTTACCATACTCTAAAATGGCATACGCACAAGCTAGAATCAATGAGACGCATAAAATTCTCATGGACTTTGAGATACAGACGGATAACCTAATCCCGATCAGAAGACCAGAACTAGTGTCAATTAACAAGAAAAAAGAACGTGTCATTGAATGGATTTCGCCATTCCGACGGATCACAGAATAAAAAATAAAATAAAACGAAAAATATAAATAAATACTTGGACTTTTCCAGAGAATTGAAAACAAAGTTGCACATGAGGGTAAAGCTGATACCAATTGTAGTTGGTGCCCTTGAAACGCTCCCCAGGGGTTTGGAGTAGATACTGGGGTAGGCGCGTGGTGTACTGGTGGGAGGCGTAGAAAATGGACTCGTCGACCCGAGTTCAAATCCTGGACGAAGCCACCCACAGTTCACATAGCACTAATACCCTTTGGAAAAGTATGAATCCGACTATCCTCCCTCCAGCTATGAATAAATAGTAGGGCAGACTGGGATCTTTAACCTTGGTTAGGTAATCAGTATAGGAGAAGGAGAACTTTGAATTCAATCCTCTTAAATCTCCTCTTGAGGTAGTCACTACTAGAATAGACTCAGTCCTACTTAGTGATCTATTTCAATTTTTAAAAAAGAAAAAAGATTATCTCTTTAGGAAAGAACTATCAATGTGAGCAGAAAATTAACAAGCAAAAGGGGAAAAAAAGCAAATATTAATACATAAAATGCTTATAACATCTCCCTTTCCTCGCCCTAAGTCTTGGGTAAAGACTCGACAAGGGATTGTTAGAAAGCTAAAGTAAAGTTTAAAACTAAATACGACAACAATAGAAGATGAAGGGAACTTATCATCTCGTCGGTTTTGCCGTCCCCAGTGGATCACAGAGTCAAAATGAAAGAAAACGAAAAGATACAAATACATGGACCTGACCAGAGAATTAAAAAAAAACTGTGGAACATGAAAGTAACGGTAGTACCCATTATAATTGGTGCCCTGGAAAAGGCCCCCAAGGGTTTGGAAAAGAGTTTGGAGGAATTGAAAATCAGAGGGAGAATCGAGACCATCCATTCAACAGCTACAAGATTGGTTTGAATACTCAGAGGAGTCCTGGAGACCTTAGGAGACTTGTTGTCACTCAAACTCCAGTGATGGACTATCTGTTTAGTCTGGTGTGAAACACTCCTAAAGAGTGAAATAATAATAATAATAATAATAATAATAATAATAATAATAATAATAATAAACCAGAATCGTTTCTTGATAATGAAATGCATAAAATTCTCTGGAACTTTGAGATAAAGACGGATTGCCATGTCCCAGCCAATCAACCAGACGTAGCATTGATTAACAACAACAACAAAAAAAAAAAAGAGAGATAACTTGTCAACTAGTAGATTTTGCAGTTCAAGCAGATCACAGGGTGAAGATGAAAGAAAAAGAAAAGATAGACAAATAGCTAAACCTCGCAAGAGAAAACCGTGGAATAACCAATATTTGCTGGAGCACTTAAAATGGTCCCCAAAAGCTAGAGGAACTGGAAATCAGAGGAAGAATTGAGACCATCCAGACAACAGCATTGTTGAAATCGGCTAGAATACTCAGGAGAGTCCTGAAGAGCTGAGGAGACTTGTCCTCACTCAGACTCCAATGATGGACTATCAACTAACGCTGGTGGGAAAAACTAATAATAATAATAATAATAATAATACCATACAACAAAATGGTATATGTATAAACCAGAATCTCATCTTGAGAATGAAACATAAGCATAAAATTCTCTGGGACTTCGACATAAAGACGGATCACCCCATCCCAGCCAGGAGACCCGACCTAGTGTTGATTAAAAAAAAATGAACTTTGCGGTTCCAGCAGATCACAGGGTGAAGTTGAAAGAAAACGAAAAGATGGACAAATACCTGAACCTTGCCAGACAATTGAAAAAGCTGTGGGATATGAGGGTCAAAGTAATTCCAATTGTAGTTGGTGCACTTGGAACGATCCCCAAAAACTTGGAAAAAAGACTGGAGGACCTTGAAATTTGAGGAAGAATTGAAACCATCCAGACTACTGCATTGCTGCAACCGGCTAGAATAATCAGAATAGTTCTGGAGACCTGAGGAGACTTGTTGTCACTCAGACTCCAGTGAAATACCATCATCTAACGCTAATATGAAAAACTCAAAAGGAGTGAAAATAATAATAATAATAATAATAATAATAATAATAATAATAATAATAATGAGACTGTAACCCATGTACTATGCGAATGTAGCAAACTAGCATAAAGGGAGTACAAAACTAGACACGACTGGGCTGGGAAGGTGATCCACTGGGAATTATGCAAAAAATTAAATTTTGACCATACAACAAAATGGCATATGTATAAACCAGAATCTGTTCTTGAGAACGAAACGCATAAAATTCTCTGAGACTTTGAGATAAAAACGGATCACCTTATCCCAGTAGGAAGACCAGACCTAGTGTTGATTAACAAAAAAGAAAGAACTTGTCAACTGGTGGATTGTGCAGTTCCAGTGGATCATAGGGTGAAGCTAAAGGAAAATGAAAAAATGGACAAATACCTGGACCTTGCCAGAGAACCAAAAAAGTTATGGAATATGAAAGTCAAAGTGATACCAATTGTAGTTGGTGCACTTGGAACGGTCCCAAAAGGATTGGAAAAGGGTTTGGAAAGTTTGGAAATCAGAGGAAGGATTGAAACCATTCAGAACACTGCACTATTGCAATCTGCCAGAATACTCAGAAGAGTCCTGGAGACCGGAGGAGACTTGCTGTCACTCAGACTCCAGTGAAAGACCATCAACTGATGTGAAAACTCAAAAGGAGTAAATAATAATAATACCATACAACAAAATGGTATATGTATAAACCAGAATCTCTTGATAATAATAATAATAATAATAATAATAATAATAATAATAATAATAATAATAATAATAATAAAGAAATGAGTAGTCAGAGGGTCCGGTGCATATTTCTTTATTTCTTTATAAAATTTTAATACGAATAGTAAAAGAAATATGAGACTATTTGCAATCCAAGCGAGTTAGACCTCGGCCATAACAAAAGAGTTGAAGTACTCAAGACCTTTGATATGACTTCTCTCACGAAAAAAGGATATTTGCTATAGTTTGAATAATTTCTTTCTTTCTTTCTTTCTTTCTCAATCTTTTTATCTATATGTTCATATCTCTTTTCTTCCCTACCGCTCCCCTTCATTTTTTCCTTCCCTTAGTCTTTTCATGATCTGAACCATATTCCTACACAATCTTTAATTTGATATATATATACATACTGTAGAAAAGATTATTCAGATGAGTGCTTCTCCATTTTGCACAGAGCTAGGTCAAAACAGCATTTAACCATCCTTGAAGCTGTTTATATCTCCTTTTTCCGGCCTACTCTGTGCAAACAAACTCCAAAGCACTCCCTCTATTTATTGGGAGACACTTCCAACCCTGTTTCAACCTAGGGTTCATACATACCCCCCTCTTGCCCCCCTCTTTCTTTTTTTTCCCCCTCTGGCTCACCCCCATTCGTTTCTTACAAAATTCTTGTACAATCTGACTTTTATTAGTCACCTGAGTATCACTTGAAAAGTACCGGTTGAAAAGGCCTTCGTGTAACCCCCACCCCATTTATTTTATATTTTATTCCTTAATAAAATATTCTCCCAAATTACATATGATTCCTCCATTTTTAGTGTTATACAAATTCTCGTGTACCAAAAACCTATTCATATATATATATATATATATATATATATATATATATATTATAAAATGGGTACAAGAGATAACCTACTCGAGTTTCACCATAAGGATCTTCAGGGTTAAATCCACAGAAATAATCGAGATACCGATTAATTGCAGCCGATTACAAATTTGCTCTACTTCGTATGAGCACTTTGTATTTGTTATATCGCTGACTTACTCCCCTGAATCTGCACTACCTAACCATCGTGACCATCGTAAGTCACCTTTTCCTTTATATATATATATATATATTATTATATATATATATATATATATATATATATATTTCAATAAACTTATTTTAAAATAAATTAGGCGAAGTGGCTTATCGTCGGTATCAGCCGGACAGCGAGAGAGTCTATCCCCTTTTCATTAGTGCTAGACCAGGAAGATAGCTTTTGCGTCTGAGGTGGAGTGCCACACCTACCATCACCTCCCTACTTTACCTTGTGCTTCTCATGCGCTGAGTTGGCGAGGGTTAGTATCGAACCAGAAACCTTGCAATTTCTTGGCGAACGCTATACCGACTGAGCAAAATCGGCCCCTAGTTGTACCATTTTTGTTATATTTCACTTGTGCCATTTTTACCTGTGCCACTTTTACCTAAGTTCCTAAAGAGGAGTTTCAGGAGTGCTTTGACCAATAAAAAACCCTCTGGAATAAGTGGGTTGAATGCCAAAGGAGACCATTTTGAAGAAAATTAAAGTTTGGCGTGGTAAATGCAGTTGTGAAGTCGATATCTTAAAACACATTTTCTACAATAGACCTCTTCTATCAGTAACGATTGTCTTAATTCCTGACCCCTGACAATCCCTTTTGCCTCTCATAATCCAA
>CM042148.1:15977651-15980151 GCA_023376005.1 Doryteuthis pealeii
GGACCCTCATAAAAATAAGGAAATCTCGTGGACTACCATATAAATAAAAAGGAAATCTCATAGACCCTCTTATAAATAAAAAGGAAATCTCATGACCCCTTATAAATAAAAAATAAAATCTCGTGGACCCTCATACAAATAAAAAGGAAATCTCGTGGACTACATATAAATAAAAATGAAATACTATGTACTCCCATATAAATATAAATGAAATCTCGTGGACACCCCCACCAATATAAATAAAGATAAAATCTCGTGGACCCTCATACTATATAAATAAGAAGGAAGTATAATATACTCCTGTATAGATAAAAAAAATTGTAATCTCTTGGACCACTATAGAAATAAAACTGAAATATATAAAAAAATATCTAATGAATGATGTATTAAGATTTAGTGAGAGGAATATGTTTGCCTTCCTTGGTACAAATTATCAATCCTTGTTGATATTTTTCAAAAAACACACGCAATTCACTTTTCACAGCAAGTGTAGATTTGTAGATTTTTACCCAACGGTTAGACACGGTTAGTATACAAAAACGTAAGATTGGGCATCCAGCGATCGAACTCACTATTCAGCAGTAATGGACCTGCAAGACTAGCTTGCTATCCACGACACCACGTTGGGACGCCCTACAAGTCTAGATCCGTATTTGGTCATCATTCTGGTAAATGCTGAAAATTCTGTTTCGCATAAATATGTGGTCGGAAAATTTAGCAGCATCTTCACCGCTTTTTGAGACAATAATGGATGCTCAGAATCCATGCAAAGCCAGAATTGTGGGTGTGGTTGCTGTTTAAAGTGAAATTTTAAAGGTGTCAACTCGTACTAGAAATACGGTTCTATCGCTAATAGGATATTATAATTTTTCAAGACACTTTTGCAGCTTCTGAGGACCCCTGCTGTTAACGTCCCCGGATCACAGTTTGAATAATACAGTTGTGAGCAACCTAGGCCTGTGTACCAGATTAGGTAAAACTTACCGTATTTGACGGCATATAGGTCGCACATTTTTTTTCCAAAATTTTGGCTCAAAAAATTACCCTGCGTCTTATACATCGAAGGGGAAGTTTGAACCTCCCGTTGGCCTAGGCTAATCTTCTCTATGATGCTCACTAACCCAGCTTATGCTCAGTACTTTTACCTACCCTAGACTCCATGCATCCTTATTTTATTGCTGGTATTATTGTATTATTAGCGGTTTTAAAAATGAATTCGTAAAAATGAAAGCAATCCAATCTGAAATGAAATAGTTACACTAAAAACTTTTTTCCTGAATCTGAAATGGTGGTGCGTCTTATATGCCCGTGCGTCTTATATGCCGTCAAATACGGTAGTTAATTTAAAAAAATAGAATTATAAATTGAAATAGATCACTAAGTAGGCCTGAGTCTATTCTAGTAGTGACCAGGTTTAAATTCAGAGTTTTTCTTCTCCTAGACTAGTTGCCTAACCAAGGTTAAAGATCCCAGTCTGCCCTACTATTTACCCATAACTGAGGGTATCTAGTTGGATTCATACCTTTCCCAAAGGTATTAGCGCTATGTGAACTGTGGCTTCGTCCAGGAATTGAACTCGGGTCGACGACTCATTTCCTGCGACTCTAACCAGTATACCACCGCGCTTCCCCTTTTCACTAACGCTAGACCAAGGAGATTGTTTTTGCGTCTGGGGAGGGGGCGCCACACCTACCATCAGCTTCTCACTTCATCGTACATATCCCAGTGCTACTCATACACTGAGTTAGCGAAGGGTCGGTATCAAACCAGGAAACTTGCGTTTCCTAGTCAAGTGTTCTACGATTTTTTAAAACTATTTTTGGGAAATTTTGATTCATATTTGACAGCCTGTTATGGCCAAAATTTCACGTGTTTTAACCCCCTCCTAATTAGAATTCAACAAAACTCGGAAAAATGAATGAAACTTTTAATGAATAAAAATGTATTTTTTGTTGTATCATGAAGAGAGGGAATTAAAAAAAAATAACATATAAAAAGTTGGTTTTTTTTTTCAGTCTTTAAAACGGGAGAATTTTATAAATCAAAATCTGTATCAGTCAAAATGGCGCACTTTTGCCGTTTTTTTTCTCTCTTGAAGATGTGCTCTTTGTAACATATATTTCATAACTATAATTAAGAAATTCATAAGTGACAATTTATAGTTTTGATTTTTTATGAAATTTCATGGAAAGGGGGAAGTGCTTTCGAACAGAAATTCTAGCCATAATAATTGAAATCCTACATACACACACACACACACACACACACACACATATATATATATATATATATATATATATATATATATATATATAAGGATAACATAAAAATCCCAACAGTACAGCCATTGATATTTTTTAAAAAGAAACAATGGAAACATCTCACCAGTTTCACACCTGACGATGGCACTAAGTAGTGCAGAAAGTACTCGTGTAATAACCTTTGGGGGATTCATACACCAATTCCACCCAGATATTAAAAAGATGCCCAGACTATTAGA
>CM042148.1:15997882-16028955 GCA_023376005.1 Doryteuthis pealeii
CGGCGGGCAGGGGTTGTTGGTTATTTAATGCTTGTGGTCGTATTAAATAAAAGACAGGACAATAGATATTGCTTTATTTAAGCTTTATTCAATAATAAATCCTATGCCCAGCGCGGCCCGTGTATGATAAAAAATTAACGCCAGTAATGTACCGTTTTTTACCATAAAATAAGTGTAGAATGAACATTATTTAGTATTATTTGTATTATTCGGACTATTGTCCTCATCTTCATTGTTATATGTACAACGTTTCGGCCGATGTGGCCTCCGGCCTTGTTCATGTATTTCTTATCGGACTCGAATATTATTTATCGAAATTTATAACAATTTCAACATTTCCCCAACAGTGTCCAGTGTGTCTTGTTCGTCTAACTTTAATGGTTTTTGAGATGGAAGGTAAGTGGCCGTACAGCTGCTGTTTCATGGTGCTGCTACAAGGATTTCTTCAAAACAGTCCATAGCATTCTTGAGTAGTTACCGTAACTTCAAAATATCGAACATCAAAAGGGTTTTGGTAGGGTTAAGGTTATTTTTATATTCGGCCATTTTCAATTCACCGTAATCAATACAACTGCATGTTTTAACACGAAAATATCATAAAATGTGTTCTTAATAACAATTAAGTTCATTTCAAATAATGCACAAGCACAATTGAGAACACATTTTATGATAATTTCAAGTTAAAACATTCAGTTGTATCGATTTGAACAAATTCGTATTTTCAGTGTAGATTTACGGTGAAATGAAAATGACCGACCAAAACAGATGGCTTCCTCAATGTGAAAGAAACAAGGGGGGTTACTCTCATTTATGTAGCTAATGTTCAGATTACCATTTATTCTTCTTGTTGATCGATAACTAGCCTCACCGATACAGCACCAACATTGGAATCTTTGGGCTCTGACCTCCTTATCCGTCGTATAATTAGTGAGATTGAGGGGGGGGGTTGTAGATATCGAGCAAACAAAAATTTCTCGACTCCCCTTCCTGGGGTGTGGTAGGGGGGCTGAGTTCATTAGCCGCAGGGGTTCGCTTTTCGTCCTTAGTCTTGTATTTTTGTCACCTGATCCTGCGACTGGGTCGACTTCCGCAATCTCACCATGGGCGGTGTTCTTTCTTCTTGACCCCTGACAAAGGGTGAACCGACGAAAACACGTCCATCACAAGAGAACGCTGTTTTTATGGGAGCGTCTTTATATTACATCTCATGTTAAACCATTTCCGTTTCGCGCCGAGCGTCGATCCACCGTCCCCAAACCATTATACCCCACCATCGTTAGCAAAGAACCCCACTCCCCGTTATTTTTATTTTATTATTGTCTTATTAATGCTATTTGAAATCTCTCTCTCTCTCTCTCTCTCTCTCTCTCTCTCTCTTCATAATATATATATATATATATATATATATATATATAATAAAGTAAGCCCAATGATTATTATTATCTATTAGCTCTACTTTTTGTATTGAGCACTTTAGTATATTTATTGTCTATTACTGCTATTTGGAATATCTCTCTCTCTCTCTCTCTCTCCTCTCTCTCTCTCTCTCTCTTGATAATATATATATATATATATATATATATATATATATATAAAGTAAAGTCGTCGGGGCGGCCTAAAGTTGGTATCAGCCAATCAGCGAGGGAGTCTATCCCCCTTTCACTTGCGCTAGACCAAGGAGATTATTTTAGCGTCTGGGGTGGAGCGCCACACCTACCATCAGCTCCTTACTTTACCGCACAGATCCCTGTGCTACTCATAACGCTGAGTTGGCGAGGACCAGTATCGAACTAGGAACCTTGTGGTTTCTAGCCGAACGCTCTACCGACTGAGCTAATATAATAAAGTAAGCCTAATGATTATTATTATTCATTAGCTCTACTTTTTGTATAGGGCACTTTAGTATATTTAACTTAGATAACTCTTACAGCATTTTTTTTCTTTTGGCCATTTTTATAGTACCATCTGATTTTTTTTCATGAGGTGCAGATGATTTGGTCTTTGTATATTTTTTCTCCAGGCAAAAGGTTGTATTGTGTAATTACAAACTATAAAGCCAGTAGTTTTTATATACTGTCAGAGTTTAGAAATTATATATATATATATATATATATATATATATATATATTATATATATATATATTGTCCCGTCTGAGGATTGTTATACACATGAAACTTAAGTAACGTTAATATGGTATCCATAATCTTATATTTTAGGTTATAAAACTTGCTCTGCTGTTATAGCATTGAGCACTCTTTCTGTGCAAACGCTTTCCTAACTTGCTATCCTTCATTACCTAGCCATGGTTAAAGAGTCCAGTCTGCCCTGCTATTTACCCATAGCTGGAGGGAGAAATCTAATGAGTCAGATAAATCTACTAAAAGTTTTGCTTAATGCTCTTTAGGGCTAAGATCCGACTCCGACTAAGTCGGATCTTAGCTCTGAAGAGCATTAAGCGAAACTTTTAGTAGGTTTATCTGACTCATTAGATTTATCTTTATTATTTGCTCTACTTAGGTATTGATCACTTTTTACTTATTAGCTTTAGTTTCCTGGCGGTTTTGTATGAATATATATATCTTATATATATATATTGGTCTTTTCTTTTTATCCAAAATTTTTTTTCTTCCCGGTTGATGTTTGGTAGTATATTCTTACAATCAAACTATTTGCTGGGTTTTGTCTCACCGCGAGGATTTACCAACAAGTCTGGTATATTATATATATATATATATAATTTTATTCTCCTCAATGGACCACTTAGCTATGTTATAGTTTCTCTTTCTAGAGGCCATTGCTTTGTTTTGCCAGATTCCAGGACCATGTCTAGTAGAGTATCTAGCTTAGTGCTGTTACTTGTGACAACAACACTAGGAGAAGATGCACCGTTAATTTCCTCATCATTTAGCCCAGTGCTTAACTATGATGAGGGGAATATTTGGTCAGGGTTTACTTCCAAGGGGAACTATACGCATGTCAGATACTGACAAACACCTCTACCGAGAGACCGTAATTGCCTTACACCCGTCCTT
The DNA here is from genome assembly GCA_023376005.1 of Doryteuthis pealeii. Taxonomy (NCBI): domain Eukaryota; kingdom Metazoa; phylum Mollusca; class Cephalopoda; order Myopsida; family Loliginidae; genus Doryteuthis; species Doryteuthis pealeii. The sequence continues at coordinate 16,000,916 of CM042148.1, forward strand.
CGGGGCGGGGGTCCAGTGAGCTTCGGCCGCTGGGCCGGTAAAGTGAATTAATAGCGTCGATCCAAGGGGGCTATCCCCCCAGGCAATACCTGCCCCCTTGACTTAAAGGGACAGGGCTGGGTTTATTGCCCAGCGCCTGAGGTGCCCACCTTGAGGGGGAATGCCGAGCGGATCGACGCAATTTTTGTTCTTTTTCACCCATGAGCTTCGGCTTGTGGGTGGGCCCACGTTAAAACGAGGCCTTGTGCCCAGCCCATACAAGTGGGGTATGAGGCAAATATCCCTCTACCGAGAGACCGAAGACAATTCTCTCCTCAGTCAGTATACACATGGGCGTGTCCTAGAAGAGATAGACGTTGTTGTTCTCAGCGACCGTGTTTGACTGCTGTTCATACAACCTCTTAGTCGTTTTAATCGTCTAATTTGTGTAGCTCTCTCAGCGAGAGATTATTATTTTACTCCTTGTGAGTTTTTCACACCAGTACACACTGGCGGTTTTTCCTCGAGTCAAAGCGACAGCAAGTCTACTTATATATCCAGGATTCTTTTAATTGCTTCGTTAAATCACGTCAAAAGCACCGGTTCCCGCTAGATTCCCAAAGTTAAGCAGTAAGAAACCGAATATCAAAATGACTTGATTCGGCATTAAATGTCCCGAAAAGGTTTGATAAGACTAATCCACACATCGTCATTTAAACTTTTTCGTTCTAATCAGGCCACTCAGGCCACCCTCATGGTCTACGTTATGTTGTTTTGCTTAAAGCAAAATAACCGTCCAAACCTTTTAAGTATTCTTACTGATATTGGTATTATATAATGGACATGACGTAAACCATGAGGGTGACCTGAGTGACCTGATTAGAACGAAAAAGTTTAAATGACGATGTGTGGATTAGAACGGAAAAGTTTAAGTGATGAGATAGCGTATTTTGGTTGGACGAGCGAATGGTTCGTGGCGAAAGGGGAGAAAGGAGGAGTGAGAAGTGAGTCATCTCATCCATTCCGACTTGGAGAGTGTAAAGTAATAAACGTTTTAACACATCCCCACTCTCTTTTCTAGGTTTTTGAAGATTGTTCCGAGTGCTCCGAATACGATTGGCATTACTGTCAGGTATACTGTATATTCTAAATCTGTGATCTGCTGGAACGAGGAAATTTGTCGTTTCTTCTTTTTTATAACAATAAAATAAACTCTAGCTCTAGTATTTTTCTCGGGATTGGGGGATCCGTTTATATCTCAAATTCCCACAGGATTTTGTGGGTCAGTCTCTGGTTTGTGCACATTATTATTATATTAATACTGTACACTTGTACATCCGTGTGTCACGCCCTAGCGGCACCTCAGATAAATAATTGACGATTCCGACTTTTATTTATGAGATATGAAAGCATGTGTTCATATGTTACTCCTTATCATCACATCAGATAAATAATGGACGATTCTGTTGTAATTGTGAGGAAAGAAAGGAGAGAAAAAGAACACGCTACTAAAGAAAGAAAGAAAGAAAGAAAAGTTAAGAGAAAGATAGCGCTTATCATCTGCTTAAATGGAATTAAAAAAAGTAAGAAAAAAGAAGGGGGCAAAGAGGAGAAAAGAAAAAAAAGAAAGAAAGGAAGGAAGGAAGAAAGAAAGAAAAGAAAGAAAGAAAGAAAGAAAGAAAGGGAAAAAGAAAAATAATTCGCCATAGATTATTATACTTTTTACATATTGAACTATTTTGCATGTCCTTGTTGTGTTGCTATTTACTTCTCTCTCTCTCTCTCTCCTCTCTCTCTCTCTCTCTCTCTCTCTCTCTCTCTTCTCTCTGTGTGGTGTGTGTGTGTGTGTGTGTGTGTGTGTGTAACTGTCTTTAAAGGGAATTTTATACGTGTAGTCCTTGGTAAATTTTTGTCCAATTTTAAGCTACTTTTGTATGAAAACCATCACTTATCTCCCTTTAACTGAAGAAATTCAACATACCTATATATATATATATATATATATATATATATTACAAGGTTATATACAAGAATAACCTACTCGAGTTTCACCATGACGATCTTTAGGGTCAAATCCACTGAATTAATCAAGATATTGATTAATTGCTGGATAACCACAAAAATACACTCGTGCAGTTAACTGCAATTAATCAATATCTTGTTTATATAATATATATATATATATATATATATATATATATATATATATATAAACAACATCTTTTTGTTTTTAGTTTTATACGCATTGTATTGCCTTCAAATTTTTAATATATTATAACATACTTAACAATGCTTCAAGCAAATTACCAACTACATTTATATATATACATATATATATCATATCATACAAATACACACATACACACTCTCTCTTTCTCTCGCTTTCTCTCTCTCTTTCTCTCTCTCTCTCACACACACACACACACACACGCACTTCCCTCCCCCTCTCTCTCCCTCTCTCTCCCCCCCTCTCTCTCTCTCTCTCTATCTATTTATCTCTTACTCTCTTACTCTCTCTTTCTTCCTTTGATATATACACTTTTCTCGAACGAGTCAATTAGATTTGTTTGTTTTTCACGGGAGAAATTTGAACTTGAAACCGGATCCACTGATTCGACGCCATTTTGTAGGGAAGGGACTTTGACTGAAACTGCCATCCACTTGTCGCCAATATCGTCTGAGTTCTCCGCAGTCAATCACAACCAGATCTGAAACCGGTACGATCATTCTAAATACTAAGACGCATACCGCAGAGCAACAATTTGCAACTTGGGCCGGGTTAGCTCAGTCGGTAGAGCGCTCGCCTTGGAATCGCAAGGTTCTGAGTTCGATACCGGTCACCGCCAACTCAGCGTATAAGTAGCGCAGATTGGGTTATCTTATCCGTGCGGTAAAGTGGTAAGCTGACGGTAAGTGTGGCGCTCAACCTCAGCAAAAAAATCTCCCTGGTCTAGCGCTAGCAAATAGGGGATAGACTCCCTCACTGTCCGGCTGATACCAACAATAAGCCACTTCGCCAGCTTTAACTTTCGGAGGTCATTCCTAGTGAACCTCTTGAAACCGTTGGACGTGTACCGTTGGAACTACCCAACCCATCTAATTATTTTGTTATAATAACTAGCAAAAATATGCAGCCTCCGGGTGCAAGTACTTAAGTTTTAATGAAACGAAATATATCAAATTGGAAAAACTAATGAAACTAAATAAGAATGCAGATAAAATGATTGGACCATATGACCTTTAGGCACCCCTTTTGCTTTGCTGATTCATAAGTACATTTTTTCATTTACACCGTCAACATCCGGTTGTTTGTTAGAGGTTAGGGTTAGGGTTAGGGGTTAGTTTTATAATTAAAAAAAACTATAAAAATCGTCTAACAAACAACCGGATGTTGACGGTGTAAATGAAAAAAATGTACTTATGAATCAGCATAGCAAAAGAGGTGCCTAAAGGTCATATGGTCCAATTGATTTGTAACAGAGGGTGGTATAATCGAAAAATAGGACAACTTTGAAACTAACTCTTCCATCATTTTCCATCCCTTCCATCTTTCACAGCTAAATTTTCCTAATTTAACAATATAGTTAAAATAGGAAGTAATGAATAAGATTACAATTATTTCTTTTTGTTAATGGATTTCTTTTAAGATTTTCCCCCAGAATGTTTGCCCATATTTATTAAAATGCAACCAAACAATTAATTCCTACACCTCGGACACGCGTCATTATGGACAATTTGGCCATCGAAGCTTCGATGATTAAGTGGACCACATATCTATAGACCATCGGAGAGACATGCAGGAGTTTTCCTATCATTTTGCTGGAATAGTAAAAGTTAATTGGCACTGCCAATATCCTCTCGAAGACAAGTTGTTTTTTAGGCTGGTTTTGTGGCATATCCACCTTTGATGGATTATCTAACGCCGAATTTGATATTTCATATAAACAGAGCCGGTTTAGCTCAGTCGGTATAGCATTCGACTAGGACGCACATGGTTTCTGGTTCGATACTCGTCCTCGCCAACTCAGCATATGAGTAGCACAGGGATCTGTGCGGTAACAGTGAGGAGCTGATGGTAGGTGTGGCGCTTCACCTCAGACGCTAAAAATAATGTCCTTGGTCTAGCGCTAGTGAAAAGGGAATAGACTTCCTCGCTGTCTGGCTTATACCGACATTAGGCCGTCCTGACGACGACCTTTTTATATGGTTTCAAGTAAGTAATTGTATTCATATATGAAACTAATATAAAACTAACAGTAATCGTATATAAAATGATTATATTCAATTAACTATTCTTAATACAATAGATTTGCATACGAATCTTCTCTTAATAATGCAGATTGTCTGTATTTCTGTCTGTAACAAAAACTACGTCATAGCTCTACGTCACAGCTTACGTCACAATATTCTTATGCTATATACACTCAAAATTTGAGTAAGCAATTTAAAAAATTGTTTTTTTACTCTCGTCCTTTTTTTTTACAGTAACAAGAAGTTAACTAAATAGTTTACAAATAAATAAATACCTACGATTTTGTGGAAAATTGATGTGGAAAATATTCAAAATAATTGTTTGATTATTACATGCATGCAACATTTTATTTGAGAGGGACAGGGCTCAGTTTTCATTTAAAATTGTGTTTTTTTTTACTCCTTTAATAAATATGAGGATTTATCTTACTTATGATACAAACCCTCTGACATTGAATTTTTAACTCCCACCCTCTCAGGCAATGTCTTTCAAAAATTAATTTTTACGACGCCCGGAGGGTGTTTTCTGTTGCTAGTATACTAATAATTTTCGAACGGATCGACAAAATAGACAATTTCTAATTTATATAAAAACAATTCGGAATGTTTTCGTTATGTGTAAATGTAAAATTGTATATTTCCTGTTTGTCATTATGAATGAATTTCTAAAAAAAAAAAAATTCGAAGAAGAGAAAGAGAGTGAGAGAGTGAAAGAGGAGAGAGACAGACAGACAGACAGACAGACATACCAGAGAAAATTTGGAATAATTTGAAAGAAAAATAAAGAAAGAAGGAATAGATAGAGAGATAGAGAGAAAGAAAGCGAGAGAGTATTAAATAAATAAGAAGGAATAGCTAGCTAGAAAGAAAGAAAGAAAGAAAGAAAGAAAGAAAGAAAGAAAGAGGGAATAGCTTGGAAGAAGTCGGAATAGCAAGAAAGAAGAAAGAAGAGAGAAAAGAATAACTAGTTAGAGAGAAAGAACGAGAGGGAAAGAAAGAAGACGGGGTAATAGCTAAAAAGAAACAAAGTGAGAAAGAAAGAAGGAAAGAAAGACGGAATAGCTAATTAGAGAGAAAAGATAAAAGAGAGAGAAGAGAGAGAGAGAGAGAGAGAGAGAGAGAGAGAGAGAGAGAGAGAAAAAGTAAGACAGATAGGAAGAAAGAAAAAGGAATGAAGAATGAATATCTAGCTGGCTAGCTAGATAGCAAGAAAGAAAAAAACAAGTCAGAAAGAATGAAAGAAAGAAAGAAAGAATAGCTAGGATGAAATATAGAAGGATGGAATAACCGTTGAGAGAGAGAGAGAGAGAGAGAGAGAGAGAGAGAGAGAGAGAGAAAGAGAAGAAAGAAAGAAAGAAAAGAAAGAAAGAAAGAAAGAAGGAATAGCTGGGAAGAAAGATAGAAGGGTGGAATAACCATTTAGAGAGAGAGAGAGTGTGTGTGTGTTTGTTGTGTGTAGAGAGAGAGAGAGAGAGAGAGAGAGAGAGAGAGAGAGAAAGAAAGAGAAAGAAGAAAAAAAGAAAGAAGGAAGGAATAGATAGGAAGAAAGATAGAAGGGTGGAATAACCATTTAGAGAGAGAGAGAGAGAGAGAGAGAGAGAGAGAGAGAGGAAAAGCAAGAATAGCCAAAGAAAAGGAGAAAGAAAAAGAGAGAGAAAGAAAGAAAGGAAGAAAGAAAGAAAGAAAGAAAGAAAGACGGGGTGTATGATTAGCATGAATGTGTAAAATCAACTATGAAGGATTGAATCCAGCCGCCATTTTGCAAACAATAGGTAAAAACGTGAGAAACACGTAAATTTGTGACTGACACCACCAGGGGGGCGTTGCCACTTGTTTATTTTCATTAATTTCTGTAAACGTCTCATTCGATGGTGACATGTTTGACTTTGGGCATATATTCACATCCCCATCTTTAACACCACTGCGATTCGAACGTTTCTTGAGCTTCTGGGTAAACGGCTGGAAAATGTTACCCTCCTTTGGAACTTAAGACATTCTATTTATATCATTTCTATTTTGATATACTCCATAATTGGGCATAAAATGCAGGCAGATGCCTACCGTTGAACGATGGTTCAAAATCTCGTCTCGTAAAAAGGTGGCCTTGTGTCAGACTTGCTTACAAGTTGGAAACTCGGGCGTCTAGCGGTGGAGCTTTGTTTTTTTTGTTTGTTTTAATGGCATATCAAACTTCGAGGTTTATTTAATGCCAAAACCACCCTTGTAAAAGAACAATAGTGTGAACAATTGCGGAGAAGGGTATAAGGTGGCCTTGTGTCAGACTTGCTTACAAGTTGGAAACTCGGGCGTCTAGCGGTGGAGCTTGTTTTTTGTTTGTTTTAATGGCATATCAAACTTCAAGGTTTATTTAATGCCAAAAACCACCCTTGTAAAAGAACAATAGTGTGAACAATTGCGGAGAAGGGTATAAGGTGGCCTTGTGTCAGACTTGCTTACAAGTTGGAAAACTCGGGCGTCTAGCGGTGGAGCTTTTGTTTTTTTGTTTGTTTAATGGCATATCAAACTTCGAGGTTTATTTAATGCCAAAACCAGCCTTGTAAAAAGAACAATAGTGGGAACAATTGCGGAGAAGGGTATAAGGTAGTTCATACCTTTCCCAAGGTTATTACTGTGAAAGTGAACGTATAGCGTGACTGGGCTTTAAACTCACTTACTTCAATATCACAACCCAGCACGTTAATCCCTATACCACAAGGACTCCCCCTAGCGGCGGAGGAAAGTGTAGAGCTTTGTTTTGTTTTGTTTTTGTTTGTTTAATGGTAGATCAATATCCTTGGGTTATTTAATGCCAAAACCACCCTTGTAAAAGAACAATAGTGAGAACAATTGCAGGGAAGGGTATAAGGTAGTTCATACCCTTTCCAAGAGTATTAGTGTGAAAGTGAACCTAATAGCGTGACTGGGCTTCGAACTCACTTACTTCAATATCACAACCCAGAACGTTAACCACTACACCACACGGACTTCCCCTAGCGGTGGAGCAAAGTTTAGAATGTTCGTCTCGCTGACCAAATTGTCTTATATACTTATTAGGTTCACCATATTTGTAAATCCCTGTCGGTGGGGCTTAGAATAAACATATTACATCTTTCGCAGAGAGATAAGACTCCAACAAAATGGGAATTCTGGGTATGACACTAAACTACATCCGGTGGAGAGGCTCTGGGGAGTGTTGAGTCGACCCTTTTTGCTATTACTCCCATGTCCACTGTGGCTCTCAGTGATATTACCTGTTAATGTCCTATCCATGAATCAAATTGATTTAGTTATAAATTATTAGTATTAGGTTTAGTTTGGTTTGTTGGATTTTACGGTATATCAACCTTTTTGGGTTATTTTATGCCGAAGCCGTTTTGTTCAATCCATGCTTGATGGATATTCATTTATTTTAACTCAAATTTTTAACACAATTTTTAAAAAAACTAATTTTTCCTATTTAAACCATAGATGGGACCCTAACAGGTACTACCACTCTGAATATATGCATCCTCTGTGTGCAAGTATCCAAGTTTTAATGTAATAAAATATTATATTAAATTAGAAAGGCTAATGAAACTAAATAAGAACGCAGGTAAAAATATTTCAAAGAGAAAGAGGTATAATTGAAAAATAGAACAACTGAAGCTTACTCTTCCATCACACCGGTCTTTCATTGCTAATTTTTCCTAATTTAACTATTTAGTTAAAATAGGAAGTAAGGAATAAAATTACACTTATTTTCTCTTGTTAATGGATTTCTTTTAAGATTTACCCCCAAGATTTTTGCTCATATTCATTAAGATAAAACCAAACAATTAGAAATCAATAATACTAAGCACATATTTATTAAAATCAAATTTTTAATATCAATATGCAAATTAGCCTTCCCATTTACACTGTAAACCACTATTTTGTTGTATATATAAATACAATTGAATGCTATTAGTATGTAGATAATGTAAAACAATTTTCTCAATAATTGAAGTTTAGGTAAAAATAAAATCACGGAGAATATGACGTAAATAACTAAGGGAATTGTGACTTTAGTAGTGATATAGTTTCGGTTACAGACAGAAAAATGCACAATCTCCATTATAATAAGATTAGTTACTTAAAAACTTATAATCCCAAGTAAAAAAATGACCTCAGCATTAAATATTCCAACAAAAGTTGACATGCCATAAACTCAACTAACTGTTATAGGTGATATAACCTATTTACACAATGGAATGTTCCTACTCTTACTATAAGTAGCAAAGACAATTGTAGCTTGGAGAACAAGCGACACGATTCAGTTCTAGACTGTATTGTCGGACGTAACTTCACTTTCCTTCTGTAAATTCTGCTTTCTTTGTTCAATACAATTGTATCAACTTTCACAAGTCGTTTGTCTTTATTTGTGACCTTTAAGAACCACACAACACTAACCAACCAACCAACCTATAATAATAATTAAATAAAATGGGTATTCTTTCAAGCTTTAACCTTGTTAGTGCTACTGTATATGTGCACCACTTGGATTTTAGGAAGAAAAAATAAAAGAAAGAGAATGGCTGACGTCATTTCTCCACGAAACCTTCCCAGGAAAAATAGCTGAACGAAAAACGAAAGACGTGGATTTCACAAAAGACATATATAATATGATAATATGATGTAAATAACTACGGGAATTGTGACTTAAGTAGTGATATAGTTTCGGTTACAGACGGACAAATACACAATCTCCATTATAATAAGATTAGTTACTTAAAAACTTATAATCCCAAGCAAAAAAATGACCCCAGCATTAAATATTCCAACAAAGGTTGACATACTATTAACTCAACAAAGCAACCAACCTACGGATTGATAATAGGGTCTTCAAAAAATCTGTGGTTATCTCTTCCATCTTAATAAAAATGAAATGGGTATTCTTTCAAGCTTTAACCTTGTTAGTACTACTGTATGGGTGCACCACTTGGATTTTAGGAAGAAAAAAAAGAAAGAGAATGGCTGACGTCATCTCTATACGACACCTTCCCAGGAAAACTAGCTGAACGAAAAACGAAAGACGTGGATTTCATAAAGGTGTTTTTTTTCGTAACACAAAAGACGACCCAATTAATTAGAATATTATTAGCAGCTGTACATTAATGTACATCTGATAATTAAAAAAAAGAAAGGACAATTCAAATTCAAATAAGTGGTCCATGCATTATTTGTTTGAAAAGGTTTTCCAGTGAAAACACGATTTTCAAATGTATATTCATTCTCGAGTTTTCACAACCACACCACCACCATTATCATAATCATCATCACCATAATTCTAAGCATCATTTTCGTCTCTAGTCAAATGATGCACTCACTGTATCATGGCTCTGTCATCATCTATCTATCTATCTATCTATCTATATATATATAATATATATATATATATATATACCAATACTCTTGTTCTTTAATCTTCCGACCATTATCATGTTGCTACACCCTATGATTAAAAATCAGGCCGCCCAAACCGTCCAAGATGATATGTAAGAATGTAAATCCTGATTATCTGGTGTTGCTTTTCCGCCGATTTTTTTAATTTCATATGAGTGACGTCACCTCAGTTAAATACTGGAGCATTCCGTTTTTATTATACAGAAAGAAAGGGAAGAAAAAGGACATGATACACACAAAATATAATAAAAAAGAAAGAAAGAAAGAGAGTAGGGAGAAAGATGGAGAGAGGGGCGCGCGGAAGCGATAGTGCTCATTTGTTTCAATCGAACATAATGAAAAGATGAAAAGAAAGAAAGAAAAATGAGTGATAAAGAGTTAAATGAAGATTATCATACTTTTTATATATTGAACTATTTAGCAATAGCTCTTAAGTAAGTATAAATGTTGTAATAATCAGATTATCATACTGTGGAATTGTTACGGTTTTTGTGGCCAATCCTTTGGTTTCAATCAAGAGCACTCCCCGGCGGAGATCCCCTGTGTTAAGCAGAGCGCGATCCTTAGTGTCAATATCAGCGATTAAATAGTTAACTAACCCCGTATTCATGTAAAGAGGTGATTGGCTGGGGGATTAAACCACATAACGGTAGCGAGTCTATAAGTTTAAGTAGTGGACTACAGCACTCCTTATATGCCTAAAATAATCCACAGGTTCGGTGAGTTATCATAAATAGACTTCTTTATTGTCAGTAAATAAAGAACTAAAATTTTCCACCAAACGACGATATAAGTTTTTAAAAAGTGATAAAAAATCAATATCATTTTCATTAATCTTGTACACCAAATAATTTTGTTGGGTAGCTAGAAGATAAGAAATGTTACCGATTGAAAGATAGAATTAGTAAGAAATATGGAATCGCCTATGCTATACATGTTATGAATGGATTGGTCCGATCAGTGTGTAAGAGCAGTCTCCCTTGTTTGAGGGTTTTGAGTAATCTCCTGCGTCAGGAGACCCTTTTTGGTCACGTGAGGCAGAAACCCAAGAAGAGAACCCTATTTGGCCGAAGCTACTGAACAAGTGCAGACGTGCTTGTTACCTCTCTCCAGCAGACACCTATGGTGCATGCCAGACGTTACAGATTCTACTTACAGTAAGTGGTTTCCACCTATTTTGTCTCTATTACACTACTATGTATGTTTGGACACTTGTGACATTAAATAGCCTGGGGAACTTCATTCCCCTATATATGTTATAATAAAAGTTATATTAATGTAACTAACGCGTTTGTTGTTTTCCTAACTGAAGTATTCTGCATTGGGTACTTATCCTTTAAGTAACCTAATGCTTTATAAGAACCAGAGTTAACACTCTGTGAACCTCTTATAAGTGTATTTGACACCATTTCTTTTTCTGTTTATGAAAATGCATTCAGTATTATGATTCCCAATTCATGGCATGGTTTAGAAGAAGAAGAAGAAGAAGAAGAAGAAGAAGAAGAAGAAGAAGAAGAAGAATGGTGAAAATTAACGGCATATCAACACCTTATAGGTTATTTAATGAGAAATATTTGTAATATTTGTTATATTCAGTTGCATTGTTTTAGAATATGCTGATTGTATCCCATGTAAAGAGGTAAGACCCCACTAAAAAAGAGGTATCCTGGCTAGTCACTAAATGTATCCACTGGTAAAATCACTTCTAGAGCTCTGGAGAGTGTGTAGTCATGTCCTGTCCTGTCCTGTCGGCTAAGGTTTTAGAATACATCGACTGCACTTCTGCAGAGGGGTAATACCCCCAAATAGGGCCACCTGTTGGACATGGGTGGCGACCCGTAATGCTTAAGGATGAAACCCTGGGGGCTGAGCAGTTCCTGTCATGCAACACCCTAATTTGGCCCTTAGGCTAGACCGGCCGTCGAAGAGATCCCCTCCGATCAATCGACTGGTCATTTCAATCACTAGCACCTATATAATTGTCCCAGTCCTTTTTACCCTTATGGCAAACCCTCAAACCTTTTTATCCTAAATGTGCTAGAAAATGGTGCCTGACCGTTTTAGTGTCCTGGGTATGGTGTTAAACTCTCTCCGATGGGAAAGTTCCAATTCAGTATCTCTAGGGAATATGGAGTACATCTTCATAACCATTTTTCCCCAGGTCCACTCTGACCCGGTGTGGTAGTACCTTTTAGGGTCTCATCTATCGGTTGAATATAAAAATATGAGTTTTGAAAACTCTGTTTAAAAATTGAGTTTAAAAAAAAAGAGTACCCATCAAGAATGAATAAAACAAAAACATCTTCGGCATAAAATGACCCAAGTAGTTTGACATGCCGTAAAACCCAACCAGCCAACCCACTAACCGAGCAGATCAACCATGACTTGGAGTGGTAGCACCTGTTACTATCCCATCTATGGGTCAAACTGATCTGTTTAGAAATATTCTTATTCAATAGGACAATGTGCAAAAAAATAAAATTAAATTAAAAAAACGCTTAAGAACCAACAACACAAAAAAATCTAAATATGAACTTGCAATGAACGTGATTCTCTTACCTCTATGCATAAAATAACCTTATACGGATTAACACGCCGTTAAAATCAATCAATCAATTTCTAGTTTTAAAAATAGTACGCTAGAAACCTTTCACACTATTCTAGAAGTAAACCTCGACGCGAATCAAACGTTTTGTAACAGATGGTGATTTATATTCCCATGCAATATTTCCTTTCATCGTATACAACTTTGAAGATGATGGACATATTTACATATTAAAAAGAAACACACAGTCCGACACACTCTTTGGTGCTATGATAATTAGATCTTTATGTTAGTAGGACATTAGTATATATATATATTATATATATTATATATATATATATATATATATATATATATATGGGAGAAATGTGAGGAGGTAATCCGACAGTATGTGACAAACACGGGATGTTATGGAAAATCGATGTTTATTGTAGGTAGTGATGTCGACGATGCAACGTTTCGGTTTGTTAGACCTTCTTCAGGACTTGGATATAGTTCTTGCTTCAATGATCTCCATCATTGAAGCAAGAACTATATCCAAGTCCTGAAGAAGGTCTAACAGACACACACACACACACACACAAACAAACACACACACACACACACACACACACACACACACATATAATATATATATATATATATATATATATATATATATATGAGGAAAAATGAGTAAAGAAAAGAAATGTAGATAGATAAAAATGAATTTTATCGATATTACTTTTAATCGATATCACTTACACATGTGTTTCGGTCTGTTTATCAGAATGTATACGGATTTACGTTATTATTATTATTGAAATAATCAGATGGAGTTGAAATGATGATGATAATAACAATAGGAAAAATGCGTAAAATGTTCCGTACACAGATTTTACCGACCTTCATCAGAGTGTTATTTTTATTTTTTGAGTTGGAGACGAGAATAGCAAAAAGGAAATTAAATGGTTACATCTCAGATACACGTAAGCAGCCCGGATATCACCAAACAGATACAAACGAGCATCAACCTCTCAACTCGGACTTACTGCCAGTTAAAATAGAATGTGTGAGTTTGATTTTGATTTTCACCAACAGTTGAAGGCGTAGGATTCCCAAAAGATAGCAGAAAAATATTCATTATTATTTTTCTCTTGCTTCATTCTAAACGGTATTTAACTGTAAGTACTTTAATTGTTTTCAACACTTTCTTTTAGTTACTTTAGATAGATACATATGGCATGCCATTCACCCTCTCTCTCTCTCTCTCTCTCTCTCTCTCTCTCTCTATATATAATATATATATATATATATATATAATATTATATATATATATATATAGAAAGAGAGAGAGAGAGAGAGAGAGCAAAAGTTGTGTATTGGTCTCTTTACGTTGTACCAATTTTTGAGGAAATGGCATCAAATATCGCAGACAATAATGCTCTGAAAAATCCACGATTTTGCAATAATGTGGGGAAATATTTTTAATTGGAACTTTAGTCATAACTTCATCATTCAATTTCATTTTGATAAAATAAAATGACAACCTCCCCTACTTTAAATACTGAAATTGTTAGATTTTCTGAAGTTTGAATTTTTTTTTTAAATGGAAAAAATAAAATCTTTGGCCTAAAAGTTCAGGAAAAAAAAAATGACACAAGCTGCAGAATCTTTATTTCAGAGTATTAGTCAGTAGAAAAGAGCATGACAGAATTCAGAAAATTCTCCAAGAGTATGGAAACTACACAAGGAATGCTGCGTACCATCTTGGATGAATTCTGCAAGCAGCAGCCTACGAAATAGCAGCTGTATGGCCACTTACCTCCTATCACTCAAACCATTTAATTAAGACCAACAAGTAAGACATGTTGAATACTGCTGGAGAAGAACGAACCCAGAAGTGATGTTCTCCCCACGGATACCTACACATGGACACACCAGAGTGGGCAGCCCAGTAAAATCTTACATTGATCAGTTCTGTGCAGATACTGGATGCTGTGAAGATAACTTGCCGGCAGCGATAACCGATAGGGGCGAGTGGTGAGAGAGTCATGGAAATCAGTGCTACCAGCACGACATGATGATGTTGATGATGATGATGATGATCCCATATCTGCTTGCTTGTTTGGCTCGGTTTGGTTTCTTAGTTTAATGACGTATCAAACTTCTGGAGTTATTTGATGCCAAAGCCATCCTTGTAGAAGAACAGTAGCGGAATTATTTAACCCCCTTGCAGGACCTGTGGATATATCACAGTATGATAATCTAATTATTACAACGTTTGATATGTTTACTTAAGAGCTATTGCAAATAGTTCAATATGTAAAAAGTATATTAACCTTGATTTAAGTCTCTCTCTCTCCCCCCTCTCTCTCTCTCTCTCTCTCTCTCTCTCTCTCTCTCTCTCTCTTTCTTCCTTCTTTTCATCTTTTCATTATGTTCGATTGAAAAAGAATTAGCGTTACCGCTTCCGCGCGCTCACTCTTATCACTATCTTTCCCCAACTCTCTTTCTTTCTTTCTTTCTTTCTTATATTTTTCTGTGTAGCATGTCCTTTTCTTCTTTTCTTTTTTTTAGTAAAAACGGAATGGTCCATTATTTAGCTGAGGTGACGACACCCATAAGAAATAAGAATTCGGTGAATAAGCGACACCAGATAATCAGGGTTTACATTTTTGCATTTCATCTTGAACGATTTAGACGGTCTCATTTCTAATCAGAGCGTGTTGCAAGATGATAACAGTCGGAAGCTAAAGGAACAATAGTATTAATATATGGATAGTTGAAGGAATTAAAGGGTTAATACCTTTCCCAAGGGTATTAGGCCGAAAGTGAACGTAATGGCTCGACTGGAGTTTGAACTCGGTTACTAGAATGTCGCTGTTTGCATTTCACATAGCCCTAATACCCTTGGGAAATGTATGCATCCAATTACTGTCCATCCAGCTATGGGTAAATAGTAGGGAAGACTGGGCTCTTGAAACTTGGCTAGGTAACCAGTGTAGGAGAAGGAAAACTCTGAATTCAAACTTCTTAAACTACGGTTAAGAAATTGATTTTGTGTCGCATCCTGCTCGTGTGGTGGGGTTGGTAAATATATACTAGAATGGCGCTGTTCAGCACGTTAGCCATTGTTACTTTTTCTACTTCCTTCCTTCTTTCCTTCCTTTCTTCCTTTCTTCCTTCCTTCTTTCCCTCCTTCCTCCCTTCCATTCTTCCTTCCTTCCTTCCATTCTTCCTTCCTTCCTTCCTTTCTTTCTTCCCATCTTTCCATTCTTCCCATCTTTCCATTCTTCTTTTCTTCCTTTCTTCCTTCCTTTCTTTCATTCCTTCCTTCCATTCTTCTTTCTTTCCTTCCTTCCTTTCTTCTTTCCTTCCTTTCTTTCTTCCCATCCTTTCTTTCATTCCTTCCTTCCATTCTTCTTTTCTTCCTTTCTTTCTTCCTTTCTTTCATTCCTTCCTTCCATTCTTCTTTCCTTCCTTCTTTCCTTTCCTTTCTTCCTTCCTTTCTTTCATTCCTGCCTTCCTTCCATTCTTCTTCCCTTTCTTCTTTCCTCCCTTCCTTTCTTCTTTCTTTCCTTCTTTCCTTCCTTCATTCCTTTTTCCTTTCTTTTTCTTCCCTTCCTTCTTTCTTTCCTTCCTTTTTTCTTTCCTTTCTTTCACTCCTTCCTTCCATTTTTCTTTCCTTTCCTCCTTTCTTCCTTCCTTCTTTCCTTCCATTCTTCCTTTCTTCCTTCCTGTCTTCCTTCCTGTCTTCCTTTCTTCCTTCCTGTCTTCCTTCCTTTCTTCCTGTCTTTCTTCTTTCCTTCTTTCTTTTTTCTTTCCTTCTTTCTTTCTTTCCTTCCTTCGTTTCTTTCTTCCTTCCTTTCTTCCATTCTTTCTTCCTTCTATTCTTCTTTCCTTCCTTTCTTCTTTCGTTTTTTTCTTCCTTTCTCCCTTCCTTCCTTCTTTCCTTCCTTTCTTCTTTCGTTTCTTCCTTCCTTCCTTCCATTCTTTCTTCTTTCCATTCTTCCTTCCTTCCTTCATTTATTACTTTCTTCCTTCTTTTCTTCTTTCCTTCGTTTCTTCCTTCCTTCCATTCTTCTTTCTTTCCTTTATTCCTTTCTTCCTTCCTTACTATTTTTTCTTCCTTTCTCGCGCGATAGCTAAAGGTTGATCTAAAGAACAGCCGATAATGTTTTTTACCCTATAAACGCCTTAATTGAATCTAATATGGCGTATCATATGAACCTATGCAGATTAAATTTCGGCCAGTTAGTACATTGGTCAATGAATATACTGATCGACCGGTCATGAAACGAAAATTCTCCCAGCTGACAAGCGTCGGCTTGATATCTGGAAACATCGGTATCTAATGAGTAGTTAACAGCTAGTGACTTTTATTAGTTAGACAGATGTGGCGAGAGTTATAAAGTCATTTCGTAAAAAGCCTCGCGCTACACTTATCTCGGCGGCAATAATTCAGCTTCTTCCTGTCGTAGGTCCGAAGGAAACTGTATCCGGAATGAGATACAGTAATTGCTGATTAGAAAGACCGGGTTCAATCCCTGAATACATCAGTCCAAAAAACAGCGGATCAATTTAGATATCCACTTGAAAACCGGACATAAGTTTCTGATTGCTTTTAATACCGCTGTGATGAAAAAGGTCGAGTAATTATGCATTCTCCCCCCAGTGCAATAAAAAACAGGGATCTCAATTGCTCAGCCCCCGGGATCGCATGCTCATCGCATACTAGTTTTTTTTATTATCTTTCTTCTTTCTTTGTTTAATTGCATATCAACCTTCGCCGGTTATTTAACGTCAAAGCCATCATTGGAGAAGAAGTACATTTAATTCTATTAATAATAGAGATTCGCTTCCGGTTTTTGTCTGTAACAAAAACTACGTCACTGCTTACGTCACACTGCCTAAAATCGTCATAAATAGAATACATTCAAAATTTGAGCATGCGATGTTAGACAGTCCTCATTGGTTTTTTAAACAAGTTTTAATAAGTACATACCTGGTATTATATATCTATATATATTTTTTTAATTTTATTCTAATATATATTTAAAGTTATCAGAACTAAGTTTCCATTTCAAATTTTTTATTTTTTACTCCTTTAATAAATTTATTTTATTTTTTACTCCTTTAATAAATTTGATGATTTTACTTTACTTATGATACAAACTCTCTGATATTAAATTTTCAACTCCCATCCCCTCAGGCAATATTTATTTTACGTCGCCCAGAGGGCGTTTTTTTATTTTGCTAGTTCTATTAATGATATAAATTTGCTCTCTTTTTGTCTGTAACGAAAACTACGTCACTGCTTACGTCACAGTCATTTGAGAAATTAAGTAAGTTTATCAGTGAGTATTTAATTTATAGTCAGTATCATTACTACATAAAAATATTAAAATTCTATGTAAGATCAATTAATTGTCAAAATTTTACAAACATTTTGATACTTATTCACCCTTTAGATGAATTTATGTTTGAAATAGTTTTTTCCTAAAATATATTTGGTGAAATATTTTTTTACTAGGCCAACTCCACCTCCTATTTAATTTTATGAAATCTGAACGAAATATATTTTACTCGTACGATTTTAAAATTTTAATTTAAAGATAAGAGTCTGAATAATTAAATCATAATTTTTTAGAAACATTTTGGAGGTTCCTACCGTCGTAAAACAAAACAAATATCTCAGTGAAGTGGAGTGAATATGATGCTTTTTAAATAAGTAATTAATTTTTAAAGAAAATATTAAACATTTTATTTTATTTATTTATGGGAATATCTTTTAAAAATGCTTTTACACCGCCCGGGGGTGGGGTTCTAGTATGAATAATTATGATATTTTGAATTGTTGTTCTCATCTTTATTGTGCTATCTATAAACACAATGTTCAGGCCACTGTAACTTTGGGCTCTTTTTATGTGTTTTTTTAAAATTACCTTAAAATAAGTTATCATCAGTAGTGGCAAAATTTAACCCATGACTTTTTATATGGATATGTTGTAAAAGTGTTATTGTTAGTGTCGATCAATACATCAAGGAACGGGAGTTGATTATTATTGTTCGATTGGTTTGTTTGTGTTGTTGACAAGGACGAGAATATCATCAACATAACGAACTCCAACAGGCATTCCAAAAAAACTCTGTGCTCAATTTTACATATGAACTAAACAATAATAATCAACTCCGAGGAAGTTTATACCTTTTTCAAGGGTGTTAATCAGAAAGCGAACGTAATTGCTCAACTGTTTGTTTGTTTGCTTGTTTTGTTTACTGGAAGTGCTAGATAATCTGCGTAGTCCGCATCTGTAATAGTTTCTGTTGGATATCGCCTTTTTCGTGCTTTATGGTTAGCTTAATATCAGTTTACGCGGAAAATATAATCTCTTGAATAAAAAAGAAAAAGAAAAAAAAAAAGAAAGGGTGGGAGAGTACGGAAATTACTAAATAGATATGAGTGTGTTTGTGTGTGATACCTTATTCTGCTTCAGAGCGCTTCGGCCTCTGGAGTGGCTAGGTAATAAAATTAACAGCGTCGATCCCAGGTGGCTGTCCCCCAGGCAATACCTGCCCCCTTGTTTTAAAGGGGCAGGGCTGGGTTTATTGCCCAGTGCCTGAGGCGCCCCCTCGAGGGGGAATGCCGACGGGATCGACGCATTTTTGTTTCTACCACCCATGAGCTTCGGCTTGTGGGTGGTCCCACGTTAATAGGGCCTTATAGTGGGAGGCAGGCTATTTGCAGAAAACAATTTTGTTGTCGTTGGTAGTGAACATATATTTTCCTCTTCTTTTCTTCTTCTCGATGTACATTTCATATACGTCGGTGTCAAAAATTTCTTTTTTGTTGCTGTTTGTTTATTTTTGTTTTTTAGATTTTTTTTATATATATAAATCACGTCGGTAGATCACCAATTTATGGGGTATGAGTTTTACGGTATGAAATAAAGAAATGAAGAGAGATAAAAAGACATAACTGTTTAGAAGTATAGATGGAGACTTTATTGACAAGACCATTGCTCTGGACGCCAGAGTCCAGACGCCAAGAAAATTTTTATTTATTTATTTATTTTATTTTATTTTATTGAATTCAACTTATTTTATTTAATTGACAAGACCGTTACTCTGGATGCCAGAGTCCAGACGCCAATGACTTTTTAAAAATTTATTTATTCTATTTTATTTTATTTACTTTTAATAATCCCCACAATAAAGACTCTTTTTTTCACAGCAATGATTAAGAAATCTAAAAAAAAAAAGTTTTAAAAACAACTAATTAAAGATTCTTTCTATTTTTCACATTTAATGAAGAAATAAAAAAATAAATTGTTTTGAACATGATGGATTAAAATGAATTAATAGTTAAGATTCTCCAAGTGATTATTTGGCTTTAGTTTAAATTTGATATACATTAGATATTTATCATTTTGTTGCAAAATATTCACAAAGTTTAGCAAGATGAACAAATAGACTAAGACAATTATACAATTATTTTCTTTGAACTATATAAATACATATATATGTGTGTATATATATATGTCAAGAGTGTGAAAAACAAATATTCTAAGACAATTTTCGGTTATTTCCTATAACTCCAACATAAACAAAGGGGAACCACTCATGATTGATAATTTATTTATTTATTTATTTATCTACTAGGAAAAAAGAAGACCGGGTTAGTGTTAGGGTTTAGGGTTACGGTTAGGGTTTAGGGTTAGTTTAATGGGAAAATAGATAAATAATTTATCAGTCAAGAGTGGTTCTATGGGAAATAAGTCTTACGGTATGAAATGAAGAAATGAAGAGAGATAAAAAGACACAACTTTTTAGAAGTATAGATGTAGAATTTATTGACAATACCGTTACTCTGGACACCAGAGTCCAGACGCCAATACCTTTTTATTTATATACTTATTTAACTGATTTTTTTAAAATTTTATTCATTTAATTTAATTTAATTCACTTTTAATAATCCCTACATGCCTAACCCGTACAAGTGGGGTACGAGGTAAATAAAATGAGTGTTTGTGTGTGGTCACCGTTCTGACCGCTGATCAGTTTGTTGACAACCCTGCTTAAGGGTTTTCATTTATATTTATTTCTTTGCTTCATTTGTTTTTGTTTTTTGTTGTTTTTATTTGTTTACTGCTGCGGCTGGGTAGAATCCCCTGTACTTGAGGGGGTAGGGTAATAGAAAGTTATCCGATTTGAAAATGTCTGGAACCGAAGCAAGTGAAACATTATCTTTGAAAATAAATTCTTGACAGCTTCTTGACTTTGACCGCTCTGAGGTTGGTTGGGTGCGTAAACAGTGAAACTCGAAGTCTCCAAACGAATCTATATATTTTCGATAGGCGTATGGGAATCACATTAAATGGTGTGGGTTGAGGGGACGAATTTGACAGTAATTCTATATCTATTAATTGAATATTCATTGTTGCCATCTACTTAACACATTTACCACCAGACGATTGTAGTGTCACGGTTATCGTCGCAGGAAATGGAATCGGCGAACCCAGTTCAAATCCTGGACGAGGCTGATGTCGTTTTGCATGGCGCTTATAACTTTGTGAAGGGTACGAATCGAAAAGAGTAAATAGTAGGGCAGATAAGCCTCAAGGTTCCTAGTTCGATACCGGCCCTCGCCAACACAGCGTATGAGTAGCACAGGGATCTGTGCGATAAAGTATGGAGCTGATGGTAGGTGTGGTTCTCCATCTCAGACGCTAAAACAAATCTCCTTGGTCTAGCGCTAGTGAAAAGGGGGATAGACTCCATCGCTGATTGGCTGATACCGACTTTAAGCCACACCGACGACTTTATGCAACAAGTCGAGGAGAATAAAAACGGTGAATTCAAATCAGGTGTAAAGCATTAAAGTCGGCTGAATCGTATATTCTCGGTATCAGGCGTACGGTGAGGAAGCCTATCTTCTTTTCACTGGTGCTAGACCAGCGAGATTGTTTTTGCATCTGAGGTGGAACGCCACATATTCCATCAGCTCCCCCTTTACCGTATTCGGCAAGGGCCGGTATCGAACCCAGAAACATACTCTATAGCGCTAATACCACTGGGAAAGGTATTACACCCAAGTAGTCTCCTTTCAGTTATGGGTAAAAATAGTAGGACAGACTGGGACATTAACCTTCGTTAGGCAACCAGTCAAGAGAGAAGGGAAAAAATTCAAGACCTGTTAAAATTTCCGCTTAAGAAATTGATCGTGCAGAGTGGTTGGTATATATATATATATTATATATATTATATATATATATATATATATATATATATATATTATAATAGAATGAATAGAGAATGAATAAGAAAAGTATAGTATAAAGGTGCTCAATGCTAATAAAGCAGAGCAGATTTACAATCAATAATAATGATATTATGGATATTATAAACTCATAACTATAAGTGCTTTTTGATAATCTAAAATGGTACATGTGGACTTATACTAAGTTAAAAACTTAGTTTTTTTTTTGTTTTTTTTTGTTTTTTCGGTGTGGTGGACCCGATAGATCTCATCAGATCATCCACCTGCGTTCCCAAAGTCTCCCAGTCATCTTGCCTCGGCTTGTCACTGATACTTGACTTTGGGGAAGGAGAGCATGCGGTGCGTGTCGCACAAGCGCGCAACATGTATTAAACAAAAACATGTGCAGATATTTCTACAAGTTCCTGAGTGATGCAGGAATGGTGTGGTATGCAGGCCTGACGGGATGGAAGCATGCAAATGTGAATCAACATAATCATACGGCGTGATTTCGTGGCGCACTTAACGTCACAGCTTTGCTGATCGAACAGCAACGTGCCTCGGCGAGGTTGTGGGTAAATGAGCAGCTCCGGTATTAACACTGTTCACCCAGCCATTTGGGAAGTGTTTTAGAAAAAGTTGACCTTAAACAATGCCGGTTCACCTATCAAGCTGGCCAGAACCAACATTTCGACGGTTGTCCACATTAGCGGGCGAAAACTAGAAAATACTACAACACAAAAAACAGGCTAAGAATAGCCACCTGGAATGTCTGGACACTCTCCCGATCTTGAGATTGGGAAAACCAAACTACATACTTGCATCGTGACAGGGAGTATCTCTCGATAAGGGACAGACACCGATGCTCTTGCGGAAATTCAGCTCCAGCTATAAGGTCCAATTTGACAGGAGGTCTGGATACACATCCTCATGGAAAGACAGGCCGATGATAGCTGTAAGAAGTTTGAGGTAAGGTGACTCGAGCCCTCCATTCTGAAGCGACACATGACGGACACCATGGAAACATTTTCCTACATTGTAAGTCTGACCCTGTGTGGCAGCGCTTGTATGGTCGAGGATTTCATATGTGTGATGGGGTACATAAAAAAACAAGCTGGATCCGTGGGCCATCTGCGTGCTCACAACTGCTCGCATCTGGACTACTTGTAGAAATGGCCTATTCTGTCAGAAGCGGCAATCACCATATATATATATATATAGATAGATAGATATAGATATAGATATATTATAACTATAGTTATTAGCATTGGAACAATTATTGCCACCGTTTGGTTTTTTTGCTCTGTGGCAGTCTTCTGATAAAACCTTTTATTTATTCATTTAATTATTATTTATGCTCTATCACAGATATTTGAG
Source organism: Doryteuthis pealeii (assembly GCA_023376005.1). Lineage (NCBI taxonomy): Eukaryota > Metazoa > Mollusca > Cephalopoda > Myopsida > Loliginidae > Doryteuthis > Doryteuthis pealeii. The sequence continues at coordinate 16,023,730 of CM042148.1, forward strand.
CACTCTTCTAATATCACTGTACCCTTGGATTACTACCATTTCTTCAAGTATAATCATGCCAACCATACACATTGAATATATATATATATAAATATATATATAATATATATATATATATATGAGAAGTAAATACACAAGCGATGTTTATGATATGGCTTTTTTTAGCCCGACAATTTTTGGGAGAATTATGTGCTTAATTGAATTCGTACCTCAATTTTGAAAGTTAAATTAATTAATAATTAATTAATTAGGCGGGCATACCTATTAAATGTAAGGCTAAACAAATCGAGAAAAATCAATCTCTGTATGTACATTTCGGCCAATTAGGCCTCATCAGCAGAAGATAGGAAGACCGCCTTGTACGTGATTCGAAACCCGACTGTCAAGCTGACAGGCGAGGACTGTAACCCCTACACCAACCGGACTTTCTTAGATTTTTTCGTTTTGTTTAGAAGTAGGTTCCTATTTCTCTGATAGTGACTTCTCCATATATATACTTATATATATATATTATATTAATATTATATATATATATTATATATATATAATATTATATATATAATATATATATATAAGACTCAAAAATGGCGTTTTCCTCCTGTGCTGGCTTGATGAGGATAAGCAATGAGAAGAAAAGAAATTAAAAATTAAAAATTAAAAATTAAAAAAAACGACAATGTGCAAAAAATTAACTTGGAAGTTGTTGATAGCTAAAATCGTTTTGTTCCTAAATTTTCATTTCCAGAAAAAAATATCTTTTAGATCAGATTTAAAAAAATGATGAACTCAAAAATAAAATAAAATAAATAGATAAATAAAAGATTTTAAAAAAAAAAAGATTTAAAAAAATTAGATATTAAAAAAAAAAATTTAAATAAAGAAAGTCTCAATGACATTGATATCGACATCTTTGCTCTAGTAAAAGTACATAATCTTTATCTTTCATTCTTTTTTTATCTTTTCTCATATCACAATAACATTAACTCTTTTTTCCCTCTAATCTATGTGATACCACTTTGGTTTTTGCACTTTAGAGTGTGACACTTTTCTAAAGTGGCATATCACTTTCATGCAAACAGAGAAGGAATATTGAAGAAGAGAGAGGAGAGAGAGAGAGAGAGAGAGAGAGAGAGAGAGATAGAGAGAGAGAGAGAGAGACGAGGAGAGAGATGAGGGTTGTTCCTTCACTTGGAGATAATGTCATAACGAACAGATAATTCCTGTCAACTCGTTCGTGCGGAGAATAAACGTGGTGACTACAGAAAAAGTACAAGTTTTCAAAAGACAACTATCAGTCCACTGGTGTTCAGTCCCTATTGACTTGTCTCAATATTCATTTGAATTATTAATAACCACGCAAACAGCAGTACACACACGCACACAACACAACACATCCACACACCCATCCAACAACAATATATATATAATATAAATATTATATTATATATTATAATATTGCTCTGTGTTTAATCTAAATTATAGATCATTTATACACTTGAGCTCTCTCTAGGATTTATACAAAAAAATCCTTGTTATATGCTCTACTAAAACATGCAATTTAATTATACAGTGAGATTTTGAAGATCCCATGTTAGAATCATCCTACCACCAGTTTTGGAAACCTTACAAACCCACATACACACACACACAACAACACAACACAACACCACTATATATATATATATGTGTGGTGTGTGTGTATAGTATATATATTATTATATATATATAAATATATATATACTTATAAATCTATATAATAACGATGTTATATATTATGTTATAATATGCATAGTGTTCTTCTGAATGAAATATGTATAATTTTATATGGAGAAAGGGTATATATATATATATATATATATTATATATTATATATAAATATATAGTTGTAAACAAGGTTTTGTTTAGAATGGCTTTTTGCCGATAATTTTTGGGAGAATAAGTGCTTAATTGGGAGTCGTACCTAATTTTGAAAATTAATTTAATTAATAATGAATTAGGCGGGGTAATACCTATTAAATGGTATTCCCGCCTAATTCATTATTTAATTAATTAATTTTCAAAAATTAGGTACGAATCCAATTATAGCACTGCATATATATAATATAAATATAATACTATATATATAATATATATATATATATATATATATATTGTAATGAAGCAAGTTTAGAGTTTTCTTCATTTTCTCAAATTTCTTTGCTTCTACCTTTTACTCACTTGGGTATTAGAGCACATTGAGTCTCCTTATGGTCTAACCTGCATCAGCTTGGTTAAACCACACATGGAGAAGACCCTACGGCCAACTACCTATATAATAACTAATACTTAAAATAATATAATCTTATATATATTATATTATATATTATATATTATTATATAGCAAAAGCGTGATGTAATGGTGAGAGTCGTTAGGAAATGGACACGACGAAACGAGTTCAAATCCTGGATGAAAGCTGTTTGCATTTCAGCGAGCATTAATACCCGTGGGAAAGGTAGGCTTTAACTACTTTCAATCCAACTATGCGTAAATAATAGGACAGACTGGGCTCTTTAATCTTGACTTGTTTAACCAGTCTAGGAGAGAGAGAAAACTCTGAATTCAAGCCTGTTAAACTTGTCTTAAGAAATTAGACCTTCTGTCCCACCATGCTTCATTGACAAAATATACATATTATATATAATATATAAATATATTATATATGTGTGTGTGTGTGTGTGTGTGTGTGTGTGTGTGTGTGGTGTGTGTGTGATTTAAAACAATAAGGATTTACTCTGACGAAGGCCGTTATTTCTTTAGCATTTACTAAAAAAATTCTGTAGTTTTTCTATTATTTGTTATTTGTTATTTTATTTTGTATTTAAAATAATATATAGAATACATTTATGCATGGATAGACTCCCGGCCGAAACCACGTGTCAGTAAAAATATATAGAATAAAATAAATCCTATTTATAATCCACTCTTCAAACATTGTATATTTTTCTTATTCCTTTCTCAAGAGCATTCGTTCCTTAGTTAATAATTAAATTAATTAAAATCTATGCCCAAGCCAGAATTTTTCCCGTTTTATTTGACGACGTATTGTCAATTTTAACCATATATATCGTCGTCAAAATTAAAACGAGAACGGGAAAATTTGGCTTGGGCAATAATTTTATTATTACTAAGGACCTATTTATGTTTTATTTTTTCACATTAAATTTTTAACTTTTGTTTTGGACTTTTGGGACAATCATAATAGGTTGCGGTAGGAATTGACGTAAACCAAGCCAGATGATCGGAAAGGAGGTTCTCCCAACCACCCTTTAGCCAAAGTAAACGGCCCAAGTAGAAACTAATGGGTTGTCTTTATTAATTCTGAAAAATAGACTTGATATTACTTGATTAGCTCTGTGGCAAGAACCTATGGATGCTGCACAGAGGACCTCCCCGGAGGCGAATGACTCTATAGGGAGGGTGCCGTGAGAGATTGTAATCAGAATATCCGTTGCTGCCAGCACATCATGATGGTGATCGAGGTGAATGATGATGTATGATTGACTCTGATGATCCGATTGTTATAAAGTCCTTTTAACATTTAATGATCTAGAATAACCATTTAATTGTTTTCCATAAAAAAATTGAATTCGGCATTAAAATAATCCCACGGTGGGATTGACATGCGTTAATAACCAAACCAAACACACGCGAACCAACGATATTAACCATTTCACAAGTCTAACGGGATCTTTGAACATTATTCCCCCGTGATAAGCGGTACTATAAGGATATTGGCATTAACATATCCACCACGTTGTGAGATTGACACTGCCGTTTTTAAAACCAACCAACCACCAACCAACCAACAACCAACCAACGGATATTAACCATTTCACGAATCATTAAATGTGGGATCTTTAAACATGTCCTTCTGTGGAAAGGCTGACTACATGAGGATTTATGGGCACTCTCAAATAAATTCCCACGTGATTAGATCATGCCGTAAAACTAACCACAGCCAACCAATCACAAACCACCCAACTCATACCAACGATATTAACCATTTCACGAATCTAACTTGATCTTTAAACATTGTCCCCTGTGGCATAGGCGGACTACTGGAGTCAATGGCATTTAATATTAATCCCCAAGTGGATTGACATGCCTTTAAAACCATACCAACCAACCAACCAACCAGCCACGCCCGAAACAACCGAAACGAGTATTAAATTAACCATTTCACGAATCTAAGGGACTCTATTGAACCAATGTCCCCTGTGAGGAATTAACGGCGGTGACTTATCTTCGGACTATGGCATTAAAATAATCCCACGATGTATTAGACAATAGCCTTAAAAACCCAACCAACCACCAACCAACCAAAACCAACCAACCAACAATATTAACCATTTCACTGGAATCTAATTGGGATCATTTGAAAGCGGAATGTCTTACGTGATAAAGCTAGAGACTACTTGAATAATGACATTTAAATTAATCCCGAGCGTTGTATTGACATGCCGTAAAAACACAACCAAACAACCAACAAACCAACAGCCAAACCCAATGTATTAACATTTCACGAATCTAATTGGGATCTTTGACATGTTGCCCTGGTGGATAAGGCGGGACTACTGGGAGATAATTGGCGATTTAGATAATCCACGTGGATGACAGCCGGGTAAGGAACAACAACCAACCAACCAACGATATAACCATTTCACGGGAAGTCTAGATTGGGGATGCTAGTATTGAGATACGAGGTTTTTGTTCCCTGTGGATAAGTAGGACTACTGGATATAGGTCGTTTTACGGTACTTTTTGTTAAATTCAGGATGTGAGAGGCCTTGAAAGGCAGTACCCCTGCGGCTATGAGTTGACGGATCAACACTTTTGACCCAACAACGGTTAAGTAATTAAACATCAAAATGAGATGCCATTTTTCAACGTCTTCGCCCATATTGTGATGGGGATGTATAGTTTGGAGTGAGCTGACGGAAAGATAGAGACTCGACCTTTCTTTCACTCAGTTTCCTCCTTCCCCCTCTTCGGGCCGTTCATCTTAACTACCGATATCCATCGCTCTCCAACCAAATAAATACGCTATTCTATCACTTAACTTCCGTCAAACAACAGATGCGAATGTCGTGAGTGCTGCATGTATGGTGGAGGCTGTGCTGTGTTTCCTTATATCGAAGTTAGATGCTGATGGGTATCTCTCTAAACATGCGTGGATCTCTCTTCTT
>CM042148.1:16034055-16054055 GCA_023376005.1 Doryteuthis pealeii
TTTTATTCCCTTTCTTTCTTTATAATAAAAACGGAATGGTCCATTATTCAGCTGAGGTGACAACACTCATAAGAAATATGATTTTTGCGGATAAGCAACATCAGATACTCAGGATTTACATTTTTTCATTTCACCTTGGACTAGCTGGACGGTCTGATTTTTAACTAGAGAGCATTTCAAGATCGGAAAATTAAGGAACACGTGTATTAATATAGACATGACACACACACATATATATATACTAGCAAATATATGCACCCTCCGGGTGCAAGTATTTAAGTTTAAATGTAATAAAATATTAGATTAAATCAGAAAGGCTAATGAAACTAATTAAGAATTCAGATAAAAAGATTTGAAACGGAGGGGGTATAATCGGAAAATAGAACAACTGAAACTTACTCTTCCATCACTTCCGTTTTTCAATGCTAAATTTTCCTAATTTAACTATTTAGTTAAAATAGGAAGTAAAGAATAAAATTACAGTTATTTCTTCTTGTTAATGAATTTCTTTTAGGATTTATTGAAGAGATGTTTACTCATATTCATTAAGATAAAACCAAACAATTAGAAATCAATAATGCCAAGCACATATTTATTAAAATCAGTTTTTTTAATATCAATATGCAAATTAGCTTTACGTTTACACTGAAAACTGGTATTTTGTTGTATATATAAATACAATTGCATGTTATTTGTATTTAGGTAAGGCCAACAGTATTAATAATGTCAAACAGTTTTATTATTAATTGAGGTTTAAATAGAAATAGAATCATGGAGAATGTGACATAAATAACTAAGGAAATTGTGACTTGAGTAGTAATATAGTTTCGGTTACAGACAGAAAAACACACAATCTCCATTATAATAAGATATATATATATATATATATATATATATATGGACTTTTGGATTATATATATATATATAAACTCACCCATATATATATATATATATATATATATAATCCAAAAGTCCAGAGAAGAAATCTTCCTTACAACATAGGAGGGTTTTTTTAAACAACCTGTCGCAGTTTGAGAGCTCAATGTGTGCTCTTACTGTTAGAGTCACAGAGCAAATTTATAAGTAAAGAAATAACAAAAGACTTAGAGATTTTGCATTCTAGCCTATTTTGGGGAGCTTAGACAAAGTGTCTAATTCTCCCAGCTCATCAGATGCGAATGATGAATTCTTTATTACTTTTAAGGCATCTGAAAACAATTTTTTTTTATTTTTATATTGTCCTGTCTGCTCAGCTGTAGGGTAATAAAAAAGATATCTGACTACTTGTCAGCAATTTGTTAGGAATTTCTGTTAAATCAATCTATTCCAGATTTCAGCTAAATGGGCCACCCCAGTTCATTTATTTAGGAGTTCATTTATTCTTCATATGTTCCTATTTACCTTAATTTATTTTATTTTATTCTAATTCATTTTTATATATTTTTTTCTTTCAAAGTCACTCAAATACACACACACACACACACACACATATATATATACATATATATATATATATATATATATATATATATATATATATATATATATATAAAAATAAACAAAAACTCCAAATACTAGAAGCTTTATACATAAAACAATACAAACCATCCTTAAACAAAATTAATTTCCAATGCAGTACACACATTTTAAAATGCCTATAGCCCCTTTATCACCAATTCTTCTCCTTCCAGCCTCCACATTAATATAAAAAAAAATTAAAAAAAGAAAACTGGTATACATCACCCCTGATGATGGCGATTCGAAGTGCCGAAAGTACTCGGGAACTGAACTTTGATGGACTTATCCATCAATTCCACCCAGACATTAAAAAGTTGGCCAGAAAATTGAAAAAGATCAAAAATAAAATTGTTAAACAGGAGATGTGTCTTTTGTTTAATTCTACATGTATAAATGAAAGAATGCTGTCCAAATACACATATATATATATATATGAAGATCCGAGAAAACCTGTTTTCTGTACTTAATAATTTAACTAATTCAAATTATATATTATTTCCTCTTTGTTTGGAGGGTGGACCTGTATAAGTTATATTGCATTACGTTAAGTTTAATTTAAGTTATGGGGCCTGGGTTTTTCTATAAGATATCAACATTCATACACATATACATACATCTACACATCCATCCTGATCTTTAACATTACTTATCATAACCATAATAGTTATTCTGATCGTACTAATAGTACTAATCATAATATTAATCAAAAATGGGGTCCACTATACCCATGCGTATACACATATATACATATACACACATATATACATATGGCAATAGCATAATCTTTACAGATCCTTGCCGTCCCTAACAATCCCACAACTCCACCACCAGAACCCTTTCTTGCATGAGCCCTCAAATGACTCATCAAACCTGCTGCAGATCCACAAAGTTTGATGCAAATATGACATTGAAAAGACTTCCTCCCTGTTGAATGAGATGATTCAGATGAATCAGATGAGTCAGATGATAAAATTTGATGCTTATGCACCACTATATGTCTCTTGAGACCAGAAGCTGAATTACAGAATTTGTTATAGATTGCACAAGACACATTGTTTACTCCTGAAATCTGCATGGACTGACCCAGGTGAGACTTCCTATGATTGACATAGCCAGCTCTAGAAAGCAAAACTCGACCACATGTCAGACACTTCCAACCCTCCATGTTCTCTCCAATATGACAGGTGTAATTCTTTCGAAGTTGACGCTTTAGGTTTTCATGCACGATTCTTTCACTCTCAAAACTGGTACAGCCATCATCCACATAAATTCTCTCCAGTGCCAGCTTTTCCCAGTTGTCAGGATTTATTTTTATTTTTACAAGGTTGTTTTTTAAGCAATCCTTATACCTCTTCCTAGGCTTATGCTGCGGCCTTTTGCCATTACGCAGCTGACCGTAAAAGAGTTGCTTTGGCAATCTAGCATCACTCATACGCACAACATGACTTGCCCAACGCATTTGAGCCGTTATGATAAGAGTTTCAATGCTTGTGCATCCTGCCCTTGCAAGGACTTCTGTGTTAGGTGTGTTGGAATTCCACTTGATGTTTAGAATGCGTCTCAAACATTTCCGATGAAAGAGTTCAAGAATTTTCAAATGTCTTCTAAACAATGTCCATGTTTCCGAGGAGTACAATAAAACACTCAACACGCAGGACCTATAAACATTCAATTTTGTTTTATGTGTAATGCCGGTACTAGACCATAACCGTTTTTCGAGCGTTCCATAGGCTACAGATGCCTTCTGGATGCACCGGTGAATCTCAGCATCCAAAGATCCATCACAAGTTAGTGTACTTCCTAAGTATGTGAAAGACTCAACGACATCCAGACAAGTACCATGAATGGCTATTGTTGGTTTGATATATGGTTCACCTTTTACGGGGGTGAACATTACCTTTGTCTTTGTCAAGCTTATTTTTAATCCAAAAGCAGAGCACGAGGCAGCAAAAAGGTAAGTAGTAATCATTATACTAATCAAAATTTTGCGGACTACTACATCAATGCATATATATCCATATACACACCCACACATATACATATTCACACACACACACACACACACATATATATATATATATAAAAATTTCTGGTACAAGCAAATTTAAATAATACTTTAAGGGTAATCATTATGATCACCTATATAGGTGGATACGAAGGAAAAGAGAGGGAAAAAAATTGTTTTATTTGATAAAAACAAGGGCCCTTTCGTCCGGTTGCTCATCAAGGTTTTTACAGCCGGAGACGACTAAAAGTCAAATTGTAAATACATATGGGTATATATATATATATATATATATATATATATATATATACATACACACATACCTGAATATATACACATATACATACATACACATACATACACACACAAAAATAAAATAAAATATATATATACACACATATATATATATACATATACACTCACCCATACATATAAGTAGTACCACTACTGTTCTTCTACAAGGATGGCTTTGGCAGTAAATAACCGACGAATTCTTGTTATCGAACAGAGAAACTGAAACAAAACGTTTTTCAGTATTTTATCACGGCGGCTAGCAAAATAGCTACATCGACACTTCAGTACAGAGGGGGGGGGGCAGATTTTTCGATATGCTTCCAGCATACTGGAGTCGTCACACAGATATTAAAAGAAGCCAAGGAAATTAGAGGTGATCTTACCATAACGCATACAGGCCCATTTTAAATAAATTAGTAGAGAAAGCCCTTTTTTTTCACACCAGTCTTAACTGGCAGTTTTTATAATCTGAATATCTCGTCTGTACTTAGACGAGATATTCAGATTATAAAAACTGCCAGTAGTGATGAGTAGGCATGGTTGTCCTTCCTTCTTCATCTGATATCCAGTTCACCACGTCCCACTCATATATACGGCCTCACATGTCACATAAGCAGGCAGAATTCTAACAGGCCGATTCGTTTTATAGTCAATTTATGTCTGTTTCGAAAAACTGTTTAAACTCTACAAAAATATACAAACTGGTTGGTTTTTTTTTCTTCGGAAATTTAATAATAAAATATTGTAAACAAACTAACAAAAAATATAGTTTAAAAAATGATGTAATACAAAACAACACGCCAGCAATTTATCTATGATTTCAGGTTCTATCACAAGAAAAGAAAACCTTTTCAATGTGCAATGTATTCCCTGGTCACAGTAGGCAATGATAGTGATGATACTACAGAGAAGCAGTATTTCTCGTGGAGATCTTATGATTCTATCTAGCCAAATATTTGTGCTTTAAGATTTTTTTCGAAACAGACATAAATTGACTATAAAATGAACCGGCCTGTTAGTATTTTACCTTCTTATGTAACATGTGGGGCCGTATATATTAGTTGGCTGTGAGTTCACCCAATCTCTTTTCGATACAGCCTCACGGGATCAAACTACAATTGGTATTATTTCTCTGAATGTTTGAGATGAGGCTTGATGATTAGTATTATCTGCATTATTCGGACTATTGTCCCATCTTCATTGTTATTTGTACAACGTTTCGGCCGATATGCCTCCAGCCTTCTTCAGGTATTTCTTGTCGGACTCGGGAACCTTCTTTTCGGACTCGGGAACCTTCTTTTCGAAGGTTAGGATCAAAGTTCCGTGATGGCTCCCGATTACGACAAGAAAGTTCCCGAGTTCGAAAAGAAGGTTCCCGAGTCCGAGAAGGTTCCCGAGTCCGACAAGAAATAACTGAAGAAGGCCGGAGAGCATATTGGCCGAAACGTTGTACAAATAACAATGAAGATGGGGATAATAGTCCGAATAACGCAGATAATACAATTGGTATCATCGTCACCTTCATGTTTCACAGCCTTTTCCGATCTCTGGCAGATCCAAGTATTTGTCTATCATGTCGCTTTCTTTCTTGGAAGGGAACACGCAAATAGCATTGTCCATCAAGATAAGCGTAAGTTTCAGTTATTTGCTTCATTTTTTTAGTGGGTAGTTTGTTAAATCCCCAAATTACGAAACGGTAACCGGCTCTAACTTAATTCCTTTTATGCGATTAGGAAGAGGAAGACTAAAGAAACATGTCAGATATAGTTACTTCAGTAATAAAATGAAATAATGAATGAAACATACCCAATCGGTTTGAATTTCTTTTGCATATCTATTAATAATGGAGATTCGCTTTCGGTTTTTGTCTGTAACAAAAATTACGTCACTTCTTACGTCACATTACCCAAAATCGTCATAACATAGAATAAATACACTCAAAATTTGAACATGCAACATTAAACAGTCCTCATTGTTTTTTAAAACAAGTTTTAATAAATACATGACTGGTATTATATATCTATATATAGTTTGTTTTATTTTAATACATATTTAAAGTTTAAATTTCAAATTGTTTTATTTTTTAATCCTTTAATGAATTTGATGATTTTACTTACTTAGGGTACAAACTCGCTGACATTGAATTTTTTACTCCCACCCCTCAGGCAATATGTTTCAAAGACTTATTTTTACATCGCCCGGAGGGTGTTTTTTTATTTTTGTTCTAGTTGTAATAAAAGGCAGACAAAATAATTGCTTTATTTAAGCTTTATTCAATAATAAATCCTATGCCCAGCGCGGCCCGTGTATGATAACAAATTAACGCCTGTAATGTACCGTTTTTTACCATAAAATAAGTGTAGAATGAACATCATTTAGTATTATTTGTATTATTCGGACTATTGTCCTCATCTTCATTGTTATCTGTACAACGTTTCGGCCGATGTGGCCTCCGGCCTTGTTCATGTATTTCTTATCGGACTCGAATATTATTTATCGAAATTTATAACAATTTCAACATTTCCCCAACAGTGTCCAGTGTGTCTTGTTCGTCTAACTTTAATGTTTTTTGAGATGGAAGGTAAGTGGCCGTACAGCTGCTGTTTCATGGTGCTGCTACAAGGATTTCTTCAAAACAGTCCATAGCATTCTTGAGTAGTTACCGTAACTTCAAAACATCGAACATCAAAAGGGTTTTGGTAGGGTTAAGGTTATTTTTATATTCGGCCATTTTCAATTCATCGTAATCAATACAACTGCATGTTTTAACACGAAAATATCAGAAAATGTGTTCTTAATAACAATTAAGTTCATTTCAAATAATGCACAAGCACAATTGAGAACACATTTTATGATAATTTCGAGTTAAAACATTTAGTTGTATCGATTTGAACAAATTCGTATTTTCAGTGTAGATTTACGGTGAAATGAAAATGACCGACCAAAACAGATGGCTTCCTCAATGTGAAAGAAACAAGGGGGGGGTTACTCTCATTTATGTAGCTAATGTTCAGATTACCATTTATTCTTCTTGTTGATCGATAACTAGCCTCACCGATACAGCACCAACATTGGAATCTTTGTGCTCTGACCTCCTTATCCGTCGTATAATTAGTGAGATTGAGGGGGGGGGTGTAGATATCGAGCAAACAAAAATTTCTCGACTCCCCTCCCTGGGGGTGTGGTAGGGGGATGAGTTCATTAGCTGCAGGGGTTCGCTTTTCGTCCTTAGTCTTGTATTTTTGTCACCTGATCCTGCGACTGGGTCGACTTCCGCAATCTCCACCATGGGCGGTGTTCTTTCTTCTTGACCCCTGACAAAGGGTGAACCGACGAAAACACGTCCATCACAAGAGAACGCTGTTTTTATGGGAGCGTCTTTATATTACATCTCATGTTAAACCATTTCCGTTTCGCGCCGAGCGTCGATCCACCGTCCCCAGACCATTATACCCCACCATCGTTAGCAAAGAACCCCACTCCCCGTTATTTTTATTTATTTATTGTCTTATTAATTGCGATTTGAAATCTCTCTCTCTCTCTCTCTCTCTCTCTCTCTCTCTCTCTCTCTCTTCTCTCTCTTATATATATATATATATATATATTATATATATATAATAAAGTAAGCCTAATGATTATTATTATTTATTAGCTCTACTTTTTGTAATGAGCACTTTAGTATATTTATTTTCATTTATTGTCTTATTATTGCTATTTGAAATCTCTCTCTCTCTCTCTCTCTCTCTCTCTCTCTCTCTCTCTCTCTCTCTCTCTCTCTCTGTCTTGATATATATATATATATATATATAATAAAGTAAGCCTAATGATTATTATTATTATTTAACTCTACTTTTTTATTGAGCACTTTAGTATATTTAACTTAGATAACTATTACAGTACTTTTTACTTTTGGCCATTTTTATAGTACCATCTGATTTTTTCCAGGAGGTGCAGATGATTTGGTCTTTGTATATTTTTTCTCCTGGCAAAAGGTTGTATTGTGTAATTACAAACTATAAAGCCAATAGTTTTTTTTATACTGTCAGAGTTTAGAAATTATATATATATATATATATATATATATATATATATATATATATATATATATATATTGTCCCGTCTGAGGATTGTTATACACATGAAACTTAAGTAACGTTAATATGGTATCCATAATCTTATATTTTAGGTTATAAAACTTGCTCTGCTGTTATAGCATTGAGCACTCTTTCTGTGCATACGCTTTCCTAACTTGCTATCCTTCATTGTCTAGCCATGGTTAAAGAGTCCAGTCTGCCCTGCTATTTACCCATAGCTGGAGGGAGAAATCTAATGAGTCAGATAAATCTACTAAAAGTTTTGCTTAATGCTCTTCAGGGCTAAGATCCAACTCCGACTAAGTCGGATCTTAGCCCTGAAGAGCATTAAGCGAAACTTTTAGTAGGTTTATCTGACTCATTAGATGTATCTTTATTATTTGCTCTACTTAGGTATTGAGCACTTTTTACTTATTAGCTTTAGTCTCCTAGCAGTTTTATATGAATATATATATAGACATATAAATTGTTTTTTCTTTTGGCCAAAATATTTAACCAATGGATTATATTATCTTGGTCTTTTCTTTTTTTTTCAAAAAAATTTTTCTCCCCGGGTGATTTTTGGTAGTATATTTTTACAATCAAACTATTTGCTGGGTTTTGTATCACTTCGAGGATTTAACAACAAGTTTGGTATATATATATATATATATATATATATATATATATATATATATATAATTTTATTCTCCTCAATGGACAACTTAGCTATGCTATAGTTTCTCTTTCTAAAGGTCATTACTTGGTTTTGCCAGATTCCAGGACCAGGTCTAGTAGAGTACTGTTACTTGTGACAACGACACTAGGAGAAGATGCACCGTTAATTTCCTCATCATTTAGCCCAGTGCTTAACTATGATGAGGGGAATATTTGGTCAGGGTTTACTTCCAAGGGGAACTATACGCATGTCAGATACTGACAAACACCTCTGCCGAGAAACCGTAATTGCCTTACACCCGTCCTTCGGGGCGGGGGTCCAGTGAGCTTCGGCCGCTGGACCGGTAAAGTGAATTAATAGCGTCGATCCAAGGGGGCTATCCCCCCAGGCAATACCTGCCCCCTTGACTTAAAGAGGCAGGGCCGGGTTTATTGCCCAGCGCCTGAGCCGCCCCCTTGAGGGAGAATGCCGAGGGGATCGACGCAATTTTTGTTCTTTCTCACCCATGAGCTTCGGCTTGTGGGTGGGCCCACGTTAAAACGAGGCCTTGTGCCCAGCCCATACAAGTGGGGTATGAGGCAAATATCCCTCTACCGAGAGACCGAAGACACTCGAGGCTTTTCCAATACTCTCCTCAGTTAGTATACACATGGGCGTGTCCTAGAAGAGATAGACGTTGTTGTTCTCAGCGACCGTGTTTGACTGCTGTTCATACAACCTCTTAGTCGTTTTAATCGTCTAATTTGTGTAGCTCTCTCAGCGAGAGATTATTATTTTACTCCTTGTGAGTTTTTCACACCAGTACACACTGGCGGTTTTTCCTCGAGTCAAAGCTACAGCAAGTCTACTTATATATCCAGGATTCTTTTAATTGCTTCGTTAAATCACGTCAAAAGCACCGGTTCCCGCTAGATTCCCAAAGTTAAGCAGTAAGAAACCGAATATCAAAATGACTTGATTCGGCATTAAATGTCCCGAAAAGGTTTGATAAGACTAATCCACACATCGTCATTTAAACTTTTTCGTTCTAATCAGGCCACTCAGGCCATCCTCATATGGTCTACGTCATGTTGTTTTGCTTAAAGCAAAACAACTGTCTTAACCTTTTAAGTATTCTTACTGATATTGGTATTATATAATGGACATGACGTAGACCATGAGGGTGGCCTGAGTTGCCTGATTAGAACGAAAAAGTTTAAATGACGATGTGTGGATTAGAACGGAAAAGTTTAAGTGGTGAGATGGCGTATTTTGGTTGGACGAGCGAATGGTACATGGCGAAAGGGGGGAAAGGAGGAGTGAGAGGTGAGTCATCATCTCAGCCATTCCTACTTGAAGAGTGTAAAGTAACAAACGTTTTAACACATCCCCACTCTCTTTTCAAGGTTCTTGAGGATTGTTCCGAGTGCTCCGAATACGATTGACATTACTGTCAGGTATACTATATATTCTAAATCTGTGATCTGCTGGAACGAGGAAATTTGTCGTTTCTTCTTTTTTATAACAATAATATAAACTCTAGCTCTAGTATTTTTCTCGGGATTGGGGGATCCGTTTATATCTCAAATTCGCACAGGATTTTGTGGGTCAGTCTTTGGTTTGTGCACATTATTATTATATTATTCCAGTACACTTGTACATCCGTGTGTCAAGCCCTAGCGGCACCTCAGATAAATAATGGACGATTCCGACTGTTATTTATAAGATATGAATGTATGTGTTCATATGTTACTCCTTATCATCACATCAGATAAATAAAGGACTATTCTGTTGTAATTGTGAGGAAAGAAAGGTGAGAAAAAGAACGCGCTACTAAAGAAAGAAAGAAAGAAAGAAAGAAAAGGTGAGAGAAAGAGGAAGTGATAACGCTTATCATCTGCTTAAATGGAATTTTAAAAAAGTAAGAAAAAAGAAGGGGGCAAAGAGGAGAAAAGAAAAGAAAGAAAGAAAGAAAGGAAGGAAGAAAGAAAGAAAGAAAGAAAGGGAAAAGAAAGCAATTAGAGAAAAAGAAAAATAATTCGCCAGAGATTATTATACTTTTTACATATTGAACTATTTTGCATGTCCTTATTGCATTGCTATTTACCCCCCACCTCTCTCTCTCTCTTCTCTCTCTCTCTCTCTCTCTCTCTCTCTCTCTGTGTGTTGTGTTTAAATGTCTTTAAATTAAATTTTATACGTGTATACCTTTCGTAAATTTTGTCCAATTTTAAGCTACTTTTATATGAAAAACATCACTTATCTCCCCTTAACTGAAGAAATTCGACATACCTATATATATATATATATATATATATATATATATATAAAGTCGTCGAGGCGGCCTAATGTCGGTATCAGCCAATCAGCGAGCGAGTATATCCCCTTTTCAATAGCGCTAGACCAAGGAGATTATTTTAGCGTCTGAGATGGGGCGCCACACCTACCACCAGCTCCTCACTTTACCGCACAGATCCCTGTGCTACTCATACGTTGAGTTGGCGAGGGTCAGTATTGAACCAGAAACCTGGGGATTCCTAGCCGAACGCTCAACCGACTGAGCTACTCGAGTTTCACCATAAGGATCTTCAGGGTTAAATCCACTGAATTAATCAAGATATTGATTAATTGCAGGATAACCACAAAATACACTCGTGCAGTTAACTGCAATTAATCAATATCTTGTTTATATATATATATATATATGCTCCCAAATTTGGTTGAGCACTTTAATTAGAAGGGATTTAATTGCAAAATTCACCGTATTCGGCGTACAGCTAAAGTTTGAGGCCTCTAGTGAATTTCATTTCCGCTTAGAAATGTAACGATTAAATAGTCTCCTATATTTGACAGTTGCTTGTGGCCGCACGGGTAAGAGGTTTGGCGAACGAAAGTTCATTCAGGTCTCGAACCCGGCCAGAGGTAGCTGTTAAACTGTATAACCACGCTGATGAGAGGTGATACCTCGAAACACGTGTCTGTGGATTACTTTATTATATATATATATATATATATATATATATATATATATATATGTATCTTATCATACAAATACACACATACACACTCTCTCTTTCTCTCGCTCTCTCTCTCTCTCTCTCTCCCTCTCATACACGCACACGCTCGCGCACTTCTCTCTCCTCTCTCTCTCTCTCTCTTCTCTATCTATCGATCTATCTATCTCTTACTCTCTTACTCTCTCTCTTTCTTCCTTTGATATATACACTTTTCTCGAACGAGTCAATTAGATTTGTTTGTTTTTCACGGGAGAAATTTGAACTTGAAACCGGATCCACTGATTCGACGCCATTTTCTAGGGAAGGGACTTTGACTGAAACCGCCGTCCAATTGTCGCCAATATCGTCTGAGTTCTACGCAGTCAATCACAACCAGATCTGAAACCGGTACGATCATTCTAAATACTAAGACGCATACCACAGAGCAACAATTTGCAGCTTGTGCCTGGTTAGTTCAGTCGGTAGAGCGCTCGCCTTGGAATCGCAAGGTTCTGAGTTCGATACCGGTCCCGCCAACTCAGCGTATAAGTAGCGCAGATTGGGTTATCTTATCCGTGCGGTAAAGTGGTAAGCTGACGGTAAGTGTGGCGCTCAACCTCAGCAAAAAAATCTCCCTGGTCTAGCGCTAGCAAATAGGGGATAGACTCCCTCACTGTCCGGCTGTTACCCACAATAGGCCACTCCGCCATCTTTAACTTTCGGGGGTCATTCCTAGTGAACCTCTTGAAACCGGTGGACGTGTACCGTTGGAACTATCCAACCCATCAAATTATTTTGTTATAATAACTAGCAAAAATATGCACCCTCCGGGCGCAAGTACTTAAGATTTAATGAAATTAAATATATCATATTGGAAAAACTAATGAAACTAAATAAGAATGCAGATAAAATGATTTGTAACAGAGGGGGGTATAATCAAAAAATAGCACAACTTTGAAACTAACTTTTCCATCATTTTCCATCGCTTCCGTCTTTCATAGCTAAATTTTCCTAATTTAACAATTTAGTTAAAATAGGAAATAATAAATAAGATTACAGTTATTTCTTTTTGTTAATGGATTTTTTTCAAGATTCTCTGTTACAAATCATTTTATCTGCATTCTTATTTAGTTTCATTAGTTCTTCTAATTTGATATATTTCATTATATTAAAAGTTAAGTACTTGCGTCCGGTGGGTGCATATGTTTCCCCAGAATTTTTGCTCATATTTATTAAAATGAAACCAAACAATTAATTCCTACACCTCGGACAGGCATCGATCATGGACGTTGTCTTAACCAATTTGGCCATCAAAGCTTCGATGATTAAGTGGACCACATATCTATAGACCATTGGAGAGACATGCCGGAGTTTTCCTATCATTTTGCTGGAATAGTAAAAGTTAATTGGCACTGCCAATATCCTCTCGAAGACAAGTTGTTTTTAGGCTGGTTTTGTGGCATATCAACCTTTGATGAGTTATCCAACGCCGAATTCAGTATTTTATATAAACAGGGCTGGTTTAGTTCAGTCGGCTAGGAATAACATGGTTTCTGGTTCGATACTGGCCCTTGCCAACTCAGCATATGAGTAGCACAGGGATCTGTGCGGTAAAGTGAGGAGCTGATGGTAGGTGTAGCGCTCCACCTCAGACGCTAAAAATAATCTCCTTGGTCTAGTGCTAGAGAAAAGGGGATAGACTCCCTCGCTGTCTTGCTTATACCGACATTATGCCGCCCCGACGACGACATTTTTATATAAACAGTTATAAGGTTTCAAGTAAATAATTGTATTCGTATATAAAACTAATATAAAACTAATAGTACTCGTATATAAAATGATTAATCTATTAATAATGGAGATTGTCTGTATTTCTGTCTGTAACAAAAACTACGTCATAGCTCTACGTCACAGCTTACGTCACAATATTCTTATGCTATATACACTCAAAATTTGAGTAAGCAATTTTAAAAATTGTTTTTTACTCTCGTCCTTTTTTTTTACAGTAACAAGAAGTTAACTAAAAAGTTTACAAATAAATAAATACCTACGATTTTGTGGAAAATTGATGTGAAAAATATTCAAAATAATTGTTTGATTATTACATGCACGCAACATTTTATTTGAGAGGGACGGGGCTCAGTTTTCATTTCAAATTGTTTGTTTGTTTTTTTTTTACTCCTTTAATAAATATGAGGATTTGTCTTACTTATGATACAAACCCTCTGACATTGAATTCTTAACTCCCACCCTCTCAGGCAATGTCTTTCAAAAATTAATTTTTACGACGCCCGGAGGGTGTTTTCTGTTGCTAGTATACTAATAATTTTCGAACGGATCGACAAAATAGACAATTTCTAATTTATATAAAAACAATTCGGAATGTTTTCGTTAT
The DNA here is from genome assembly GCA_023376005.1 of Doryteuthis pealeii. Lineage (NCBI taxonomy): Eukaryota > Metazoa > Mollusca > Cephalopoda > Myopsida > Loliginidae > Doryteuthis > Doryteuthis pealeii. The sequence continues at coordinate 16,047,995 of CM042148.1, forward strand.
GTGTAAATGTAAAATTGTATATTTCATGCTTGTTCATATGAATGAATTTCTAAAAATGATTTTCGAGAAGAGAAAGAGAGTGAAAGAGTGAAAGAGGAGAGAGACAGACAGACAGACATACCAGACATACAAGAGAAAAGTTGGAATAATTTGAAAGAAAAATAAAGAAAGAAGGAATAGATAGAGAGATAGAGAGAAAGAAAGAAAGAAAGAAAGAAAGAAAGAAAGAGGGAATAGCTTGGAAGAAGTCGGAATAGCAAGAAAGAAAGAAAGAAGAGGAGAAAAGAATAACTAGTTAGAGAGAAGAACAAGAGGGAAAGAAAGAAGACGGGGTATAGCTAAAAAAGAAACAAAGTGAGAAAGAAAGAAGGAAAGAAAGACGGAATAGCTAGTTAGAGAGAAAAGATAAATAAAGAGAGAGAGAGAGAGAGAGGGAGAGAGAAGAGAGAGAGAGGAGAGAGAGAGAGAGAGAGAAGAAAGACAGATAGGAAGAAAGAAAAAGGAGTGAAGAATGAATATCTAGCTGGCTAGCTAGATAGCAAGAAAGAAAAACAAGTCAGAAAGAATGAAAGAAAGAAAGAAAGAATAGCTAGGATGAAATATAGAAGGATGGAATAACCGTTAGAGAGAGAGAGAGAGAGAGAGAGAGAGAGAGAGAGAGAGAGAGAGAGAGAGAGAGAGAGAAAGAAGGAATAGCTAGGAAGAAATATAGAAGGATGGAATAACCGTTTAGAGAGGAGAGAGAGACACAACACAGAGAGACAGAGAAGAGAAAGAAAGAAGGAATTGCTAGGAAGAAAGATAGAAGGATGGATAACCGTTTAGAAGAGAGAGAGAGAGGGGGGGATAACTAGGAAGAAGATAGAAGGGTGGACTAACCATTTAGAGAGAGAGAGAGAGAGAGAAGAGAGAGAAAGAGAGAGAGAGAGAGAGAGAGAAAGAAAGAAAGAAAGAAAGAAGGAATAGCTGGGAAGAAAGATAGAAGGTGGAATAACCATTTAGAGAGAGAGAGAGAGTGTGTGTGTGTTTGTTGTGTGTGAGAGAGAGAGAGAGAGAGAGAGAGAGAGAGAGAAAGAAAGAAAGAAAGAAAGAAAGAAAGAAGGAAGGAATAGATAGGAAGAAAGATAGAAGGGTGGAATAACCATTTAGAGAGAGAGAGTGTGTGTGTGTTTGTGTGTGAGAGAGAGAGAGAGAAAGAGAAAGAAAGAAAGAAAGAAAAAAGAAAGAAAGAAGGAAGGAATAGATAGGAAGAAAGATAGAAGGGTGGAATAACCATTTAGAGAGAGAGAGAGAGAGAGACAGAGACAGAGACAGAGACAGAGAGAAAGAAAAAAGCAAGAATAGCCAAAGAAAAAGAGAAAGAAAAAGAGAGAGAAAGAAAGAAAGAAAGAAAGAAAGAAAGACAGAAAGACGGTGTGTATGATTAGCATGAATGTGTAAAATCAACTATGAAGGATTGAATCCAGCCGCCATTTTGCAAACAATAGGTAAAAACGTGAGAAACACGTAAATTTGTGACTGACACCACCAGGGGGCGTTGCCACTTGTTTATTTTCATTAATTTCTGTAAACGTCTCATTCGATGGTGACATGTTTGACTTTGGGCATATATTCACATCCCCATCTTTAACACCACTGCGATTCGAACGTTTCTTGAGCTTTTGGGTAAACGGCTGGAAAATGTTACCCTCCTTTGGAACTTAAGACATTCTATTTATATCATTTCTATTTTGGTATGCTCCATAATTGGGCATAAAATGCAGGCAGATTCGTACCGTGGTGCGATGCTTCAAAATCTCGTCTCATAAAAAGGTGGCCTTGTGCCAGACTTGCTTACAAGTCGGAAACGAATACTCGGGCGTCTAGCGGTGGTGCTTTGGTTTGTTTTGTCTTTTTTTTTTAATGGCATATCAATCTTCGTGGTTTATTTAATGCCAAAACCACCCTTGTAAAAAGAACAATAGTGGGAACAATTGCGGAGAAGGGTATAAGGTAGTTCATACCTTTCCCAAGGGTATTACTGTGAAAGTGAACGTATAGCGTGACTGGGCTTTAAACTCACTTACTTCAATATCACAACCCAGCACGTTAATCGCTATACCACAAGGACTCCCCCTAGCGGCGGAGGAAAGTGTAGAGCTTTGTTTTGTTTTGTTTTTGTTTGTTTAATGGTAGATCAATATCCTTGGGTTATTTAATGGCAAAACCACCCTTGTAAAAGAACAATAGTGGGAACAATTGCAGAAAATGATATAAGGTAGTTCATACCTTTCCCAAGAGTATCAAAGCGAAAGTGAACCTAATAGCGTGACTGGGCTTCGAACTTGCTTACTTCAATATCATAACCAAGAACGTCAACCAATACACCACAAGGACTCCCCCTAGCGGTGGAGCAAAGTTTAGAATGTTTGTCTCGCTGACCAAATCGTCTGAGAGTAGATTGTTACATACTTATTAGGTTCACCATATTTGTAAAGCCATGTCGGTGGGGCTTAGAATAAACATATTACATCTTCTGCAGAGAGATAAAACTCCAACAAAATGGGAATTCTGGGTATGGACACTATACTACATCCGGTGGTGAGGCTCTGGGGAGTATTGAGTCGACCCTTTATTGCCATTACTCCGAGCTCCACTGTGGCCCAGAGTGGTATTACCTATTAATGTCCTATCTATAAATCAAACTAATTTAGTTATGAATTATTCGTTGGGTTTGTTGGATTTTGCGGTATATCAACCTTTGTTGGGTTATTTTATGCCAAAGATGTTTTGTTCTATCCATGCTTGATGGGTATTCAATTTTTTTTAAACTCAAATTTTTAACACATTTTTAAAAACTCGTTTTTTTATTTAAACAATAGATGGTACCCTAACAGGTACTACCACTCTGGTATTAGATAGGGATCCCCGAAAACCGTATAGCTGTGTGCAAACAAATTCATGAATATTTATTTAAAAACCATAAAATTGTTTTAATGGGCGGGGCTTAGAATACGCCGACTGCATCCTCTGCAGAAGGGTGAGACCCCTGTCACCTTTGATTCATGCCAAAAGGGTTTGGTAAATACTAGGCACTGCCAATTTGTCGTCTGCTTTTCATTTTAAAAACGAATTAAAATTAATTAAATCGATTATTTAAGGTCAAATTTTTGTATAAGTCGAAAAGTAGTAACATAATGAGTTTTCGGTCAGTTTTGATCAAATATATCTTAAACATGTCCGTAATCGCTGTCTGATTTTACTTAAAATCCATATTTTACCAAATAGATTTAAAATAAAATAACTGATGCAGTATAACATTCATTTATTGATAAATCAACACTGAGAATTTCATTAAAATTTGGATAATTCCCTGATTTTTGGTAATTTTTTTTCAATTGGAAGATTAAACTTATTTTTTAAAAACGGATTTTTCGGCAACTTTGGCAGTGTCTAGTAAATACATACAAACAAATTTTCTTCTTTTTATTATACTTGAATATGAGTAGTTACTTGAATCCATATCTATATGAATTATTAATATTAATATTAAGAAATTTTACTTAAATTAAGAGGATCGTTCAAAACATTCTAAGTCTCACACAGAAAGAAGAGCCACGTTTTTATAAGACAAGACAGTCTAATTCAGATTTCTGTCTAAATTTCTGTGCAGTTTATGCCCATACAAAGGTGAGAGGTGTTCGACAAATCTAAAAATAGACAAAACATAGGCCCGAGTAGTCAATGTATCTAAGTGAGTCTCAGAACTTTTTGAATGACCCTTGTATAATTGTTTTCAAATTATTATTATCGCTAGCAAATATATGCACCCTCCGGGTGCAAGTAATCAAGTTTTAATGTAATAAAATATTATATTAAATTAGAAAGCCTAATGAAACAAAATAAGAATACAGATAACAAATATTTGAAATATTAGAAAGAGGTATAATTGAAAAATAGAACAACTGAAGTTTACTCTTCCATCACACCGGTCTATCATTGCTAAGTCTTCCTAATTTAACTATTTAGTTAAAATAGTAAGTAAAGAATAAAATTAGAAATCAATAATACTAAGCATATATTTATTAAAATCAAATTTTTAATATCAATATGCAAATTAGCCTTCCCATTTACACTGTAAACCGTTATTTTGTTGTATATATAAATACAATTACATGTTATTAGTAAGTAGATATGGTCAATAGTATTAATAATATAAAACAATTTTATTAATAATTGAGGTTTAGGTAAAAATAAAATCACGGAGAATATGACGTAAATAACTAAGGGAATTGTGACTTAAGTAGTGATATAGTTTCGGTTACAGTCAGATAAATACACAATCTCCATTATAATAAGATTAGTTACTTAAAAACTTATAATCCCAAGCAAAAAAAAATGACCTCAGCATTAAATATTCCAACAAAAGTTGACATGCCATTAACACAACTAACTGTCATGGGTGATATAACCTATTTACATAATGGAATGTTCCTACTACTACTATAAGTAGCAAAGACAATTGTAGCTTGGAGAACAAGCGACGCGATTCAGTTCTAGACTGTATTGTCGGACGTAACTTCACTTTCCTTCAGTAAATTCTACTTTCTTTGTTCAATACAATTGTATCAACTTTCGCCAGTTCTTTGTCTTTAATTGTGACCCTTAAGAACCCCACAACACTAACCAACCAACCTATAATAATAATTAAATAAAATTGGTATTCTTTCAAGCTTTAACCTTGTTAGTGCTACTGTATATGTGCACTACTTGGATTTTAGGAAGAAAAAATAAAAGAAAGAGAATGGCTGACGTCATCTCTCCACGACACCTTCCCAGGAAAAATAGCTGAACGAAAAACGAAAGACGTGGATTTCTTCGAGGTGTTTTTTCGTAACACAAAAGACATATATAATATGATAATATGATGTAAATAACTACGGGAATTGTGACTTAAGTAGTGATATAGTTTCGGTTACAGACGGACAAATACACAATCTCAATTATAATAAGATTAGTTACTTAAAAACTTATAATACCAAGCAAAAAAATGACCTCAGCATTAAATATCCCAACAAAGGTTGACGTGCCAACTCAACTAAGCAGCCAACCTACGGATTGGTAATAGGGTCTTCAAAAAATCTGTGGTTATCTCTTCCATCTTAATAAAAATGAAATGGGTATTCTTTCAAGCTTTAACCTTGTTAGTACTACTGTATGGGTGCACCACTTGGATTTTAGGAAGAAAAAAAAGAAAGAGAATGGCTGACGTCATCTCTATACGACACCTTCCCAGGAAAAATAGCTGAACGAAAAACGAAAGACGTGGATTTCATAAAGGTGTTTTTTTTTCGTAACACAAAAGACGACCCAATTAATTAGAATATTATTAGCAGCTGTACATTAATGTACATCTGATAATTAAAAAAAAAAAGAAAGGACAATTCAAATTCAAATGATAAGTGGTCCATGCATTATTTGTTTGAAAAGGTTTTCCAGTGAAAACACGATTTTCAAATGTATATTCATTCTCGAGTTTTCACAACCACACCATCATTATCATAATCATCATCACCATAATTCTAAGCATCATTTTCGTCTCTAGTCAAATGATGCACTCACTGTATCATGGCTCTGTCATCATCTATCTATCTATATATCTATATAATATATATATATATATATATATATATATATATATATATATATACCAATACTCTTGTTCTTTAATCTTCCGACCATTATCATGTTGCTACACCCTATGGTTAAAAATCAGGCCGTCCAAACCGTCCAAGATGATATGTAAGAATGTAAATCCTGATTATCTGGTGTTGCTTTTCCGCCGAATTTTTTAATTTCATATGAGTGACGTCACCTCAGCTAAATAATGGAGCATTCCGTTTTTATTATAAAGAAAGAAAGGGAAGAAAAAGGACATGGTACACACAAAATATGATAAGAAAGAAAGAAAGAAAGAAAGAGAGTAGGGAGAAAGATGGAGAGAGGGGCGCGCGGAAGCGATAGTGCTCATTTGTTTCAATCGAACATAGTGAAAAGATGAAAAGAAAGAAAGAAAAAAGGG
>CM042148.1:16059055-16066555 GCA_023376005.1 Doryteuthis pealeii
GCAAGACATGATGATGATGATGATGATGATCCCATATCTGCTTGCTTGTTTGGCTCGGTTTGGTTTCTTAGTTTAATGACGTATCAAACTTCCGGAGTTATTTGATGCCAAAGCCATCGTTGTAGAAGAACAGTAGCGGAATTATTTAACCCCCTTGCAGGACCTGTGGATATATCACAGTATGATAATCTAATTATCACAACGTTTGATATGTTTACTTAAGAGCTATTGTGAAATAGTTCAATATGTAAGTATATCAACCTTGATTTAACTCTCTCTCTCTCTCTCTCTCTCTCTCTCTCTCTCTCTCACTCTCTTTTTCTTTCTTTCCTTCTTTTCATCTTTTCATTGATGTTCGATTGAAACAAATTAGCGTTATCGCTTCCCCGCGCTCACTCTTATCACTATTTTCCCCAACTCTCTTTCTTTCTTTCTTTCATATATTTTTCTGTGTAGCATGTCCTTTTCTTCCTTTTCTTTTTTTTTTTTTTTTGTAAAACGGAATGGTCCATTATTTAGCTGAGGTGACGACACCTATAAGAAATAAGAATTCGGTGAATAAGCGACACCAGATAATCAGGGTTTACATTTTTGCATTTCATCCTGAACGATTTAGACGGTCTCATTTCTAAACAGAGGGTGTTCCAAGATGATAACAGTCGGAAGATTAAGAAACAATAGTATTAATATATAGATAGTTGGAGGAATTAAGGGGTTCATACCTTTCCCAAGGGTATTAGGCCGAAAGTGAACGTAATGGCTCGATTGGAGTTTGAACACGCCTACTAGAATGTCGCTGTTTGCATTTCACATAGCCCTAATACCCTTGGGAAATGTATGCATCCAATTACTGTCCATCCAGCTATGGGTAAATAGTAGGGAAGGCTGGGCTCTTTAAACTTGGCTAGGTAACCAGTGTAGGAGAAGGAAAACTCTGAATTTAAACCTCTTAAACTCCGCTTAAGAAATTAACCTTGTGTCGCATCCTGCTCGTGCGGAGGGGTTGATAGATATATACTAGAATCTCACTGTTCATCACGTGCCAAGGGACTCTTCCCCTTTCTTTCTTTCTTTCTTTCTTCCTTTCTTTCTTTTATTACCAAACTTACGTTTAGTTCCTCTATTCAATTATGTTTTCCTCTTTTTTTCCTTCCTTCCTTCCTTCTTTCCTTTCTTTCTTCTTTCCTTCTTCCCTTCCTTCCTTTCTATCTACCTTCCTTTCTTTCATTCCTTCCTTCCTTTATTCCCTTCATTCTTCTTTCCTTCCTTCCTTCTTTTTCTTTATTTCCTTTCTTTCTTACTTTCTTTCATTCATTCCTTCTTCCTTTTCTTCCTTCCTTCTTCTTCCTTTCTTCCTTCTTTTCTTTCATTCCTTCCTTCCTTTATTCCTTACTTCCTTCCTTTCTTCCTTTCATTCTTCTTTCCTTTCTTCCTTCCTTCACTTCTTTCTTCCTTTCTTCCTTCTTTTCTTCCTTCCTTCCTTCCTTCCTTCCTTTATTCTTTTGTTTCTACTTTCCTTCGTTTCTTCCTTCGTTTCTTCGTTTCTTCTTTCTTTCTTTCCTTCTTTCTTTCTTTCTTTCCTTCTTTCTTTTCTTCCTTTTTTCTTTCCGTCCTTTCTTCCTTTCTTCCTTTCTTCCTTCATTCATTCATTACTTTCTTCCCTCCGCCCTTCCTTTCTTCCTTCGTTTCTTCCTTCCTTCCGTTCTTCTTTCCTTCCTTCTTTTCTTCCTTCCTTCCTATTTTTTCTTCCTTTCTCGCGCGATAGCTAAAGGTTGATCTAAAGAACAGCCGATAATATTTTTTACACTATAAACGCCTTAATTGAATCTAATATGGCGTATCATATGAACCTATGCAGATTAAATTTCGGCCAGTTAGTACATTGGTCAATGAATATACTGATCGACCGGTCATGAAACGAAAATTCTCCCAGCTGACAAGCGTCGGCTTGATATCTGGAAACATCGGTATCTAATGAGTAGTTAACAGCTAGTGACTTTTATTAGTTAGACAGATGTGGCAAGAGTTATAAAGTCATTTCGTAAAAGCCTCGCGCTAAACTTATCTCGGCGGTAATAATTCAGCTTCTTCCTGTCGTAGGTCCGAAAGAAACTGTATCCGGAATGAGATACAGTAATTGCTGATTAGAAAGACCGGGTTCAATCCCTGAATACATCAGTCCAAAAAACAGCGGATCAATTTAGATATCCACTCGAAAACCGGACATAAGTTTTTGATTGCTTTTAATACCGCTGTGATGAAAAAGGTCGAGTAATTATGCATTCTTCCCCCAGTGCAATAAAAAAACAGGGATCTCAATTGCTCAGCCTCCGGGATCGCATGCTCATCGCATACTAGTTTTTTTTTTTATTATCTTTCTTCTTTCTTTGTTTAATTGCATATCAACCTTCGCCGGTTATTTAACGTCAAAGCCATCATTGGAGAAGAAGTACATTTAATTCTATTAATAATAGAGATTCGCTTCCGGTTTTTGTCTGTAACAAAAACTACGTCACTGCTTACGTCACACTGCCTAAAATCGTCATAAATAGAATACTCAAAAATTGAGCATGTAATGTTAGACAGTCCTCATTGGTTTTTTAAACAAGTTTTAATAAATACATACCTGGTATTACCTATTTATATATAGTTTTTTAAATTTTATTTTAATATATATTTAAAGTTATCAGAACTAAGTTTCCATTTCAAATTTTTTATTTTTTAATCCTTTAATAAATTTATTTTATTTTTTTACTCCTATAATAAATTTATTTTATTTTTTACTCCTTTAATAAATTTATGTTATTTATGATACAAACTCTCTGATATTAAATTTTCAACTCCCATCCCCTCAGCCAATATTTATTTTACGTCGCCCAGAGGGCGTTTTTTATTTTGCTAGTTCTATTAATAATATAAATTTGCTCTCTTTTTGTCTGTAACGAAAACTACGTCACTGCTTACATCACAGTCATTTATCAGTGAGTATTTAATTTATAGTCAGTATCATTACTACATAAAAATATTAAAATTCTATGAAAGATCAATTAATTGTCAAAATTTTACAAACATTTTGATACTTATTCACCCTTTAGATGAATTTATGTTTGAAATAGTTTTTTCCTAAAATATATTTGGTGAAATATTTTTTTACTAGGTCGACTCCATCTTCTATTTAATTTGATGAAATCTGAACGAAATATATTTTACTCGTACGATTTTAAAATTTTGATTTAAAGATAAGTGTCTGAATAATTAAATCATAAATTTTTAGAAACATTTTAGAGGTCTCCACTGTCGTAAAACAAAACAAATATCTCAGTGGAGTGGAGTGAATATGATGGTTTTTAAATAAGAAATTAATTCTTTTATTATTTAATTAATAATAAGAAAATATTAAACGTTTTATTTTATTTATTTAACCCCCCCCCCCAGGGAATATCTTTTAAAAATGCTTTTACACCGCCCGGGGGTGGGGTTCTAGTATGAATAATTATGATATTTTGAATTGTTGTTCTCATCTTTATTGTGCTATGTATAAACACAATGTTCAGGCCACTGTAAGCTTGGGCTCTTTTTATATGTTTTTTTAAAAATTACCTTAAAATAAGTCACCATCAGTATTGGCAATATTTAACCCATAGCTTAGGGGATGAGGAGGTTTATACCTTTTTCAAGGGTGTTAATCAGAAAGCGAACGTAATTGCTCAACTGTTTGTTTGTTTGTTTGCTTGTTTTGTTTTATGGCATATCAACCTCAGTGGGTCATTTAATACCGACAAAATTTTGAAAAAGATTAATTCCTAATAGATACCCATTATTTTCTATCTAACCCATGGATGGGACCCTTACCGTTACTAACACTCCGGGTCAGAGTAGACCTGGTGAAGGGGTGCTCTATATTCACCAGACCATTAGAACTGGAACCTCACCATCAGATACAGTTTAACGCCATTCCCAGGACATGAAGACCTTCAGCCACCGCTTTCAAGCACATATATAATAAAAGGGTTGGGCCTTGTCATATGAGCAATAAGGTTGGGACAATCATATAGGTGCTAGGGCTTGACGTTATCGGCTGATTGATCTGAGGGGCCTCTCCGACCGCCCGTTTAGCCTAAGTAAGGGCCAAGGTGAAATGTTGCATGTCATGGACGGTTAATCTACCAGACTCTGTTTTATCTGAAATTACATGGAGGCTAATGCCTCTTACGAGGTTTTTTCTAGGCTATGCAGCAGTGATTCGGCTCGTACAGGTGCATTTGCTAGAAGTGCTAGATTATCTGCGTAGTCCACATCTGTAATAGTTTCTGTTGGATATCACCTTTTTCGTGCTTTATGGTTAGCTTAATATCAGTTTACGCGGAAAATATAATCTCTCGAATAAAAAAGAAAAAGAAAAAAAAAGAGAAAGGGTGGGAGAGTACGGAAATTACTAAATAGATATGAGTGTGTTTGTGTGTGATTCCTTATCCTGCTTCAGAGCGCTTCGGCCTCTGGAGTGGCTAGGTAATAAAATTAACAGCGTCGATCCCAGGTGGCTATCCCCCCAGGCAATACCTGCCCCCTTGTTTTAAAGGGGCAGGGCTGGGTTTATTGCCCAGTGCCTGAGGCGCCCCCTCGAGGGGGAATGCCGACGGGATCGACGCATTTTTGTTTCTACCACCCATGAGCTTCGGCTTGTGGGTGGTCCCACGTTAATAGGGCCTTATAGTGGGAGGCAGGCTATTTGCAGAAAACAATTTTGTTGTCGTTGGTAGTGAACATATATTTTCCTCTTCTTTTCTTCTTCTCGATGTACATTTCATATACGTCGGTGTCAAAAATTTCTTTTTTGTTGCTGTTTGTTTATTTTTGTTTTTTAGATTTTTTTTATATATAAATCACGTCGGTAGATCACCAATTTATGGGGTATGAGTTTTACGGTATGAAATAAAGAAATGAAGAGAGATAAAAAGACATAACTGTTTTGAAGTATAGATGGAGACTTTATTGACAAGACCGTTGCTCTGGACGCCAGAGTCCAGACGCCAAGAAAATTTTTATTTATTTATTTATTTTATTTAATTTTATTGAATTCAACTTATTTTATTTAATTGACAAGACCGTTACTCTGGATGCCAGAGTCCAGACGCCAATAACTTTTTAAAAATTTATTTATTCTATTTTATTTTATTTACTTTTAATAATCCCCACAATAAAGACTCTTTTTTTCACAGCAATGATTAATAAATCTAAAAAAAAAAAAGTTTTTAAAACAATTAATGAAAGATTCTTTCTATTTTTCCCATTTAATGAAAAAAAAAGCTGTTTTGAACATGATGGATTAAAATGAATTAATAGTTAAGATTTTCCAAGTGATTATTTGGCTTTAGTTTAAATTTGATATACATTAGATATTTATCATTTTGCTGAAAATATTCACAAAGTTTAGCAAGATGAACAAATAGACTAAGACAATTAAACAATTATTTTCTTTGAACTATATAAATACATATATAAGTGTATATATATATGTCAAGAGTGTGAAAAATAAATATTCTAAGACAATTTTCGGTTATTTCCTATAACTCCAACATAAACAAAGGGGAACCACTCATGATTGATAATTTATTTATTTATTTATTGATCTACTAGGAAAAAAGAAGACCGGGTTAGTGTTAGGGTTTAGGGTTAAGGTTAGGGTTTAGGGTTAGTTTAATGGGAAAATAGATAAATAATTTATCAGTTAAGAGTGGTTCTATGGGGAATAAGTCTTACGGTATGAAATGAAGAAATGAAGAGCGGTAAAAAGACACACAACTTTTTAGAAGTATAGATGGAGAATTTATTGATAATACCGTTACTCTGGACACCAGAGTCCAGACGCCAAGAACTTTTTATTTATATACTTATTTAATTGATTTTTTAAAAATTTTATTCATTTAATTTAATTTTATTCACTTTTAATAATCCCTACATGCCTAACCCGTACAAGTGGGGTACGAGGTAAATAAAATGAGTGTTTGTGTGTGGTCACCGTTCTGACCGCTGATCAGTTTGTTGACAACCCTGCTTAAGGGTTTTCATTTATATTTATTTCTTTGCTTCATTTGTTTTTGTTTTTTGTTGTTTTTATTTGTTTACTGCTGCGGCTGGGTAGAATCCCCTGTACTTGAGGGGGTAGGGTAATAGAAAGTTATCCGATTTTAAAATGTCTGGAACCGAAGCAAGTGAAACATTATCTCTGAAAATAAATTCTTGACAGCTTCTTGACTTTGACCGCTCTGAGGTTGGTTGGGTGCGTAAACAGTGAAACTCGAAGTCTCCAAACGAATCTATATATTTTCGATAGGCGTATGGGAATCACATTAAATGGCGTGGGTTGAGGGGACAAATTTGACAGTAATTCTATATCTATTAATTGAATATTCATTGTTGCCATCTACTTAACACATTTACCACCAGAAGATTGTAGTGTCACGGTTATCGTCGCAGGAAATGGAACCGGCGACCCGAGTTCAAATCCTGGATGAGGCTGATGTCGTTTTGCATAGCGCTAATAACTTTGTGAAGGGTACGATTCGAAAAGAGTAAATAGTAGGGCAGATAAACCTCAAGGTTCCTAGTTCGATACCGGCCCTCGCCAACTCAGCGTATGAGTAGCACAAGGATCTGTGCCGTAAAGTAAGGAGCTGATGGTAGGTGTGGCGCTCCATCTCAGACGCTAAAACAAATCTCCTTGGTCTAGCGCTAGTGAAAAGGGGGGTAGTCTCCCTCGCTGATTGGCTGATACCGACTTTGAGCCACACCGACGACTTTATGCAACAAGTCGAGGAGAATAAAAATTATGAATTCAAAATCAGTTGTAAAGCATTAAAGTCGGCTGAATCGTATATTCTCGGTATCAGGCGTACGGTGAGGGAGCCTATCTCCTTTTCACTGACGCTAGAGCAGGGAGATTTTTTTGCGTCTGAGGTGTAACGCCACACATTCCATCAGCTCCCTCTTTACCGTATTCATGCTATTCATGCGCTGAGTTGGCGAGGGCCGGTATCGAACCCAGAAACATACTCTATAGTGCTAATACCACTGGGAAAGGTATACACCCAAGTAGTCTCCTTTCAGTTATGGGTAAATAGTAGAACAGACTGGGGTCTTTAACCTTCGTTAGGCAACCAGTCAAGGAGAAGGAAAAATTCAAGACCAGAGTGGTTGGTATATATATATATATATATATATATAGAATGAATAGTGAATGAATAAGAAAACTATAGTATAAAAAGATGCTCAATGCTAATAAAGCAGAGCAGTTTACAATCAATAATTATGATATATATACATATATATATATATATATATATAATATATATATATATATATATATATATTATAACTATAGTTATTAGCATTGGAACAATAATTTGCCACCATTTGGTTTTTTGCTCTGTGGCAGTCTTCTGCTAAACCTTTTATTTATTCATTTAATTATCTATTTATGCTCTATCACAGATATTGAGC
>CM042148.1:16069055-16079055 GCA_023376005.1 Doryteuthis pealeii
TAAAATAATATATAGAATACATTTATGCATGGATAGACTCCCGGCCGAACCACGTGTCAGTAAAATAATATACAATAAAATAAATCCTATTTTATCCATTCAACATTTTATTTTCTTTATTTTCCATTTCAACATCGTGTCCTTAGTAATAATTAAAATCTATGCCCAAGCCCAAATTTCCCGTTTTAATTTTGACAACGATTTGCAATTTTAACCATATATATATATATATATATATATATATATATATATATTATATATAATATATATATATATGATAAGTTGTAAACACGGTATGTTTGGAATGGCTTTTTTGCCGACAATTTTGGAAGAAATATTGCTTAATTGGAGTCGTACCTAATTTTGAAAAATTAATTAATTAATAATGAATTAGGCGGGAATGCCTATTTAAATGTATGGCTAAACAAATCGAGAAAAATCAATCTCTGAAAATGTACATACAGAGATTGATTTTTCTCGATTTGTTTCGCCATACATTTAAATAGGCATTCCCGCCTAATTCATTATTAATTAATTAATTTTCAAAATTAGGTACGACTCCAAATTAAGCACATATTCTCCCAATAATATATATATATATATAATATATATATAATATATATACATGGTTAAAATTGCAAATCGTCGTCAAAAATTAAAACGGGGAAATTTGCTTGGGCATAGATTTTAATTATTACTAAGGACACGATTTATGTTTTTTTTTTACTTAAATTTTAACTGTTTGGCTTCGGACAATCATATAGGTGCTAGGACTTGACGTAACCAGCCGATGGATCGGAAGGGGCTTCTCCCACCACCCTTCTAGCCTAAGTAACGGCCAAGTAGAAACCGAATGGGTTGTCTTTATTAAATTCTGAAATGACTTGATATTACTTGATTAGCTCTGTGCAGATTCTGGATGCTGCACAGAGGGACCTCCCGGGGGCGATGGCCGATAGGGACGGTTGGTGGGAGATTGTAATGAATATCCGTGCTGCCAGCACGACATGATGATGATGGTGATGATGATGATGATGATGATTGTTTACAGTCCTTTAACATTAATTATCTGAAACCATTTAATTGTTTCCATAAAAAGATTGAATTCGGCACGTGGATTGACATGCCGTAATACCAACCAACCAACCAACCAACCAAACACCCAACAATTTAACCATTTCACAAATCTAATGGGGATCTTTGAACATGTCCTCTGTGGATAAGGCGGACTACTGGATATGGCATTAAATAATCCCACGTGGATTGACATGCCGCAAAACCAACCAACCAACCAACGATATTAACTATTTCACGAATCTAATTGGGATATTTGAACATGTCCCCTGTGGATAAGGCGGACTACTGGATATGGCATTAAATAACCCCACGTGGATTGACATGCCGTAAAACCAACCAACCAACCAGCCAACTAACCAACCAACCAACCAGCCAACCAGCCAACGATATTAACCATTTCACGAATCTAATGGGATCTTTGAAACATATCCCTGTGGATAAGGCAGACTACTGGATATGACATTAAATAACCCCACGTGGATTGACATGCCGTAAAACCAGCCAACCACCAGCCAACTAACCAACCAACCAACCAGCCAACCAACCAACAATATTAACCATTTCACGAATCTAATGGGGATCTTTGAACATGTCCCTGTGGGATAAGGGGACTACTGGATATGGCATTAAATAACCCCACGTGGATTGACATGCCGTAAAACCAACCAACCAACCAACCAACCAACCAACGATATTAACCATTTCTCAAATCTAATGGGGATCTTTGAACATGTCCCCTGTGGATAAGGCGGACTACTGGATATGGCATTAAATAATCCCACGTGGATTGACATGCCATAAAATCAACCAACCAACCAACCAGCCAACCAACCAACAATATTAACCATTTCACGAATCTAATGGGGATTTCTGAACATGTCCCCTGTGGATAAGGTGGACTACTGGATATGACATTAAATAACCCCACGTGGATTGACATGCCGTAAAACCAACCAACCAACCAACCAACCAACCAACCAGCCAACGATATTAACCATTTCACGAATCTAATGGGGATCTTTAAACATGTCCCCTGTGGATAAGGCGGACTACTGGATATGGCATTAAATAATCCCACGTGGATTGACATGCCGTAAAACCAACCAACCAACAAACCAACTATATTAACCATTTCACGAATCTAATTGGGATCTTTGAACATGTCTTACGTGGATAAGGCGGACTACTGGATATGGCATTAAATAACGCCACGTGGATTGACATGCCGTAAAACCAACCAACCAGCCAACCAACCAGCCAACCAACCAACGATATTAACCATTTCACGAATCTAATGGGGATCTTTGAACATGTCCCCTGTGGATAAGGCAGACTACTGGATATGGCATTAAATAACCCCACGTGGATTGATATGCCGTAAAACCAACCAACCAACCAACCAACCAACGATATTAACCATTTCACGAATCTAATGGGGATCTTTGAACATGTCCCCTGTGGATAAGGCAAACTACTGGATATAGGGTTTGGTACTATTTGTAAATTCAGGGATCTGTTGAGAGCCTTTGAAGGCATCCCCTGCGGATATGGTGGACGATACAACACTTTTGACCAACAAAGTAATAAACAAAAGAGATTGCTTTTAAAACGGCTAATTGTGTGGGAATGTAAGTTTGGGAGTGAGCGTGAGTGCGAGTGTGAGTGTGTATGGATGGGGTGGCTGTTTCCTTATCATTGAAATGATGCTGTGGGTATCTTTTAAACATGCGTCACGACAGTTCCATTTAGAGAAAGTTGAGAATGCATAGTAAGAATTAACGAAATGCGATATGTTTACCCGATGAGATCTAAAATATGATGGTCTTTAATTAAATCAAGAGAGAAACTGTGATTCATCTGATCTTTTGGTAAGGATTCTCGGGGAGAATCCATTTTCTTAAGTGAAGAAGAAGAAGAAGAAGAAGAAGAAGAAGAAGAAGAAGAAGAAGAAGAAGAAGAAGAAGAAGAAGAAGAAGAAGAAAGTGATGATAGAAAGGAAAAGGATAAAAAGAAAGAGCAGAGGGAAAATACAAAAAATAAAAAAAGAAGAAAGAAAGAAAGAAAGAAGAAAGAAAGAAGAAGAGAAGAAAGAAGAAGAAGAAGAAGAAGAGATACATAAGGAAAAGGCTAAAAAAAAGAAGAGAAGAGGGAAAATAGAAAAGATATAAAAAGAATGAAAGAAAGAAAGAAAGAAAGAAAGAAGAAGAAGAAGAAGAAGAAGAAGAGAAGAAGAAGAAGAAGAAGAAGAAAGAAAATAGTAAAGAGAAATAAAAAAGGAAAAGCAATAACCAAGAAGAGGAAGATGAGGGGGGCGGAGGAGGAAGAGAATCAATAAAAGAAAATGGAAGGAATATATAAAGAAGAAGAAGAAGAAGAAGAAGAAGAAGAAGAAGAAGAAGAAGAAGAAAGAAAAAGAGAAAATAAAAAAGAAAAAAAAGCAATAACCAAGAGGAGGAAGAGATGAGGGGAGGAGGGGGAAGAGAATCAATAAAAAGAGAAGGAAATGAAGAAGAAGAAGAGAAGAAGAAGAAGAAGAAGAAGAAGAAGAAGAAGAAAGAAAGAAGAAAATGATCTGGAGAAAAATAGAGGAAAAGTATCTAAATTCTAAAAAATATGAAGAGAGAAAGAAGGAGAAGAAGAACGTGAGATTGGAAAGGGAACACAATAAAAGAGAAAGAAAGAAAGAAAAAAAAAAAAAAGAAGAAGAAGAAGAAGAAGAAGAAGAAGAAGAAGAAGAAGAAGAAGAAAGAAGAAGAAGAAAATGATCTGGAAAAAAATAAAAAGAGGAAAAGAATCTAAATTCTAAAAATATGAAGAGAAAGAAGGAGAAGAAGAACGTGAGATTGGAAAGGGAACACAAGAAAAAAAAAGAAAGAAAGAAAGAAAGAAAGAAAGAACGAACGAACGAAAACGAAAGATAGAAGAAGAAGAAGAAGAAGAAGAAGAGATAGATAGATAAGGAAAAGCTAAAAAAGAAAGAGCAGAGGGAAAATACAAAAAATATAAAAAGAATGAATGAAAGAAAGAAAGAAAGAAAGAAAGAAAGAAAGAAAGATAGAAGAACAAGAACAAAAACAAGAACAAAAACGTAAAGAACAAGAAAATTGGAAAGAGAGAAATGAAGAAGGAAAAAGCAATAACCAAGAAGAGGAAGATGAGGGGGTGGCGGAGGAGGAAGAGAATCAATAAAAGAGAATGGAAGGAATAATAATAAAGAAGAAGAAGAAGAAGAAGAAGAAGAAGAAGAAGAAGAAGAAGAAGAAGAAGAAGAAGAAGAAGAAGAAGAAGAAAACATTTTTTTCTTTTTGAAGTTACAAGAATAAAAGCATATTGTTTGTGACGCTAGTTTCAATTTAAAACCCAACTTAAGATAAGCCATGTTTTGTTTGTAAAACCATTTTGTACTCAAAGACTTCTCGGGTTTTCACCTTAAAGAAAGATCTCAGTGGTTTCCTCTCACCCGGGTGGTCCCTCCACCATTTTTTTCACATCGGTCATTCTTTTTTCGTTCACCTTGCAGACCTCGGGATCTATTTTGACAGAACAACCATATAAGATTCTGTCTCATTCTACTCCCACGTCAATCAAATATGATGCAGGAAATGTATCTCAGGTCATCGGACTCTGCGGTAGAACTGTTTACAAAGTTGGCTGGAAATGGACTCCCCTGGTAGTTGAGGTTGTTACATATTTTCCATTGGCGCCAGTGGTCAGCCTCGAATCTCAAGTAAAACAAAGGACTTTGAGAAACTGGCCCTTCCCTGTTGGAAGGTTAGAGCAACACAATCATCTTACTTCAAAACTTTGCTGTGAGACTTATGTCCTTTGTGCCTCCTAGGACATCATCTAACAACCTGTATGCAAATTTGGAGATTCTCAAATTTTCTGATTTGGTCCATTGTGAAAATATTTTGTTCTTACATAAACTATTCCACAATAAAATGCTTGTTTCTGTTCAGAATGCTTTTGCAGTTGACTTCACCCATGCTCATGTCACTCGTGCTGACCAATCTGGTTTGCTTAATTTCCCTATCATCAACACTGTTCGTTTTGGGCATAATTCGATTCGTTTTACTGCAATTAATTCTTGGAATACT
This sequence comes from Doryteuthis pealeii, assembly GCA_023376005.1. Lineage (NCBI taxonomy): Eukaryota > Metazoa > Mollusca > Cephalopoda > Myopsida > Loliginidae > Doryteuthis > Doryteuthis pealeii. Next base: position 16,074,230 of record CM042148.1, read on the forward strand.
GTTCAGTCGTTATTTTTTGATAGAGAAAAGATGAAGCTTGTTCCAGTTAATTATTTTGTCCTTAAAACACTTTTGAAAAATCATTTTATTGCCTCTTATAAACAACAGATTTGCATTTAGATTCTCACACAGCTAATTTGTCTCATGATATATATGTATATGTTTACGTTGTGTGTTTCATGTATTGTTTCCTGTGAGCGTCCAAGGGTGGTCATGTCCATGGGATTAGCTTCACGCTATTAGGCATGGCCTCCCTTCAATAGTAGTTTAAACCAATAAAGTTTTTCTTTTACATATATTTTTTTTTAATAATTTGTACTACTATTGATTAATAAATTTCTTATTTCTTATTATATTATATATTACATTACCATCAGAAATAAGATGTGAAATATAGACTAAAAATAAAAGAAATTAAAAAAAAATATATGAATCTTGCCAGAGAGATGAAAAAGCTGTGGAACAAGACTGTGATACCAATAGTAGTTGGTGGTCTAGGAATGGTTCTCAAAGGCCTGGAAAAGAAACTGGAGAGCATGGCACTGTTAAAATCAGGGACCATATGACCTTTAGGCACCCCTTTTTATCTGGATTAAGAAAGGACACGTTTTTCATTTACACCGTCAATATCCGGTTGTTTGTTAGGGGTTAGAGTTAGGGTTAGGGGTTAGGGTTAGGGGTTAGTTTTATTTTTTTTAAATTTAATCTAAAATCGTATGTTAAAACAACCGGATATTGACGGTGTAAATGAAAAACATGTCCTCTCTTAATCGAGATCAAAAAGGGGTGCCTAAAGGTCATATGGTCCAAAAATAAGCTAGACTAGTGAGAAGAGTCCTGAAGACCCGAGGAGACTTTGATGTCACCCGGACATCAATGAAAAATCATCAGTTGAAAAACATGCAGTTGTTGTATACCCTTCTCATTACTTACTTCTTACTTCTATTCTTCTTCTTCTGTTCTTCTAGCTCTCTTCTGACATCTTGACTTCGTCTTGGTGGTCGGTCGAAATTAGCTCATTTCTTCTATATTAGTCTTGTTACCAAGACATTCATTCTTCACATAAGACCGTGTTAATTTTCTTAAACTTTTATTTCGTTAAACTTTTATTTCCTTAACTAAACATTTCATGTAACTAAACATCTGACTAACATAGCACGCGTATGCAGTGTGAGTTCCAGTTTAAGGCAGGACATCCCCTCTGCCCGACGTCCAACTGCAAACTGAGGATCAAACCAGGTCCCACGTGACTTCACGTAATTTGGCGGGCTTTCTGTACTATTCCATGGAAAGTCCCGCCCATGATATGAAAAGGGCCATCCCTTTAGAATTACAGGAGATTGACAATAATCTTATGCAACCGCATAGATTATGTAACACAATGAGTGAAATGATAATGTCCATATAAAAACCCTTCCAATCTTTTTTTTTATATAGATTAAAGTTCAAATACATTTCTGACTGAATTGTGTGCTAATGCATTAAAACAGTAAATTTATAAACCTTGTGAATTCAATAATAGAAATGATAAAACTAACCCCTAACCCTAGCCCCTAACCCTAACCCTAACCCCTAACAAACAACCGGATATTAACGGTGTAAATGAAAAACATGTCCTTTCTTAATTGAGATCAAAAAGGGGTGCCTAAAGGTAATATGGTCCAATGTTTCTATCTTGATACCATATAACGGTGAGCAAATTATTTTTATTATAATATTTACTTGAAATCATGATAAATATACTATTCTTGATACAAAGTATTTACAATTATATGCTCTCAATTATTGCTATCAAATAGAAATCATTTTTAAACAGATATATTTGACCAATAGATGGAACCATAACTTATAGATTACGATTAAGTCGCGCCAAAAACACCGGTTCACGCTAGATCTCCAGAAGTTAAGCAACTATGAGCCCGTTTAATACTTAAGTGGGTGACCACTTAAACAACAGCATGTACTGTAAGCAACCTGAATCCTTTGTTTATCAGAATGACTTGAATAGGCATTAAATGACCCGAAAAAGGTTGATATGCCATAAAATAAAATTGTCGGGAAGAGGGGAGGCCTAAGATCGGTATAAGCCAGACAGCGAGGGAGTCTATCTCCTTTTCACTAGCGTTAGACATGGGAGACTTTTTGGCGTATGTGGTGCAGCGCCACACCTATTATCAGCTCGTTACTTTATCGCACAGATCCCAGTGCTACGCATACGCTGAGATGGCGAGGGCTGATATCGAACCAGGAACCTTGTGTTTCCTAGTCGGACTCTCTATCGACTGAGCTAACCAAACCAAAACATAACATGTACTACCATTCCGGGTAACAGTGAAACTAGGAGAGATGACAATGAAGGGGTACTCCACACTCCCCATATCTCTAAAACTGGAGCCTCGCTATCAGATACAGTTTAATGTCACACCCAAGAAATCCCTTTTTGTTTAGGGGGTCTTGCCCCTCTGCAGAAACGGGAGATACATTCAGCGTATTCTAAGCCCCACTGAAAAGGCTAACAAGATGTTTCACGCGGGATTTCGACTCTGAAATGAACGTTATATCGCCCATAAAAATCCTCACGGGCGTAACAATATTACCTTTTCCATCCAGTACATTATCGTTCACACTACGTAAAAAGTTGGGGATGTTATAGCTTACGTGTTGGACTGCGACAGCGTAGTAAGCGAGTTTGAACTACAGTCCTTAAGAGCCGAATAAAAAGATTTATCAAGCAAAAATGTCACCACGTTGGAATTGCAGTGCACCGAACAAATTATTATCAATTAAGCAATCACTAGGAGAATGGGAACCGGGATATAGAAAATCCCGTGAGGAAGAAGTAATACTGCCCAGGCTACGCATTGGACACACAAGTCTTACGCACACTTTTTTTTTCTCAAACAAGAGAACCAATCACGGTAAAAAAAAATAAAAATAAAAAAATTTTTTAAATAAAAAAAAAATAAATAAATAAAAAAACCCTGCCTTATCAGAAAACGATTTTTCAAAACAAATAGTATAAAATATCTATTTGAAAATGTCAAAATAAGTGACATTTTATTCTTCTTTAGAGAAACAGAAATATACCAAAAAGTTATAAGATGGATTGATGACTGGATTTCACAGCATGTCAACCCTTATTTTATGCTGAAGACGTATTTGTTTTAAATTTTTTTTTTTTTTTTTTTGGGGGGGGGTCGAAATTTTAGTTAACTGATATTTTGATCTATTTAACTTGAGATAGGACCCTAACAGGTACTGAGCCCTGTCGACTGAGGCTTTAGAATACACCGACTGCACCTCTACAGAGGAGAAAAACTGCCCCAATAGGATCACCTGTTGGTCGTGATTGGCGACCCGTGAGCTTAAGGACGGAATCCTGGTGGATGAGTAGTCCATGACATGCAACACTCCATTTAGACCCTTATTTAGGCTAGACGGGCGGTCGGAGAGGCCTCTTCCGATCAATCGGCTAGTCACGTCAAGCCCTAGCACCTATATGATTGTCCCAACCCTATTCCTCTTATGACATGTCCCAATACTTTTTTTATCATAATGTCATACCCAAGACCCCCTACACAAAAAGGGATTTCTTGGGTATGACATTAAACTAGAAAGCGGTGGCTGAGGGACTTCATGTCCTGGATGTGACGTTAAACTCTGATGGTGATGTTCCATTTCTGGAGGTCTGGGGAATGTATAGCACACTATCACCATTGCTCCTTAGTCTACTCTGACCCGGAGTGGTAGTACCTGTTAGTGTCCCATCTATGGGTTGAATAGAAAAATGTGTGTATAAAAACAAATTGAGTATCTATTAAGAATTAATTTATTTAAAAACTTTGTCGGCATTAAATGACCCACCGTGGTTGATATGCCGTAAAAAAAACAAAAAAACAACAAACAAAACCTAACAGGTACTGCCATTCCAGGTCTCCAAACTTCCCAATCTTCCACTGGAATTTCACCACTAGAGGTAAAAGTCGTCGGGGTGGCCTAAAATCGGTATCAGCCAGACAGCAGGGGAGTCTATCCTCTTTTCACTAGTGCTAGACCAAGGAGATTATTTTAGCATCTGAGGTGGAGCGCCACACCTACCATCAGCTCCTTACTTTACCGCACATATCCCTGTGCTACTCATACGCTGAGTTGGCGAGGGTCGGTATCGAACCAGGAACCTTATGATTCTTAGCCGAACGCTCTACCGACTGAGCTAACCCGGCCCTGTTTAATTAAACATTACAAATCAGTTAATAGCGACTTCGATCCTCACTGGATGCTCCATACTTGTTTTAGTACCTATCGATAGATAGTATCTATCTATCTATCTATCTATGAGAGAGATAGATAGATAGATAGATAGATAGATAGATATAAACATAGAGAGGAATTCACTATAATTAGATAATCACGACAAGCAAATTCAGTAATGCGCGGGACACTGGACAGCTGTTTCTATCTATATTTTGTTTTCCAAAAAGATAAGACTTCAAAACGTTTCGTTTTTATTAAACCTTCATCGGGACATTAGGTTAAAAAATGTTGTCTAACCAGTGATGGGAATCTTTTAAAAAAAGAAGATTTCCATCACTATGTACACAACACATTTTTCCTCTTAATGTCCTGATGAAAATTCTTAAAAAACCTTAAACATTTTAACGTTGACTTCACCATCGATGATAAATTTATCTTTCTGGAATATTTTGTTTTTTCTATTTTCTACACACACACACACACACACACACACACACACACACATATATATATATATATATATATATATATATATATATATATATATATATATATATATACTAGCAAATATA
>CM042148.1:16089055-16104055 GCA_023376005.1 Doryteuthis pealeii
TTTCCTGAATCTGACCTGCTGAAATGGAGGTGCGTCTTATATGCCCGTGCGTCTTATATGTCGTCAAATACGGTAATTATTTTTTTTTAATATTAAACGTTTTATTTTATCTTATAGGCAATATCTTTCAAAATTTTATTTTTACACCGCTTTTTTTTTTTTTTTTTTCTTTTTGGCTTTATTAAATTCTTCGTTCTGAGACTAAAAATCTGATTTTAAAGAAACAGTGATGAGGATGAGAATATTTCTTAAGATTTCGGGTTTAAATTCATGAGAGGAAATTATCTTTATAGTTAGAAATAAAATGTTTCATTTTTTTTTTCTTTTCTTTTTTTCTGGCTTACTTAACGGGAGGTCTATTCTTTCTCTATCATTTCCACTCTTTCTCTTTCTCTTCTCTTTTCTCTTTCTCTTTCTCTTTCTCTCTTTTCTTTCTCTTTTTCTCTTTCTTAATCAGATGTCTGATGCGCACGCGCAGAACAGAAAAGCAACTGTTGAAAACATTAGATAGGAGAGCGATAGACATCGAAATGTGTTGTTTTAGATCATTGAAACTTGACGATATTTTGCACGGCCGGATGCCCACACTTCCGCTTAGCAAGGCAGATGTATTAGTCCCCATCGCTGCCACATGAAGTCATTGATATTATCTCATTTGCGCGCGTGCGCCAACGCATGCGCGCGCACATAAGCGCACAGACATGCAAATATACCTCTGTCTAAAAATTAAAAAAAAACTGCCGTATCTGTCTGTCTGTCTGTCTGTCTATTACAGTGGTTCCTAACCTTTTTACCCCTAAAAGAACTTTTGATAATTTCTCGTGCCCCTTACAGCAATAACTTATATTAGCAGTATATATTATATTAGCAGTATATTAGAGGAAGCGCGTGGTGTAATGGTTAAAGTCATGGGAAATAGACTCGTCGCCCCGAGTTCAAATCCTGGATGTGGTAATTGCATTTCACTTAGCGCTAATACTCTTGGGAAAGGTATGAATCCTACTCTCCCTCCAGCTATGGGTAAATAGTAGGACAGACTGGGCTCTTTAACCTTGGTTAGGCAACCGGTCCAGGAGAAGGAAAACTCTGAATTCAAACCTGTTAAACTCCGCTTAAGAAATTGACCTTGAGTCACATCCTGCTCGTGCGAAGGGGTTGGTAAATATATATTAGCAGTATATTAATCTTCATTTAACTCTTTTCTTTTCATCATGTTCGACTGAATAAGATTAGCGTTATTGCTTCTGCGCGCTCATCCCCTCTCTTTATCTTTCTCTCTACTCTCTTTCTTTCTTATTGTATTTTTTTCTGTGTAACATGTTCTCCATCTTCTTAATAATAAAAACGGAATGGTCCATTATTTATCTGAGGTGACGACATTCATAAGAATTCGGCGAATAAGCAACACCAGATAATCAGAATTCACATTTCATCTTGGACGGTTTACACAGTCTCATTTTTAACCAGATGGTGTTGCAAGATGATATCTGTTGTACAATTAAGGAACACGAGCATTGATATATAGATAAGAATAAAGGTGAAGATGACCGAAACAAATTTTGGTACTATTCGCAGAAATCCGTCCCGGCCTCCTGCCTTAGAAACGCTAGGCGGTGATAGCTGAAAAAACAACCCTCCCTAAATGAAATAAGAATACCGAAAATATGTTTTGATACTTTATTTGTAATTGATCTGTCGAAAAAAATTAGAATAAAATGAAAATAGCGAAAAAAAAAAAGATATTTTTTAGCGGATTGAAGGCGTTTTTATCAAAAAATTATTTTTTTTTAGTGGTTTGAAGCCATATTTTTATCGACAAGTAAATGTAAATATTTAGCCTCCTCCCTTAAAATATTTTAAAGAGTTGAAATATTTAAATTTACTTGTCGCAAAAAAGACTTAATTTTTCGGGAAAAACGCCTTAAGCGCTTCAGTAGGCACCTCTACAGCTAGTGACTTCATTCATTGGGAGGGTTGTTTTTTCAGCTATCACCGACAAGCGTTTTTTAAGGCAGGAGACCGGGACGGAATTCTGCGAATAGCACCCACATTTTTATAATCAATTTTTGATGATATATAAACAAAAATGGAGACATATGGAAAAGAAAAAAAATTACAACAAGCCAAATAATATGATAATAGAATAGGCTCTATTAGTTCAGACCCAGGTTCGTTTTAGAATTATGCTGTCAAAACAACCTTAAAATGTTTCGCGCCTTTTCGGAGGAACTTAAAAGATGCTAACTATATCCCCTTGCTTGCTTGGATTTTACGGCATGTCAACCCTTGTTGGCTTATTTTATTTACGCTGTTTAGGCGTTTTGTTTTATTCATTCTTGATGGGTATTCAACAAGTTTTTTTTTTTAATTTAAACTCAATTTATGTTCAAACACAATTTTTTAAACTCATTTTTTTCTGTTTAACACATTGACAGGAACTGAAGAGATACTGAGAGTAATGGCGATGAAGGGGTACTCCACACTCTCCAGAGATCCAGAATTGGATCTTCACCATTAGATGCAGTTTAATGTTATACCCAGGGCACTAAGACCCTCATCCACTGCCTTCTAGCATATATATGATAAAAAGGATTTGGTATTTGACATAAGGACAATAGGGTTTGGACAATCATATAGGTGCGAGGGATTGGCGTGACCAGCCGATTGATCGAAGGGGGCTTCTCCGACCAGCCATATAGTAAGAGCCAAAGTTGAGTGTTGCTTGGCATGGACAGCTCAGCCACCAGGATTCCGCCCTAAGCATCATGGGTTGCCACCCACGATCAACAGGTGACATCATTGGGGGAATTTTGTCCTTCTACAGAGGTTCAGCCGGTGTATTCTTCAGTCAAAGCCGAAAAATCTATACATATATAAAAAGCAGTTGGTGTGTATGTATGTATGTATGTATGCATGTATGTCCAGATGAAACTATGAAAATAAAACAATTAATGACAATATATATATATATATATATATATATATTATATATATATATATATATATACATTAAATATCACCGGTTCTTGCTTTTGTGCAAAATTTACGAAGGTTTGATTTATATTCGAAAATATTTAAAAATTAAAACATACATAGAAATAGTATTGAAATTCTACTTAAAAATGTACTGCATTTGGGAATCTCAAAAGTAAACAAATCAATACACCAGGGTTTTTCCCCCACTCTACCCAGGGGATGCTGGGTAGCCACTTCTAGTATTAGATAAAGGCGTTTCCCTTGACACTAAGCTGTAACTGATAGTGAGACTACAATTCTTGATCTTTAGAGTGTGTGGAGTGCGCCATTATTGCCACTACTCTCAGGTCAACTCTGATCCAGAGTGGTGGAACAATTCGACCATATGACCTTTAGGCACCCCTTTTGCGATCTCGTTTCATAAGGACATTTTTCCATTTACACCGTCCAAATCCGGTTGTTTGTTAACAGATGATTTTTAGAATTTTATTTTAAATTATAAAAGTAACCCCTAACCCTAACCCTAACCCTAACCTAACCCTAACAAACAACCGGGTTTTGACGGTGTAAATAGAAAAAATGTCCTGATGAATCGATTTCGCAAAAGGGGTGCCTAAAGGTCATATGGTCCGAACAATTTATAATACCATCGATGAGTCAAATACATCTGCTAAAAACATTCATATTCGATAGAACTGTTTGCAGTAAAAAAAAAAAAAAAAAAAAGAAAAAAAAAAAGAAAGAGTTTAATCATTTCACTCGTAAATCAATTTGCTCATATATAAAATCAATTTTTTCCCAGTGAAATAAACTGAAATGTCGTTAATCTGAATGATTAAATTCTTTTTTATGGCACACTGTCCTATCGAATAAGAATATTTTTTAACAGATCTACTACATAAATATATAAATAAATTTACCAGTCAACACATCAAATAAAATATCCTAATTCTTTTTGTTACGTATTATTTTTCAATAAGAATAATAGCACTCTATTGTATAAAACATGATAAAATAGAATGTAATGAATTATGTGTTGTAATATGCTTTAATGTTTATTTTCTATGAATAATATTTTTCTTTCTTTTCAATAAATTTGGAAACTTAGATATCTTTATTGAACTTGTTAACCCAATACGTGAATTTTATCTGTTGTATGTTTTGATATTTTTCTTTGACGTAATAAATTTGGAAACTTAAATGTTTATAGTAAACTTCTTGATATACTAACGTACCTCAAATTTTACCGCGCAATACAAAGCAAAAAATTGACTGAGCAAGTGATAGCACGTAACTCGAAATAAAAAAAAACTCCTAAGTCAGGTACTCGTTATTCAAAGTAATACTATATATATATATATATATATATATATATATATATATTCATCAAATAGTTACTACCACGTTTTCATTGTAGTAGCATAAGCAAATAATTCAAAATATATTTTGTAAAATATAGAGTATTTATAGTTGTAGAAAAAAGTTTTTCTTTCGGCCACAGTTTTGGTGTTCAAAGTACACTTTTTTCTACAACTATATATATATATATATATATATATATATATATAAGTTATACACAGACACGTGTTTCGAGGTTTCACCTCTCATCAGTAAGGCTACACTTTAACAACTACCCCTGGCCGGGTTTGAAATCTGAATGAATTTTCGCCGGCCAAGTCTCTTACCCATGCGGCCAGTAGGGCTGTCAAATATAGGAGAATATTTAATTGATACATTTCTAAGCGGAAATGAATTCACTAGAGTCATCTAACTTGGTAAACAAAGTGAGGGTTAGCTACACGCCAGAACGGTGAATTTCACAATTAAATCCCTATTTAGAGAATTCAATATATATATATATATATATATTATATATATATATATATATATATATATAGCAATTGCCACTTCTTCACAGACTATCCTAATATTTATATATATATATATATATATATATATATATATATATATATATGCACTTACACACACACATATCATATATATATGACTATATATATATATATATATATATATATATATATATAAAGAGAGAAGGGGTAAGGTAGATAGATAGGATTAAAAACGATTTGCTGTTTTTTCGTTGCAGTGAAGTGAAACCATGTATACGTATCAAAATCTTAAGATTCTTTTAAAACCGTCGATAAAAACGAATTTAAAAAAAGGATTTCATAAACAAACACCTTTTCGCCTCACTGCCAGTTTTACGGGATGTTTTCAATCATCAGACACGTAACATGAGGAATATGAGGCGTCAGGTTACACGTCTGATGATGGACGATGCTTCAATGAAACTAGCAGTTATACGAAAAAGTTTTGTGTTGAAATCCTTTTTATTTAAATCTCTTTTTATTGTCGGTTGTAACTCAGCGCATGAGTAGTACAGCTTGGATCTGTGCGGTGTTTGTGTTTGAAATCCTCTTTTTAATTCCTTTTCATTGACGGTTTTAAAGGATTTTAACACATAACTCAGCGCATATATAGCGCAGCTTGGATCTGTGCGGTAAAGTGGGGAGCTGATGTATGTGCTCCACCTCAGTCGCTAGTAAAAAAGAGATCGACTCCCTCGCTGTCTGGCTGATACGACAATAGGCCACTCCGCCAATTTTACTTACTGGCATTGGTTCCGCTCCCACTCTCTTGCAAAATTTGTACACTTCTTGACATTAATCGACGCTTGCTGAACGTTATGGTTACCAAAACGTATGTGAGCACAGTTAAGCAAAGGAAAATGCGTAGCGACAGCAGTGTGTAAGTGACAAGTCACGTTCAACACAGTTACTAACCTGTGAAATGAAGGTTCATACGCTCGAATCGGGCCAATGAAAGGTGGTTTACGCGGACAGCATATTCTTGACAACAACGACATCATATCTGCTGTGAAATATCTGGTCGCTTTCCTGGTTTCTATCTTTACGTATGCACAGCCAATAGCGATGTGGGAGGTGGGACAGTTTTGTTTGTAGCTGTAAACTTACTCTTTCTAACGATGCTCCCTGAATCTGTTGTCTGCCCTTCTTCTGGGGCGTTAGAGGGGTAAGACTCCCCCAATGGGGTCACCTGTGGCAGTGGGTGGCGTCCCATGATGCTTAAGGACAGAACCCTGGTGGTTTAGCAGTCCATGACTTGCAATACTCCACGTTGGAACTTTCTTGGGCTAGATAGGTGGTCAGAGAGGCCCCCTTCGCTCAATCGGCTGGTCACGTCAAGCCCTAGCACATATATAATTTTCCTAATCCTACTGCCTTTATGGCAAGCCCCAACCTATTTTTTATCATATATGTGCTAGAAGGCGGTGGCTGAGGGTCTAATGTCCTGGGAATGACGTTAAACTCTATCTGATGGTGAGGTTCCAGTTTTGGAGGTTTAGGAATGTGGAGCACCCCTTCATCACCATTGTTCCTGGTCCACTCTGACCCAGAGTGGTAGTACCTGTTAGGGTCCATCTCTAGGTTATATAGAAAAAAACATGAGTTTATAAAAAATTGAGTGTCCATTAAGAATGACTTTATTTCAAAACTGTATCGGCATTAAATGACCCACTGAGGTTGATATGCCGTAAAACAAACAAAATGAATATGTTGTATATATTAACCCAAACCCTCCACCAGGAGATCAACTTTTAAGTGGAGTACAGCTGGTTTGAATATAGTGTTCATTCTCCTAGGCCGGTTGCATAACCAAGGCTGAATAACCCAGTCTTCCCTACTATTTACCTGTAGCTGGAAGTGAGGAGAAAAGATCGTTCCATGCCTCTCCCATTGGCATTAGCGCGAAGTATAACGTCAACAGCCACGTCCAGGATTTGAACTCAGGTCATGGTGCCCATCTGCAACGACGATAACCGTTACACGAAGCGCGTCTCCATAAAATATATCTTGTAGTTTCAGTGTAAATAAATAGCAGAGATTATTTTTGGAAACAGCACCCCCAAGAAAACAGCTGTATAGCCACCTGCCACCCATCTCACAAACCATCAGAGTGAGACGGACAATGCATGCTAGATACTGCTGGAGAAGCAAGGACGAGCTCATAAGCGACGTTCTCTTGTGGAAGTCAACACATGGACATGCTAATGTGAGCCGTCCAACAAGGATCTACGTTGACCAACTAGATGCTGCGCAGAAGACTTCCGTGGACAATGAATGATAGGGAAGGTTGGCGAGAGATTGTCATGGATATCCGTGTTAATTGGGCAACATGATGATGATGATGATGATTTTTGAAGCACCCCTTGCATATTTCAACACATCAACTAACAGAATTCTAATTTTATGCCCGATAAAGTACCTTTTGTTCATTGCTCAGCTTAGTACTTGTAAAATCCTTTTGACATTTATACATAATAGGCTCAATTGCTAATTAAATACATACTGGTCTTGTCTTCTGACCCGTTGTACCGTGTCGTCTCTGGTATGACCGAATTTTGTACTTGTCATTTACAAAAGAGATTAAAAATAGAAGTAAAAATACATATATTTCGTCCTTACTTGAACCCAGCGAGAATTCTTATTCTAATAAGAAAGAAAGAAAGAAAGAAAGAAAGAGAGAGAGAGAGGGAGAGAGAGGGAGAGGAGTGAGAGGAGGGAAAACGGAGAGACGTCGTTCGGTCTTATCTATAAATTCGGCTGTAAGCAAGTGCAGGTCAAAGGTCGATGCCAAATTCCGTTCCCTATTTGCGCTACCTTTGACCCCGTTCCCTAAATTATCACAATTTAGACTTGTCTAATGAGTGACTCTGATAAAGCGTCTTGTCGCTTAAAGAAAGAAAGAAAGAAAGAGAAAGAGAGAGAGAGAAAGAAAGAGAGAGAAAGAAGAGAGAAAGAAAGAGAAAGAGAGAAAAGAAAGAAAGAAAGAGAAAGAAAGAGAGAGAGAGAGAGAGAGAGAGAGAGAGAGAGAGAAAAAAAGAAAGAAAAAAAGAAGAAAAAAAGAAAGAAAAGAAAGAAAGACAGAAAGAAAGACAGAGAAAGAAAAAAAGAAAGAAAAAAGAAAGAAAGAAAGAAAGAAAGAAACGTCGTAGACCAAGTAAATGTCCGGATATGTTACATATGTCTTTTATTCGCCACGATCGTTTACATATGCCCCCACCCCGGGGGTAACACAGATTTTACATTCAAGTTTGCAGCCAAGACGACACATTTTTTATTTTTTCTTCTTTATTTAAAAAAAAACTTCCTAGACGTGTATCCGTGCTTATTGACATTGATCAACGTGTCCTAATTGCTTCTACCAAAATTGACACTTAAAGTTCAAACTTGTCTGGGACCAAATAAAGTGCATCACAAACTATTTGTCATGGCTGCTTTTCTCCAGAACCTATCTTGTTCCCATAAATAAGTAAAGTCGTCGGGGCGGCCTAAAGTCGGTATCAGCGAGTCAGCGAGGGAGTCTTTCCCCTTTTCAATAGCGCTAGACCAAGGAGATTGTTTGTGGCGTCTGAGGTGGAGCGCCACACCTACCATCAGCTCCTTACTTTACCGCACAGATCCCTGTGCTACTCATACGCTGAGTTGGCGAGGACCGGTATCGAACTAGGAACCTTGTGGTTTCTAGCCGAACGCTCTACCGACTGAGCTAACCCGGCCTTGTTCCCATAATGCACCGTAACTCACTCCTTACTCATCAAGGGAAAAACTCTGGATATATAATTTTTGGTAATCTGAACATTAGCTACATAAATGAGAGTAACCTCCCGTTGTTTCTTTCACTTTGAAGAAACCGTATGTTTTGGTGGCTATTTTCATCAATAACAATTAAGTTAATTTCAAATAATGTGCAAGCACAATTAAGAACACATTTTATGATATTTTCGTGTTAAAACTTGTAGTTGTATTGATTTGAACAAATTCGTATTTTCAGTGTAGATTTACGGGGAAATGAAAACAAGGGGAGGTTACTCTCATTTATGTAGCTAATGTTCAGATTACCCTTTTTTTTGATGATCCTAACATGTACGAAAGCATAAAATAAAAATTAATTTTATTTAATTTATGTAGAAATGAGTTTTGTCTTATCAATTTTCTCCCGAAAAGTGTCTGTCTCCCCACAAGTAAGGGGCCACCCCTGAAGCTGACATTTTCTTCTAGGTGACCCTCTTGATCAACTTAAAGCTAAATTTTCCAGGAACTTCCGGTAGTAGTGAGTTCCACTGCACTTCTCTCCTTGTATCCCTCTTTGCACAGAAACCTTTAAAATACGCCTAAGGGTGAAAGGAGTTAACATGCCAAGTTTTATCAGTTATGGCCCATTAGCATAAGCGTCTAAAGGGAACAAGCACACGAACGTAACGAAATTATATAACGAGATAAATAGCTCTATTTCTGTAAAAAAGGAAAGTGAGATGAAGAAATGATACTTGAGTGTATCGAATGTATTTTCGTTTTTTTATTTATTTCCAAAGTGTTCAAAAGTGTTTATGGGGAAGTGGTTTCAGAACTCATGGATGCTAGAGATTTCTTTCTTTTTTTATTTATTTAGCTTGGGTTGATTCTAGCTCTTCTATGATATATATATATATATATATAATATATATATATATATATATATATATATAGAGAGAGAGATAGATAGATAGATAGATAGAATACATTGATATGGACATATATATATAACTGCTGATGAGGCCTAATAGGCTGAAATATACATACAGAGATTGACTTTTTCTCGATTTGTTTACGCCTTACATTTAAACCGATATGCACGCTTAATTCATTCAATTATAACTAATTAATTTACAAATTAGGTATGACTTTAATTAAACACATAATCTCCCCAAAATTGTCGGCTATCGCCATCTCAAACAGATTGTTTGTCCACTTCATACTGTCGTGCTGTAAGCCAACCAAAAAAGTGCGATACATATATCAGTTTAAAATAAACGAGAAATTCTGGGTGAGCCTGCTAGTGTAATGGTTAGAGTCTCCGCCTGTCAGCCTGATAGGTAGGGTTCGAATCACACACAAAGCACTGCCCTGTCTATAGCTCTGCTGATGAGGACTAATGGACTGAAATGTATATATATATATATATATATATATATATATATATTATATATATATATGTGATAGATAGATAGATAGATAGATAGATATGAACATGAACAGATATGAACATAGATAGATAGATAGATTGATATGAGCATAGATAGATATATATGATCATAGATAGATAGATAGATAGATATGAACATAGATAGATAGATAGATATGAACATAGATAGGGAGATAGATAGATAGATAGATATGAACATAGATAGATAGATAGATAGATAGATATGAACAGAGATATGTCTTTGCAATAAATAATAAAAAATATACAATAACAATCGATATAATACTTATACACATATCATTTTAAGTATTTCATTCTACAGAAACTTCAAAATCAATACAGTTGCATTGCGTAAATTAGAACAAGCGGCCTGGATAACATAAGATCAAAATTATAAAAATATCTTCCGTAATTCACAATTTTAATATTACAAATAAAACAAACATGTAATTTTTTTTTTTTTTAATGCATTTTAATTTTACGTTGGCCCTTTAAGCTAAGCAAGACTATTTAGAATGTTTCATTTTTAAAATTGGGGGAAACAAAACAGGACAAATAAGTAATCTGTGATTAAGCGACACAAGACAATCTGGATTTACAATGTTGCATTGCATTTTGGACAGCTTCATTTTTAACAAGAGTGTGTTGTGTGATGATAACGACGGAAGATTTAGGAACACGCATATCAATATATAGATAATAACAGATCCCTCAATAAGTCTGGCCTAACTAATAAAACAACTTTTAGGCAAAATTCACCTTTATTTATCAACATAGTCTCCTTCTAGGGTGATTGATTTCAACGTTTCACTAACAATTCGATGCCTTTTTGTAGAACAATTTGTCTTTGTCCTCAAAATACACCTCAGTTTCCGATATCATATCTTCACTGGGGCCACATCTCTTTCCCTGGAGCATTCTTTTGAGGTCTGCAAACAGCCAGTGGTCGCTGGGGCCAGATTTGGAGAATAGTGTGGATGCGGAAGCAATTCGAAGTGCAATTCATGTAGTTTTGCCATCATTGCAATCGACTTGTAACACGGTGCATTATTTGGTGAAAGAGGACTTTTTTTCTTCTTCATTTGTGGCCGTTTGTGTGTGTGTGTGTGTGTGGGGGGGGTTCTTCCATCTAACGCGCCAATAATGTTGTATAATATTCACTATTGATGGTTCTTCCTTTCTCAAAGTAGTTTTATTAGTGGCGCCATCTATATATCAGGCCCGGACTTATTGAGTGATGTGTTAATAAACGTATTTTCATCTGAATAATTTTCTTTAAGAATAAATCATTTTGGGCATTTTTCCATAAATATGTCTTAAGGAAAATCTGGGTATATTCACGGAGTTTTCAGTCCCGGCCTACTGCCTCAAAAACCGCTAGCCGGTGGCTGCTAAAAAAAATACCAGCTACGATAGGCCGGGACGGAACTCCGCGAAGAGTACCGAAAATCTTATAACAATGAATTAACTTTTTTTAATAATAGCCTTTAAAATTTCATTCAGAGATATTTATTGGAAGATACCAATTTAATCTTATAGAAAATTATTTAGGAATACAGATGAAAACACGTTTATTTTCTCAAAAAGCAGAAAAAGATGTACGAGGCTGGCCCCTTTCGCTTATTTGAAGAAAGCATTAAAAAAAAAAGAAAAAAAAGGAAAGAAATGGGTGCAAAATTCGGGAGTGCGTATCTTGAGGATAACCATGTCACGACCTCTGTACATTTATCAAGGCACCGATGTGGGAGTAGTCGAACATTCAAAGGCAAGTCGACGATCGAAGCTCTAAAAACCATTGAGGAAGAAACAGTAAGTACGACAATGATAACTTTCAGCTTATCTCGTCCTCTCTATGTCGTAAATCGGTTTTCCGACACAAATACATGGCACTCTAAGTAAGACATACTTTACGCCCCTTTCCTGGTCAAAGGAATGACACTCCCTACTATTGTTACATACCCTAGGGCGATAGTAACAACAGCAGCAGCAGCCAAAAACGGTATACAAATAGTTTTTGGTAAATAATGAAAAACTACGCACCCGCACTTATTTTTCTCTTTCTTCTGAACAAATTTGCTTATTCTCTACCGTTATATCTAGATCTCCGAGTTTAATTCCATCCGCTCGTAAATCAATTTCCTCGTACAGTAAATCAATTTTCCTCATTGAAATAGAATGAAATGTAATTAATCCGTTCCAAAAAAACGCCCTATTTTTATGTTTTTTAAATAAGAAAAATAACACTGTATTGTATAAAAATATAAGAAAATAGAATGCAATTGATAATAATTTCGACCATAGAACAAAATATTATATGCATAAAACAGAATCTGTTCTTGAGAATGAAACGCAAAAGAAAAATATTTATAAAAAGAATAAACATTAAATCATATAATCAATTGAATTCTATTTTCTTATATTTTTATACAATACAGTTCCCCAAGTTTTTGTGGGGACCGTTCCAGCAAAACTAAATGGTATACTTTCACCTCATATTACAGCTTTTTCAATTCTGAGGGCCAGGTATTTATCCATCTTTCGTTTTCTTTCAACTTCACTCTGTGAACAGCTGGAAAGCAAAGTGTTACGTTCTCTTTTTTTGTTGTTAATCAACACTAGTTCTGGTCTCCTGGCTGAGATGGGGTGATCCGTCTTTATCTTTTGCGTAATAAATCCGGAAACGTAAATGTTGTTCGTGAACTTGATACATACAGTATTTGACGGCATATAGGACGCACTTTTTTTTCCCCAAGATTTTGGCTCAAAAAATTGCACCGCGTCTTATACATCGTAGGTGAAGTTCGTATTATTATTATTATTATTATTATTATTATTATTATTATTATTATTATTTCCTAAGAAAATAGTTTTGGTGATGGTGGTGGTGGTATTCTTGTGATGTTCAACTTGTCATTAATTTTCTCTGTGATCATCATTATCATTATTATTATTATTATTATTATTATTATTATTATTAGTCGTAGTAGTAGTAGTAGTAGTAGTAACCGTAGGAAGAGGAGGAGGAGAAATAAATAGTTAGTGATGGTGGTGGTGGTGGTATTCTTGTGATGTTCAACTTGTCATGAATTTTTTATCTGTGATTATCATTATTATAATCATTATCATTATATTATTATTATTATTATTATTATTATTATTATTATCATTATCATTATATTATTATTATTATTAGCAGTAGTAGTAGTAGTAGTAGTAGTAGCAGCAACCGTAGCAAGAGGGGAGGGGGAGAAGGAAATAGTTTTGGTGATGGTAGTGGTGGTGCTTTTCTTGTGATGTTCAACTTGTCATTAATTTTCTATCTGTGACTATTATTATCATTATTATCATCATCATCATAATATTATTATTATTAGTAGTAGTAGTAGTAAGTAGTAGTAGTAGTAGAAGAGAAGAAAGTAGAGGTGGTGATGGGTGGTTATATTCCTTCGTCTATATTATTGGCAATGGGGGTGGGCGCATATCAGCGATTATCTGTCGAGCACAATTTGAAAAGCACATGTAAAATATGTTTATCCATTGCCGTGTCAGTGAAGAAAGATTTTCGTGGGGATCCGAGATTGAATGTTGGCGATAAACAATAAGAATAATCTGATTCACAGACATTTGCAATAATTTCATCCATCTACCTTTTTGCATGGGGGAGGGTGCCATGCTGAAAGGGGGGGGCACGGAGCGGGAAGGGGACATTTTCTTTCGGTGGTGGTGGCAGTGGTGGGGTTCGTTTAAAACTATATGAATAAGACAGAAAAAAATGTGGAAGATTTCACTCTTGTACTTTTATTCCTCTGTAAAAGATTCAGTGATAACATAAACTTACAATACTATTTTTAATAATTTAGAATCATTCCAGGATTGGTTACTTACTATTCACTTAACAAATATAAATGTGGTAATAATAATAATAATAATAATAATATACCAAAACAATAGATACGAACAAATCAATGGAGCAAAAACAAACATTAGGCAACAGAAGCAGAAAGTTTTGGAGTGATATATGGATGAGGAAAGAACATAATAAGCAGTCAAAATGGATTAGTGATATTAAGAATGAACTGATGGAAAATGAGGAAGGACCTGTAGCCAGTGTTCATGTAATTACGCTTAAATCCGTACTCAAGAGAGTAGCAAATTGGAAAACACCAGGCCATGATGGCATACATGGATTCTGGTTCAAAATATTTACGTCTATCCACAAAAGAATGGCCCAGCAACTGAACAGATGTCTACAAGAAACGGAAGTACCCGAATGATGACAAAGGGGATAACTACACTAATCCAGAAAGACCCACAAAAAGGAAACGTCCCTAGCAATTATAGACCAATAACTTGTCTACCCATGATGTGGAAAATACTAACTGCTGTTATAAAAGAAGAAATATACTTTTCACTCAATTGGCGGAAACTTCTCCCAGAAGAACAGAAAGGATGCCGCAAGGGAAAAAGAGGAACCCATGATTTACTTTATATAGACCAATACATTCTTAAAGAAGTAAAAAATAGACGGAAAATGCCTGGATTGATTACAGAAAACCCTATGACATGGTCCCACATACTTGGATTTTAGAATATCTAAAAATGTACAAAATTTTCAACAACATCATAAACTTCATTAAAAAAGCCATGGAAAAATGGCGAGTTCAATTAAAAGCTGGAAAGCAATCCCTGGCAGACGTAAAAATCCAAGAGGTATCTTCTAAGGAGACTCATTATCACCACTACTCTTTATTATAGCAATGATGCCGCTACATCATATACTTAAAAAATGTACAGGGGGATACAAATTTACTAAATCACAAGAAAAGATAAACCACTTTATGTACATGGATGATATAAAAGATTTTGCAAAAAATGAAAAAGAATTAGAAACCCTAGTACAAACCATTAGAATATATAGCCAGGATATAGGGATGGAATTTGGAATCGAAAGATGTG
>CM042148.1:16109055-16116555 GCA_023376005.1 Doryteuthis pealeii
AGAAAGTAAATAATAAAAGAGAAGATGCCGAAAAAAAAAGAAAGAAAGAAAGAAAGAAAGAAAGAAGAAAGAAGAAAAAGCCAAATAACTATTAAAGAAATCGGAAAGCACTTTTAATCTTCCAACTATCAAATTTCTGTGGAAGAAATCTTCCGTAAATTGAAAAACAAGAACACTTTTAATTCAAAGATAACGAATGAAACAATTACAGATGCAGACGGAAATAAAATTCAACGAAGGTGTTGACGTTGAAATGGATAAGTAAGGTAATAAAGAAGTTTATAGTGGCATCAAAGTCATCATGAGAGGCAGGGACGGGGGTGTCGTGGGGGTGGGGAGAAAGGGGTTGCACTTGGAGGAATGGAGATGAGGGTGACACTGTGCTGGTAGTAATGGGGGAAGGAATGGATTGGTGGGTGGGGGGATAGATTGCTTGTTTTAAAACAAGGGCTTGCATCTTCATCCTTTCCTCTGTCAGCCAGTCACTTCACTCTGTTTTTACCAAAAAAAATAGATGGTAGATAGGCTGACTTGTTGAAAAGTACTTTAATGTTTTCATCGCGTAAGTTAAAAATTTTAGGAGTACGTTTTTAGGAGGCACAGTAACTTGGCTGAAGAATTTGGGTTTTAGGTTTAAAGTGTTTGTTTGTTTGTTTGTTTGTTTGTTTTGTCTCCTGTTGGGTCGGTGAGGTTAGGTAACTCATTTGGTAAACAGGCACTTAAAAAGAAAAAATAAGACATGGTTCAAATGTAGGTATGTCCAGATTTCTCAGATTTTTGCAATGCATTAGAGTGGTACCTTGACTTACGAGTCTAATTCCATTCGCTCGTAACGCAATTTCCTCGTATATCAATTCAATTTTCACCATTGAAATAAACAGAAATGCAATTAATCCGTTTCAGCCCCCACTATAAAAAAAATACCCTAATTATACTTGTTTTAAATAAGAAAAAATAGCACGTTTGTCTAGGAACCACAAAGTTCCTGGTTCGATACCGGCCACCGCCAACTCAGCGTATGAGTAGCACAGGGATCTGTGCGGTAAAGTTAGGAGCTGATGGTAGGTGTGGCGCTCCACATCAGGCGCAAAAATTATATCCTTAGTCCAGCGCTATTGAAAAGGGGATAGGCTCTCTCGCTGTCTGACTGATTCCACCCGACGACTATAACGAAATAGAATGTATTGGATTATGTGCTGAAATATGTTTAATGTTTATTTTTTATAAACTATATTTTTCTTTGGTGTAATAAAATTGGAAACTTAAATGTTTATAGTGAACTCATTAACATGAGCGTATCTGAAGCTCGCACGTACCTCAAATTTTAGTTCGCAACACAAAGCAAAAAATAATCGTCCGACTAACAGTTACTTGAGGTGACTATGAACGTGAATTTTGAGGGAAACTAAGCATTTATAAAGTCCAGGGAAGGACTGTTTCATGCGGGGCACCCCACATTCTGGCCTTGTTAATGGATTGTAATCATCAACCATTGTAAGCCATTGCTTTTACAAAGTTCTTCACAAGTAGAAGTTTGGTGTGAAGAAATAAAAAAAAACTACATTTCTATGTGGAATATGCTGTATATTCAACAGAATCCTCGAGTAATTTTGAGCAAGGCTTTAGAGCCAGCATACCGGTTTAGTCTAAAATAATTTCTTATGCCAGTAGCAAAATCTTTGTTAAACAGTCTAATTAGCAGCCAGAAACTTCAGACAAAGATCATAACATCGCCCTGATGATGGTTTGATAAAAAAAACCGAAATGTTAAAGCTTGGCATACTATCATTCAGAGATAAATACATCCTCTGAATATTTGTTTCTTCATAACTTTATACTTACATAACGTTGGATTTATTTACATTTTTCTTTTCTTATATCTATATCTATATCTATCTATATCTATCTATCTATCTATCTATATATATATATATTATATATTATATATATATATATATATATATATACGTTGTGTCAAAGAGTATCGAGATTTTATGTACTTTTTGACACACGTTGTATTTTGAAAAAAATAACCTTCCATTTATTCATTTCTATCTTGGTAAATACAGCTTTAAGCTTGGTACTTTTTTGACACCTTTTTTCTAAAAAAAAAACTAATGAATGTAAATTATTTTTTAGAATACAAGGTGTGTCAAAATGTACAAAAAATCTCGATACTTTTCTGACACACCTTATATATAATATATATATATATATATATATATATATATATATATATATATATAGTCTGTCTGCGTGTGTGTGTATTTATTCTTGTAGGCATATGGCAAATTTCATTAGGTATAACAGACAAGGATTTAAATTTGAACTTTTTTTATTGACCCTTTCATGTTCATGAGCCATATTATATTATGTTATAAATGAAGATGAAGGTTGTATAATAATTGTCCGAAATCACTGATGTTATCTCCCAGTACTTGTTCGATTCATTCTATTGATTCAATGAACTCGGACCCGTTATAAAAGTGAAATCTTAATTAATTAAAATAGTAAATAGAGCTTGATTTTCATTGTAGAAAAAATTCTTAATATTCCATCTGGTAGTATAATGTTCCATTAGATAAAATGCGTCATGGCTTGTCGGGGTTGCCAGAATCATGATGCATTGGATAGTGATATCTATCTTTATATCTACGAGCGGAATGACACTTAAGCTTCAACCTTTCATTTTGACGAATATTTTCTCTTCTTTTAATTGTTAGTGTCTTTTTGTCGGAGCAATGCAGAATCTCCATAGAGAACTGCTCATGTCAGATGTCACCCTGGCGCAACACCATGAAGCCAAGAGGTCCAGAAGAAAGAAGTGGCAACAAAGCACCGGAACATCAACATCTTCAGGGACAGCCTTCAAATGCGACATCTGTAGTCGAGAAAGTTTTTCAAACATCGAACTTCACAGTCACAGGAGGCGCTGTAACTTCAGGTAAATGTATTTACCAAGATAGAAATGAATGAATGGAAGGTTATTTTTTTCAAAATACATATATATATATATATATATATATATATATATATATATATATATATATATATATATATAAGAAAAGAAAAATTTAAATAAATCCAACGTTATGTAAGTATAAAATTATGAAGAAACAAATATCCAGAGGATGTATTTATCTCTGAATGCCAACCCTTAACGTTTCGGTTTTTATTATCAAACCATCATCAGGGCGATGTTATGATGTTTGTCTGAAGTTTCTGATTTCTAATTAGACTGTTTAACAAAGATTTTGCTACTGGCATAAGAAAGTATTTCAGACTAAACCGGTATGCTGGCTCTAAAGCCTTGCTCAAAATTACTCGAGGATTCTGTTAAATATACAGCATATTCCACATAAAAATGTAGTTTTTTTTATTCTTCACACCAAACTACTACTTGTGAAGAACTTTGTAAAAGCAATGGCTTAAAAACGTTATTATAGTCTTCCGAGACTGAAAATGCCAATACAACAATATAATAATGCTTTTTATCGCAGCGCACTCGGGTCGATAACGAGGATAGTGTATATCGAAAATAATCAAAGATGATCTTTCCGTAGGATTCGATCTTACGTGAATTTCTTTTACCTCCAGAAGTGTAGGGTAAAACGTATCTGCTGCTCTAAGAACTCAGTAACAGAGAGCTATTGGGTTGCTGAACCCCAAAACAAACATGTAAACTCATCCTTTTCGATGGTCCTGATATATCTTAGCACCATATTTGCTGTTATTGTTTTCATATTTTTACCAACCCCTCCACACGAGCAGGGGTGACACAAGGTCAATTTCTTAAGCGGACTTTAACAGAGTTTTCTTGCACCTAGACTGGTTAACTAAGCATGGTTAAAGAGCCCAGTCTGCCCTGATATTTACCCATAGCTGGAGGGAAAATTGGATTCATACCTTTCCCAAGGGTGTTATATGTGTATTAGCGCCATTTAATTTTTATATAATTTCTAATTTATTTATTTAATTTTTATTCAATTTTATTTTATTTATTCAATTTTTATTTAAGTTTTATTTAATTCTTATTTAATTTTTATTTTATTTATTTAGTTTTTATTTAATTTTTATATAATTTATTAAATTTTTGTTTAATTTTTATTTCATTTATTTAATTTTTATTTATTTTATTATTTATTTATTTAATTTTTATTTAAGTTTTATTTTATTTATTTAATTTTTATTTAAGTTTTATTTTATTTATTTAATTTTTATTTAAGTTTTATTTTATTTATTTTATTTTTATTTAAGTTTATTTGTTTGTTTTTATTTAACTTTATTCATTTAATTTTTATTTCAGTTTTATTTTGTTATTTTTAATTTTTATTTTATTTACGGAAAGATATCAGGAAATTCTTGATCTTTATTTTATTTACGGAAAGATATCAGGAAACGGTTCGGCATCAATGCCGAGAAGTCACCACGCAAATTTTTGTGTTGAATGACAAAGTGGAGATTTTATCAGCATCGAATTCAGCTTTCTTCGTTTTCGTGAAATCATTTTGCAAATCTTTTCAACGGAAAAAAAAAATTCTTTTTGTCGAAATGAGCCTAACTAGGATGAATTTCATCCGGATCAAATGACAGCGGAAATCTCTTTTGTTTTCCTTTTAAGAAAGAAAACAAAAGAAATACTGAAAAGACGAAATATACATTACGCTTTAGACTCAACAAACCACACATACACATACACACTCAATTTATATATTACATTCGAATATCTGGAACACGGGATATATATATATATATATATATATATATATATATATATATATATATATATATATATATATATATATATATGGGACTGGCAGAAAAAATCGGATACTACGAGTTTTAAAAGCGAATTAAGAATAATTACATATATTATTTAAGGTTAAACTTTGTCTAAATCGATAAGTAGTAGCATAAAAAAATCATCAAAAAAAGAAAAATATAATTACATATGCAGTTTATTTTTAAAAGATTTAAAACTATTTGTTTTGGTCAATTTCGACGCCATCCGCCATTTGGGCTGTTTTTCAATGGTTTTAGACGTTTGTTTACAATTTTAACGTAACATTTGGGATGGAAAAATTTTTTACCAAAAATCAGGTAATAATCCGATTTTAATGAAATTTTCAGTATTGATTTAACAATTAATGAATTTTATAATGCATCAGTTATTTTATTTCAAAACTTTAATTTAGTATTTTTGCTATGAAAAATTAATGTATAAAATTCATTTAAAATATGAAAATCCTGAGGAATTACATCAACTTGGTTAATGTAGAGTAGGGTCCTGAGAAGATCATTTTTTGATTGAAACCATGGTAGACCCTTTATTTTACATCTAACAATATTATTAGTATTATTACTGCTCTATATTGAGCACTTTTGGATTATTTACTGACGCCACTGCGACGGAAAAGTTAAAGTGGCAATTGGATACTATATATATATATATATATATATATATATATATATATATATATATATGGTATTTGTGTGAAAAATTGACTTACCGGCTTTAATCAAAATAAATAACTTTATACATACATTATTAAAACCACATTTAATCACTACGGACTCTATAATAATATAGACAATCCTCATCATTGTCATAAACCTTTAAAACAATAGCACAAAGCGAATTTCTAACAATGTTTATATTTCGATCCTTTGAAAAAATGCAACTTCCGCTCTTTTCGAATTTTTGAATTTAAAACCAGCGTTCTCTGACCGCCGACCTATAATCAACCGTTTATCGCAAAAAAAAAAAAACACACACACACACGTGTAATCGACTGCCATTAATCAATATCTTGATTAATCCAGTGGATTTAACCCTGAAGATCCTTATGGTGAAACCCGAGTAGGTTATTACCGTGTACCTTTATATATATATATATATATATATATATATATATATATGTTTTATAATTTGCTTAAAGCATTGTGTTTATATTGGTTTGGTGGTTTGTTTTGAAGGTTATCAAAATGCAAGTGTAAAGAAACAGAAGGTAACTATGGTGTTGTTTGTAAACCTGTAATTTTTTATTCTTAATATTTCGAGATAAAATCTCATCGACAGAAGATTTCTGAAACTAAAGCTGTTGTTAGTGACCGTCCATTCTGCTTTGTGTCTCATATCTTCCAAATTCCCTGCTTGTGTGTGATGGGGTGTTTATGTGTGTGTTTATGTGCGTGTGTGTGGAGGGGGTGTTTATGCGTGTGTGTCTGTTCAACAATGTCTGATTATCATTCCAGGTTTGGCTTACCCCTTTTTTTATTATTAATATTAAGAATAAAAATTTACAGGTTAACAAACAACACCATAGTTACCTTATGTTTCTTTACACTTTCATTGCCTTCAAAACCTACCACCAAACCAATATATATATATATATATATATATATATATATATATATATATATATATATTGAAAAATAAATGGAAAGAAAATGTTGTATAGATAAAAATAATTTATTGAAATGCCGACACGTGTTTCGACCAAGAGTTTGTCCTTGTATATATTGTATTCTATTTAGTATTATTTTAAATGCAAAATAAAATCTTATTATAATGGAGATTGTGTGTTTTTCTGTCTGTAACCGAAACTATATTACTACTCAAGTCACAATTCCCTTAGTTATTCACGTCACATTCTCCATGATTCTATTTCTATTTAAACCTCAATTAATAATAAAACTGTTTGACATTATTAATACTGTTGGCCTTACCTAAATACTAATAACATGCAATTGTATTTATATATACAACAAAATACCAGTTGACAGTGTAAACGTAAAGCTAATTTGCATATTGATATTAAAAATACTGATTTTAATAAATATGTGCTTGGTATTATTGATTTCTAATTGTTTGGTTTTATCTTAATGAATATGAGTAAAAATCTCTTCAATAAATCCTAAAAGAAATTCATTAACAAGAAGAAATAACTGTAATTTTATTCTTTACTTCCTATTTTACCTAAATAGTTAAATTAGCAAAATTTAGCATTGAAAAACGTAAGTGATGAAAGAGTAAGATTCAGTTGTTCTATTTTCCGATTATACCCCCTCAGTTTCAAATCTTTTTATCTGAATTCTTCTTCAATTTCATTAGCCTTTCTGATTTAATCTAATATTTTATTACATTTAAACTTAAATACTGGCACCCGGAGGGTGCATATATTTGCTAGTAATAATAATAGAGAAACATAAATCTAAGTATACAAAAAGCGGTCTTCTTTCGGGCAAGATCTTTTAATATTTGAAAATAAAACTGTATGAATACAAAGAATTTGCATGTGTTCGGAAAAAAGAATCTTTTTTGAAAATTTAAGAGACGCTTTCAGTTTGGAAGTTTAGGGAGAATATTCATGGATACAATGTATACAAGGACACCTGTATACAAGGAAACACGTGTCGGCATTTCAATAAATCATTTTTATCCATACAACATTTTATTTCCTTTTATTTTTCAACGTAATTGTCAGATTCCCTTCCATT
>CM042148.1:16119055-16164055 GCA_023376005.1 Doryteuthis pealeii
CTTTTATTTGTTACTTCATTGAACTATATATATATATATATATATATATATATATATATATAGAGAGAGAGAGAGAGAGAGAGAGAGAGAAGATGAACTAAAGAGATTAGAAAAATAGGAATATTTCTTTCCTGATTTATTTTTAGTTGTTCTCAACTCGTATTGATTTTATGTCATCGCCAAGAAAGAAGTTTTCTCCTGACAATGACCCTTATGTTCGAAACTCGTTGAGAACAATAAGAAAATAACCGTAATTAATCATGCAAACCTTTATTTACCAGCCCCTCCGGACTAGCAGGATATGACACAAGGCCAATTTTTAAGAGAACTTTAACTGGTTTGAATTCAGAGTTTTCCATCTCCTATACCGGTTGCCTTACCATATCGGTTGCCAAACAGAGCCCAGTCTGCACTGCTATTTACATAGTTGGACGGAGAATAGTTGATATATACCTTTCCCAAGAGTATTAGCGCAACGTGAAATGCAATAAGGCACATCCAGGATTTGAACTCAGTTCACGTATCTATTTCCTACGATAGCCATTACACAACGGGCGACTCTACAATTAATTAGTTTCGTCCTTAATTACATAAACTAGACAAGGGAAAATAACGCATTGTTCCCAAGAAGAAAAGACTTGACATCTCAAACAGCCAAGACACAATAAACGCATCTTATGAGGAAACAGTTTTTGGTTAAATCTAACTTAACGGACCTAAATTCCATCATCGTATGTCACCCCCGCCGAAAAAAAAATCAGGGAATTAACCGAATTTAATGAAATTTTCAGTGTTGATACATTAATAAATAAAAGATATAATGCACTAGTTATTTTATCTAAAATTTTTTACATTTTTTCAAGTCAATTAACTTTGAACCACGTATCTTTGAGAATCTGTGTTACGCCTTAAAGATACGTGGTTCAAAGTTAACTGACCTGAAAAAATGGAAAAGTTTAAATAAAATAACTGGTGCATTATATGTTTTATTCATGAATATATCAAAACTGAAAATTTCATTAAATTTGGTTAATTTCCTAATTTTTTTTCTTTCGGGGTGACATATGATGGTGGAATTTTGGTCTGTTTTGTTCGATTTAACAGAGTTTTTCTAACAGTGTGACTTCATAGAAAAACGGTTAAAATCACAAGCTCGGAGTCACATTTGTACTAACTATATGGTAAGGCTCGCTCAAGGCTCCATACTTCCAATCTTGTGTCACATCTTACCTGTGGCGAACGGGTTGGGTAAATACCTACTACCACAGGTAAGGCATCCTATCGTGGTGTACGGGCCAGGAAGCTACTCTTGCAGATTCATTACTACTGGCTAGCGCGTTCGATCCTCACTGGATATCCTATAACTGCGACCTTGTGTCACATCCAACCCTTGGCGAACGAGTTGGGTAGATACATACAACTTCTGGTAGAAATATGGATTCACCATTCTTAGAAACCGTTTCTTCCGTTATTCTTAATCTATGAAAAATAGACTAGATTCAAATCCAAGACAAAACCAATTTTATTTAAT
This sequence comes from Doryteuthis pealeii, assembly GCA_023376005.1. NCBI lineage: Eukaryota > Metazoa > Mollusca > Cephalopoda > Myopsida > Loliginidae > Doryteuthis > Doryteuthis pealeii. Next base: position 16,120,587 of record CM042148.1, read on the forward strand.
AACCAAATTTTCTGGCTTCATGGAACATACTGTGGCAAAACGAATCCATGCCACAAAAAAACATAACAAAAAATAACTGCGAATCGTCAAATCCAAATACCCACCTTGTTTTCAAACTGTTCGCAAGTAACGGGTGCTTCTGACAGTGTTTTATTATCTTGTCAATTTTCAATATTGCTACACACGTTTTTTTGTTTTTTTTTTTGTTGTTTTTTTGTTTTTTTTTTTAATAGCGCGCTTGGATGTAAAAAAAAAAAGCTTTCAAAGCACGATTTCTAAAATTTTCCCAAATGTTTCGACCGTACCAACTATCAGGTAAGGTGTGCGGTCATGGACCCTTGCTAAATACAACAGTTGGAACGTTAATTTCATAGTTTTAAGGCATTCTACAAGAGTTTTTAAGGGTGTTTTTTACGTGCGTCAAAACAGGTCTATTTGGAAGTGTTTTTCAAGGATTTTCGCGTACGTTTTAAAATATATGACTTTAAGCAAAATTTTCAAAGTTAACCAAAATTTTCAAAGTTGCAAACTATCAGGTATGATTAAACCCGTTGAAGGCTTGCTAAAAATACTAAATTCATTGTTATTTTATTAATTTTCAATATTGCTACACGGGTTTTGTTTTTTTTAATAGCGCGCTTGGATGTAAAAAAAAAAAAAAAGCTTTCAAAGCTCGATTTCTAAGATTTTCCCAAATGTTTCGACCGTACCAACTATCAGCTAAGGTGTGCGGGCATGAACCTTGCTAGAAACAACAATTGGAACGTTAATTTCATAGTTTTAAGGCGTTCTACAAGAGTCGTTAAGGTTTTTTTTACGTGCGTCAAAACATTACCTCATTTTTGACACAAGCTATTTCGGCTGGTGTATTTCCATTATTTCACATGGACCCAATTGACCCATAGCATCACCATATGCTGATAGAACAGGTTCGGATAACTTCTTCAACAAATTCAACCACCTCTGCAGAACTCTGGTAAGCTTATATCCAAAGCCAGACCATACTGCACAGTAAGATAGGTCGATTTTTCCCTTTTTAAAAATATCAAATTGTACATCTATGCGAAATTTGTGTGTTTGTATACTGAATACTGATACCAAAAATCATATATTTTACTTGCACCATTATTTGATGAAATAGCGTCAAATATCGTCTACTAAAATGCACTAAAAATCCTCGTTTTCGCAACATTTAGCCTTTAGAAAACGAGGATTTTTAGTGCATTTTAGTAGACGATCTTTGATACTATTTCCTCAAAAAATGGTGCAAGTAAAGTTCTAATTTTTGGTACCAATATTCAGTATACTAACACATAACTTTCGCATAGATGGATAATTTGATATTTTTAAAAACTGAGAGCCAGCGCCCGAAGAATCTTTACTATGAGAATTGATGATTTTACCCAAACTTCCAAGTACACCCAAAACACAGTCGTGCACGCATCTGCTGGGGTCAATATAATTTCCCTAACCCCAGGTAAAAGAATCTTACTTTGATACGACTACGGGAAGTGATTTTAGCCAAATTTCTACGTACGCCAAAGACACCGTCCTGCACGCCTCAAGTGAGGTCAGAATAGGGTCCCTACCACAGGAAAAAGTACCTTGCTTTGATACGACTACGGGAAATGATTTTAGCCAAATTTCCGCGTGCGCTAAAAACACCGTCGTGCACGCCTCCGCTGAGGTCAGAATAAGGTCTCTACCACAGGTAAAAGAATCTTGCTTTGAAGTGATTTTAGTCAAATGTCCACGTACGCCAAAGACACCGTCGTGCACACCTCCAGTAAGGTCAGAATAGGGTCCCTACCCCAGGAAAAAGTATCTTGCCTTGATATGTTACGGGAAGTGATTTTAGCCAAATTTCCCGTACACCAAAGACACCGTCGTGCACGCCTCCGCTGACGTCAGAATAGGGTCCCTACCCCAGGAAAAATTATCTTGTCTTGATACGACTACGGGAAGTGATTTTAGCCAATTTCTACATACGCAAAAGACACCGTCGTACACGCCTCCAGTGAGGTCAGAATAGGGTCTCTACCCCAGGAAAAAGTATCTTGCCTTGATACGACTACGGGAAGTGATTTTAGCCAAATTTCCACGTACGCCAAAGACACCGTCGAGCACGCCTCCGTTGAAGTCAGAATAGGGTCTCTACCCCAGGAAAAAGTGTCTTGCCTTGATACGACTACGGAAGTGATTTAGCCAAATTTCCACGTACGCCAAAAACACCGTCGTGCACGCCTCAAGTGAGGTCAGAATAGGGTCCCTACCCCAGGAAAAAGTATCTTGCCTTGATACGACTACGGGAAGTGATTTTAGCCAAATTTCCACGTACGCCAAAAATATTGTCGTGCACACTTCTAATGGGGTCACTATATGGTCCCTACCCCAGGTCCAAAAAAAACCCCTGACTTTGTAATATTCAGTGATGAGAGCGGGTTCTGCCTTCCCGCAAGTTGTACACGTTTGCAGGTTCAACGTCAACCAGTAGACCGACATCTCCCAGAGTGTATTCACCCACGATACACAAGTCCCAACCCTGACATGATGGCGTGGGGATGGGTCATATTTTATAGATCTCTTTGGTGGTTATGGAGGAAACGTTGGTCAGCACCAGGTGTGTGCAGGGCATTGTTCTACACGTTCTCCCGCCATTTCTGCAACAGGAATATCATGTCCTGTTCCAAAATTAATAATTGCCCGCCTACAGAATTTCAATTCTATTTCAACGCTCTCTTCAAGATGTTCGGCAATTTCCCTGGCCGTCACGATCGCCACACCTGTCCTACATTGAATATTCAATGAGCTCGCACAAAACTCTTTGCTGAATTGTATCAACAGGTGCAACAGGCGTGGAATAATGTGTGGCAGGATGGTATTCACCTTTCACCATCTGTACAATTGTATGCATGTAGTTGGCTGGATTTTATGGCATATCAACTCTGGTTGGGTTATTTTATGTTATTGTATTTATTTTTATGTTATTTTATGTTATTTTATTCATTCTTGATGGGTATTCAAATGTTCATTTTAACTCAATCTTTTTTGTTAATTCAATTGTTTTAAACATTTTTTAAAAGTCATTTTTTTTCTATTTAACCCATAGATAGAACCCTGACAGGTTCGACTACTCCGGTCAGAGTGACCTGGAGTAATGGTGATGAAGGGTACTTCTTGAAGGGTATTCAAAATTTCTTTTAAACTCAATCTTTTTTTTAATTCAATTGTTTTAAATACATTTTTAAAAAGTCATTTTTTCTATTTAACACATAGATAGAACCCTAACAGGTTCGACTACTCCGGGAGAGTGGACCTGGGAGTAATGGTGATGAAGGTGTACTTCATCACGGGTATTCAAAATTTCTTTTAAACTCAAACTTTTTTTAAAATTCAATTGTTTTAAACACATTTGTTAAACTATGTTTTTCTATTTAACCCATAGATAGGACTCTAACAGTTTCTACTACTCCGGGTCAGGGTGGACCTGGGAGTAATGGATGAAGCTGTACTTCACACTCACCAGAACTCCAAATTGGAACTTCCCCATTAGATGCAGTTTATACCCAGAAAAACTAAGATCCTCAGTTCGATTGTTTTTTGGGGTTTTTGTTTTTGTTTTTTTTTACGGCATATCAACCACGGTGGATTATTTAATGCCAGCAAAGTTTTGAAAGATTCGTAGCGATAGTTTGGAAGAAAATATTTTAAACTCAATTATTTTGTAAACAAATTTTCTATTTAATCCATAGATGGGACCCTAACAGGTACTACCACTCTGGGTCAGAGTGGACCTGGGAGCAATGGTGATAAAGGGGTACGCCACATTCCCCAGACCTCCAAAACTGGAACCTCACCATCAGTTAGAGTTTCGCATCATTCCTAGGACATGTAAACCCACCCAACGGGGTGGGGGTATAGTGGCTTCGGCCCTGGATCTTTACAAGTTAATAGCGTCGATCCCAGGGGGCTATCCCCCCAGGCAATACCTGCCCCCTTGACTTAAAGGGGCAGGGCTGGGTTTATTGCCCAGCGCCTGAGGCGCCCCCATTGAGGGGGAATGCCGAAGGGATCGACGCAATTTTTGTTCTTTCCCACCTATGAGCTTCGGGTGGGCCCACGTTAAAACGAGGCCTTGTGCCCAGCCCATACAAGTGGGGTATGGGGCAAATACCTGTAAATCAGCCACCGTTTTCTAGCACATATATGATAAAAAGGGTTGAGGTGTTGTTATACGAGCAAAGGGGTTGGGACAGTAATTTTGGTGTTAGGGCTTGACATGACCAGCCGATTGATCGAAGAGGTCCTTCTTCGACCGCCAGGCCAAAATGGAGTGTTGCATGATTTTTTTTCCTTCTTTTCCTCTTTAATCTTTCTTTCTTTCTTGAATGTTCATTCTTTTTATCACTTTTTCTCCTAAACATTCGCTTTTTTTCTTTTTGTCGAGCTTTCACATATTTCTTTCTACGCGATTTTTTAAAATTTCTTTCCTTCTCATTCTTTCTTTCTTTTTTCACTTTTTGTCTTTCTTTAATTTTTTTTTCTTTCTTTCTCCGCTATTTTTATTTATTTTTCCATTTTTTCTTCTTCTTTCTCACATTCTTTATTACTTCTTCCATTTTTCTTTCTTTTTCCCTTTCTTCTTTCTTCTTCTTTCTTTCTTTCCTTTTTTTCTTTCTTTTCTTCTTTGTCACATTCTTTATTTGCTTCTTCCATTTTCTTTCTTTTCCTTTCTTTCTTTCTTTTTCTTTTTTTCTTTCTTTTTCTTCTTTCTCACATTCTTTATTTACTTCTTCCATTTTCCTTTCTTTTTCCTTTCTTTCTTTCTTTTTCTTCTTTCTCACATTCTTTATTTACTTTTCCATTTTCCTTTCTTTTTTCCTTTCTTCTTTCTTCTTTCTTTTTCTTCTTTCTCACATTCTTTTTTACTTCTTCCATTTTTCTTTCTTTTTCCTTTCTTTCTTTCTTTCTTCGTTTTTTTCTTTCTTTTTCTTCTTTCTCACATTCTTTATTTACTTCTTCCATTTTTCTTTCTTTTTTCCCTTTCTTTCTTTCTTTCCTTTTTTTCTTTCTCACATTCTATTTACTTCTTCCATTTTTCTTTCTTTTTCCTTTCTTTCTTTCTTTCTTTCTTTTTCTTTTCTCACATTCTTTTTTACTTCTTCCATTTCTTTCTTTTTTTCCTTTCTTTCTTTCTTCTTTCTTTCTTTCTTTTTCTTTCTTTCTTCTTTCTCACATTCTTTATTTACTTCTTCCATTTCCTTCTTCTTTCCTTTTTTTCTTTCTCACATTCTTTATTTACTTCTTCCATTTTTCTTTCTTTTTTCCTTTCTTTCTTTGCTTCTCCCACTTTTCTTTCTTTCTTCCTTCTTTGCTTTCTGACTTCGCTACTTTCCCTTCTTTCTTTCTTTCTTTCTTTCTTTCTTTCTTTCTTTCTTTCTTTCTTTTCTTCTTTTTCTTACCTTCGATTTTAAACATTCATTGTGCTTCTTCTCTTTTCGTAAGTATCTTCTTCTTCTTTTCTTCTTCTTCTTCTTCTTCTTCTTCTTCTTCTTCTTCTTCTTCTTTCTTCTTCTTTGTTGACTTCACTCTTCTTTCCCTTTTCTCGTTTTTATTCGTCCTTTTTACATCCCTCGTTCTCTCTTTTCTTCTTCTTCTTCTTCTTCTTCTTCTTCTTCTTCTCTTTATTTATTTATTTATCTTCTTTATTGAATTCACTCTTATTTCCCTTTCTCGTTTTATTCGTCCTTTATTTATCTCGTTCTCTCTTTCCCCCTTCTCCTCCTCCTCCTTCTTCTTCTTCTTCTTCTTCTTCTTCTTCTTCTTCTTTAGAAACAACAAAAGTTCCCCAAAGAAAAGCTGTCTGTAAGTAACGAACAAGCAATGTCTCATATTAAAAAAAGCAAACAACAAAACCCTGGGATGTCTCTCCTGACCTTTCAAAGACAAATACGAAGCGTTTTGTCTCTCTTGATATCAGTTGGAAAATCATGGGAGATTTTTTTTCTCTCTCCTTTTCATTTCATGGAAACAAAAGCTGATTGTCCTCAATGGCTTCCCACATCTTCCGTGCTTTATTATCCTTTTGTAACTCCTTCGTTTTGTTTCGATTTTACACCGCCTCCCCTTTTACAGTGTCTCCCCTTCTTTACATATACAACGATATAAACATATTCTTTATAATGTTGTAAATGCCGTCATCATTCTCTTTGCTCGTCACAAAATCGCCTTGTCTACTATGAAAATATCTATTAATAATGGAGATTCGCTTCCGGTTTTTGTTTGTAATAATACTCGGTATTAACCTACTCGAGTTTCACCATGAGGATCTGCAGGGTTAAATCCACTGGATTAATTAAGATATTGATTAATGGCAGTCGATAACACGTTTTGTCACTGCTTGCGTCACATTACCCAAAATTGTCATAAGTAACGAGGCGGCCTAAAGTCGGTATTAGCCAGTCAGCGAGGGAGTCTATCCCCTTTTCAATAGCGCTAAATCAAGGAGATTGTTTTAGCATCTGAGGTGGAGCGCCACACCAACCATTAGCTCCTTATTTTACCGCACAGATCCCTATTGCTACTCATACGCTGAGTTGGCAAGGACCGGTATCGAAATAGGAACTTGTGGTTTCTAGCCGAACGCTCTACCGACTGAGAAAAAATACACTCAAAATTTGAACATGCAAGATTAGACAGTCCTCATTGTTTTTTAAAACAATTTTAATAAATATATGACTGGTATTAAATATCTATATATAGTTTGTTTTATTTTAATACATATTTAAAGTTTACATTTCAAATTGTTTTATTTTTTAATCCTTTAATGAATTTGATGATTTTACTTACTTAGGCATTTTTTACTCCACCCCTCAAGCAATATGTTTCAAAAATCTATTTTTACATCGCTCGGAGGGTGTTTTTTATTTTGTACTAGTTCTTTCTAATGCTGTAAATACCATCATCATTCTCTTTGCTCGTCACAAAATCGCCTTGTCTACTATGAAAATATCCACATAAATCTCATTTCAGTGTATCTTTATCAGAGCAGATGTTCTGCCTATTTGAATCCTCATTGAGTGCCTTATACACTGACATTGACTCGTCGCCCCGAGTTCAAATCCTGGACGTGGTAAGTGCATTTCACTTAGCGCTAATACTACTAATTGTACTACCTATATAGAAATTAAGGCATTTGGAGCAAGTTAAACGTTAAATTGTATAAGTCTTGTGGCATAAGTTAGGATCTTTTATTGGCAGTTGGTTAGTGTGCATGGTGTAATAACATTTTTATGTTTTATTATTAGATGTTGGCGTAGTGAGGGCCCAGAGTGGGCTAGTTGGGATATCTAGTCCCTCTCAATGAATAGCCTTGCGTATTTGTTTAGTGATTAGACCCCTCCACATTAGAATCAAAGAACACATCCACACACGTGCATCCTCATTCCATAAACACCTAATCAAATGCAAAAAAAAGGACAACAATTTTTCAGTTAAGTTAGAGGCTATAATACGCAACATTGGTAATATCAGAATTAGAGAAAGTTTATTAATAGCTAAATTAGGTCCTAATATAAAAATAGAATTAAACACAGAATACATAGTTAACTAAATTTACACGTTCCATATATAGCTTTTAGTTTATTTAGTACACATATTTTCACATATATATGTAATTTTCCCTATCACAAATTTTAAACCTACCAACTATCAATAGATTAGAATTAAACACAGAATACACAGTTAACTAAATTACACGTTCCATATATAGCTTTTAGTTTTTTTTTTTTTTTTTTTAGTTTAGTTTATTTAGTATACATATTTCCACACATATATGTAATTTTCCCTATCGCAAATTTTAAACCGACCAACTATCAACTGTTTGCATTTTTTTTTATTCGTTCACTTGAAATGCCAGATTTGAATTATGTAATACATCTATAATAGATATCTATTAAGACATACAATTGATTCTCAACATTTCATGCACTCACAATATAATTTTTTAAAAAATTGATATTAAATATATATATATAAAAAAAGGTGAAGGAATAATTAAAAATAAGAAAAAAATAATAAAAATAAAAAAATTAATTACGATTAATTTAACAATATTGACATACTTATTAACTCCTTTACATGACATTAATTCTTTAAACCATGACATCATTTCTTTAAACCATAATACCCTCTTAGGATTACGGTCAGTCTAGAACTATTAATAAATATTTAAGGAAAAAATAAGAATGAATAATAAAGCAAAAGAAGGGAAAAAATAGTTAAATAGATATATAATTGAAGCAAAACACTATGCCTTTTGTAATTTAAATATTTGATTATAATATTTAATCTATTTGAAATTTAAAAGGAAAATTTGTTTTATTGTTTTGAATTTTGCATCAATCCTAATATGTAATTTTTATATGATATTTTAATATATAATTAATATAATATTTAATCTATTTAAAGTTTAAAAGAAAAAGAGAAAAAAGTACTCGTAAAAGATATTTTCTTAAAAAAAAAAATATTTATTTTTTCTATCAATACTAATACATAATTTAAGATAATCTTTTATTTACTAATTTACTTAATAAAAAATTTAAATTAGAGAACAAAGGGAAAAAAAGAAATAACACAAAAAAAAGAAAAAGAGGGAGAAAGAAAAAGAAAAGAAAAGGAAAAGCGAAACAAAAGCTAAGTATGTCAATTTTTCTATTGCGGTTTTTATTTATTTATTCATTTTTTATTTTTGAATTTTGACATGGCTACACACTGGCAACATACTTGCAATACTTGCAACATACTTGCAACATTTGACCGGATGACAGCCGATATTAGGAATATTTGTTCTACACAAACTTTTAAAAAAAAGAGAGAGAAATAAGAAATTACAGTTATTCGCCCATTTCATTCATAAAGGAGGAGAAGAAGAAAGAGGGAAAAAAGGGAGAGGAAAAGAAAATAAGAAGAGAAATTGTAACCACACAAATAAAAACATAAGCACGTCATTTCTGAAAATAAACTCTGATGATGAAGCTTATGCTTCGAAATCGATAAGAAAAAATAACATCTTTTTGTTTTTATTTTTATACGCATTGTACTGGCCTTCAAAAATATTGATATATCATAACATACTTAACAATGCTTCAAGCAAATTACCAATTGCTTTATATATATATATATATATATATATATATATATATATATATATATATATATATATATATATATATATATATATATATATATATAAGGCAGTGATATAACAAATATAAAGTGCTCAATACGTTAGTAGAGCAAATTTAATAACACGTGTAATCGACTGCCATTAATCAATATCTTGATTAATCCAGTAGATTTAACCCTGAAGTTCCTTATGGTGAAATTCGAGTAGGTTAATACCGTGTACATTTAGGTCATATATATATATATATATATATATATATATATATATATATATATATATATAAAGAAAAATTTGAAAAAAACAAGTGTTCCGAAAATGGGATGAATTTAATTATCGATGTTTAAAACATTTCGGTTTCATTGAACCTTCATCAGGATGTCTCTTCTTCACCCAAGAGACATCCTGATGAAGGTTCAATGTAACCGAAATGTTTTAAACATCGATAATTAAATTCATCCCATTTTCGGAACACTTGTTTTTTCAAATTTTCTTTATATTGTCGGATTTAATTTCCATATTTACTCCCATATATATATATATATATATATATATATATATATATATATATATATATAAGAGAGAGAGAGAGAGAGAGAGAAGAGAGAGAGAGAGAGAGAGAGAGAGATAGGTAGCTAGCTAGATAGATAGATAGATAAATAGATGTGTGTATGTGTGTGTATGTGTGTATGTGTGTGTGTGTGTGTGTGTGTACAGAGATAAGAAAAGAAAAAAAACGGAAAATAGAGACAGAAAGAAGAAAAAGAGATAAGAATGAAAAAAAAAAGACAAAATATGAAAGGAAAGAGAAAAAGAAAAAGATGAAAGAAACAGAAATGAAACAAAATAACTTTTCGCGCCAGAATTTCAGCTAATTTGCTTATTTACACGGCGTTATCTATACAAACGACTCCGCGGCTGTTATATTACAATCGACGTGTAAATAGCGAAACAAAGGCTTTTTTTTTTTTACATGATCCTTCACGTAGTATCCTTGTATCGCTCATCTTCCAACACAAGGATGCATTTTTTTTTAAAACTTATTTTTCTTCTTTCTTTTTTCTTCTTCTTCTTTTTCTTCTTAGAGTTTATTTTCCCGGAGGGTGAATGGAGAAACGATTCTTCAATTATTTTTCATAGCTGCGAGATCCCAGACAAAAAAAAAGGGGGGGGCTGGTTGGCGCAACTCAAGCCCAAAAAGTGTCCTGTGTCCAGACCAGCTGTTGGTGAAACCCCCGCCTTGGTGTTTTCTTCTGTTTATGAATACCGTTTCTGTTATCGGCAAGCGTTTGCTGTGTTTAGCGGCGGGAAGTGACTTAACATTACACCAAACGATATCGTCACCCCGCGTAGAAACATAAGCAGAAATGTAGGTCTTATCAAAAAGAAGCCGTTAACTTAAAAGTGTGTATGTGTTAGGGGGGCGTGGTGGGGTACAAGGAACGATTTGCACTAAAATGGTTTTGCCTATATGTTACCTATCCCGTTTATTTCTTCTCTTTTTATTGTACTTGTCTGACAGTTAAAGCAACACTTTATACAAACGATTATTATTATTTTATTCCTTTCGAGTTTTTTGTTTGTTTTTGTTTTTGTTTTTTCACACCAGCTCTGACTGGTGGTTTTTCACTCGAGGCTGAGTGACAGCAAGTCAGTTCTGATCTCCAGAACTCTTCTAAGTACTGTGGTCCGGATGGTACAATTCTTTTTTGAGGTTCTTTATTATCATTATAATTATTATTATTATTATTACTAGCAAATATATGCACCCTCTGGGTGCAAGTATTTAAGTTTTTATATAATAAAATATCATGTTAAATTAGAAAGGCTAATGAAAGTGAATAAGAATGCAGATAAAAAGATTTGGAACAGAGGGGGTATGATCAAAAAATAGAACAACTTTGAAACTAACTCTTCCATCATTTTCCATTACTCCCGTCTTTCATTGGTAAATTTTCCTAATTTAACTATTTAGTTAAAATAGGAAGTAAAGAATAATATTACAGTTATTTTTTCTTGTTAATGGATTTCTTTTAAGATTTCTCCCCGAAATTTTTGCTCATATTCAATAAGATAAAACCAAACAATTAGAAAATAATAATAATAAGCACATATTTATTAAAATCACATTTTTAAGATTAATATGCAAATTAGCTTTCCCATTCACACTAAAATCCGCTATTTTGTTGAATATATGAATACAATTGCATGTTATTAATGTAGATAAGGCCAACAGTATCAATAACAAAAAACAATTTTACTAATAATTGAGGTTTAAATAAAAAATAAAATCATGGAGAATGTGATGTAAATAACAAAGGGAATTGTGACTTGTATAGTAAAACAGTTTCGGTTACAGACAGACAAACCCACAATCTCCATTATAATAAGATTATTCTTATTATTATTACTTTTGAGTTTTTCACTGGAGTTTGAGTGACAACAAGTCTCCTCAGATCTCCAGGACTCTTCTGAGTATTTTAGCCGATTACAGCAATGCAGTAGTCTGGATGGTCTCAATTCTTCCTCTGAATTCCAGATTCTCCGGTCTTTTTTGCAAGATTTTTGGGACCGTTCCTAGTGCACCAATTACAATTGGTATCACTTTGACCCTCATATTCCACAGCTTTTTCAAATCTCTGCTAAGGTCCAGGTATTTGTCCATCTTTTCGTTTTCTTTCAACTTCACCCTGTGATCTGCTGGAACCGCAAAGTCCACCAGTTGGCACGTTCTCTTTTTCTTTTCTTTTTTTTTTTTTTTTTTTTTTTTGTTAATACACACTAGGTCTGAGCTACTGGCTAGGTGGTCTGTCTTTATCTAAAAGTCCCACAGAATTTTATGCGTTTCATTCTCAAAAACATATTCTGTTTTATGCATATACCATTTTGTTGTATGGTTGAAATTTCATTTTTTGCATAATTCCCAGTGGGTCACCTTCACAACTCATTCGTGCCTAGCTTTGTATTCCCGTTGTGCTAGTTTGCTACATTCACTTAATACATGGTTTACAGTCTCATCTCTGTCACTGCACAGTCTACATTTACTGTTTTCTTGTGTCTTATCAATTTTTGCTTTGATATTATTATTATTATTATTATTATTATTATTATTATTATTATTATTATTATTATTATTATTATTATTATTTACTCCTTTTGAGTTTTCACATCAGCATTAGCTGAGGGTCTTTCACTGGAGTCTGAGTGACAGCAAGTCTCCTTAGGTCTTCAGGACTCTTCTGAGTATTCTGGCAGATTGCAGCAGTGCAGTGTTCTGGATGGTATCAATCCATCCTCTGATTTCCAAACTTTCCAAACCCTCTTCCAATCATTTTGGAACCGTTGCAAGTGCACCAACTACAATTGGTACGCGAGTTATTCACATCAGTACTAACTGGTGATCTTGGATGAAATCCAAGTGGCAGCAAGTTTTCAGAGCTCATTATATTCCAGCTGATTTGAGCAATAAAAATTGAGTCTAAATAAAAAGAAATTGAATATACATCAAGCATGAATAGAAAAAATCGGGTTGACATGCCGTAAAATCCAACAAACGAACTCAAACCCAATTAAAGATTAAACAGGCTCATTGCTGCTTAACCTCGGTGATCTAGCAGGAACCGGTGTTTTCGGCATGACTTAATTGTAAAGGAATCCCTGTACCCCGAGTCCAACACCTGCAAAGAACTCAACTCTTGCAGCTTAATAGAATCCATTACATATCATAGAATTGACGCTAGTCGTTCGAACACGACCCCCACCCCTTTAGCGATAATATTCGTGAACTGTCCAGCGCTAAGATCCCGCAGAACTGGGCGTAACAAGAGAGTAACCACCCACAAAACAAATAATCTTGGATCATCTTTCGATTTTGCTTTTGGTGCGTGGGAAAATCTCACCCTTTTAAAACTTGGGGCAGATTTCGTATCTTTCTTCTTTTTTGCTACCTTCATATTAAGATAAGACGTATATCATTCCAAAATGAATGAAGATTTATATTCCTTGTCATGATGGTGGGTCGAATGTATTGGCCTCTTTGAAGAAGAAAAAACTACAACTCTATGAGCAAATGGTGTCTTTATTCTTTGTTTGGAAGTCTATCACAGAGAGCAGGCTGCTCAGCGGGTGAGTTCTCAGAAAGTCGTTTACTGAATTGTGATTATCGTCGTTCGCTGGTTGGTTGGTTGGTTGGTTGGTTGGTTGGATTTTACGGCATGTCAACTCTTGGGTTATTTTATACCGAAGACCGTTTTATAAATAGATTAGTAGAAATAATTCTCATTAATCTCATGTGTATCAATGAATTAGGAAAAATAACTTCATGTGTATCAATAAACTAGTAGAAACAGTTTTCATCAACCTTGAATAGTTTGTAGGTAAATATTTGTTTGGTTTGTTTTTATAATTTGGTAGAAATAAGTTTCATTTACTTAATGTATATTAATAAACTGGTAAAAACAATTTGCAAGTTTTTTCCATATGTATTAATAAATTGGTATAAATAATTATCATTAAGTTCATATGATTTAATAAACTGAAATAAATAATTTTCATTCACATGCAAACTGATATATGTGACCCATAGATGGGACCCTAACAGGTACTACTTCTCCGGGTCAGAGTGGAACTGTGAGTAATGGCAATGAAGGAGTACTACTCATGTGTATTAATGAGATGGTAGAAATGATTTCCATGTAAGATTTATCATTAACTACACGTGTATCAATAAACTGGAAAAAAATGTTCATTAACTTGTAAACATATCTATTTGATCCAGAGGTGGTCCTGTAACAGGTGTTACCATTCCGGGTCAGAGTCTGAGAGTAATGGCAATGAACTGCTACTCGACACAGCTCCAAAATTGGGACAGTTTAGCGTCATACCCAGAACACCCGTCATTTTAAACTTTAACACAGATTTTTTTAATGACTGATATTTAATGACACATTCACTTATCTAATAATTTATGGAATATTATTATTGAGGAGAGTCTTGAAGTGCTCTTTCCACTTTAAAAGTCTGCCTTATTGGCCGGTCCCTTTTAGCTTTGTTTTCGAGGTGCTTCCTACCACTAATTTCATTTACTGTCTGCTAGACTGCCTATCTTCAAAAGAATTTGTTATTTTATTTATTTGGCCTTGGATAAATACTAGTTGTTCTTTTTTTTTGTAAGTTTTAGCTAATTCTATTGAGGTTTTCTTAAGATTTTATTTATTAGTGTTTTCTTTGGTTTGTTTTATTACGTAGGGATGCATTTTTTTAATATTATTTCGTTTTCTCTAACTTCTGTTGTCTCCCAGTGGACGGTGACTGTTTGGTTGATATTCATTCGGCTTCTGCTTCTAAGTGGGCGCTAAAAAAGTTTTCCTATTCATTATTTGGAGCATGTTTTTCTAATGTCTCCTGGAGAGTATCAAACTTGGTTTTTACTGTTACTGAATAGTGATTGCATATATCACTGTTGGCAAGTGAGGACCAGTCATATCGTACATAAGTACCATGAATTTATGTTTATTATTACTAAACTTCCATATTGATACTGAAAGGCATTTGTACAAATCCTTATATAAATCGATAAGTGTACATCAACATGTGCATGCATTGTGGATGTAAAGGTGATATTGAGGATCCCAAATAGAAATTTTCCCAAAGTACCAGTCAATTGATTACATTTACCTTTATACACACACACACACACACACACACACACGCGCACGCACACACACACACACACACACACACACACATATATATATATATATATGGTATTAAATAACCCACGAAGATTGATATGCCTTTACACAAAGAAACCAAGCTAGGCATAATGTATAATATGAAGTAACAAGAATATTTTTCTCAGATATTTCGACAATTAGAATCGCCTTTAGATATCAAGGAATCCCTTTAACGAAAGTCCGAACATAGAGGTCGATCTCTCGTAAGAATCACCTTTATCATTTCCCCATGACCTTGGATCTGACTTAATTCTGCAAACACAGATAAGTCACGAGTTTGTTATTTTTTGCCTCCATATAATCCTTCAAAATGTTCTCCTTATTTTTAAGATTTCTAGTATTATTTGGATTATTCGGTCTATTGTCCTCATCTTTATTGTTATCTGTACAACGTTTCGGTGGATGTACCCTCCGGCATTCTTCAAGTATTTCTTGTTGGACTCAGGAGCCTTTTCGAATTCAGGAATCTTCTTTTTGAACTCGGGAACGTTCTTGTCGTAATCGGGAGCTATTACGGAACTTTGAACCCAATCCTTTATTCAGTTCACTGGTGTATTCTGTTCTCATTCCGCTAACCATAGCTGGGGTACAGGTGTTAAGCCGGGTTAATTATTATTCTATATTACTGTCGCCCTTGACCAGGATTGAACCTGCGGCCGAAAGATAACTCTCACTAAGAACTGTCTTAATCCAATGCCTTTATCCACTATGCTATGTGTCCAATTGGATATAAGGGCGACAGTAACATGGAATGATAATTAACACAATAGTCCGCATAATCTAAATAATACTAATTATCAAGCCTCATCTAAAAAAATTGGACCATATGACCTTTAGGTACCTCTTTTTGATCTCGATTAAGAAAGGACATGTTTTTCATTTACACCGTCAATATCCGGTTGTTTTAACAGACGATTTTTAGATTTTTTTTAACATTTTAAAACTAACCCCTAACCCTAACCCTTAACCCCAACCCCTAACAAACAACCGGATATTGACGGTGTAAATGAAAAATATGTCCTTTCTTAATCGAGATCATAAAGGGGTGCCTAAAGGTAACATGGTCCAAAAAAATTCAGAGATATTTTAAGATTTAATTTTATTTTTTAATTTTATTTTTCAAAGTTTCTCTTTTGCAATACTAGTGGTATTTTTTCTCTATTTGTTTTTTTTTTTTGTTTTTGTTTCGGTTTTCTTACCTTTGTTTATCTATTTATTTATTTACTTATTGTATCCCCCCCCACACACACACTCACACACACCGTCACGTGTATGTCAACGCCTAGTTAGGACGCGAACAAGATGTAGACAAGCTGAGAATGGTTTCAAGATGTCATAAGAAGATCCATCATCGCTTAGATGTGGGGAAAATATATCATTCCAAAATGAATGAAGATTTATATTCCTTGTCATGATGGTGGGTCGAATGTATTGGCCTCTTTGAAGAAGAAAAAACTACAACTCTATGAGCAAATGGTGTCTTTATTCTTTGTTTGGAAGTCTATCACAGAGAGCAGGCTGCTCAGCGGGTGAGTTCTCAGAAAGTCGTTTACTGAATTGTGATTATCGTCGTTCACTGGTTGGTTGGTTGGTTGGTTGGATTTTACGGCATGTCAACTCTTGGGTTATTTTATACCCAAGACCGTTTTATAAATAGATTAGTAGAAATAATTCTCATTAATCTCATGTGTATCAATGAATTAGGAAAAATAACTTCATGTGTATCAATAAACTAGCAGAAACAGTTTTCATCAACCTTGAATAGTTTGTAGGTAAATATTTGTTTGGTTTGTTTTTATAATTTGGTAGAAATAAGTTTCATTTACTTAATGTATATTAATAAACTGGTAAAAACAATTTGCAAGTTTTTTTCCATGTGTATTAATAAATTGGTATAAATAATTATCATTAAGTTCATATGATTTAATAAATTGAAATAAATAATTTTCATTAACATGCAAACTGATATATGTGACCCATAGATGGGACCCTAACAGGTACTACTTCTCCGGGTCAGAGTGGAACTGTGAGTAATGGCAATGAAGGGGTACTACTCATGTGTATTAATGAGATGGTAGAAATGATTTTCATGTAAGATTTATCATTAACTACACGTGTATCAATGAACTGGAAAAAAATTTTTCAGTGTATGTCAACGCCTAGTTAGGACGCGAACAAGATGTAGACAAGCTGAGAATGGTTTCAAGATGTCATAAGAAGATCCATCATCGCTTAGATGTGGGGAAAACTAGTCCACGCTCTGGTTTTCTTGTGGGGACGGGCCTAACAACTGGGTTTCGGAAGGAGAAAACAGCCCAACGTAAAATAAATAAATAGATAAATGTAAGTAACAAAAAGTGAACATATTCCTTCGAAATCAACTATCTGGACACACACATACACACACTTATATATATATATATATATATATATATATATATATATATATATTTCTGCTTGAAGGCAATTATAAATGCATGTATCGAATAAGATTCGATAATTATAGAAAATAATCTTGACAAGTAAATCCCGCAAAGGATGGCTCGCTATGCAGAACACCGTACAGACTGTTTCGACTTTAGTGTTCTGCATAGCGAGCCATCCTTTGCGGGATTTACTTGTCAAGATTATTTTCTATAATTATCGAATCTTATTCGATACATGCATTTATAATTGCCTTCAAGCAGAAATATAAATAATAATTTATTCAACTTGCTTCTATAAAAAAAACAAACATCCAAAAATCTATATATATATATTTTAACAGCTGAAATATATACTATACTATTTTGATACCCACTTTACATTTTTTATATATTTTTACAATTTTTACAATAAACTTTTTTGAGTTTTACTATGAACTATAATGCTTCTGTTTTTTTTTGTTTTTGTTTTTTTAATTAAAAATAAAATTTATTTTATTTTTAAAACAGAACATGCATTTTTCAAAAAATTCAGCGGTTGATTTCAGCGTTCGTTTTGTAAACAGTCTTTTTAACGGATATCTTTCTTCTCGTCTATGTCGCTCTTTGATGAAGACCAATTTATCGATTTGGTCGAAACAGGCCTGTCAGCAATCACATAACAAACATCATATGTTTTTTTCAAAATGTTAAATTTCATACTGTCGGATTAATTTCCATCTATTTTCATATATATATATATATATATATATATATATATATATATATATATATATATAAGTAAAGAAATAACAAAAGACTTAGAGATTTAGCATTATAGTCTATTTCAGGGAGCTTAGAATATAATGCTAAATCTCTAAGTCTTTTGTTATTTCTTTACTTATATATTTGCTCTGTGACTCTAACATTAAGAGCACACATTGAGCTCTCAAACGGCGACAGGTATTTTTAAATAAAACTCTTGTGTCGTAAGGAAGATTTCTTCTCTGGACTTTTGGATTATATATATATATATATATATATATATATATATATATATATATATATATATATTATATATATATGTATAATAATTATTATATATATGTATATATATTTTATATATATAATTATTATTATTATTATTATTATTATTATTATTATGGTATACACAGGAATAACAGGTTATTCCTGTGTATACCATTATAATAATAAATTTGCTCTACTCACGTATTGAGCACTTTATATCTGTTACATCGGTGTCTTATCATTGTGAAACTAACCATTGTGGCCAATTTCACCGGTAAGTCACCATTTCATATATAAAATCATTATATATATATATATATATATATATATATATATATGTGTGTGTGTGTGTGTGTGTGTGTGTGTGTGTGTGTACGAATAGATTTTTGGTACAGGAGAACTTATATAGTACTAAAATTGGGGGAATCATATTTATGTAGGGAGATCATACATTTATAGGATGGTAATATTTTATTATAAAATAAAATATAAAATAAAGGGAATACGAAGGCCTTTTCGACCGGTTCTTTTTCAAGAATAAACACCGGCGACGAATAAAAGTCAGATTGTATAAGAAATATTCTTTAAGAACGAATGGAGGTGAGCCAGTGTTTATACTTGAAAAAGAACCGGTCGAAAAGGCCTTCGTACTCCCTTTATTTTATATTTTATTTTATAATAAAATATTACCATCTTATAATTGTATGATCTCCCTACATACATATGATTCCTCCAATTTTAGTACTATATATGTATGTATACATATATATCGTTTCATTCAAGTTTAATAGCTCCGCCCGTCCTACCCTCCCAATTTGAAACACCCTCCTCCCAAAATTTAGAAATTTAAACCCCTGTATTCTTGGGACTTCTGATGTCAACATTTTTCATGGTTGGTTGATTGATTTTAACAGCATATCAACTCGTCTGGGGTTATATCATGCTTAACGGTTAAGAAGTAATATATGTTGTGTATTTATATTTATAATTTTGTAGTAATTGGTTTTAACAATCTATTAACACAATTGGAGATCGTATTGTATGGTATTGATTAGGTTCATGTCTATATTCTATGGCGGTTTTTCAACATTTTTCATCTCACGGCACAGTGAGCTGGGCAATAAATTGATCGAGGTATACCATCAGTATATAAACATATAATTATTTTATCATTTAAATTTTAAAAGAAAAGGAATAGTGAAAATGTGCTACAAGTGTAGAATAATTTTTTTTAAATAATTAAGACAAGAAATATCAAAGTAATAGAATAAAAATATAAGAGGATGATCACCCGTCCTCAACACTCACAGCACACCAATGGAAGTTTCACGGTACACTAGTGTACCATGGCACACCAGTTGAAAAACTCTGTTCTATGGTATAATTGTCTTTCCTTCAAAAAGGACAGAATGTCTTCTATGTTGACATTTTCAACTAGATCTTTCATATTGTTTGTATTAAAATAACAGTCTCTGATGTGAGCAAAAAAAATCTCTCCAAGTCAATTTTATAATTTGGACCTTCATGTTTTACTGTTCTGCCCTGCAAGACAATGATGGTTTCACCTTAAATGCGTGCAACGTCTCTCAATAGAAAGTTTAAACCCTTTTTCGGTTGTCAATATACCATGTCTGATGATGCTACATTGATGCAGTTGGAATAAATCATTAAAATGAAGCAAATTTAAAGTATTTTCCTTCGTTTATTCAATATATTGCTCTGTCCGTCCACTAACTGGCACTAGGCACATCGAGCTCTCACTCCGGTTAACTTCTATCATTGCGGTTAAACTACACATAGAATGGTCCTCATTAACACACACACACACACACACACACACACACACACACACATATATATATATATATATATATATATATATATGTCACACGCAAGGATTGAGAAAAATAACGTAGCGTTCAACCGTTATTACACAACCATTATAAACAAAAAGTAAGTTACAAAAACACACACCTATCAAATATCAGAAATCACACATATACATATTCTGCCAAAATATAGTTATTCAATGCCTGAAGAAGATAACAGATCTGAAACACGTGTCGCATATGTAAGTTAATAATATTTTTTTTAAAACATAATCTTTTTTGCAAACCTTCTTTTTTATAGAATATCTAATTTTCTCACATAACAACACTTTATATATATATATATATATATATATATATATATATAGAGAGAGAGAGAGAGAGAGAGAGAGAGAGAGAGAGAAAGAGAGAGAGAGAGAGATCCTGTTCAATTCCTGAACTTGGTAATTGCATTTCACTTAGCGCTAATACCATTGGGAAAGGTATGAATCCTACTCTCCCTCCAGCACTGGGTAAATAGTAGGGCAGGCTAGGCTCTTTAACCTTGGTTAGGCAACCGGTCTAGGAGAAGGAAAACTCTGAATTCAAACCTGTTGAACTCCGCTTAATAAATTGATCTTGTGTCACATCCTGCTCGTGCAGTGGGGCTGTTATATATATATATATATATATATATATATATATATATATATATATATATATGGTGATTGCCATATATATATATATATATATATATATATATATGGTGATTGCCACTTCTTCCCAGAATAAGGCCATTTCTACAAGTTCGGTTGAGAGCACACGGGGTCCAGGCGTCCTGGTTTGTTTTTACTCACTGTCATACATATGAACACCTTCTCCGGTTTCCTCTCGTATGCAACCGTGCGTGACTTAGAAGCCCAGCCTTCGACAGGCAGACCCTGCCACACACGTTACATATATAGTCCGGCTTAAATATAGGAAATGTGTCCATGACGTCCGTCATGTGCCGCTTACATAGAGACGGCTTCAGGATGGAGTGTTCGAGCCGTCTTACCTCAAACTCCTTATATATATCATTAAGTCGCGCCAAAAGCACGGATCTTCATGAATCTTCGTAGCCACCCGACCCTATCGGCTATCGCTCCTAGACGGTCCTCTGCACAGCATCCAGTATCCACGTAGAGCTGATCGATGAAGGTTTCGCAGATTATTACAGGTGTGTCCATGTGCAGATGACCATTGTAGAATGTCACTTGCTTCTCCAGCAGTGTCCGACAAGTCTTGTTCATCATACGCGAATGGTTTTGTGTGATATGAGGTAAGTTGTGGTATAGCTCTTCTTTTGTGGGATGGTGCTTCCAGGATTTGTTCAAAACACCACGCACAATCCTTGTACATTTCCCATCCAGCTCTTTTTCCAAGTGTGTGCGCGTGATAGAATCATATAGAATCATCACTTACTACCAAGTTTTGGATACCTCTCTCTCTCTCACACACACACACACACACACACACACACACACATATATATATATATATATATATATATATATATATATATATATATATATAAATTTAAAAATTTAAAAAATTAAATAAATATGTTTTTAAACATAAATTTGCATTATTTCGCCTTCAAAAATATATTATTACATTTTAATTAATGCTTCGAACTCACTATAAAGATAATTTTAAAAAAATCTTATATATATATATATATATATATATATATATATATAAGTGTATTTTGGCAGCATTTTTTCTTTTAAACATGTTTGGTTGAACTGTACTAACGATTCTTGTCGGACGAGTTTTTCTTCGATCCTTTCTAATTTTCTGGCTATCTTTTTAATGTCAGGGTGGAATTATGGAATCTTTCGTTATTCTCACCCATCAAACCATCCCCCAAAGACAAGGCTTTTTTAATATATCCCCTTATTTAGCAACACTTGTACTCAGAAATCATAAAATCCCCTTCACATAACCATTTCCGACATACACTTCCTAACAAATTTAAATTTCACATTATCCAAAAAAAAAACCTTACACCATTCATACTTTTTTACTTTATATATAAGAAATGGCTATCTGTGTGTGCGTGTGTGTGTGTATCTGGAAATGCATTTCATTTTGCTCATTTATAAAACATCCATCAATTTCTTCATTCCATAATCAATCCTGATGAAAGTTTAAATAAACCGAAACGTTTAAGCGTCGATAAATAAATTCATCTTATTTTTGGAACACTTCGTTTTTCAAATTTTTTATAAGTGTTAGATAATTTACTTGAAGCATTGTGTTTATATTGGTTTGGTGGTTGGTTTTGAAGGCTATCACAATGCAAATGTAAAGAAAAATAAGGTAACTATGGTGTTGTTTGTTAACCTGTAATTTTTTATTCTTAATATTTCGAGATAAAATCTCTTCGGCAGAAGATTTCTGAAACTGAAGCTATTGTTAGTGACCGTCCATTCCGCTTTGTATCTCTTATCTTCCAAATTCCCTGCTTGTGTGTGTAGAAGTGTTTATGCGTGTGTTTATGTGCGTGTGTGTGGGGGGGATTGTGTGTGTGTCTGTTCAACAATGTATGATTATCATTCTAGGTTTGGCCTACTCATTTTGGTTTATTATTAATATCAAGAATAAAAAATTACAGGTTAACAAACCTATTTTTCTTTACACTTGCATTACCTTCAAAACCAACCACCAAACCAATATATATATATATATATATATATATATATATAATTTAATATACCAAGCGTGTTGGTAAATCCTTGCGATGAGAAAAAAAAACAGCAAATAGTTTGATTGTAAAAATATACTACCAAACATCAACCAGGGAGAAAAAAAATTTTGAAAAAAAGAAAAGACCAATATAGTCGTACCAACAAAAAAAATAATCTATTGGTACAGTATTTGGCCAAAAGAAAAAACAATTTATATGTATATATATGTATATAAGATATATATATATATATATATATATATATATATATATATATATATATTCATATAACCGCTAGGAGAAAGCTAATAAGTAAAAAGTGCTTGATACCTAAGTAGAGCCAATAATAAAGATAAATCTAATGAGTCAGACGAACCTACTATTAGTTTCGCTTAGTGCTCTTCAGGGCTAAGTACTGACTACAGAGACAAGGAGCAAGACAGATAAATAGTACTAACCACAGTATTCATTTAAATTAGCTGAACCAGACGGACCAATAAAAACACGGAACACTATAAGTCTATTGTAGTAGGTTCGTCTGACTCATTAGATTTATATATATATGTGTGTGTGTGTGTGTGTGTGTGTGTGTGTGTGTGCCAAAGCAAGGTGAATGTCAATCAGAGGACACTTTAAAACTAGATTGATTCTTTAATAATCTTTGTGTATTTCAGAAGGAAACGAAACCCGATCTATTTGTGTCAGTCGGCGCGTTCTGTTTCAATTAGTTTTCTTCCTACGTGCCTTTCGACCGAGCAAGTTTCGCGACACTTTACACACCGGCAAACACTTATCGGCCTGTCGACAACGTCGCCGGCATTTCTCTCCCACAGACAATCAAGCTTTCAATGCTTCTGTCTTTTTTGGGACTCTTTTTTTCTTTTTTTTTTTTTTTTACTCAGCAGAGTCCATCTAAATTCCCCCAGCTATGAGAAATATCTTTGTCCACACACCCCACTCTCACCCGAAAAAAAAAGTTGTGTCGAAAAAATGTGATAAAACTCAAGATATATATGTCGCTTGGGTATAATGGATATTCGTAGACATTCATGACATTTTTGGGTCTTGGACGAAGCATTAAGAAAGTCGTGAAGCCATATCTGGTCCCATTGCCAGTCGTCTTGTTCATAACTTTGTTCTTCGCACAACCTCCGTTCCCTAACGATGGTGTGAATAGTTACCGCAATACTTCATAAGTAAATAAGAAATTCGGTAAAATATATATAAATATATACATAAGTATCACCCTTTACCTATGCCGCAGGGTTAGGGTTTAGAGTTAGAGTTTAGAGTTAGGGTTAGGGTTTAGGGTTTAGGGTTAGGGTTAGGGTTAGGTTTAGGGTTAGGGTTTAGGTTTAGGGTTATTTTAATGTAATTATTCATTAAACCCGGTTTTGTTTAAACCAGTATGCAAATTAACCATACCATATATTATGTAAACCTTTATTTCTTAGTAATATATCACAAACATTGTAGGATTTTAAACGTACTAATAGCATGGCTGTTTTGAGGCAAATCTATCTTAGATTTTCATAGAAACTGTTGAAATTCACTTTAGTCAGTAGAAAATAACACTAACAGACTCTAATAATAATAAGGGTCAGAAGTTATCTGCCCTAATCCATTTATTTGTACGGGTGAGTTACTTGCCCTTTGATCTATTAATTTCAGTCATTGTTTTTAAATAAATAAAACACCTCGTGTTATGAAAAGCAGTCGTAATGTGTTGCCTCGTTAATACAATGGAAGGTATCTCAATTGGAATATGTCTCAATGAATAACTGCGCTTGTTAAAGACAAAAAAGGTATGTCTTCTTTTTTCTGTGGGATTAAGTTATTAAATTCCCAACAGAAACCTCGTTAATAGATAATATTTATTCAATGTAGTATCAATGATTTTGACTATGAATCAAATACTCTACTCACCAAACACCGACCATTTAGGTACTCTATGTCTCCTCACGTCCCACCTATTGATGAAGAGAAATAAAATGTATTATTTCTTGTTGATAGATCAGATAAATTGCAGGATTTTAAATGCATTAATAACATGGACTGTTTTGAGGCAAATCTAACTTAGATTTTCATAGAAACCTCGTTAATAGATAAAATTTATTCAATGTATCAATGATTTTGACTATAAATCAAATACTCTACTCACCAAACACTGACCATTGGGACACTCTATTTCTCCTCGCGTTCCAACAATTGATGAAGAGAAATAAAATGTATTAAAAACAAGAGAAACATTGTGTTCTGTATGGTGATCAACGTGACTTGACCGTAATCTAGCCTGTATGTATTTACCCAACCCTTCAGCACGAGTAGTTTGTGGTATAAAGTCAATTAACGTCATGGAATTATGCAAACTGCCTCGTCCATGATTTGAACTCGGTTAGCCGTGACCATTTCCAGCGCCGGTAACCATTATACCACACGCGTCTGTTAGGAAATCGTGTTTATTGTGAATTTATATTTACATTTATATTTTTGGTGTAATCGTTTCTTAAGAATTTTTATCATTTCGTTTTAACGATATGTCAACATCCTTAGGTTTATAAATTGATTGATTTTAATATCTAGAGTTATTTTATTCTAAGAGGTTATGGATTTGCGTTTATTATACTTGTTTGTTTGTTTGTTTGTTTGTTTATTGATTTTAACGGCATATCAACCCGTCCGGGGTTATGTCAAGCCTACCGGTTATGATGTAATACCTATCGTGTATTCATATATATACTTTTTAGTAATTGGTTTTAACAATGTGTTAGCATTATTGGGGATTATGTTGTATGGTATTGATTTGTTTCATGTCTATATTCTATGGTATAATTTTATTTCCCTCAAAAAGGAGAGAATATCCTCCATGTTGACGTTTTCAAACAGATCTTTCATATTGTTTGCTTTAAAATAACGGTTTCTGATGTGAGCAAAAAGCCTGCATTCCATTAATAAGTGCTTAACTGTCAAAGGTGTTTGACATGTTTCACATTGTGGTTGTTGTTCATGCTTGAGTATATAGGAGTGCGTTAGTTTTGTATGACCAATGCATAACCGGGACACAATGACTTGTTCCTTTCTAGACTTCCTTAAAGTTGGTCTGCAGCCTCCCTAGATGGGTTTGATTAGGAAGAGTTTATTGTGGATGTTGTTATTCCAGTGTTGTTGCCATTTGTATGAAGGAATTGATTTTAGGTTTCAAGTCAGTATATGGTAACTTGAACTTGTCGGGGATCAAATCTAGAGTCGATTTAGTTGCAGAGGTTTATTGTACGTCCATATCTATGTTTTTGTGTAGTTTTTTCTTAGGAATTCTTTTGCACATGGTCCTATCAAATACGAATCATTTTTAAAGAAAACTTTGGTGATCTATTGAGAACCGCTGTCTGAGTTTGTTCTTGGGTGTTAAGGCAGTAAATTTGCGATTCTTATACATGAGTTTGTTGAATAAGTTCGATACTCTTCAAGCTCAAACATCCCTGGCTTATTCACTGTGAACAAAACAACGGCTGTACGGCCACTTACCTCCTATCTGGTAAACTGTCTGATTAAGTCTAGCAATATATGCTGGACACTGCTGAGAAGTATGGAGGAACTGACAAGGATGAACTGACGGTGTCCTATGGACTCCTGCACATGAACACACCAGTGTGGACCGACCAGTAAAATCTTGCATTCATCAGCTATGTACGGTCACTAGATGCCATCTAGAGAACTGGCCAATATCGAAGGCCTATAGGGACGGAGAGAGAGAGACAGAGACAGAGAGAGAGAGGGGGGTTCAAGATATTGCGTGCTGTTAGCACATCTTGATGTTGATGATGAGGCTTTAGTTGTGCAGCTCTCAGGAGTGTAAAATCATCCCTTGGTTGCCATCACTCCCAGGTCCACTCTGACTTGGAGGGTGAGTATTTGTTTGAGTCCCATCTGAGTCAAATCGACCTGTGTGAAAATTATTAGTAACTAGATAAGAATAATAGAAACTATATATATATATATATATATATATATATATATATATAGTTCTATTATATATATATATATGTGTGTGTGTGTGTGTG
The DNA here is from genome assembly GCA_023376005.1 of Doryteuthis pealeii. Classification (NCBI taxonomy): domain Eukaryota; kingdom Metazoa; phylum Mollusca; class Cephalopoda; order Myopsida; family Loliginidae; genus Doryteuthis; species Doryteuthis pealeii. The sequence goes on from CM042148.1 coordinate 16,147,537, forward strand.
TATATATATGTGTGTGGGTGTATGTATATATATATGTGTGTGTATATATATATATATGTGTGTGTGTGTGTGTGTGCGTATATATATATATATATATATATATATATATATATACGCATGCGCGTGTGTATGTGCACAGGTGTTAGTGAATGAATGCGCACCTACATAATCATGTGCTTACGCGTGTGTGTGTGTGTGTGTGTGTGAGTGTGGTGTGTCTGTGTGTGTGTGTGTGTGTGTGTTTGTGTATGTGTGTGTGTGTTTGCATGTATGTGTGCATATGTGTGTGCGAGGGAGAGAGTGGGCAACTAAAGTAACGTAAACGCAAATATGCACATGTGACCATACAAATTCATGTGTGCGAGTGACCATATATATATATATATATATATATATATATATATATATATATATATATATATGTTATCACACCTACACACACACATACATATATAGAGAGTAACATAGAGGGAGTAGAGGTAGAGACGGTGCTTATCTTATTTTAGAACCCATAAACCTACATATTTGGTTTGATACTCACCAATAAAAATTTTATTTTATACCTTTCTTATCCAACATGAGAAAAACAACCCACTCATTCACACTGCTTGATGTAGACATGAGCTGATCACAAACCCATTGTACCCGTACCTCAAACGAAGCATGTAGTTCTGCTTTCATCTTATTTTCAGTCACTTTTCATCGCAACTATGTCGAAAAATCTCTCATGTACAATACGCTGTGTATTAACTTAAGTAAGAATGGCGCAAGTAGAATATTTTAATGAAATCCAATCTCACAGACAAGTTAAAGAGACAGTTCTTCCCGGCCGTTGTCGTGTCAGTAATGTTGTATGGCTGCACCACCTTGACCCTAACTAAGCGACTAGAGAATAAACTAGATGGGAGCGGCAGAAGAATGCTGCGGGTGATCCTGAACAAGACGTGGAAACAACACCCAACGAGAAAACAGCTGTACGGTCACCTGCCACATATCACCCAAACCATCCGAGTAAGACGGACAAGACACGCGGGACACTGCTGGAGAAGCAAGGACGAACTCATAAGCGACGTCCTCCTGTGGAAGCCAACACATGGACACGCCAGTGTGGGCCGACCAGCAAAGACGTACATTGATCAGCTCTGTGCGGATACAGGATGCTGCATAGAAGACCTCCCAAGAATGATGAGTGATAGGGACGGATGGAGAGAGATTGTCATGGATATCAGCGCTGGCAGCGCGACATGATGATGATGATATATATAAATATAAAATATCAGATTAAATGTGAAGAAACATTATTCAGACACCAGAACACCGTTTCATATCAACTTTTAAAAACAGAACTTTAATAACTAAAATCCTATGTTAGGATCAAGAACAGGTAACAATGTATTTCCTTTCTTCTGTGTAATCTTTGTTGTAGATCAAACCCCAACTTAAAGCGAATATATATTTATGCCATTTTTTCCTATTTATTTTACATGTGACATTTTTAACGTTCACGGCTATGTACAATACAATTTTTTTTGTAACGAATCGAAATAAATATCCGACAGATAAGCTCACAAAACCTGAAGGAAATTAGAATACGCTGACTGTATCCCTTACAGCGGGATTGTTACATAATCTATCATTATCATCATGTCGTGCAGGCAGCACGGATATCCATGACAATCTCTCGCCAACCTTCCCTATCATTCATCGCCCCTGTGAGTTCTTCCGCACTGCAGCCAGCATCTTCACATAGTTGGTCAATGTAGGTCCTTAGCATGTCCATATGTTGGCTTCCACAGGAGAACGTCGCTTATGAGTTCATCCCTGCTTCTCCAGCAGTGTCCTGCATGCATAGTCCGTCTCACTCGGATGATTTGTGAGATAGGGGACAGGTGGCCGTACAGCTGCTCCCTTGTGGGGTGCTGCTTCCACGACTTGTTCAAGACCACGCAGCATTTTTGTGCAGCTCCCATCTAGCTTATTCTCAAGGCGCCTCGTTAGGGTACAGGTGGTGCAGACATACAGCAGTACTGATATGACTACAGCCTGGAAGCAATGTCGCTTTAGCTTGTCAGTGAGATCGGATTAAAAAAAACATAATGTGTAGGTATATCCAATCATTGGTTAAATCCTACCTAACGGATATAAATTCCACCATCGTATGTCACCCCGCCAAAAGAAGAAGAAAATACTAAAAATCAAGGAATAAACCGAATTTAATGAAATTTTCAGTGTTGATACATTAATGAATAAACAATATAATGTACCAGTTATTCTATTTGAAAACTCTTACATTTTTTCAGGTCAGTTAACTTTGAACACGTATCTTTGAGGCGTTACACAGATTTACAAACATACGTGGTTCAAAGTTAATTGATCTGAAAAAATGTAAAAGTTTTTAAATAAAATAACTGGTTTATTATATCTTTTATTTATTAATATATCAACACTGAAAATTTCATTAAATTCAGTTAATTCCCTGATTTTTGGTATTTTTTTCTTTCGGCGGGGTGACATTTGATGCTGGAATTTATGTCCGTTAAATAGGATTTAACCCAATCATTTTAGTAGGTAGTGTAAAGTAATTGAAAATAATATTAAACTGTGAAAAATCACTGATAGTTTGATTGGTATGTCTTGGCCTCTCATTCTATAATGGAAAATTGCTATTGAGAGAAACGGTGACTATGTGTTGAGGACCAGCTTCATTTTGATGTTCCTGCGTTAGTAATTATACCTGTCCTAAACAAAATGGCATTACTTTTTGACTAACCCTCGTATATATATATATATATATATATATATATAAGTAAAGAAATAACAAAAGACTTAGAGATTAGCATTATAGTCTATTTCAGGGAGCTTAGACAAATTGTCTAGCTCTCCCGACTCATAAGATGCGAATAATGAGTCGGGAGAGTTAGACACTTTGTCTAAGCTCCCTGAAATAGACTGTAATGCTAAATCTCTAAGTCTTTTGTTATTTCTTTACTTATATATTTGCTTTGTGACTCTAACATTAAGAGCACACATTGAGCTCTCAAACTGCGACAGGTTTTTTAAATAAAACTTTTGTGTCGTAAGGAAGATTTCTTCTCTGGACTTTTGGATTATATATATATATATATATATATATATTATATATATATATACACACACTATATATATATATATATATATATATATATATATATATATATATATATATATATTTGTCTAGATTTTCGCATTCTTTTCTTAAATCTATGGTTTGCTGAAACGGCAAAAACCTCACGGTGACAAATTCTTTTCTTTTTTAATAGACCATAAGTTTGGTCTTCTGGTCGTGATTGGGTGATCCGTTTATATTCTCAAAGTACCAGAGAATTCTATGCGTCCAATTCTCTTGGACACATTTTGAATTTTCTACAAAGTAATGTCATCTCTGTGACACTATATTGCACCCAGTAGTGATATTCCATTTCTCGAGCACTGTGGAATGTAGAGTCACCCCTGTGTTCCCATTACTTCTAGGTCTACCCTGACTCGGATTGGCAGTACCATGTAAGATACCATCTATAGATCAAATAGATCTGTTTGAGATAAGGAAGTGTTTACTTGTCTAAAATGATTATGAAGCTACATTTCTGTACCATGTATAATTGGAGGTGTTTTGTTTAATAGTTTGAGTCGTAGGAAAAGGGCTTGTCGAACCGAATTCAAATCCAGTACGAGGCTGTTTGCATTTCACATAGAGCTACTCGCCCTCCAGCTATGGATAAATAGTAGGACACTCTGTGCTCTTTGACCAACATATGGACATGCTAAGGACCTACATTGACCAATTATGTGAAGATGCTGGCTGCTGTGCGGAAGAACTCACAGGGACGATGAATGATAGGGAAGTTTGGTGAGAGATTGTCATGGATATCCGTGCTGCCTACACGACATGATGATGATGATGATGATGATGATGTAAGAATCCCGCTGTAATGTAAAATAAATAGGAAAAAATGGCATAAATATATATTTGGGAGAAGGTAAACTTTGAATTCACACCTGTTTAAACTTAAAAAATTGACCTTGTGTCGCATCCTGTTCGTATGGAGGGGTTTATAAATTTATTTTTTCTTCGTTATTTTCATTCCGTGCGAGTTTTTGAAACTAGCTGTAACTGATAGTTTTTCACTGAAGTCTGAATAACAGCAAGTTCCCTCGGTTCTACAGGACTCTGCAAAGTATTCTAGCTGTCTGAGTCTTTTAGCCTTGGTAAAGAAACCAGCCTAGGAAAAAGAAAACTCTGATTCCAAACCAGCTTAAAAACTGACCTTGTGTCACATCCTGCTCCTGGGGGAGGGCTTTCGGTAAATACAAATATCTAGTCAAACCGTTCCAAAGAGGTGGATGAAGAAAAAAAATCGTCCGCATATTTACGGCTTTTTAATCAAATTCGCAAGAATGTTCTTCGGAGTTACTTTTATGTATTCGGAGTTAGTTTATGATGACATGTATAGGATTTTTGGTAATTGTCAGCATTCTGGAGGACCACAAATTTATTTAAGGCAATTAAGAACTGGGTTAAGCAGTTAGCGTGTTCGCTTTAATTTGGTTTCATTGAGTTATAAAAAAAATAACGACTTTCTAAACCTGACGACGAGACACAAGATACAACATCTACTCTTAACGTCAGTTGAAATCCGTTAAAATAAGCGAGACATCTAGTGACGGCATTTCAACACCATGGATTAGAGATTTCATTTTGTTTGGAATAAAGGAACAACAAAACGGGACTGGTAATTATATATACTAGCAAATATATGCACCCTCCGGGTGCAAGTATTTAAGTTTTAATATAATAAAATATCATATTAAATTAGAAATGCTAATGAAACTGAATAAGAATGTAGATAAAAAGATTTGGAACAGAGGGGGTATGATTGAAAAATAGAACAACTTTGAAACTATTCCATCATTTTCCCTTACTCCCGTCTTTCATTGTTAAATTTTCCTAATTTAACTGTTTAGTTAAAATAGGAAGTAAAGAATAATATTAGTTATTTCTTCTTGTTAAGGGATTTCTTTTAAGATTTTTGAAGAGATTTTTGCTCATATTCATTGATGAAAGCAAACAATTAGAAATTAATTATACTAAGCATATATTTATTAAAATCAATTTTAAAGATCAATATGCAAATTAGCCTTCCCATTCATACTGTAAACCTCTATTTTGTTGTATATATAAATACAATTGCATGTTATTAGTATGTAGATATGGTTACAGTATAAGTAATATAAAACAATTTTATTAATAATTGAGGTATAAATAAAAATAAAATCATGGTAAATGTGACGTCAATAACTAAGGGAATTGTGACTTGAGTAGTGATTTAGTTTCGGCTTCAGACAGAAAAACACACAATCTCCATTATAATAAGATATATGTATATGAGGAAAGAGGATTGGAATAAATCAGACAGAATGTGGTAGTGATATGAGGAACACAAGGACAAAACTCAGACAAACGTATCTAGGATATATTTCGCTAGAGCTTCCCCTCTATAAAAACACTTGTATGATACCTTTGATAATCAATAAAACGACTGATGATGCCGAGCTCAAAGCTCTAGCGAAATATATCCTACATACGTTTGTCTGAGTTTTGTCCTTGTGTTCCTCATATCTCAACCACACACACACACACACACACACACATATATATATATATATATATATATGTGTGTGTGTGTATGTGTGTGTGTGTGTGTGAGAGAGAGAGAGAGTGGGTGATAATATCAAATTTGTCCGTGATAGTGTTCAACCAAAGTAAAAAACTCAAGCGTACATATTAACAAAGTTTCCATACATACATGTATATATACCTACTTGCATATATATATATATATATATACATAATGGAAAAGGTGACTTACCGGTGAATGTGATCACGATGGTTAGATGGTGCAAAATTCAGGAAGGTAAGTCAGCGATATAACAAATACAAAGTGCTCAATACGTTAGTAGAGCAAATTTATTACATTATAGGTAAAAGTGATAACCTACTCGAGTTTCACCATAGGGATCTTCAGGGTTAAATCTACTGAATTAATCTACTCGATTAATTCAGATGATTTAACCCTGAAGATTCTTATGGATTTAACCCGGAAGATCTTATGGTGAAACTCGAGTAGGTTATCACTTGTAATATATATATATATATATATATATATATATATATGCACATATATTAATATATACGGAGTAAAGTATGAATAGATAAATGAAGACCTTAATGCAATCAGATATAAATTTATTTCATCTTCCTAGCTTTTCTGAATCTGATTCAAAATGGACGATTTTTTAATCAGATTTGAAAAAGCCAGGTGACTGAAATTATACACACACACACACACACACACACATATATATATATATATATATATATATATATATAATATATATATATATAGAGAGAGAGAGAGAGAGAGAGAGAGATACAACCAGAAGTTTGGTAATTTGGCTATGAAAAAAATTACTTATGATATATATATATATATATATATATATATATATATATATATAATATATATTATATTATAACTGTTCTGACTTGTCGTACGTTCGTAATCACCATTAGACTCATCTAATTCTTTTCGAATCCTCTGCACGGACGGCACATTGACACCCGAACACTCGGAAATGTTCGCATTGGGGCTTCCGACGTGAATGCCAAGCAGTACAGAATGCCGTTTCCAAATTTCTGGGGGAGTGAATTGCGTCATGGTGCTTCTTTGCTTAAAGTCAGTGCCAAAACGATTCTAATTTGCTGCATAGTAGACAAAACCTAAAACAAAGCGCCAGCACGAAATGAATAATCTAAAATGACGACAATTTAAGCATCTCTCTCTCTCTTCTCTCTCTCTCTCTCTCTCTCTCTCTCTCTTCTCCCTCTCTCTTCTCTCTCTCTCTCTGTGTGTGTGTGTGTGTGTGTGTAAGAGGCAACCCGGTACGGATGGAACTCACTTCATTGTTGTAACGTTTGGTTAAAGTAGCTCACATGGCATTGCTCTACGTTGTTGACACGCGTGTGCACACACAAACGAACGCATACAGATATACACACGTACACACATACATACATACATGGGCGCACACGAACGCATATATGTACCCGTCCCCCTAAAACAGACATTATAAATATATGTGTGAGTGTGTCTGTGTATGTGTCTGTGTGTGTGAGTGTGCCTGTGTGTGTGTCGGTGTGAGAGAGACAGAGAAACAGAGAGACAGAGAAACAGAGAGACAGAGAGACAGAGAGAGAGTGAGGGAGAGAGATTGAGTCGTCTTGTTAGAATTCAAGCGTAAGCAAGGTTAGCATCTGGGTGAGTGACAAGGGCGGTTCTGTATTTGAGGGGGTGGCGTCGGTCGGGAAGGGGGCGACATGGTGATGGGTCGTTCTCGAAGAGAAGGGAAACTAAGAAAGTACGATGTCTGTCGTCATCAATTTAAGAAAAGTACTATAAACAGTCGACGTAAAGAATTCGATACCCAGTCAGTAAAACTCGCCTTGTCTATCTCGACTGGCCGATAAAAAGTCGTTTCCATTAATTGTTCTGTTGAGAAGATGAAGTAGTGTCAAACTATTACTTCAGTTCGTTGGTCTGTCTCGTTAGATTACCGCTTTCAATTTGTTTTTCAGATGAGATTTGCTTGAAACATATTATTCACTTATCCAAACGATCGTCAGACTGTATAAAAGGAAAACAGAAAAGCAGATGATATCTTAAAATGGAATAGTGGATATTAGAAATGAGATGTTAGATATGCAGAAATGGGATATCAGATATTTAAACATGGGATATTGGATATTTAAACATGGGATATTGGATATTTACAAATGGGATAGTGTATATAAAAATGACCTATTGGATATTTGAAATGGGGTATGGGGTCTTTAGAAAAATGACGTTCTGGATATTTAGAAATGGGATAGTCGATATTTATTAATTGGATATTGTCTATTTAGAAATAAGATATTGATATTCAATAATGGGATATAGGATATTTAAAATTGGATATTAGACATTTAGAAATGGGATGGTGGATATTGTCTATTTAGAAATAAGATATTGATATTCAATAATGGGATATAGGATATTTAAAATTGGATATTAGACATTTAGAAATGGGATGGTGGATATTGTGTATTTAGAAATGCGATGTTAGATATGCAGAAATGGGATATTAGATATTTAAACATGGGATATTGGATATTTAAACATGGGATATTGGATATTTACAAATGGGATAGTGTATATAAAAATGGCCTATTGGATATTTGAAATGGGATATGGGGTCTTTAGAAATGACGTTCTGGATATTTAGAAATGGGATAGGGGATACTTAGAAATGAGATAGTCGATATTTATTAATTGGATATTGAATATTTAGAAATAAGATATTGATATTTAATAATGTGATATAGGATATTTAAAATTGGATATTAGACATTTAGAAATGGGATGATGGATATTGTGTATTTAGAAATGCGATGTTAGATAGGCAGAAATGGGATGTTGAATATTTAAACATGGGATATTGGATATTTACAAATGGGATAGTGTATATAAAAAAGGCCTAGTGGATATTTGAAATGGGATATTGGGTCTTTAGAAATGACGTTCTGGATATTTAGAAATGGGATAGTTGATATTTATTAATTGGATATTGAATATTTAGAAATAAGATATTGATATTTAATAATGGGATATTGGATATTTAAAATGATATATTGGATATTTATGAAATGTATTATTGGATATTTAAAATCAGATATTGGACATTTAGAAAAGGGATGATGGATATTTAGAAATGGGATTATGGATACTTAAAATGAGATATTGGATATTTATAAACGGGATAGTGGATATAAAAATGGGATATTTTATATTTAGCAATGGGATGTGTATATTTAGAAATGGGACATTGGATTTTGAAAAATGGTGAAGCGTAATCATTGTGGTCCACGGGGATTGAAAGAGAAAGAGAAGAAAAAAGAAATAAGAACAAGCAAAGGTTAAAATTTGGAAGAGTAAACACTAAGCGAGGTGCCAGTAATGTGACCGAAGAATGACTTCGGAAATAGATTTAAAAAGAAAAACGGAAGTTCCGGGTTTTGACTGGAAACTGATGTGACGCCGGAACGAGAAACGGGAGATGAGAAAAATCTATCTCTTTTCGCCTTGGGTCTAATGGGAGTCAGACATTGGTCCCGGTCCCTCGAATGAGTGTGGGACAGCAGTACACAACATGATACTATGTTAGAAGATAGAATAATTTGACGATACTCCCTCTCTTTCTCTCTGTCTTTCTTTCTCTCTGAAAAAGAACCCACGAGCCTAGAAATAAATACACAGCCCTTTGGGACAATACAACTTGCGTGTATGTTGTTTCTGAACTAACGACTATTACTACTACTAACGGCGACTACTAGTACAACTTGAGTTGGCCTATGCGACAAACACCGTTCTTGCACCATGACCATCGTTATGCTACAATGGGATATTGTGTATTTAGAAATGGAATACAGAATATTTAAAAATGGGATATTCAATATTTACAAATGCGACGCAGATATTTGAAATGGGCTAGTGATATAAAAAATGGGATAGTGAATTTTTGAAAATAGGATATGGGATATTTACAAAATGGGACATTGGACATTTAGAAACTGGATATTGGATATTTTAAGATGATATACTGGATATATAAAAAGGGGATACTGGATATTTAGAAATGGGATGCTGGATATAAAGAAAATAGGATATTTAAAAGTGAAATTGAATATAGAAATTGAATATGGAAAAATGGGATATTTTATACGTAAAAATGGGATATTGTATATTTAAAAAATGGGATATTGGATATTTAAAAATGGGATATTGGATATTTACTGTATTGGATACTGGATATTCAAAAATGGGATGCTGGATAGTTAAAATGGGATATTAGATATTCATTAATTGGATAGTAGATATTAAGAAAATAGGATATTGGATATTCAAAAGTGGCTATTGAATAGAGAAAAATGAGATATTGAATGTGTAAAAATGGGATACTGAATATTCATAAATGTGATATTGTATATTAAAAATGGAATATCGGATATTAAAAAAAGGGATACTGAATACTTAGAAAATGGATACTGGATATTTAGAAATTGGATACTGGGTAATAAAAATGGGATATTGGATATTTAGAAAATGGGATACTGGATATTAAAAGAATAGGATAATAGATATTCAAAAATATTTAGAAATGGGATATTCGATGTTTAAGATATATTAATATATAACTTTTTAATCTCCCGTTTCTGTTTTGATTTATTTGGTTTCTTTTTTATTGCATATCAGTAGATTATTTAATGCCAAAGACACTCTTGTAGGAGAACAGTAAAAGTACTTTTTTAACTAGTGGCGGGATTCAACATTTTTGAGAATAGGTTATCTCATTACAGGCCTCACTAACAGGATCTCTAGCAGATTATGGGGTAATTTATGAGGAAGTGCGTCCCGGTCTCCCGCCTCAAAAACCGCTACCCGGTGACTATCAAAATAACAACCCCAGCTCGTCGTAATTCTTGTTTATTTATCGTAATTTGTCGTAATTCTTGTTAATGTTTAGATATGAAGATGGATATATAGTTTTGAATAGACTGAGATAGATAGATAGATAGATAAACAAACAAAATAATATAGATAGATACGAACAAATGGAGATAGATAGATATTTTCGACAAGTAAATGTATTTTGGGGGGTAGTCGCTTCTTTTTTGTCGTAATTCTTGTTTATTTAAACTAAAAACAAGACATTAAACAAACATGAATAAAAAAAATCTTAGTATTTAATGTAATATAGATAAATATGAACAAATTGAGATAGGTAGATAGATGGATAGTTTTGAATAGACTGAGCTGGGTTGTTATTTTAATAGTCACCGGGCAGCAACTCTTGAGGCAGGAGACTGGGACGCACTTCCTCATAAATTACCGATTATGGATACAAAAAAGGTTGACAACTCCTGATTTAAACTAACAACCGGTTCTTTTAACTAATGAAATTCCATGAACAGGTTCTTACGAACCAGTGTGAACCGGCTAAATACCAACACTGTATTTAACCCAGAACTGACGAATGGGAGGGAGTTATAACTTCCCTAATGGTATTAATCCGAAAAGGCACGTAATAGTACGTTTGTAGTTCGAACTAAGATATCGCAATGGCCTGTCAGTCCGTTTAGATTTATTTTATGTTTAGAGCAAAGTTTTTCAAACGGTGGGTCGCAGTACACTAGTGTACCGTGAAGCTTCCGTAGGTGTACCGTGAGTGTTGAGGACGGTTGACCATCCTCTTATATTTTTATTCTGTTACTTTAAAATTTTTGTTTTAATTTAATATTAATATAATAATACGCAACATTGGTAATCTCAGAATTAAAGAAAGTTTATTAATAGCTAAATTAGGTCCTAATATAAACAATAAGCTAGATAAGTGTTTTTTTTATAGATTTTAGAAGCATTGTATGTATGTGTAAAATATAAATTTGAAGGCAATTTACAATGCAATGTAATAGGTGTTAAATGATGTTTATTTACCTAAATATTTTCGAGAAAATATCTCGTCAGAGGCAGAAGATCTTGTGTTTTTTTTTTAGTACCCATCACACGGCGCCGGCGTAATCGTTTGTTGTTATTAAGTTGGAGGAACTTAATAACAACAAATGATTACGCCGGCGCTGTGTGATGGTACTAAAAAAAAACACAATTGCTTCTGCCTCTGATGATGAGAAATTTTCTCGAAAATATTTAGGTAAATAAACATCATTTAACACCTAGTACATTGCATTGGAAATTGCCTTCAAATTTATATTTTACAATAGGTTAGAATTAAACACAGAATATATAATTAATTAAAATACACATTCCATATATACACATATATATATATACATAAAACAAATAAATAAAAATAAATAAATACATAAATATATAAATATATGAAAAGAATAGAATTAAAATTGAATGAACAATGGCTATCACGACCCTTCCGCGTGGCGTTATTTAAAAAAACACGAGACGCGTGTTTATAATGTACAAAAAAAAAAAAATAACGACACAAAAAAACGCGTCCATTTCTGAAAAATGTCTCTGATGATAAAGTTACTTTGAAATCGATAAGACTAAACATCTTTTTATTTTTATTTTATACGCATTGTAATTGCTTTCCTATCATTAATATATAATTATTTTTTTGTTTTGACTAAATATTTTTTGTACTCTTAGAACAGAGTTTTTCAACTCAGTCTTAGAAACAGATATTTTTACTTTTACATGATTATTCTTTTGTGAAAATGTATATTTCTTACTCTATTTAATATTTTTTATTTTACTTTAACATTTAAATATTTTACTTTATATATTTTTTGTTTTATTATTTCAATGTTTTTGCACACCGGTTGAAAAACTTTGTCTTAGAAACTGTTATTTCTACTTAAGCAATTTCTTTATGTAAATTTACACCTTTTATTCCATTATATACAGATGGTGTACCTCGATCAATTTATTGCCCAGCTCTCTGGTATAGGGTTAAAGATTATTAATCCAATCCCAAGTGTTTTGTCGGTGAAGCACATTAACAGGAACAAACAGTTTACAATATTAAAAAAACAACTTTTTATTTAAATACTTTACTTTAATATATTTTTTGTCTTTAGCATTTTAATGTTTTTACACAACGGTTGAAAAACTTTGTCCTAGAAACTGTTATTTCTACTTAAGTAATTTCTTTGTAAAAATTTATACCTTTTATTCCATTATATACTGATGGTGTACCTCGATCAATTTATTTCCCAGCTCACTGTGCTGTGAGATGAAAAAGGTTGAAAAACTTGAATTTCGAGGTTAGGGAAGGTGGTACATTATAAATTACTTTTTATGTAGTTTCTAAAGAATTCTTTCTGCAACATGGTTATATGATATCAGGTATTCCTATCTAATACAAATAATTTGCAAACAAATCTGTTTGACATATAGATGGAACTAAACAGGTACTATCACTTCGGGTTAGAGTGGGCCTAGGGGTAATATCAATGAAGGAGTACTTCACACTCCCTAGAATTCCAGAATGAGAGCCTCACCATGGATGCAGTTTAGTATGACACCCAGGACATCTACTCCTTTTGAGGGGTACCCTTTATGCTGGAGATACAGTCAGTATATTCTAAGCCCCACCGACTATCTATAATTATGGTTTGCACACAACTATATGATATAAAGATGGAAGTATGTGGTCTAATGGAAATGGACTCGTCGATCCGATTTCAATTCCTGGACGAAGCTGTTTGCATTTCACATGGCGCTAATACCCTTCGGAACGGTATGAATCCAATTCTCCCTCCAGCTATGGGTAAATAGCAGGACAGACTGGGCTCTTAACCATGGCTAGATAACCAGTCAAGGAGAAGGAAAACTCTGAATTCAAACCTGTTAAACTCCGCTTCAGAAATTGACCTTGTGTCACATCCTGCTCGTGCGGAAGGGTTGTATATATATATATGATAAAAAAAGGATGGGGATTTGCCATAAAGGCAATAGGGTAGGACAATCATATAGGTGCTAGGACTTGAAATTGACCTTGTGTCGCATCCTGCTCGTGCAGAGGGTTGGTAAATATATATATATATATATATATATATATATATATATATATATATATATATATGATATAAAGATTTCCTATCTAATACAAATAATTCATACACAATTATATGGTTAGTTGGTTGGTTGGATGGTTGGTTGGTTGGATTTTACGGCGTATCAACTCTTGGGTTATTTTATGCCGAAGACATTTTTGTTTATTCATCATTGTTGGATAGTCAAATATTTTAAACGTCTTTTCAACGGATTTTCTAAAACTCATTCTTTATCTATTTAACCGACAGATAGCACCCTAACAGGTACTACCACTTCAGGTCAGAGTGGACCGGGTAGTAATGGTAATGAAGCGGTAGTCCACATTTCCCAGAGCTCCAGAATTGGAAGTTCAGCACTAGAGGCAGTTTAACCGCTTTCGAGAACATCTATGATAAATAAAATGGAGGCGCGTGGTCTAATGGTTAGAGTCATAGGAAATGGAGTCGTCAACCAGAGTCCAATTCCTGGACGAAGCTGTTTGCATTTCACATTGCGCTAATACCCTTAGGAAAGGTATGAATCCAATTCTCCCTCCAGCTATGGGTAAATAGCAGGACAGAGTGGGCTCTTTAACCATGGCTAGGTAACCAATCTAGAAGAAAGAAAACTCTGAATTCAAACCTGTTAAACACCGCTTAAGAAATTGACCTTGTGTCGCAACCTGCTCGTGCGGAGAGGTTGGTAAATATATATACGTTAAAGAAAAGGTTAGGTGTTTGCCATATGATTCGGTACAATGATATCGGTGCTAGGGTTTGACGGGACCAACCGATTGATCGGAGTTTGCGTCTCTGACCGCCCGTCTACCCCAAGTAAGGGCCAAAGTGGAGTATTGCATGTCATGAACTGTAAGATGTTCATACTCTTCCATGACTTGTTCAAGTCATGCTTGTCACTTCTGAAGAAACAGGAACGAACTCATAAGTGATCTTCTCTAGTGAATTCCTACACATGAACACACTAGTATTGACCGACCAGTAACACTTATATTGATCAGCTTTGTATGGACACGGATGACGAGCAGTGGACCTGTCAAGAGTAACTGCTAATAGGGGCAGTTGGCCAGAGAGAGTCCAGGGAAGCAGTGCTATCAGCATACCTTGAAGATGATGATGATAATCTTGGTCAGCCGTGAAACTTTTCAAACGACCCTTGTATAAAGTAAGTTTATCATTTTAGACACTTTAATGCTTCTTTGTATACATACTAAAGAAGAGAAAAATAATATGCTAGTTTGCTCTGAAAGTTATGCCTCCAATCTATTTCTACATAAACTATAGCAGATACCACCAGCTTAATAACAGTGTTGTATAGAGAGAGTTTTCAGCTACAAAATCTATTTTTCAACTACCACTGATTAAGCAACATTCAGAGCGGAGAAGTTCCAACATGTAGTTTATGTGGAAAGGTATGTCTCTCCAGGGTTGGCCTGGTGAGTCATCTGAGAAAACACAAGGATAGAGTGTCAAATGCTACTGGCACCTAAATATGATGAAAAAAAAATAATTAAAAAAAAAACAGGAAATGGTCTTACTCGAACACGAGTTGACAGCCATTATTACTTGATTTGAACAAAAACCGCGCTCGTCAAAATCCACTTTGTTCCCTATGGCAAGTACGGTGACGTTGTCAGTATTTTGTGCCCACGTATTCCATCTTTCATCGGCCCGATTCAGGTAATGCGCTGATCTAGGTGCTCGTCAGTTCATGGATTGATAGCTGTGTGGGGCGTGATTTGTTAATCACATTGTGCTGTAACCACAGCGCAGTCCCAATACCCATCACCTAACTGTGCTCACCTTCACTGTTTGGTCTCCGTAAACGTTCATTAAGCGTCTGTAGCGCTGCAGTTTAGACCAGCATCTGGCTGGTTTACGGATTAAATGGCCGAAATCGTCTAAAAGACACACGTTGTGACATAAAAGATCTCGGTTGTTTGATTGGTTGGTTAGATTTTATTGCATGTCAACCCTTGTTGGGTTATTTTATGCCGAAGACGTTTTGTTTTATTCGTTCTTGATGGGTTTTCAATTTTTTTTATTCAATTTTTAATACATTTTCAAACAGATTTTTTCTATTTAACCCATAATCGGGATCCTAACAGGTACTGCTCCTCCTGGTCAGGGTGTATCTGGTAGTAATGGTGATGAAGGAGTACTCCACACTCCTAAGAGCTCCAGAATTTGGTGTTTTGTCATAAGGACAATAGGGTTGAGACAATTATATAGGTGCTAGGGCTTGACCTGACCTGCCGATTGCCTGGGGGCACTTTGACCGCCCGTCTAGCCTAAGTAATGGTCAAAGTGAATGCTGCTTGATTCCGTCCTTAAGCAGCACGGCACGCCACCCACAGGCCACAGGTGGCCACATTGGGAAGAATTTTTGAGGTGCAGTCAGACAACAATTTGTAGCAAATATAGTTTATTCTCAGTAACAACGGTGCTCCGAGTTAACACAGGCTGGGGGTCAAGGGCTGGTGGCCTGTTTAGTGTGTACGTTTTGGCTGGTTTTCCAACACTATCTATGGGACGAAAATGTGTGTTGCTTTTATGTGGATTCAGTCTCTTTGTCTTGGCAGAATCGCATGAGATTCATTAATTCTGAATTGGTTCTGCTTGACATAGGTCAGCCAAATTCACTCTACTTCTTCGAGATTGGCGCTTCTCGTAGTTTTGCGCCGATGAAAATCCATAGGTGCATTTTTTCTTAATCGGAGAATTAAATGACATCTGCTATTGACAGGAAGTTTTAAGCTCTACTATCATATCACCAACATCCATATCTCTCATTGTAGG
>CM042148.1:16169055-16175383 GCA_023376005.1 Doryteuthis pealeii
TTCACCTTTAGTTGGCTAAATTTCTAGCATAAAATTGTGCGTGCGCATTATCTGAAAGGAACTTAATTGTTATTAAGAACACATTTAAAGATATTTTTGTGTTAAAGCATGCAGTTGTATTGTTTTCGAAAAAGTTTCTGAGATTTGTATATTCGCACGGAGACTTTCAAAATAGCTACCGGGCTTGGTTCAAAGTGAAAGTCAGGAGGTTACTCTAATTGCCTTATTTGCTAGGAATGTTTGACACACTAAAGGTGAAAATTATTCCTAAATATGTATACTTTCAAGAAAAAGATGGGCGTTGTTTACTTGAATATCTTATGTATTATTGGATTTTCGGTCTATTGTCCTGCATTTTTATTGTTATCTGCACAAACGTTTTTTGGTCGATGAAGTAATAATGGTACACAAGCTTAATACTTGTAGCCCAGTCATGGTTAGCGGAATGAGAACAGTAAACCGTGGTTTGATTGAGGATTGGGTTCGAACGCATGAATAGCACAGTTTAGGTAATCTGATCATTGCGGCAAAGGAGAGAGTTGACGGTAGGTGAGGCGCTCTACTTCATCAAAACTATCTCTCTGGACTATTGGAAATGGAAAATGGGAGACTCCCTTGCTATTTTGTTAATTCTGACAATAGGATACTCCGCAAACTTTATTTACTATTACTATTCTACTACAAGGATGGCTTTGGCATTAAATAACCAACGAAGGTTGATATGCCAATAAAGAAGCAAAACTACAAGGATGGCTTTGTTTGAGTGTATATGAACATTTGTGGGTTATTCAATGTCAACGTCAATCCTTGCAGAAGAACAGTAGTGGTACTATTTAACCATAATAGGGAGTTAGGGGTTTTTATATCTCCCCCAAAGGAGCTAGAGCTCGAACGACTTACTATGATGCTGCACGTTAGTTTACATAGGTAATTAATGAACTTTTGTTTAGTAAATTAGAGTGTCGCCAGAAAAAACAGAACCACAAATGTGTAATAAAACTGTTAATTTTAACTAGGGGGGTTTAGGAGTTAGGGTTAGGGTTTAGGGTTTAGGGTTTAGGGTTGGCGGTTTTGGGTTTGGGGTTCGGGTAAGGGTAGGGTTCAGGGTTTGGGTTCTGTCCTTTTCTGGTCACGCTGTACAGAACCCAAATCATTTATTTTTTTTCCATATAAACTAACCCTAATCCTAACCGCCCACCAACGCCTAACCCTAACCCTAAAACCCCTAGTTAAAATTACAGTTTTATTACAATATATGTGGGTTCTGCTTTTTTTCTGGGACAGTGTTCAGCTAGAAAGCACAACAGGTTCTAGTTCGATACCGGTCCTCGCCAACTCAGCGTATGAGTAGCACAGGGATCTGTGCAAGTAAAGTAAGGAGCTGATGGTCAGCATGTGGCGCTCCACCTCAGACGCTAAAAATAATCTCCTTGGTCTAAGCGCAAGTGAAAGGGAATGACTCCCTCGCTGATTGCTGATACCGCTTTAGGCCACCCCGACGACTACTTACTTACTTATACCATATTGGGTTATTTCATAAATATCGAGATCTGTGGCCATTCGGCGACAAAAAATTGTCGTTATGCTGCACAAAGGTTAAATACAGACTGGCGGAAACACAATCTTTATGACTGTCTGTTTTGACATATTTGACCCTTGCTGGCTAAGCTTAGGGAAAATATCTAGGGATATTTTGTTTTTTTTTATAATTGCTTTTTAGCGGGTTTTTTTTCCTTTCAACAAATATCAATTACAATAAGATGAAATGACACCAATAGTAACAGAATTCTTTTTGCGGGGTTCTTCTTTGTTGGCTTTTTTCAACGCTGTGTTTGAGTTCGTTCGTTTCAATGGAGGCCAGTTGGCAAACAGGTTATTCTTCTTTTAGATTTTTTCAGAGAGAGAGAGGAGAGAAGAAGAAAAAAAAGGATCCGTTTGTGTCAGAAATAGCTTCTATTTTCATATGTGGAGGGATGAGCGTGCTTAAAAAAAATTACAATGAGAGAACGAAAAAAAAAAAGAAAAAAAGACTGTGTCCAGCAACGTGACGGACGCACACATATACAATGTGCATACCTACATACATATGTAACAGATATATATATATATATATATATAATATGTGTGTGTGTGTGTGTGTATGTGGTGTGTGGTGTGTGTGTGTTTGCGTGTATTGTGTATATTTATATATATATATTACATGTATGCATGCATGTCATGTATAAGTGTGTGTCTGAACCACGTTGGTTGACACAGTTCTTTAGTGTGTATGTCTGTGTGTCGGTGTGTCTGTATGTGTGAACCTCTGTGAGTGTTGTGTGTGTGTGTACTCCGTATGCGCGCGTGTGTGGTCTGTGTTTTATGTATATATATATATATATATATATATATATATATATATATATATTATACTACATACCTATATAAAGTGTGTGTCTGAGCACGTTGCTGCTGGACACAGTTCTTTATATATACATATATATATATGTTGTGTATGTCTGTGTGTCCTGTATGTTTGTGAGCTTCTGTGAGTGGCGTGTGGCGTGCCTTCTATTGTGTGTGGTGTGTGTGTGTGTGTGTGTGCCTCCGTGTGCCTCCGTGTGTGTGTGTGTGTGTGGTGTGTGTGTGTGTGTGTGTTGTGTGTGTGTTGTGTGTGAAAATTAGATAGAAAGGTAGATAAAC
Source organism: Doryteuthis pealeii (assembly GCA_023376005.1). Taxonomy (NCBI): domain Eukaryota; kingdom Metazoa; phylum Mollusca; class Cephalopoda; order Myopsida; family Loliginidae; genus Doryteuthis; species Doryteuthis pealeii. The sequence goes on from CM042148.1 coordinate 16,171,738, forward strand.
CAACACAAACAATTGATAAATATTTAAATCTTTTATTTATGCCAAAATCATCATTTTATCTCTGACGAATTCTTTTCAATAGATAAAATAGAAGAAATATCAATTGAATTAATTGTGTTGTGTTGGCAGATAAACCAACACAATTTATTTATATTCATAATCTCTATTTTTATTTTTCACATTTTGTCGAATTTTATTTCCAAAGATTTTGGTTCACATATATATGTTGAGAAAACCAAACAAAAAATTGCAGATAGATAGATAGATAGATAGATAGATAGATTTTAGTGGCATGTCAACCCATCTAAGGCTATTTTATGCTTATTGGCTCGGGAATCGTGTCCACTGTACGTTTATATTTATGTTTTTGTGTAGTTTTTTTAATAGCATATATATGATATCAAGTAATTATTTCTATCTAATAAAAAATATTTTTGTACGCGGTTATAGGTTTTAAGTAAATAATAATAATAATAATGATAATAATAATAATAATAATAATAATAATAATAATAATAATAATAACTAACAGCTTTTTTTTAATCAACCAGAAATGCTCAGGAGAGTCCTGAAGATCTGTTGTCACCTCAGACTCCAATTGAAAAACCATCATGCTTAGGTTTGGTGTGAAAAACTCAGGTCTGAAATAATAATAATAATAATAATAATAATAAATAATAATAATATATAATAATAATAATAATTTTCTGGGACTTTAAGATAAAGACGGATCCTTATTACCAACTAGAAAACAGACCTAAGAATTGATTAACAAGAAACAGGAAAAATTGTTAACTGGTAGAATTTGAAGTTTCAGCAGATTCACTGGATGAAAGATGAAGAAAACGAAAGATAGCCAAATACAGGACTTGCTAGGAATTGAAAAGCTTGTTGAATATGAGGGTAAATTGATACCAATGTAAACGATGGTACACTTGGAACTATCCCAAAAGTTTAGAAAAACAGACTGTAAACTGTAAAATCAAGGAAGATTGGGTGGACGCATCCAGACTACAAGCATTGTTGAATCGGCCTAGAATACACAGAAGATTCATGAGATCTGAGGAGATTTGTTGTCACTCAGACTCCAGACTGCTGGTGCCGAAAAACCTCACAAGGTGTGAAACTAATAATAATCCTTGTAAGGCTTCAGCAACTTAAGTTCAAATAATTTACTGTTAAATGACATCAAGTATTCCTAATCGAATACAAATGATTTTAACAGATCTATTGATCCATAAATAGGAGCCTATAACCTGGGGAGTAACTGACAATGAAGAGTTATCTCCACACTCTCCGATCTCTAGAACCGGAGCCTCGCCATCTAGATACAGATTTAGTGTCATACCAGGACACTACCCATTTTTAGGTCTTACTCTTGTTAGCAGTCAGCGTAATAAATAACCGCATTGTAATAAGTATTAGACAGGATACTTGAAACTATACAACTGTGTGGAAATTATTGTATTAGATAGAAATACTTGATACCATATAATTGGGTGCGAAAATGTTATAAGAAACTACTACACAAAAAATATAAATATAAATTTTAATTAAAGGCAGTTCTAAAAGTATTGGCTTAAAATAACCCTAAACGGGTTGACATGATTAAAATGCAATCAATCAATTGATAAAATGAATATGGTTTTATGTAAAAGAAACGTATCTATTTCATTACGTAGTTTATCTACTTATATACAAGTGTATAAATATATTTTATATATATATCTATATATATTATATATATATATATACTTGCATATGTATATATACGTTTTAGTTTTACCTACTTATATGCATATTTTGGCTCATATATGGGACCCTAACAGTACTACAACTCCTGGTCAGAGTGGACCTGAGAGTAATGGTGATGTGTTTATTTTTGTGAATTAACAATAAAGACAACAGCTAATTCTTGTAATACACATGTGTGTGTGTCCTGGTGTGGTGTGTGTGTGTGTGTGTGTTGTGTGTGTGTGTGTGTGTTAAATTAAATGTGTGGTGGCGTTTTGTAATTGTATAAAGTAATCTATGTGCAAGTATGTGTGTATGGTGAGTCCTTGTGTGTGTGTGTGTGGTTGTATGTGTGTGTGTGTGTGTGTGCGATACTCTCATCGTTAAATCTCAATGTAAATCGTTAGCACCTACTTGCAGATATCACGTGACAAACAGGCAAGTTCTGACGAGCGGCAAAACCTGCTTCTTATTTTTTATTATTCAAGAAAGGATCTAAACACCTGTGATTTTGAAGGTGGGTTTTTTGTTTAGACCACTTTCCACTCTAAAAAAAGGAGTTCAATTCTTTCTCATCTTTTTTATTCAACCGAGGCGGAAATTTTTCATATCGATTTACGTTGGTTAAAAAAAAAAAAAAAAAAAGAAGAAAAACTAAAAAAAAAAAGAAAAAAAACAACCTACAGAAACCCGTTTGTTTGTACTACAACCGAGGAATTTTATTAAAGATTTCAACTGGACACGGAATCGTGTTAACACAATCAGCCGCAAAACTCAGAAGAGCCACGTAGTCATATAAAATCGGTGAGTCCTTCCAGGAATATTAGTAATTGGTTAATTTTTTTAGTATGCATTATTCTATCCCTCTATCTGTCTCTGTCGGTCTACATCTTCAACACCACACACACAACACACACACAACACCACATATATATATATTAATTATATATATAATATATATATATACTATATATACTTTTGTTGGATACCAAGTTTTCTTGGTACAAGGGGTGATTTCTAGCTGGTCTATTCTCTACATGAGTTTGTTGTAGAGTTCAGGTTCCGTGTGAGAGCTCAAATGTTTAATTTTTTATAAACAGAGGAAATTTTATTTGTGAAAAAAAGGCTTAAATACCAAGGGGTATCGTGGACTATGGACGGCATTTCACTCGTGGTATGCTGCGGCCCACTGAAGTTTTGTCAGACCACGTCTGAATAAAAATAAAACGTTTGTCTGACGAAACTTGGTGGGCTCAAGATACCATGAGTGAAAATGGTCCATAATCACGATACCTGGTATTTAAGGCCTTTTTATTGACCAAATATTATATTATATATCTGTGTGTGTGTGTGTGTGTGTGGTGTGTGTGTGTGTGTGTGTGTTGTTGTGTGTGGAGAAAGTAGGAAAACACGGGATGTTGTAGAAAAATGGATGTTTTATTGTAGTTAGTGATGTTCGACGTTGTAACGTTTCGGTCTGTTAGAACCTTCCTCCAGGACGTAGGAATTGAGTTCTTGCTTCAATGGCGAACATTTTCATACTGTGAAATACCAACGTCGACATCACTACTTACAATAAACATCCATTTTCTACAAATTCCAGTGTTTTGTCTACCTTTCTCCACATACTGTCGGATTAATTCCATCTTATTTCTCCATATATATATATATATATATATATATATATAATATATATATATATATATATAATCAGGGTAGAATCGATTTTTAACGTTTAAAAAAAAATATCACAATTACAATGAACAGCCAAAAGTTGTGGTATTACTCTATAAAAGTAACTGATACCAAAATAGATTCTTGAACTTTTACCAATTTTGAGGAAATGGCATCAGAATTGTTAACAAATATGCCAGAAAAATCCTTTTTCGCAAAATTCTTTAAAAAAATTGAT
>CM042148.1:16175483-16180483 GCA_023376005.1 Doryteuthis pealeii
AGATTTTTGAGTTTTCATGGGTTTGAGGTGACATCCAACCAGTCTCCTCAATTCTCCAGTGACTCTTACTGAGTATTTTAGCCGTACAGCAAATGCAGTAGTCTGGATGGTCTCAATTCTTCCTCTGATTCCAGATTCTCCGGTCTTTTTGCAGTTAGATGTTTTGATGACCGTTCTAGTGCACTCAATACATTGGTACCTTTGACCCTCATATTCCACAGCTTTTTCAATCTTCCTGCTAAGTCCTAGGTATTTGTTCATCTTTCGTCTTTCTCAACTTCACCCTGTGATCTCTGGAACCGCAAAGCCCACCAGTTTGGCACGTTCTCTTTCTATTTCTTTTTTTTTTTTTTTTTTTTTTTTTTTTTTTTTTGTTAATACACACTAGGTCTGATCTACTAGCTAGGTGGTCTGTCTTTATCTAAAAGTCCACAGATTTTATGCGTTTCATTCTCAAAAACATATTCTGTTTTATGCATATACCATTTTGTTGTATGGTTTGAAATTTCAAATTTTTGCATAATTCCCAGTGGGTCACCTTCCCAACTCAGTCGTGCCTAGCTTTGTATTCCTTGTTGTGGCTAGTTTGCTATATTGCCTAATACATGGTTTTACAGTCTCATCCTCTGTCACCGCACAGTCTACATTTACTGTTTTCTTGTGTCTGTCAATTTTTTGCTTTGATATTATTATTATTATTATTATTATTATTATTATTATGTATTATTATCTCCTTTTGAGTTTTCACATCAGCATTAGCTGATGGTCTTTCACTGGAGTCTGAAGTGACAGCAAGTCTCCTCAGGTCTTCGGACTCTTCTAGTATTCTGGCAGATTGCTAGCAGTGCAGTGTTCTAGATGGTATCCTCCATCCTCTGATTTCCAAACTTTCCAACCCTCTTCCAATCATTTTGGAACCGTTTGAGCAAGTGCACCAACTACAATTGGTACGCCGAGTTATTCACATCAGTACTGACTGGTGATCTTGGATGAAATCCAAGTGGCAGCAAGTTTTCAGAGCTATTTATATTCCAGCTGATTTGAGCAATAAAAACTTGAGTCTAATAAAAAAGAAATTGAATATACATCAAGTCATGAATAGAAAAATCGGGTTGACACCATGCGATAAATTCCAACCTAACGAATCTTCAAACCCAATAAAGATTAACAGGTCTCATTGCTACTTAACCTCGGTGATCTAGCAGAACCGGTGGTTTTCGGCATGACTTAATTGTTAAAGGAATCCCTGTATCCCCGAGTCCACACATGCAAAGAACTCAAAGCTCTTGCAGCTAATAGAATCCATTAGCATATCATAGAATTGACGCTAGTCGTTCGAAGCACGGACCCCCACCCCTTTAGCGATAATATTCGTAACTGTCAGCGCTAAAGATCCGGCGAAACTGGGCGTACAAGAGAGGTATCCAACCCAAAAAATATCTTGGATCATCTTTCGATTTTGCTTTTGGTGCGTGGGAAAATCTCACCCTTTTTATAACTGGGCAGATTTTCGTATCTTTCTTCTTTCTTGCTACCTTCATTTAAGTAAAGACGTATTATCATTCCCAATGAATGAAGATTTATATTTCCTTGTCATATGATGGTGGGTCGAATGTATTGGCCTCTTTGAAGAAGAAAAAACTACAACTCTATGAGCAAATTGGTGTTTATATTCTTTGTTATGGAAGTCTATCACAGAGAGCAGTGCTGTCTCAGCGTGTGTGAGTTCTATCAGAAAGTTGTTTATTCTGAATTATGATTATCGTCGTTCACTTTGGTTTGGTTTGTTGGTTGTTTGGTTTGGATTTAGCTGGCATGTTCAACTCTTCGGTTAATTTTAATACCAAGACCGTTATTATAAATAGATTAGTATAAATATATATCTCATTAATCTCATGTGTATCAATGAATTAGAGAAAATAAGCTTCATTGTTATCATAAACTAGCAGAAACAGTTTCATCATCAACTTTGAAATAGTTTGTAGGTAATATTATTTGTTTGGTTTGTTTTTTAAATTTGGTAGAAATAAGTTTCATTTAACTTAATGTATATTAATAAACTGGTAAAAACAATTTACAAGTTTTTCCATGTGTATTAATAAATTGGTATAAATAATTTATCATTAAGTTCATATGATTTAATAAACTGAAATAAATATTTTCATTCACATGCAAACTGATATATGTGACCCATAGATGGGACCCTAACAGGTACTACTTCTCTCGGGTCAGAGTAGAACTGTGGTAATGGCAATGAAGGGGTACTACTCATGTGTATTAATGAGATGGTAGAAATGATTTTCATGTAAGATTTATCATTAACTACACGTGTATCAATAAACTGGAAAAAAATTTTTCATTAACTTGTAAACATATCTATTTGATCCAGAGGTGGGCCTGTAACAGGTGTTACCATTCTGGGTCAGAGTCTGAGAGTAATGGCAATGAACTGCTACTCGACACAGCTCCAAAATTGGGACAGTTTAGCGTCATACCCAGAACACCCGTCATTTTAAACTTTAACACAGATTTTTTTAATGACTGATATTTAATGACACATTCACTTATTTAATAATTTATGGAATATTATTATCTGTGATTTAAGGAGATTCTTGAAGTGCTCTTTCCACTTTAGAAGTCTGTCTTATTGGCCGGTCCCTTTTAGCTTTGTTTTCGAGGTGCTTCCTACCACTAATTTCATTTACTGTCTGCCAGACTGCCTATCTTCAAAAGAATTTGTTATTTTATCTATTTGACCTTGGATAAATACTAGTTGTTCTTTTTTTGTAAGTTTTAGCTAATTCTATTGAGGTTTTCTTAAGATTTTATTTATTAGTGTTTTCTTTGGTTTGTTTTATTACGTAGGGCTGCATTTTATAAATATTATTTCGTTTTCAATAACTGTTGTTGTCTCCCAGTGGACGGTGACTGTTTGGTTGATATTCATTCGGCTTCTGCTTCTAAGTGGGTGCTAGCAAAGTTTTCCTATTCATTATTTGGAGCATGTTTTTCTAATATCTCCTGGAGAGTATCAAACTTGGTTTTTACTGTTACTGAATAGTGATTGCATATATCACTGTTGGCAAGTGAGGCCAGTCATATCGTACATAAGTACCATGAAATTTATGTTTATTATTACTAAACTTCCATATTGATACTGAAAGGCATTTGTACAAATCCTTATATAAATCGATAAGTGTGCATCAACATGTGCATGCATTGTGGATGTAAAGGTGATATTGAGGATCCCAAATAGAAATTTTCCCAACGTACCAGTCAATTGATTACATTTACCTTTATACACACACACACACACACACACACGCACGCAACACACACACACACACATATATATACACACACAACACACATTATATATATATATATATATATATATATGGTATTAAATAACCCACAAGATTGATATGCCTTTACACAAAGAAACCAAGCTAGGCATAATGTATAATATGAAGTAACAAGAATATTTTTCTCAGATATTTCGACAATTAGAATCGCCTTTAGATATCAAGGAATCCCTTTAACGAAAGTCCGAACACAGAGGTCGATCTCTCGTAAGAATCACCTTTATCATTTCCCCATGACCTTGGATCTGACTTAATTCTGCTAACACAGATAAGTCACGAGTTTGTTATTTTTTGCCTCCATATAATCCTTCAAAATGTTCTCCTTATTTTTAAGATTTCTAGTATTATTTGGATTATTCGGTCTATTGTCCTCATCTTTATTGTTATCTATACAACATTTCGGTGGATGTGCCCTCCGGCATTCTTCAAGTATTTCTTGTTGGACTCGGGAGCCTTTTCGAATTCAGGAATCCTCTTTTTGAACTCGGGAACGTTCTTGTCGTAATCGGGAGCTATTACGGAACTTTGAACCCAATCCTTTATTCAGTTCACTGGTGTATTCTGTTCTCATTCCGCTAACCATAGCTGGGGTACAGGTGTTAAGCTATGTTAATTATTATTCTATATTACTGTCGCCCTTGACCAGGATTGAACCTGCGGCCGAAAGATAACTCTCACTAAGAACTGTCTTAATCCAATGCCTTTATCCACTATGCTATGTGTCCAATTGGGTATAAGGGCGACAGTAACATGGAATGATAATTAACACAATAGTCCGCATAATCTAAATAATACTAATTATCAAGCCTCATCTAAAAAAATTGGACCATATGACCTTTAGGCACCCCTTTTTGATCTCGATTAAGAAAGGACATGTTTTTCATTTACACCATCAATATCCGGTTGTTTTAACAGACGATTTTTAGATTTTTTTAACATTTTAAAACTAACCCCTAACCCTAACCCTAACCCTAACCCTTAACCCCAACCCCTAACAAACAACCGGATATTGACGGTGTAAATGAAAAATATGTCCTTTCTTAATCGCAGATCATAAAGGGGTGCCTAAAGGTAACATGGTCCAAAAAATTCAGAGACATATTAAGATTTAATTTTATTTTTTAATTTTATTTTTCAAAGTTTCTCTTTTGCAATACTAGTGATATTTTTCTCTATTTTTTATTTTTTCGGTTTTCTTACCTTTGCTTATCTATTTATTTATTTATTTACTTATTGTATCCCCCACACACACACACTCACACACACCGTCACGTGTATGTCAACGCCTAGTTAGGACGCGAACAAGATGTAGACAAGCTGAGAATGGTTTCAAGATGTCACAAGAAGATCCATCATCGCTTAGATGTGGGGAAAACTAGTCCACGCTCTGGCTTTCTTGTGGGGACGGGCCTAACAACTGGGTTTCGGAAGGAGAAAACGGCCCAACGTAAAATAAATAAATAGATAAATGTAAGTAACAAAAAGTGAACATATTCCTTCGAAATCAACTATCTGGACACACACATACACACGCTTATATATATATATATATATATATATATATATATATATATATATATTTTCTGCTTGAAGGCAATTATAAATGCATGTATCGAATAAGATTCGATAATTATA
>CM042148.1:16185483-16192983 GCA_023376005.1 Doryteuthis pealeii
GAGAAAAAAAAATTTGAAAAAAAGAAAAGACCAAGATAGTCGTACCAACAAAAAATAATCTATTGGTACAGTATTTGGCCAAAAGAAAAAACAATTTATATGTATATATATGTATATAAGATATATATATATATATATATATATATATATATATATATTCATATAACCGCTAGGAGAAAGTTAATAAGTAAAAAGTGCTCGATACCTAAGTAGAGCCAATAATAAAGATAAATCTAATGAGTTAGATGAACCTACTATTAGTTTCGCTTAGTGCTCTTCAGGGCTAAGTACTGACTACAGAGACAAGGAGCAAGACAGATAAATAGTACTAACCACAGTATTCATTTAAATTAGCTGAACCAGACGGACCAATAAAAACACGGAACACTATAAGTCTATTGTAGTAGGTTCGTCTGACTCATTAGATTTATAATATATATATATATTATATATATATATATATATATATGTGTGTGTGTGTATGTGTGTGTGTGTGTGTGTGTGTGTGTGTGCCAAAGCAAGGTGAATGTCAATCAAGAGACACTTTAAAACTAGATTGATTCTTTAATAATCTTTGTGTATTTCAGAAGGAAACGAAACCCGATCTATTTGTGTCAGTCGGCGCGTTCTGTTTCAATTAGTTTTCTTCCTACGTGCCTTTCGACCGAGCAAGTTTCGCGACACTTTACACACCGGCAAACACTTATCGGCCTGTCGACAACGTCGCCGGCATTTCTCTCCCACAGACAATCAAGCTTTCAATGCTTCTGTCTTTTTTGGGACTCTTTTTTTTCTTTTTTTTCTTTTTTTTTACTCAGCAGAGTCCATCTAAATTCCCCCAGCTATGAGAAATATCTTTGTCCACACACCCCACTCTCACCAGAAAAAAAAAGTTGTGTCGAAAAATGTGATAAAACTCAAGATATATATGTCGCTGGGGTATAATGGATATTCGTAGACATTCATGACATTTTTGGGTCTTGGACGAAGCATTAAGAAAGTCGTGAAGCCATATCTGGTCCCACTGCCAGTCGTCTTGTTCATAACTTTGTTCTTCACACAACCTCCGTTCCCTAACGATGGTGTGAATAGTTACCGCAATACTTCATAAGTAAATAAGAAATTCGGTAAAGTTGTAAAACAAGATTCAAAGTGGTATATACTTGAATACAAGACTCCGACAAAGGTTGACAGACAAAACATTTAATACATATACAGCACATGGATATAACAAGATACATAATACATAGGTAAAACAAAGTTACATGTAGAAAGATAAATACACATTCATGAATGGTACAAAATATACATAAAAGCCACAGACATGAGACTAGGGATAGTCCATGCTGAGTTAATAACTTACAGTAATGTAAGGGGGCCAAAAGCCCCAACCGGAAGGGTTAGACCGTGTCTACCCCATGTGTCTCGTGGTTACTAGAACAGGAAAAGAGGGAGAAGCGTTTGAACCAGCCGCTTAAATACTATAGCCCCTAGCGGGCACCAGCAAACTAAACGGGCAGACAACTCTCCCAGGCAAATACGAAACTAACGCTACAAAGTATATATAGATATATACAGGGTACGGCATAAGTAACGCCCTTTATCTATGTCGCAGGGTTATGGTTTAGAGTTAGGGTTAGGGGTTAGGGTTTAGGGTTAGGTTTAGGTTTAGGGTTAGGGTTAGGGTTGGAGTTTAGGGTTATTTTAATGGGAAAATAAATAAATAATTTGCGTTCTGTTTTTTCTGGGTCACTCAGTAATATCATGTTACTCAACTAGGAAATAACCGACTTACTTTATGGGCTTATATGTTAGATGTCTGCTTCTATTCTAGTAAACCTTTCTATGGATTTGATTGATTTTAACGGAATGCCAACCTGCCTGGGTTGATTGGTTGGTTTTGTTTCACGGCATATCAACCCTCCTTCGTGTAATTTAATGTCGATACAAAACAAAGGGCTCAGGTTGCTTGCAGTACCTGCTTCTACTTAAGTGGTCACCCAATTAAGTATTGAACAGACACATCACAGCTTAACTTTGATGATCTAGCGTGTTTTTAAATACAGTGATTGTTTCACACTATTCTTTTTACTACAGAGACCAGTTTGAACTGTGTTTGGTACCCAACCTCACTATAAACACTTGTGCCTAGGGGACGCACACCTTTGTAGTATAAAATAATTGTTTTAGATTGTTCTTTTAAATACTTAAATATACCAAATCATATAAAAAGATTACACTACTTTTAATTATATTTTAATTGGTTTCTATATAATTCATAGGTTTGATTTTAATATGTTGGAGAATAAAACAATTATATTAGAGATCAATAACACCAAGTAATTATTCATTAAACTCGGTTTTGTTTAAACCAGTATGCAAATTAATCATACCATATATTATGTAAACCTTTATTTCTTAGTAATATATCACAAACATTGTAGGATTTTAAACATACTAATAGCATGGCTGTTTTGAGGCAAATCTATCTTAGATTTTCATAGAAACTGTTGAAATTCACTTTAGTCAGTACAAAATAACACTAACAGACTCTAATGATAATAAGAGTCAGAAGTTATCTGCCCTAATCCATTTATTGTACGGATGAGTTACTTGCCCTTTGATCTATTAATTTCAGTCATTGTTTTTAAATAAATAAAACACCTCGTGTTATGAAAAGCAGTCGTAATGTGTTGGCTCGTTAATACAATGGAAGGTATCTCAATTGGAATATGTCTCAATGAATAACTGTGCTTGCTAAAGACAAAAATGTATGTCTCTTTTTTCTGTGGGATTAAGTTATTAAATTCCCAACAGAAACCTCGTTAATAGATAAGATTTATTCAATGAAGTATCAATGATTTTGACGATAAATCAAATACTCTACTCACCAAACACCGACCATTTAGGTACTCTATGTCTTCTCACGTCCCACCTATTGATGAAGAGAAATAAAATGTATTATTTCTTGTTGATAGATCAGATAAATTGCAGGATTTTAAATGCATTAATAACATGGACTGTTTTGAGGCAAATCTAACTTAGATTTTCATAGAAACCTCGTTAATAGATAAAATGTATTCAATGTATCAATGATTTTGACTATAAATCAAATACTCTACTCACCAAACACTGACCATTTAGGCCCTCTATGTCTCCCCACGTTCCACCCATTGATGAAGAGAAATAAGATGTATTAAAAACAAGAGAAACATTGTGTTCTGTATGGTGATCAACGTGACTTGACCGTAATCTAGCCTGTATGTATTTACCCAACACATTTTTAGTAGTTTGTGGTATAAAGTCAATTAACGTCATGGAATTATGCAAACTGCCTGGTCCAGGATTTGAACTCGGTTAGCCGTGACCATTTCCAGCGCCGGTAACCATTATACCACACGCGTCTGTTAGGAAATCGTGTTTATTGTGAATTTATATTTACATTTATATTTTTGGTGTAATCGTTTCTGAAGAATTGTTTTTCATTTCGTTTTAAATATATGTCAAAATCCTTAGGTTTACAAATTGATTGATTTTAATATATAGAGTTATTTTATTCTAAGAGGTTATGGATTCGCGTTTATTGTACTTGTTTGTTTGTTTGTTTATTGATTTTAACAGCATATCAACCCGTCTGGGGTTATGTCATGCTTACCGGTTTTGATGTAATACCTATCGTGTAGTTATATATATACTTTTAGTAATTGGTTTTAAAAATGTGTTAGCATCATTGGGAATTATGTTGTATGGTATTGATTAGTTTTATGTCTATATTCTATGGTATATCAACCCGTCTGGGGTTATGTCATGCCTAACGGTTAGGAAGTAATACATATCGTGTATTTATATTTATACTTTTTAGTAATTGGTTTTTACGATGTGTTAGCACCATTGGGGATTATGTTGTATGGTATTGATTTGTTTCATGTCTATATTCTATTGTATAATTTTATTTCCCGCAAAAAGGAGAGAATATCCTCCATGTTGACATTTTCAAACAGATCTTTCATATTGTTTGCTTTAAAATAACGGTTTCTGATGTGAGCAAAAAACCTGCATTCCATGAATAAGTGTTTAACTGTCAAAGGTGTTTGACATGTTTCACATTGTGGTTGTTGTTCATGCTTGAGTATATAGGAGTGCGTTAGTTTTGTATGACCAATGCATAACCGGGACACAATGACTTGTTCCTTTCTAGACTTCCTTAAAGTTGGTCTCCAGCCTCCCAAGATGGGTGTGATTAGGAAGAGTTTATTGTGGATGATGTTATTCCAGTATTGTTGCCATTTTGTATGATGGAATCTATTCATTTTAGGCTTCAAATCAGTATATGGTATTTTGAACTTGTCGGGGATCAAATCTAGAGACGATTTAGTTATAGAGGTTTATTGTACGTTCATATCTATGTTTTTGTGTAGTTTTTTCTTAAGAATTCTTTTGTACATGGTCCTATCGAATACGAATCATTTTTAAAGAAAACTTTGGTGATCTATTGAGAACCGCTGTCTGAGTTTGTTTTTTGGGGGGTAAAGGCAGTAAGTTTGCGATTCTTAGATATGAGTTTGTTGAATAAGTTCGATACTTTTCAAGCTCAAACATCCCTGGCTTATTCACTGTGAACAAAACAACGGCCGTACGGCCACTTACCCCCTATCTGGTAAACCGTCCGATTAAGACGAGCAATATATGCTGGACACTGCTGAGAAGTATGGAGGAACTGACAAGGATGAACTGACGGTGTCCTATGGACTGCTACACATGAACACACCAGTGTGGACCGACCAGTAAAATCTTGCATTCATCAGCTATGTACGGTCACTAGATGCCATCTAGAGAACTGGCCAATATCGAAGGCCTATATGGACGGAGAGACACAGATACAGAGAGAGAGAGAGAGAGAGAGAGAAGAGAGAGAGAGAGAGAGAGAGAGAGGAGAGAGAGAGAATGGGGTCAAGATATTGCGTGCTGTCAGTACATCTTGATGATGATGCTGAGGCTCTAGTTGTGCAGCTCTCAGGAGTGTGGAATTATCCCTTGGTTGCCATCACTCCCAGGTCCACTCTGACTTGGAGTGTGAGTATTTGTTTGAGTCCCATCTGAGTCAAACCGACCTGTGTGAAAATTATCAGTAACTAGATAAGAATAGTTGAAACTATATTTATATATATATATATATATATATATATATATATATATTATATATATATATATATAGTTTCTATATATATATATATATATATATATATATATATGTGTGTGTGTGTGTGTGTGTATATATATATATATATGTGTGTGGGTGTATGTATATATATATGTGTGTATATATATATATATATATATGTGTGTGTGTGCGTATATATAATATATATATTATATACGCATGCGCGTGTGTATGTGCACAGGTGTTAGTGAATGAATGCGCACCTACATAATCATGTGCTTACCGTGTGTGTGTGAGTGTGGGTGTGTCTGTGTGTGTGTGTGTGTTTGTTTGTATGTGTGTGTGTGTTGCATGTGTGTGTGCAATATGTGTGTGGCGAGGGAGAGAGTGGGCAACCAAAGTAACGTAAACGCAAAATATGCACATGTGACCATACAAATTCATGTGTGCGAGTGACCATATATATATATATATATATATATATATATATATATATAGTATGTGTGTTATCACACCTACCACACACATACATATACAGAGAGTAACATAGACGGAGTAAGAGTAGAGACGGTGCTTATCTTATTTTAGAACCCATAAACCTACATATTTGGTTGAACTCACCAATAAAAATTTTATTTTATACCTTTCTTATCCAACATGAGAAAAACAACCCACTCATTCACACTGCTTGATGTAGACATGAGCTGATCACAAACCCATTGTACCCGTACCTCAAACGAAGCATGTAGTTCTGCTTTCATCTTATTTTCAGTCACTTTTCATCGCAACTATGTCGAAAAATCTCTCATGTACAATAGACTGTGTATTAACTTAAGTAAGAATGGCGCAAGTAGAATATTTTAATGAAATCCAATCTCACAGACAAGTTAAAGAGACAGTTTTTCCAGGCCGTTGTCGTGTCAGTACTGCTGTATGGCTGCACCACCTGGACCCTAACTAAGCGACTAGAGAATAAACTAGATGGGAGCTGCACAAGAATGCTGCGGGTGATCCTAAACAAGACGTGGAAACAACACCCTACGAGAAAACAGCTGTACGGTCACCTGCCACATATCACCCAAACCATCCGAGTAAGACGGACAAGACACGCGGGACACTGCTGGAGAAGCAAGGACGAACTCATAAGCGACGTCCTCCTGTGGAAGCCAGCACATGGACACGCCAGTGTGGGCCGACCAGCAAAGACGTACATTGATCAGCTCTGTGCGGATACAGGATGCTGCATAGAAGACCTCCCGAGAATGATGAGTGATAGGGACGGATGGAGAGAGATTGTCATGGATATCCGAGCTAACAGCGTGACATGATGATGATGATATATATAAATATAAAATATCAGATTAATTGTGAAGAAACATTATTCAGACACCAGAACACCGTTTCATATCAACTTTTAAAAACAGAACTTTAATAACTAAAATCCTATGTTAGGATCAAGAACAGTTAACAATGTTTTTCCTTTCTTCTGTGTAATCTTTGTTGCAGATCAAACCCCAACTTAAAGCGAATATATATTTATGCCATTTTTTCCAATTTATTTTACATGTGACATTTTTAACGTTCACGGCTATGTACAATACAAAGGTAACGAATCGAAATGAATATCCGACAGATAAGCTCACAAAACCTGAAGGAAATTAAAATACGCTGACTGTATCCCTTACAGCGGGAGTGTTACATAATCTATCATCATCATCATCATGTCGTGCAGGCAGCACGGATATCCATGACAATCTCTCGCCAACCTTCCCTATCATTCATCGCCCCTGTGAGTTCTTCCGCACAGCAGCCAGCATCTTCACATAGTTGGTCAATGTAGGTCCTTAGCATGTCCATATGTTGGCTTCCACAGGAGAACGTCGCTTATGAGTTCATCCCTGCTTCTCCAGCAGTGTCCTGCATGCATAGTCCGTCTCACTCGGATGGTTTGTGAGATAGGGGGGAAGGTGGCCAAACAGCTGCTTCCTTGTGGGGTGCTGCTTCTCCGACTTGTTCAAGACTGCACGCAGCATTCTTGTGCAGCTCCCATCTAGCTTATTCTCAAGGCGCCTCGTTAGGGTACAGGTGGTGCAGACATACAGCAGTACAGATATGACTACAACCTGGAAGAAATGTCACTTTAGCTTGTCAGTGAGATCGGATTTGAAAAAAAAACATAATGTATAGGCATATCCAATCATTGGTTAAATCCTACTTAACTGACATAAATTCCACCATCCTATGTTACCTCGCCAAAAGAAAAAAAATACTAAAATCAAGAAATTAACCGAATTTAATGTCATTTTCAGTGTTGATACATTCATGAATAAACAATATAA
>CM042148.1:16197983-16266088 GCA_023376005.1 Doryteuthis pealeii
ACTAACGACTATTACTACTACTAACGGCGACTACTACTACAACTTGAGTTGGCCTATGTGTTGAGTTGTACCGTGACCATCGTTATGCTACAATGGGATATTGTGTATTTAGAAATGGAATATAGAATATTTAAAAATGGGATATTCAATATTTACAAATGCGACGCAGATATTTGAAATTGGCAAGTGATATAAAAATGGGATAGTGAATTTTTAGAAATAGGATATGGGATATTTACAATGTGGGACATTGAACATTTAAAAACTGGATATTGGATATTTTAAGATGATATATTGGGTATATAAAAATGGGACACGGCTATTTAGAAATGGGATGCTGGATATAAAGAAAATAGGATATTTAAAAGCGGAATTGAATATAGAAATTGAATATAGAAAAATGGGATATTTTATACGTAAAAATGGGATATTGTATATTAAAAAAATGGGATATCGGATATTTAAAAATGGGATATTGGATATTTACTGAATGGAATACTGGATATTCAGAAATGGGATACTGGATAGTTAAAATGGGATACTAGATATTTAGTAATTGGATGGTGGATATTAAGAAAATAGGATATTGGATATTCAAAAATGGCAATTGAATAGAGAAAAATGAGATATTGATTATGCAAAAATGGGATACTGAATATTCATAAATAGGATATTGTATATTAAAAATGGGATATCGGATATTAAAAAATGGGATACTGAATATTTAGAAAATGGATATTGGATATTTAGAAATTGGATACTGGATAATAAAAATGGGATATTGGATATTTAGAAAATGGGATACTGGATATTAAAAGAATTGTATAATAGATATTCAAAAATATTTAGAAATGGGATATTCGATGTTTAAGATAGATTAATATATAACTTTTTAATCTCCCGTTTCTGTTTTGATTTATTTGGTTTCTTTTTTTATTGCATATCAGTAGATTATTTAATGCCAAAGTCACTCTTGTAGGAGAACAGTAGTAGTAATTTTTAACTAGTGGCGGGATTCAACATTTTTGAGAATAGGTTATCTCATTACAGGTCTCACTAACAGGATCTCTAGCAGATTATAGGGTAATTCATGAGGAAATGCGTCTCGGTCTCCCGCCTCAAAAACCGCTACCCGGTGACTATCAAAATAACAACCCCAGCTCGTCGTAATTCTTGTTTATTTATCGTAATTTGTCGTAATTCTTGTTAATGTTTAAATATGAAGATGGATATATAGTTTGGAATAGACTGAGATAGATAGATAGATAAACAAACAAACAAAATAATATAGATAGATATGAACAAATAGAGATAGATAGATATTTTCGACAAGTAAATGTATTTGGGGGGGGGGTCGCTTCTTTTTTTGTCGTAATTCTTGTTTATTCAAACTAAAAACAAGACATTAAACAAACATGAATTTAAAAACATTAAAGTATTTAAAGTAATATAGATAAATATGAACAAATTGAGATAGATAGATAGATGGATAGTTTTGAATAGACTCAGCTGGGTTGTTATTTTAATAGTCACCGGGCAGCAACTCTTGAGGCAGGAGACCAGGACGCACTTCCTCATAAATTACCGATTATGGATACAAAAAAGGTTGACAACTCCTGATTTAAACTAACAACCGGTTCTTTTAACTAATGAAATTCCATGAACAGGTTCTTACGAACCAGTGTGAACCGGCTAAATACCATCACTGTATTTAACCCAGAACTGACGAATGGGAGGGAGTTATAACTTCCCTAATGGTATTAATCCGAAAAGGCACGTAATAGTACGTTTGTAGTTCAAACTAAGATATCGCAATGGCTTGTCAGTCCGTCTAGATTTATTTTATGTTTAGAGCAAAGTGTTTCAACCGGTGTGCCGCAGTACACTAGTGTACCGTGAAGCTTCCGTAGGAGTGCCGTGAGTGTTGAGGACGGTTGACCATCCTCTTATATTTTTATTCTATTACTTTAAAAACATTTTTTAAATTTAATATTAATATAATAATACGCAACATTGGTAATCTCAGAATTAGAGAAAGTTTATTAATAGCTAAATTAGGTCCTAGTATAAACAATAGGTTAGATAAGTGGTTTTTTTTTATAGATTTTTAGAAGCATTGTATGTATGTGTAAAATATAAATTTGAAGGCAATTTACAATGCAATATAATAGGTGTTAAATGATGTTTATTTACCTAAATATTTTCGAGAAAATTTCTCATCATCAGAGGCAGAAGCACTTGTGGGTTTGTTTTTTTTTTTAGTACCGTTCCTCCAACTTAATAACAACAAACGATTACGCCGGTGCCGTGTGGTGGGTACTAAAAAAACACAAGTGCTTCTGTCTCTGATGATGAGAAATTTTCTCGAAAATATTTAGGTAAATAAACATCATTTAACACCTATTACATTGCATTGTAAATTGCCTTCAAATTTATATTTTACAATAGGTTAGAATTAAACACAGAATATATAATTAATTAAAATACACATTCCATATATACACACATATATACATAAAACAAATAAATAAAAATAAATAAATAAATATATAAATAGATAGATGAAAAGAATAAAATTGAAATTGATTGAACAACGACTATCACGACCCTTCCGCGTGGCGTTATAAAAAAAAACTCCACGAGACGCGTGTTTATAACATTAAAAACAAAAAAAAATAACGACACAAAAATCGCGTCCATTTCTGAAAAATGTCTCTGATGATAAAGTTACTTTGAAATCGATAAGACTAAACATCTTTTTATTTTTATTTTATACGTATTGTAATTGCTTTCCTATCATTAATATATAATTGATATTTTTTTGTTTTGACTAAATATTTTTTGTACTCTTAGAACAGAGTTTTTCAACTCAGTCTTAGAAACAGATATTTTTACTTTTACATGATTATTCTTTTGTGAAAATGTATATTCTTACTCTATTTAATATTTTTTATTTTACTTTAACATTTAAATATTTTACTTTAATATATTTTTTTGTTTTATTATTTCAATGTTTTTGCACACCGGTTGAAAAACTTTGTCTTAGAAACTGTTATTTCTACTTAAGCAATTTCTTTATGTAAATTTACACCTTTTATTCCATTATATACAGATGGTGTACCTCGATCAATTTATTGCCCAGCTCTCTGGTATAGGGTTAAAGATTATTAATCCAATCCCAAGTGTTTTGTCGGTGAAGCACATTAACAGGAACAAACAGTTTACAATATTAAAAAACAACTTTTTATTTAAATACTTTACTTTAATATATTTTTTGTCTTTATCATTTTAATGTTTTTACACAACGGTTGAAAAACTTTGTCCTAGAAACTGTTATTTCTACTTAAGTAATTTCTTTGTAAAAATTTATACCTTTTATTCCATTATATACTGATGGTGTACCTCGATCAATTTATTTCCCAGCTCACTGTGCCGTGAGATGAAAAAGGTTGAAAAACTTGAATTTCGAGGTTAGGGAAGTGTGTACATTTATAATTACTTTTTTATGTAGTTTCTAAAGAATTCTTTTCTGCACATGGTTATATGATATCAGGTATTCCTATCTAATACAAATAATTTGAAAACAAATCTGTTTAACCTATAGATGGAACTAAACAGGTACTATCACTTCGGGTTAGAGTGGGCCTAGGGGTAATGTCAATGAAGGACTACTTCACACTCCCTAGAGTTTCAGAATGGGAGTCTCATCATGGATGCAGTTTAGTATGACACCCAGGACATCTACTCCTTTTGAGGGGTACCCTTTATGCTGGAGATACAGTCAGTATATTCTAAGCCCCACCTACTGTCTATAATTATGGTTTGCACACAACTATATGATATAAAGATAGAGGCGCGTGGTCTAATGGAAATGGACTCATCGATCCATTTCAATTCCTGGACGAAGCTGTTTGCATTTCACATGGCGCTAATACCCTTGGGAAAGGTATGAATCCTACTCTCACTCCAGCTATGCGTAAATAGCAGGACAGACTGGGCTCTTAACCATGGCTAGATAACCAGTCAAGGAGAAGGAAAACTCTGAATTCAAACCTGTTAAACTCCGCTTCAGAAATTGACCTTGTGTCACATCCTGCTCGTGCGGAAGGGTTGGTATATATATATATGATAAAAAAGGATGGGGATTTGCCATAAAGGCAATAGGGTAGGGACAATCATATAGGTGCTAGGACTTGAAATTGACCTTGTGTCGCATCCTGCTCGTGCAGAGGGGTTGGTAAATATATATATATATATATATATATATATATATATATATATATATATATGATATAAAGATTTCCTATCTAATACAAATAATTCATACACAATTATATGGTTAGTTGGTTGGTTGGATGGTTGGTTGGTTGGATTTTACGGCGTATCAACTCTTGGGTTATTTTATGCCGAAGACATTTTTGTTTATTCATCATTGTTGGATAGTCAAATCTTTTAAACGCCTTTTCAAAGGATTTTCTAAAACTCATTCTGTATCTATTTAACCGACAGATAGCACCCTAACAGGTACTACCACTTCAGGTCAGAGTGGACCGGGTAGTAATGGTAATGAAGCGGTAGTCCACATTTCCCAGAGCTCCAGAATTGGAAGTTCAGCACTAGAGGCAGTTTAACGTTATATTCCGGACATTAAGACCCCTAGACACCG
This sequence comes from Doryteuthis pealeii, assembly GCA_023376005.1. Lineage (NCBI taxonomy): Eukaryota > Metazoa > Mollusca > Cephalopoda > Myopsida > Loliginidae > Doryteuthis > Doryteuthis pealeii. Next base: position 16,202,650 of record CM042148.1, read on the forward strand.
CTTTCGAGAACATCTATGATGAATAAAATTGAGGCGCGCGGTCTAATCAATTAGAGTCATAGGAAATGGAGTCGTCAACCCGAGTTCAATTCCTGAACGAAGTTGTTTGCATTTCACATAGCGCTAATACCCTTGGGAAAGGTATGAATCCAGTTCTCCCACCAGCTATGGATAAATAGCAGGACAGACTGGGCTCTTTAACCATGGCTATGTAACCAGTCTAGGTGAAGGAAAACTCTAAATTCAAACCTGTTAAATTCCGCTTAAGAAATTGACCTTGTGTCGCAACCTGCTCGTGCGGAGAGGTTGGTAAATATATATATGATAAAGAAAAGGTTAGGTGTTTGCCATATGATTCGGTACAATGATATCGGTGCTAGGGTTTGACGGGACCAACCGATTGATCGGAGGTTCCGCCCGTCTACCCCAAGTAAGGGCCAAAGTCGAGTATTGCATGTCATGAACTGTAAGATGTTCATACTCTTGCATGACTTGTTCAAGTCATGCTAGTCACCTCTGGAGAAGCAGGAACGAACTCATAAGTGATCTTCTCTAGTGAATTCCTACACATGGACACACCAGTATTGGCCGACCAGCAAAACTTACATTGATCAGCTTTGTGTGGACACGGATGATGTGTAGATGACCTCCCGAGAGTAACTGCTAATAGGGGCAGTTGGTCAGAGAGAGTCCAGGGAATCCATGCTACCAGCATACCTTGAAGATGATGATGATAATCTTGGTCAGTCGATGAACTTTTCAAACGACCCTTGTATAAAGCAAGTTTATCATTTTAGACACTTTAATGCTTCTTTGTATACATACTAAAGAGGAGAAAAATAATATGCTAGTTTGCTCTGAAAGTTATGCCTCCTATCTATTTCTACAGAAACTATAGCAGATACCACCAGCTTAATAACAGTGTTGTATAGAGAGAGTTTTCAGCTACAAAAATCTATTTTTCAACTACCACTGATTTAGCAACATTCAAAGTGGAGAAGTTCCAACATGTAGTTTATGTGGAAGGGTATGTGTCTCCAGGGTTGGCCTGGTGAGTCATCTGAGAAAACGCAAGGATAGAGTGTTAAATACTACTGGCACCTAAATATGATGATAAAAAAATAATTAAAAAAAAAACAGGAAATGGTCTTACTCGAACACGAGTTGACAGCCATTATTACTTACAATATTACAAAAACCGCGCTCGTCAAAATCCACTTTGTTCCCAATGGCAAGTACGGTGACGTTGTCAGTATTTTTTTGCCCACGTATTCCATCTTTCATCGGCCCGATTCAGGTGATGCGCTGATCGAGGTGCTCGTCAGTTCATGGATTGATAGCTGTGTGGGGCGTGATTTATTAATCACATTGTGCTGTAACCACTGCTCAGTCCCATTATCCATCACCTAACTGTGCTCACCTTCACTGTTTGGTCTCCGTAAACGTTCATTAAGCGTCTGTAGCGCTGCAGTTTAGACCAGCATCTGGCTGGTTTACGGATTAAATGGCCGAAATCGTCTAAAAGAGACACGTTGTGACATAAAAGATCTCGGTTGGTTGATTGGTTGGTTAGATTTTATAGCATATCAACCCTTGTTGGGTTATTTTATGCCGAAGACGTTTTGTTTTATTCGTTCTTGATGGGTTTTCAATTTCTTTTATTCAATTTTTAATACATTTTCAAACTATTTAACCGATAATCGGGACCCTAACAGGTACTGCTCCTCCTGGTCAGAGTGTATCTGGTAGTAATGGTGATGAAGGGGTACTCCACACTCCAAAGAGCTCCAGAATTTGGTGTTTTGTCATAAGGACAATAGGGTTGAGACAATTATATAGGTGCTAGGGCTTGACCTGACCTGTCGATTGCCCGGGGGGCACTTTGACCGCCCGTCTAGCCTAAGTAATGGTCAAAGTGAATGCTGCTTGATTCCGTCCTTAAGCAGCACGGCTCGCCACCCACAGGCCACAGGTGGCCACATTGGGAAGAATTTTTGAGGTGCAGTCAGACAACAATTTGTAGCAAATATAGTTTATTCTCAGCAACAACGGTGCTCCGAGTTAACACAGGCTTGGGGTTAAGGGCTGGTGGCCTGTTTAGTGTGTACGTTTTGGCTGGTTTTCCAACACTATCTATGGGACGAAAATGTGTGTTGCTTTTATGTGGATTCAGTCTCTTTGTCTTGGCAGAATCGCATGAGATTCATTAATTCTGAATTGGTTCTGCTTGACATAGGTCAGCCAAGTTCACTCTACTTCTTCGAGATTGGCGCTTCTCGTAGTTTTACGCCGATGTATAGGGGCATTTTTTCTTAATCGGGGAATTAAATAACATCTGCTACTGACAGGAAGTTTTAACCTCTACTATCATATCACCAACATTCATATCTCCCATTGTAGGATCACCATAATAAAACTAGTGACGTTACTTTTTCGGGTGTGACTTGTAGACTAATGGTAATAGCTAGAGAAAATGCTTAACCGGTCGAGGTGACAATGTGAAAAAAATAATATTCTATAGCTGAAAACTGGCTCTAACCAAGTTCTCCCTGTTATAGTGCTCCCTGTATCTATTGTAATTTCGGTGGGAATACATTAGAGTGCTCATTGTCAGATAGTTGAATAATAAAGCCTGGCTGAAAGAAAACATTATTGTGCATATTTCGATGACTTGTTTTCATCCTCGTGTATTTCTAAAATATAATCAGATTATTTTTAGAATATTTTTTCATCCTTTTTTTTTTTGGCGGAGGGGGACAGGAGAGATAGATGAATATAATAAATCGATACCTTTTCATTTACTATCAACAGCTTTCAAAATATGTGAACTATTGGTTTTCCCTCTTCAAAGCCGCCGTCTATTTTCGAGAAAGTCAATGTATTATTTGAAGGTGTCTATTTATGATCCTGGGAAAAATAAGAAGTGATTTGTAAAGAAAATGCCGTCAGACTTGAAATCAAGAGACAAAGCTCAGGTGTAATAGTTTATATATATATATATATATATATATATATATATATATATATATATGTGAGTGTGTGTGTGTGTGTATATATATATATACAGAGAGAGAGAGAGAGAGAGAGAGAGAGAGAGAGAGAGAGAGAGAGAGAGAGCCGGGTTAGCTAAGTCGGTGGAGCGTTCGGGTAGAAACCACAAGGTTCCTAGTTCGATACCGGTCCTCGTCGACTCGGCGTATGAGTAGCACAGGAATCTGTGCGGTAAAGTAAGGAGCTGATGGTAGGTGTGGTGCTCCACCTCAGACGCTAAGATAATCTCCTTGGTCTAGCGCTAATGAAAAGAGGATAGACTCCCTCGCTGATTGGCTGATACCGACATTAGGCCGCCCTGACGATTTACTATATATATATATTATATATATATATATGTGTGTGTGTGTGTGTAGTACATTAAGAAAAATGAAAAAACACAGGTTTAAATGGGTGAGTTTATTGGCCGACGCTGCAGTGTTTCGATCTATTAATTAGATCATCTTCAGGGTATTTGTTGGTATATGGAAGGTGATAAGAAATTATTTATCACAGAATAACGAGAAAAGCTAGTGGTAGTCATTGTCATTCATCTGTTGAAAAAATGTTGAGGTTTGAATATATATATATATATATATATTGTATATATATTATATTATATATATGTGTGTGTGTGTGTGTGTGTGTGTGTGTGTGCGCGCGTATGTGTGTGGAGATAGGTAGAGTTGACAAACAGAGAGACAGAATTACAAAAAGATAGATAAATGGGTAGATTGATGGATCGATATCATCAAAATATGATAGATAGATAGATAGATAGATAGATATGAGCAGGCTGAGATTATTAGATAGATAATGATCTGAATGGGATACACTCACACACACACACACACACACACACACACACATATATATATATATATATATATGTGTGTGTGTGTGTGTGTGTGTGTGTGTGTCTGTCTGTCTGTCTGTCTGTCTGTCTGTGTGTATGAAGAGAAAGAGAGAAGAGCATATATATATTTATAGATAGATATAAAAAGACTGAGATAGGTAATGAGCAGACTGATATATATATATATATATATATATATATATAGAGAGAGAGAGAGAGAGAGAGAGAGAGAGGGGGGTGGGGTAGAGAGAGGGTAAAGAGAGAAACAACTGGTATAGATGTGAATAGACGGTTTTAGATGTTTTTGTTTCAATGAAACTCTTTCAAATAATGTTCCGGAAACAAAAGAACTTTTTAAGCTGGGAAACTTGCTATACATTTCCATTGCATAATTTTCTTTCAGCTGCGATAGAACAATGGCCCACTTGCAAAACGGATCAATTGATGTTTATTATAATAGTTAGTATTTATTAGTATATGTTTAATTGACTTTTAATTAATAGATTTACCTCCACCACACCTCACGGAAGAAAGTTTGACACAAGGTCAAGTTTAATGCTTGAAACTTTTCGCGTATTTGTACACCCCTTTTACAATAGCTTTAACTAATAATTCAAATTTATGGGTGTTTGTAGGTGTTTGGTTTGTTTTACGGCATATCAACCTCCGTGGGTCATTTAATGCCGATAAAGTTTTGAAATAAATCAATTCTTAATGAATACAATTTTGTTTACCAACTCATGTTTTTCTATTTAACCCATAGGTACTACCACCCCGGGTCAGAGTGGACCAGGGAGCAATGGTGATGAAGGGGTGCTCCACATTCCCCAAACCTCTAAAACTGGAACCTCACCATCAGATAGAGTTTAACGTCATTCCCAGGACATGTAGACCCTCAGTCACCGCCTTCTAGCACCCATATGATAAAAAGGGGTTGGGGCTTGCCATAAGGGCAATAGGGTTGGGAAAATCATATAGGTGCTAGGGCTTGACGTGACCAGCCGATTGATCGGAGGGGGCCTCTCCGACCGCCCGTCTAGCCCAAGATAGGGCCAAAGTGGAGTATTGCATGTCATGAACTGCTCATCCACCTGGGCTCTATCCTTAAGCATCACGGGTCGCCACCCACGGCCAACATGTGGCCCCATTGTGGGAGTCTTACCCCTCTGCAGAGGTGCAGTCGATGCATTCTAACGCCCCAGCCGACAGTGTGGTATCAAATTTATTAAAACTTCCAGCATTTATTTATTCATTTTAGAAAATTTAAGAGATTCATAAAATACCCAATTTCGAACTTCTTGCTCGGTTCTTAAATCGCGGGTGATGAAAACAGGATTACCAAATAAAAAAATAAATAAATTTTTAAAAAAATAGATTAAAAGAATCAAGAATAACGCGGATATTTGTGCAGTGGGGATATGGGTGGTGATGCACCGGTTTACAAACTTGGAAGCCTGTTTTTAGGCTATGTCCACATTATCAGGTGTTTTAAAAGCTGTTATACCTTTGCGTGAAACAAGTTGTTGGAGTAGCGTGGGCTAATGGTTAGAGTCGTAGAAAAGGGACTTGTCGACCCGAGTTCAAATCCAGGACGAAGCTATAGTTCACATATCGCTAATACCTTTGGGAAAAGTATGAATCCAACTAAACTCCCTCCAGCTAAGGGTAAATAGTAGGGCAGACTGGTCTCTTTAATCTTGGTTAGACAACCAATCATGGAAAAAGAAAACTCTGAATTCAAACCTGTTAAACTCCGCTTAAATCTGAATTAAGGTAGCCTTTGTAAGGGCCAAAAGTGAAGTGTTCACCATTAAATGCAGTTTAACGTCATATCCATGACTAAGACCCTTAGCCACCGCCTTCTAGCACATAAATGATAAAAAGGGAGCGGCGTGGTGTAATGGTTAGAGTCGTAGGAAATGGACTCGTCGGCTCGAGTTCAAATCTTGGACGAAGCTGTTGGCATTTAACATGGTGCTAATACCCTAGGGAAAGGTAGATATCCAACTAATCTCCCTGCAGCTATGGGTAAATAGCAGGACAGACTGGGCTCTTAACTTTGGTTAGGTAACCAGTGTAGGAGAAGAAAAACTCTGAATTCAAACCTGTTAAACTCCACTTAAGAAATTGACCTTGTGTCGCATCCTGCTCGTGCGGAGGGGTTGGTAAATATATATATGATAAAAAGGGATTGGGATTTGCCATAAAGGCAATAGGGTAGGGACAATCATATAGGTGCTAGGACTTGACGTGACCAGTCGACTATTCGGAGGAGAGGGGCTCTCCAACCGCCCGTCTAGCCTGAGTAAGGGCCAAAGTGGAGTGTTGCATGTCATGGACCAGGATTCCATCTTTAAGCATCACGGGTCGCTGCCCACAGCCAACAGGTGGCCCCATTAGGAGAGATTTCAGTGGTGCCGTCGGTGCATTCTACAGCCCCAGTTCACAGGGCGGCTAGGATACAAAAAAAAAGACCTATAGCTCCATTATTGTTCTTCTACAAGGATGGCTTTGGTATTAAATAACCCACGAAGGTTGATATGTCATTAAACATTGATCAGTTTTTTTGTCGCTATCTGTAGCGATTTGATCATATAGTTATTTACTAGCTTAGAGGTTTAATAGCTTAGATGTTGGACAAGGCCAGATTATGGGACACCCGGTGAGAATCGAACACACTAAAAATGGTCTGTTGATCTAACTTGCCAACCATTACACCACGTGAGGTTCCCGCGATTTAATGATTAGATTAATAATGACTGACGAGTGATGAACCTGTGCCGACTCATATATTTTTATATATTTTTAACTTTATGATAAAATAGAAAGATAAGGATAAGGAGATGCCAGAAGTGATAGTCATCGCAGTGTCGCAAACTCTGCTATCTAAATATTGGTAATTTTCACCTTTAGTTGGCCAAATTCCTCGCATAAAATTGTGCGTGCGTATTATCTGAAATGAACTTAATTGTTATCAAGAACACATTTTATGATGTTTTTGTTTTAAAGCATGCAGTTGTATTGTTTTCGAAAAAGTTTCTAAGATTTGTGTACTTCGCACGGAGACTTTCAAAATGGCCATCGGCTTGTTTCAAAGTGAAAGTCGGTTGGCTAAATTCCTAGCATAAAATTATCTGAAATGAACTTAATTGTTATTAAGAACACATTTTATGATATTTTGTGTTAAAGCATGCTGTTGTATTGTTTTCGAAAAGTTTCTAAGATTTGTGTATTTCACAGGGAGATTTTCAAAATGGCTACCGGCTTGTTTCAAAGTGAAAGTCAAGGGAGGTTACTCTAATTGCTATATTTGCAAGGAATTTAGCCAACTAAAGGTGAAAATTACCTGAATATGTATATTTCAAGAAAAGATGGCGTTGTTTTACTTAAAATATCTTATGTATTGTTTGGATTATTCGGTCTATTGTCCTCATTTTTATTGTTATCTGCTCAACGTTTTGGTCGATGAATAATAATTAACACCGTTTAATACTTGTACCCAGTCATGGTTAGCGGAATGAGAACAGTAAACCGCCGTGGATTGATTAAAGGGTTGGATTCGAAGTTCCGTGAATGTTTCCAATTACGAAAAGAAGGTTCCAAAGTTCGAAAAGAAGATACCCGAGTTCGAAAAGAAGGTTCCAGAGTTCGAAAAGAAGGTTCCAGAGTTCGAAAAGAAGATACCCGAGTTCGAAAGAAGGTTCTAGAGTTCGAAAAGAAGGTTCCAGAGTTCGAAAAGAAGATACCCGAGTTCGAAAAGAAGGTTCCAGAGTTCGAAAGAAGAAGAAGGTTCCAGAGTTCGAAAAGAAGATACCCGAGTTCGAAAAGAAGGTTCCAGAGTTTGAAAAGAAGGTTCCAGAGTTCGAAAAGAAGATACGAGTTCGAAAAGAAGGTTCTAGAGTTCGAAAAGTTCGAAAAGAAGATACCCGAGTTCGAAAAGTTCGAAAAGAAGGTTCCAGAGTTCGAAAAGAAGATACCCGAGTTCGAAAAGAAGGTTCCAGAGTTCGAAAAGAACGTGCCCGAGTTCGAAAAGAAGGTTCCAGAATTCGAAGACAAGGTTCCCAAGTTCGAGGAGGGGGCTCCCGTGTTCGAGAAAATTCTCGAGTCCGACAAGAAATACCCGAAGATGTCCGGAAGGCATATCGACCGAAACGTTGTGCAGATAACAATAAAGATGAGGACAATAGTCCGAATAATCCAAATAATATTAATTATCAAGCCTCATCTAAAAAAATTCAGAGCAATAGTAAAATATCTGATCTAAATAGTTTTGTTTTGTTTATTTATTTAACGGCATATCAGTCCTTTATGGTTAAGTTTTGGTTTGGTTTCTTTGTTTAATGGCATATCAACTTTCGTGGGCTATTTAATTCCAAAGCCATCCTTGTAGTAGAACAGTAGTAATAAATAAAGTCTGTGGAGTGACCTATTGTATGTACCAGCAGAATAGGAAGAGAGTCAAATTCCCTATTCACTTCAAGTAGACCAGAGAGATAGTTTTGAAGAAGTAGAGGCCTTCACCTACCGTCAACTCCCCCATTTATCGCACTGATCAGATTACCCAAATTGTGCTACTCATGCGCTGAGTTGGTGAGGACCAGTTTCGAACCCGGAAGCTTGTGATTCCTGAGCGAATGTTCTACCGACTGAGCTAAACCGGACTTGAACTGTAAGTTGTCCGGGTGTCCTAAAGTCGGTATCAGCCAAACAGCGAGGGAGTCTATCCCCTTTTCACTAGACGAAGAAGATTGTTTTTGCGTCAGAGGTGAAGCGCCACACCGACCATCAGCTCCACTTTACCGCACAGATCCCTGTATTACTCATACGCTGAGTTGGCGAGGGCCGGTATCGAACTAGGAACCTTGTGGTAAAACGGACCCTTAGCTTGAGGGATAAGGGGATTCATGCCTTCCCCAGGAGTATTAGTCCGGGATAGCGCGACTGGAGTTCCAATTTGATTCTTATGATGTCGCAGCCCAGCACGTTAGCCATTACGTCACGTAATGTTTGTTTGATTGTATATCAACCTTCGTGGGTTATTTAATACCAATGTCCTGGTTTAGCTCAGTCAGTATTCTCCTAGGAATCGCAAGAGGCCGGGTTCGAAACAGGTCCTCACCAACTCAACGCATGAATAGCACAGTTTAGGTAATCTGATCATTGCAGCAAAGGAGAGAGTTGACGGTAGGTGAGGCGCTCTACTTCATCAAAACTATCTCTCTGGACTATTTGAAGCGAAAATGGGAGACTCCCTTGCTATTCTGCTGATTCTATGAATAGGATACTCCGCAAACTTTATTTACTACTACTATTCTACTACAAGGATGGCTTTGGCATTAAATAACCCACGAAGGTTGATATGCCAATAAAGAAGCAAAACTACAAGTATGGCTTTGTTTGAGTGTATATCAACATTTGTGGGTTATTCAATGTCAAAGTCATCCTTGCAGAAGAACAGTAGTGGTACTATTTAACCCATAATAGGGAGTTAGGGGTTTTTATATCTCTCCCAAAGGAGACTAGAGCTCGAACGACTTACTATGATGCTGCTCGTTAGTTACTAGGTAATTATGAACTTTTGTTTAGTAAATTAGAGTGTCCCAGAAAAACAGAACCCACAAATTTTGTAATAAAACTGTTAATTTTAACTAGGGTGTTTAGGGTTACGGTTAGGGTTTAGGGTTAGATTTAGAGTTGGGGTTAGGGTTTGGGTTCTGTCTTTTCTGGGTCACGCTGTACAGAACCCAAATTATTTATTTATTTTCCCATTAAACTAACCCTAAACCCTAATCCCCAACCCTAACCCTAACCCTAACCCTAACCCTAAACCCCCCTAGTTAAAATTAACAGTTTTATTACAAAATATGTGGGTTCTGTTTTTTCTGGGACAGCGTTCAGCTAGAAACCACATTGTTCTTAGTTCGATACCGGTCCTCGTCAACTCAGCGTATGAGTAGCACAGGGATCTGTGCAGTAAAGTAAGGAGCTGATGGTAGGTGTGGCGCTCCACCTCAGACGCTAAAATAATCTCCTTGGTCTAGCGCAAGTGAAAAGGGGATAGTCTCCCTCGCTGATTGGCTGATACCGACTTTAGGCCACCCCGACGACTTACTTACTTACTTATACCATTTTGGGTTATTTCATAAATATCGAGATCTGTGCCATTGGCGACAAAATTGTCGTTATGCCTGCACAAAGGTTTAAAGACAGACTGGCGCAACACAATCTTCATGACGTCTGTTTTGACATATTTGACCTTGTTGGCTGAGCTTAGGGAAATATCTAGGGATATTTTGTTTTTTTATAATTGCTTTTAGCGGGTTTTTTTTTCCTTTCAACAAATATCAAATAAAATAAGATGAAATGACACCAAAGTAAACAGGATTCTTTTTGCCGTTCTTTCTTTGTTGGTTTTTCACGCTGTGGTTTGAGTTCGTTCGTTTCAATGGAGGCCAGTTGCAAAACAGGTTCTTCTTCTTCTTTTAGATTGAGAGAGAGAGAAAAAAAAAGGATCTGTTTGCGTCAGAAATAGTTCTATTTTCATATGTGGAGGGATGACGTGCTTAAAAAAAATTACAATGAGAGAACGAAAAAAAAAATGTGTCCGCAACGTGCACGGACGCACACATATACATATGTGCATACATACATACATATGTATATATATATATATATATATATATATATATAATATATATATGTGTGTGTGTGTGTGTGTGTGTGCGTGTATATATATTATATATAATATAATATATATATTATATACATGTATGTATAAGTGTGTGTCCGAACACGTTGCTGGACACAGTTCTTTATGTGTGTATGTTTGTGTGTCTGTACGTGTATGGGCCTCTGTGGGTGTATGTGTGTGCGTGTGTGCGTACCTCCGTATCGCGTGTATAATATATATATATATATATATATATATATATGCATGCATGTATGTATAAGTGTGTCAGAGCACGTTGCTGGACACAATTCTTTATATATACATATATATATATGTGTGTATGTCTGTGTGTCTGTACGTTTTGTAAGCCTCTGTGTGTGTGTGTGTGTTGTGTGTGTGTGCGTGCGTGCGTGCGTGCGTGCATGTCTCCGTATGTGGTGTGTGTGTTGTGTGTGTGTGTGTGTGTGTGTGTGTGTGTGTGTGTGTGTGTGTGAAATATACATAGAAAGGTAGATAAACCAACACAAACAATTGATTAAATAAATATTTCATCTTTATTTATCAAAATCATCATTTATTCTGACGAAGTATTTTAATAGATAAACACGAAATATTAATTGAATTATTTTTTTTTATTTTTTATCTAAACCAACACAATTTATATTTATATTCATAATTTCTATTTTTATTTTTCACATTTTGTCGAATTTATTTCCAAATGATTTTTGGTTCACATATATATGTTGAGAAAACAAACAAAAAATTGCAGATAGATAGATAGATAGATAGATAGATTTTAGTGGCATGTCAACCCATCTAAGGCTATTTTATGCTTATAGGCTCGGGAATCGTGTCCACTGTACGTTTATATTTATGTTTTTGTGTAGTTTTTTTTATAGCATATATATGATATCAAGTACTTATTTCTATGTAATAAAAATTATTTTTGTACACGCTTATAGGTTTCAAGTAAATAATGATAACAGCTTTTTTTAATCAACCAGAATGCTCAGGAGAGTCCTGAAGATCTGTTGTCACTCAGACTCCAATGAAAAACCATCAGCTTAGGTTGGTGTGAAAAACTCAGGTCTGAAATAATATAATAATAATAATAATAATAATAATAATAATTTTCTGGGACTTTAAGATAAAGACGGATACCCTTATACCAACTAGAAAACCAGACCTAGAATTGATTAACAAGAAAAGGAAAAATTGTTAACTGGTAGATTTTGCAGTTCCAGCAGATTCACTGGATGAAAATGAAAGAAAACGAAACGATAGCCAAATACCAGGACCTTGCTAGAGAATTGAAAAGCTTGTGGAATATGAGGGTGAAATTGATACCAACTGTAGTTGGTACACTTGGAACTATCCCCAAAAGTTTAGAAAACAGACTGTAACTGTAAATCAGAGGAAGAATTGTGACCATCCAGACTACAGCATTGTTGAAATCGGCTAGAATACACAGAAGATTCAGTGAGATCTGAGGAGATTTGTTGTCACTCAGACTCCAGACTGCTGGTGCGAAAACCTCACAAGGTGTGAAATAATAATAATCCTTGGTAAGCTTCAAGCAACTTAGTTCAAATAATTTACTGTTAAATGACATCAAGTATTCCTATCGAATACAAATGATTTTTAACAGATCTAATTGATCCATAAATAGGAGCCTATAACCTGGGAGTAATGACAATGAAGAGTTACTCCACACTCTCCGAATCTCTAGAACCGGAGCCTCGCCATCAGATACAATTTAGTGTCATACCAGGACACTCCCACTTTTTAGGTCTTACTCTTGTACAGTCAGCGTAATAAATAACCGCATTGTAAATAGTATTAGACAGGAATACTTGAAACTATACAACTGTGTGGAAATTATTTGTATTAGATAGAAATACTTGATACCATATAATTGGGTGCGAAAATGTTATAAGAAACTACTACACAAAAAATATAAATATAAATTTTTAATTAAGGCAGTTCCCTAAAGTATTGGCTTAAAATAACCCTAAACGGGTTGACATGCCATTAAAATCAATCAATCAATTGAAAAATGAATATTTTTTATGTAAAAGAAACGTATCTATTTCATTACGTTAGTTTATCTACTTATATACAAGTGTATAAATATATATTTATATATATATCTATATATATATATATATATATATATACTTGCATATGTATATATACGTTAGTTTACCTACTTATATGCATATATTTGGCTCATATATGGGACCCTAACAGATACTACCACTCCTGGTCAGAGTGGACCTGAGAGTAATGGTGATGTGTTTATTTTTGTGAATTACATATAAAGACACGCTAATTCTTGAATACACATGTGTGTGTGTCTCTGTGTGTGTGTGTGTGTGTGTGTGTGTGTGTGTGTGTGTGTGTTAAATTATGTGTGGTGCGTTTTTGTAAATTGTATAAAGTAATCTATGTGCAAGTATGTGTGTATGTGAGTCCTTGTGTGTGTGTGTGTGTGTGTGTGTGTGTGTGTGTGTGTGTGTGTGCGATACTCTCATCGTTAAATCTCAATGTAAATCGTTACACCTACTTGCAGATATCACGTGACAACAGGCAAGTTCTGACGAGCGGCAAACCTGCTTCTTATTTTTTATTATTCAGAAAGATCTAAACACCTGTGATTTGAAGGTGGGTTTTTGTTTAGACCACTTCCACTCTAAAAGAGTTCAATTCTTTCTCATCTTTTTTATTCAACCGAGGCGGAAATTCTTCATATCGATTTACGGGGTTAAAAAAAAAAAAAAAAAAAACAGAAGAAAAACTAAAAAAAAAAGAAAAAAACAAACCTACAAAACCCGTTGTTGTACTACAACCGAGGAATTTTATTAAGGATTTCACTGGACACGAAATCGTGTTGAACACAATCAGCCCAAAACTCAGAAGAGCCACGTAGTATATAAAATCGGTGAGTCTTCCAGGAATATTAGTATTGGTTAGTTTTTTAGTATGCATTATTCTATCCCTCTATCTGTCTCTGTCGGTCTATCTTCAACACCACACACACACACACACACACACAACACACATAATATATATATATATATATATATATATATATATATCTCTTTGTTGGGATACCAAGTTTCTTGGTACAAGGTGATTCTAGGCTGGTCCTATTCTCTACCATGAGTTTGTTGTAGAGTTCAGGTTCCGTTTGAGAGCTCAATGTTAATTTTTATAAACAGAGCAAATTTATTTGTGAATAAAAAGGCCTTAAATACCAGGGGTATCGTGATTATGGACCATTTCCACTCGTGGGTATCTCAGGCCCACTGAGTTTCGTCAGACGCGTCTGAATAAAATAAAAACGTGGTCTGACGAAACTTGGTGGGCCTCAGATACCCATGAGTGAAAATGGTCCATAATCACGATACCCCTGGTATTTAAGGCCTTTTTATTGACAAATATATATATATATATACATGTGTGTGTGTGTGTGTGTGTGTGTGTGTGTGTGTGTGTGTGTGTGTGGAGAAAGGTAGGAAAACACGGGATGTTGTAGAAAATGGATGTTTATTGTAGTTAGTGATGTCGACGTTGTAACGTTTCGGTCTGTTAGACCTTCTCCAGGACGTAGGATTGAGTTCTTGCTTCAATGGCGAACATTTTCATACTGGTGAAATACCAACGTCGACATCACTACTTACAATAAACATCCATTTTCTACAAATTCCCGTGTTTGTCTACCTTTCTCCACATACTGTCGGATTAATTTCCATCTTATTTCTCCCATATATATATATATATATATATATATATATATATATAATATATATATATCAGGGTAGATCGATTTTTAACTTTAAAAAAAATATCAAATTACATGAAACACCAAAAGTTGTGTATTACTCTATAAAAGTACTGATACCAAAAAATAGATCTTGAACTTTTACCAATTTTTGAGGAAATGGCATCAGAGATCGTTAACAAATATGCCCAGAAAAATCTCTTTTTCGCAAAATCTTTAAAAAATTGATCAGAAAAGCTAACAATTTCAGTATTTAAACTAGGAAATAGTGTTATCTTATTTTATAAAAAGGAAATCAAAATGACGAAATTATAACTATTGATAAAATAAAAAATATATCACCCCATTTTCTCAAAAGTGGGTTTAAGTTCAATATGTGATTTTTGTTATCAGTACTTAATATATATATATATATATATATATATATATATATATATATATATATATATATATATAATATATGTGTGTGTGTGTGTGTGTGTGTGTGTGTGTGTGTGTGTGTGTGTGGTGGACTCTCCTATCGTGAACGATAGATGAGGGTCAGCAGTGAGTGATTTGATTCCGCCTATGTTGTGCATGCTGTCAAGAAGACATTTTGTGTTTCCTCGAGTGTGACAGCAGCCCAGCCCCGCTGTGAGCCATGAAGCCACACTGACAAACGAAATGCTCCAAGGCAGGAGTTAACTGTTTTTTTTTTAAAGTTAGGCGGAGCCGATCTCTATGCTTCAGTCTATTTTCCTCAAAGCTCTGTAGTCTAGCGAAACATGTCTTACGTCATTCCTTCCGATCCGATGCTAGATCTTCCCAAGCACTCAGGTCATTATCGAGGCGTTCCAAATTGTCCTTCAATTTGTCTTTGTAGCATATATATATATATATATATATATATATATATATATATATATATATATATTATACTCTATGTATTAATACGGCAAGGTACAAAGAACATGACTCTTGAGTAAGAGTCATGTCTTGTGATTACCTGAAGATGCCGTATTAATCGGTTGAATAAATTATTGTAATGAAGCAAGTTTAGAGTTTTTCTTCATTTACTAAATATCTTGCTCTGTCCTTCTACTCACTGGTATTAGGTACATTGAGCTCTCCTTATGGTCTACCTGCATCAGCTCCCTAACTTTATATATATATATATATATATATATATATATATATATATATATATATATGGAAACAAGTCTACTACCATTGGTTTAATTATTTAAGCGGAGCAATCGTCAGGCAACGAAAACATTTTGAAAATGATAAAAATATGGTCAAATATATTGTGCGTTTGATTGATTGTCACTTGTTTGTTGACGTGTTTGTGTGTGTTATGTATAAGGTATATATATATATATATATATATATATATATATATATATATATATATATATATTGTGTATTTTGATATCAAGTTATTATTTAGGCAGGTATTGTTAAAAAACTCTGAATATTTATTCTTTATGATCTTCGGGTAAAGACGTAGATTTGTGTAGATTCTCACCGACAATACCAAAATCCTCACTGAGAATAACAGTAAAAAACGCCAACAAGTTCTCGAGGATATTTGCATAAGAAATAACAAATTAACATAAATAAAATAGCATTTAACACCGGCAACAACATACTAAACATTTTTTTAACTAACACAGTAACCTTAACCACCCTCCTAAAATTGACTTTCCTAATCTAATAAAAAAAATTCTAAATGAATAAAACACAGCAAACTCTACAACCAGCGATCTCCTGAAGAGGACCAGCGAAATGTTTGAAAGCACTTGAGTGAAAAATATGGGATGTTTTCTTCATCATCTGGATCCCAATTTACGAAAAACGACAAGAAGACTTGACCGTCTAAAACTGAATATGATAAAGAAGAAATATTTCATGGTCTTTAACAATACCTGCCAATATATATATATATATATATATATATATATATATATATTGTAGGGGTACCAAGTTTCTTGGTACGAAGGTGATTCTAGGCTGGTCCTATTCTCTATCAGTTGTTTGTTGTATGTAGAGTTCAGGTTCCGTAGGAGAGCTCAATGCTTAATTTTTATAAACAGAGCAAATTTATTTGGGAATAAAAAAGGCCTTAAATATCAGGGGTATCGTGATTATGGACCATTTCCACTCGTGGGTATCTGAAGCCCACCAAGCTTCGTCAGACCACGTTTTTATTTTATTCAGACTGGCAAATGGCCAAATTCAGTTTACATTATATATATATATATATATATATATATATATATATATATATATATATATGCTACTTGAAAAATATAGTATATATAAGTATATATATATATTTCAATGATTTATTAATTGATTTCTAAATGGCTTGACACTCCACTCAATGAGGACACCTGTTGGCCATGGGTGGTGACCCATGATGCTTAAGGACAGAATCCTGGTGGATGAGCAGTCCATGACATTACAACACTACACTTAGGCCCTTACTTAGACTAGACAGGCGGTCGGAAAGGCCCCCTCTGATCTAGGTGCTAGGGCTTGACATGACCAGCCGATTGATCAGAGTGGGTCTCTCCAACTGCCCGTCTAGCTTTATTAAAGGCCAAAGTGGGGTGTTGCATATCATGAACTGCTCAGCCACCAGAATGCACGATGGCTGTAGAATACACCAACTGCAGTCGGTGTATACGCCCGGTCGTCGGTGGCTGTAGAAGCTGTAGAAGCCACCGACGCTTTTATCTTTCATATATATTCTCATTCCTCGCACGTGTCCTTTCCATTGATCTCCGTGTGACTCTGAGTGTTTATTTCCCAGTGATTCAGTTAATTTCCATATTTCATAACAGTCTGAATTTTAATAAAACTTTGTGGCGATGCACAGCGGGAATGATACAGAAATTTTAGGCGGGTAAAACTGCTTACAAATCCGTACAGCCTTTCTGATGTATACTGTGTGTTGTAATCCTTTCGTCTGCTATAGACGATGGCGTAGTGTCCACTTCTCCCTTAACTGCATCTGGCTAAACATGCCAAGTTTTGAATGGCAATATCTAGTGCAGTGACTGCATAAAACAGTAATGCTTGTTGGGATTGTTGTTGTCTCTCCTTCTTTCTGGCTCTCTTTGCTGTGGCGGCTTCTTTCCTCTCTTTTGCTCTCCTTTTCGTGCCTTGTTTGACAAGGACGCACCAGGCCGCTCGGTTTTCTGCACCAACCTCCCATATGTTGGTGTTGATATGGCATGTCTTCATGTCTTTCTTGCAGATGTCTTTTGAAGTGCTAGCGTGGTCTCCTTTACCGGTCGGGAGCCTTCTACTAATTTGCCATACAGTAGGTCTTTGGGGATGCGGTCTTTGTCCATCCTCCTGACATAACCAAGCCAGCGCAGGCGCCTCTCATAGATGATGGCGAACTGTTGTATTCTGGTTCTAATATAAAAGGGCAACCCTCGTAGCGTAGTGGCTAACGTGCTGGTCAGCGACATCGTAGTAAGCGAGTTCGAACTCTAGTCGCGCTATTACGTTCACTTTCGGACTAATACCCTAGGGAAAAGTATGGACCCTTCACCCTCTAGCTATGGTTATTTTGTTTATTTTATTTTACGGCATATCAACCTTTAATACCGAATCAAGTTATTTTAATAAACAAAGGACTGATGTTGCTTACAGTACCTGTTGCTGTTTACGTGGTCACCCAATTAATTATTGAACAGGTTCATCGCTGTTTAACATCGATGATCTGGCGGGAACCGGTACTTTCATCGTAACTTGACCATGATCCCCAACTATGGGTTAGATAGTACCATTACCATTCTTCTACAAGGAAGATAGGCCATTAAACAAAGAAATCAAACCAAACCAAACGAAACAAACCTAACAGAAAAAGAAAGAACCGTTTCAACCATTATTCTAGAGAACCGAAGTATCGTTTTGACCATAGACGAGAAGTTTTAAACACACACACACACACACATATATATATATATATATATATGTGTGTGTGTGTGTGTGTGTGTGTGTGTATGTGTGTTGTTTAATTTGTATGTAAACTAATATTTCAGTGTCTTTAAAATTAAAACAGTTGCGTTTCTAAGTTATGTCACTAAGGTGCTGTTGACTCCATGTCCGTACTACCTTAACTTGTATATTTTAAAAAGGTTAGAATAAATCTAATAATAATGGAGATTTGGTCTCTATTTGTTTGTAACAAAAACTACGTCACTGCTTATGTCACAATTACCTTAGTCGTCAATATATAAAATAAAGAACAATTATTACTAATAAAATAAATAAAAGCTGTTCCTTATAATTCAACGTTTGAATCTTTTACATTATAATAAATAAACTATATATTATTTAAATAAATAAACTATGAAATTAATTTAAAAATTGTATTACTTTAAATGGAAAAAATTATTTGCGAAATTTGTAATCAATTTTAAAAATTATTTTTTACTCTTGCTCATTTTTCTGTAACAAGAAGTTAACAAATAAATAAATACTTACGATTTTGTGTAAAATTTATCTGTAAAATATTCAAATAGTCGATGAGAGAAACGCTCTTGTGAAAAATAATTTATAAAGTCAACATAGTTTTAATTTTAAAGATGTTAAAAATATATATATATATATATATATATATATTAAATTTTTACTTGAAGGCACTTACAACGCATGTATCGCATAAAATTCGATACTTTTTCTTATAGAAAATGAACTTGACAAGTGTAATCCCAGCAAAGGATGGCTCGATGTGTAGAATACCGTACAGACTGTTTCGACTTTATTAAGTCTCATCAGCGGTATATACTAACGATTTCCCTCCGACAGAAATCGAAACCGGGAATATATACTTTATTTAGCAACGTTTCTAAATAAACAAACATCCAAAAATCTTATATATATATATATATATATATATATATATGAGAGAGAGAGAGAGAGAGAGAGAGAGAGAGAGAGAGAGAGAGAGAGAGATTTGTGTGTGTGTGTGTGTGTGTGGTCAGCGGCGCTTGCTGTTGACTTCATGTCTACGCTACTCTAACTAATATACATGCTCTATAAATAATATTGAACACACTTTACCTATACATATAGCAAACTATATATGTATATATATTATATATATATATATATATATATATATATTAATTCAATGCTCCAATAAAGAGTCCGGTGGAGGTGAACAAAGCTTTTTCATTAGGGACCTCTCTTAAAAAACTTTTTTTTCTTTTGAGAGAGGTCCTTTGGAAAAGATTTTTTCATTTATTCCATTCATTCATTCATTTTTTTATATTAATTCTTAACTATATATATATATATATATATATATATATATATATATATATATATATATATATATATACGTATACATGAAGAATGTCAAGACTTTGATACCATTTAGTTTTGGTTTGGTTTCTTTGTTTAATGGCATATCCACATTTTAGGTTATTTAATGTCAAAGTCATCCTTGTAGAAGAACAGTAGTTTTCCCAATGTTATTAGTCCAAAAGTGAAAGCGACTGGAGTTCGAACTCATTTACTATGGTGTCCCAGTCCAGCACATGCCACATGTTACTATGCCACAGGACCCCCCAATGGTCCTATCAACTAAGAATAATTTTTAAACAGATCTATTTGACCCGTAGATAGGACATGGTAGTAATATCAATGAAGGGTTATACGACACTCCTCAGATATCCAGAACTGGAGCTTCACCGTCAGATGTAGCCTAGTGTACAACTTAAGACACCCTTTCGTGGATGGAGAGAGATTTTATTCCTCTGCAGGTAATCGGTCAACATATTCTAACCCCAAACGACCAGGCAGAAAGTCTTTACAATGGTTAGAGTTGTTGGAAATGGACTCGAGTTCAAATCCTGGACGAGGTTGTTTGCATTTCACAGTGCTAATACCCTCAAAAAAGGTATGCATCCAACCACTCTCCTTCCAGTTATGGGTAAATAGTAAGGCAGACTGGGCTCTTTAAGCTTGGTTAGGTAGCCAGAAGGAAAAATCTAAATACAAACCTGATAAACTCTGCAAAAGAAATTGACTTTGTGTCACATCCTACTCGTGCGGAGGGGTTGGTAAATATACATATATATATACACATATATGCACAAACACCCCTGGGAAAACTTATGCATCCATCTATTCTCCCTCCAGGTTTGGGTAAGATAGAGGGGCGGACTTGGTTAAGCCACCAGTCTTAGAGATGAAAACTCTGAATTAAAACCTTTTAAACTCCGGTTAAAAATTGGCCTTGTGTCACATCCTGCTCGTGCGGAGTGGTTGGTTAAATACATGCACATATATGCGCTGACACGTACGCCCACTGCCCAGTCGACTGGTCAGGTAGAAGATAAATGTGTATATATATATATTATATATATATATATAGATATATGCACACCCTTGCATACATGTGTGTGTGTGTATGTATGTGTGTGTGTGTTTGTGTGTGTGTATGCGCAATGTGTACTACTTCAACGTGGCCTAACGCTCCCACAAAAATGTCTGTTTTTGTTATGATGACCAAAAAAGTTGTACTTTTTTCCCACAGACAGTATCTGCTCTGAGCAGGTCTTTATTTATGGAGATAATAGAAGCGACCCCAAAACCGAATTATTTTTTTTTACCTTCTTTTACACTTTGGGAGTTTTCCCACCAGTATTACCCGGTGGCCTTCACTCGAGTCCAAGTGGCAGCAAGTCTCCTCAGAAATCTTGTTAGCTCTTAGCCACTTACCTCCTATTACACAATCCACTCAAGTAAGACAAACAAGAGATGCCGGATACTGCTGGGGATTGAAGGACGAACTCATACGTGACACTCTCCTGTGGACACATACACATAGACGCACCAGTGTCGGCCAACCAGCAAAAACCCACATCAACCAGCCTATCTTGAAAATCAGAATTTGTTTGTTTGTTTTTGTTTGTTTGTTTTGTTTTGTTTTGTTTTACGGCATATCAACCTCGGTGGGTCATTTAATGCCGACAAAGTGTTGAAATAAATCAATTCTTAATGGACACTCAATCTTTTTTTATAAACACAGGTGTTTTATAAACACATTTTTCTATTTAACCTATAGATGGGACCCTAACAGGTGCTACCAGGTCAGAGTGGACCAGGGAGCAATGGTAATTAAGGGGTGCCCAGCCGATTGATTGGAGGGCGGCCTTTTCGACCATCCATCTAGCCTAAGAGGGCCTAAGTGACTTTTGTTAGTATTCTAGCGGATCATATGGGTATTTGCCTCATACCCCACTTGTATGGGCTGGGCACAAGGCCTCGTTTTAACGTGGGCCCACCCACAAGCCGAAGCTCATGGGTGGGAAAGAACAAAAATTGCGTCGATCCCCTCGGCATTCCCCCTCAATCATCTGCAGCTTGTACAGCTTCGCCGGATAAACGTTCTGTTTTTTGTTTTTGTGTTGTTTTTTTTTTTTTTTTTTTTTTTTTTTGTTAAATACGAGGGATTATTTAATAAAAAAGATGAATTTTACCTATGGTGTTGGCAATAGGAAGTACTGTTTGCAGTCGCACCTTTTTCGAGCAGATCTATAGTGAAGGGTCATTTCATGTTTTAGGAGACTGTCAGCATGGATTTCTTTATTGACTGCTGTGTCAGGAACTTTTTCTTTAGTGAGTTGGTGTTTCCACTCCATGGACTTTTCGACCCAGACTCATAGTAGTGAGCTCATTTTTAGCTTGTTTTAAAGATTCTTTTTTTACTATAAACCAATACCTATAAACCAACACCAAGAAATGCATTTTTTTTTTATGAAAAAAAAAAATTCTGACAAATCTATAGATCAATATACTAATGAAGAAGTCCTCATGTCAGTGGAGTAAGCATTGTTCCTTATTAAGTTGCGAGTAGAGATTCATGCGCACAATTGGTAATTAAAATCATTGTAAAAGACCGCAAAAACGGCCATTTCATTTTGACTGTTAGACTTACTACTTGAGTCCATTTCCCGGTAAGTTCTGACTCATTCGGACAAATCTATAGCTCATTTTATTATTGTATGCTTTTCGTGTATGGCCATTTTACTCACCCCCTTCAATTTTTCTGGAATTGTTTCCAGGTGTTAACTATGATAAAATAAGACAATCCCCCAGATTTGAGCTTCCAATTCCAAAAATTGGCTATTTTAGCTCTTCAAATTTGGGTGGGTGTGCGAAAAATGGAGACTTTTTGTAATCTATTTTTGTCTGTAAAATAGAGTTTCCATATCCCTAAAAATTGGTTTATAAAAGCTTTTTAGCCTAAGGAATCAAAAGATATCATAAAAGTCTTAAAATTAACCAATTTTAAGTTATTAATGATTTCTGATTTTTTCATAGTGGGAAAATCTTGATGTGGCACTGCATCAATGACAAAAACATTTTATTATCATTATTATTACTAACAAATATATGCACCTCCCGGGTGCAAGTATTTAAGTTTTAATGTAATAAAATATTGTATTAAATTAGAAAGGCTAATGAAACTAAATAAGAATACAGATAAAAAGATATGGAACAGAGGGGGGGGTATAATAAAAAATTTGAAACAGAGGGAGTATAATAAAAGATTTGAAACAGAGGGAGTATAATAAAAAATGGAACAACTGAAACTCTTCCATCACTCTCGTCTTTCATTGTTATTTTTTCTAATTTAAGTATTTAGTTAAAAGAGTAAGTAAAGAATAAAATGACAGTTATTAATGGATTTCATTTAAGATTCATTGAAGAGATTTTTGCTTATATTCATTAAAATAAAACCAAACAGTTAGAAATCAATAATACTAAGCACATATTTATTAAATTCGATTTTTTAATATTAATATGCAAATTAGCCTCCCCGTTCACACTGTAAACTGCTATTTTGTTGTATATATAAATATAATTGCATGTTGTCAGTATGTAGACATAGTTAACAGTATTAATAATGTAAGACAATTTTATTAATAATTAAGGTTTAGATAAAAATAAAATCATGGAGAATGTGATGTCAATAACTAAAAGAATTGTGACTTGAGTTGGAATATAGTTTCGGTTACAGACAGAAAAACACACAATCTCCATTATAATAAGATTTTTGATATATTGAACATCACTTGTACCAAAAAAGACAGTTTGGGTTTTTGCTCAGAACTGAAGCTACAACATCAGTTAAAATCTTTCACTTTCATGTTATAAGTGTTTCCATTCAGCTATTGAATAAGGTCTATATGGAAAAATAACTGTCAGGGTCCGATAGAAATGATCAGGATTATGTTGGTGGTTGGATATATTTGAAATAATATAGAAACAATACATTTCTCTTGTATCAATCATATTGCCTGCAAAATTCTGACAATATAAAAGCTCAATATTGGCATCACATTTCAGATTGGAATTGAAAATTTCAGACAAATTGAACGAGGTGGGTGACAATTTTACTTTTTTCTCTATGATTTGATATGGAATTACCTGTATATAATTTGATAGTTTTTCTATATTCTATTAATAATGGAGATTCGCTTCCGGTTTTTGTCTGTAACAAAAATTACGTCACTGCTTACGTCACATTACCTAAAATCGTCATAATTTGAACATGCAGCATTAGACAGTCCTCATTGTTTTTTAAAACAAGTTTTAATAAATAAATGACTGGTATTATCTTATTATAATGGAGATTGTGTTTTTCTGTCTGTAACCGAAACTATATCACTACTCAAGTCACAATTCCCTTAGTTAATTACGTCACATTCTTCACGATTTTATTTTATTTAAACCTCAATTATTAATAAAATTGTTTTCATTATTAATACTGTTGGACATATCTGCATATTAATACCATGCAATATTTATATATACAACAAAATAGCAGTTTACAGTGTAAACAAGAAGGCTAATTTGTGTATTGATATTAGAAATTTGATTTTAATAAATACTGGCTTAGTATTACTGATTTCTAATTTTTTGGTTTTTATCTTAATGAATATGAGCAAAAATCTCAGGGATAAATCTTAAACGAAATCTATTAACAAGAAGAAATAACTAATTTTATTCTTTACTTTCTATTTTAACTAAATAGTTAAATTAGGAAAATTTATCAATTTCAATCAGAAAGACGGGAGTGATGGAAGAGTAAGTTTCAGTTGTTCTACTTTTCAATTGTACCCCCTCTCTGTTTCAAATCTTTTTATATGCATTCTTATTTAGTTTCATTAGCCTTTCTAATTTGATATATTTTATTACATCAAAACTTAAATACTTGCACCCAGAGGGTGCATATATTTGCTAGTATATCTATATATAGTTTGTTTTATTTTAATACATATTTAAAGTTTACATTTCAAATTTTTAATCTTTTAATGAATTTGATGATTTTACTTACTTAGGGTACAAACTCGCTGAGATTAAAATTTTTTACTCCCACCCCTCAAGCAATATGTTTCAAAAATCTATTTTTACATCGCCCGGAGGGTGTTTTTTATTTTGTACTAGTTACAATAATAGATATACAAAAACCATATTGTTATTCTAAAGATTCTTTCACTTTTTTTTCTTTCAGATTGTTTTATTTTAATACATATTTAAAGTTTACATTTCAAATTGTTTTATTTTCTAATCCTTTAATGAATTTGATGATTTTACTTACTTAGTATACAAACTCACTGACATTGAATTTTTTATCCACCCCCCTCAGGCAATATGTTTCAAAAATCTATTTTTACATCGCCCGGAGGGTGTTTTTTTATTTTGTACTAGTTACAATAATAGATATACAAAAACCATATTGTTATTCTAAAGATTCTTTTGCTTTTTTTTTTCTTTCAGACTGACTCTAAATAGTCATTTTTGTTGACTTACAAGCAAATTCATTGCCCAAAGAAGGAAACATGTCCGACAAAAGAAGGACTGACTGTGAATCGGGACAGTGCGGAAAGGCCCAGGGTGAAGAGAAAGTCAATCACAACACGCCGCGCGTCTGTTGTGAAGGCCAAGCACAGAACCCAAATTTACTGTGTGTGAGTAAATCGACGAGGGATCGAGCCACAAGTACGGAATCTCTGACATGTACGATTGATCTTGGGATGGAATCCGAGGAGGACGTTCCACATTGCAGCAAATGAATTAAAGAATAAAAATTATCAGGAGTCGGAAAAAAAGACACAAAAGACAAAGTTATATAGCAATGGGACACATTAGTTAATCACAATAATAGGCACCATTTCTAAAATATATCCACACTAGAAGGGGCTACCCGGTGTCACCTGGGTAGAATGAATGATATCAGATATAACAATATAGTAAGAAATGTGTTCTCTAATACAGGGCATTTCATGAAATTATTCTAACTTATCAAAAGTAGCTAATTAAAAATTTGACAATGAAAAATATTGAAAAAGATTATTTATATGTTTATGAATATCTGATATCTGTTATTGTATTTTTATTTAGTGGTTTTAAACAATACTAAATTTTAATTTGAGATATTGATTTGTTTTTACATTTAACTGAGGCAAAAAATGTCATAACATGGCTTAGAAGAATTCAATGCTATTACTATGTAAATTTTAATTTTGAATATCTTCGTGAATATAAATCAAATCTTCATAATTTTTGACATAAAAGTTAATTTCAGTGATAGTGAATGTGTTGTTTTATTTTCGTAGTTTTATCCGGACATACATACACGCAACTGCACTTTATATATGTATAGATGGGAGGTCTGTGGAGATTGTGTCCATTGAATGTCCTTCCTCCTGAAAAGATTTCAATCAAACTTTATTCATGTTCTAAGAACGAGTCTGTTAAGATATATGTTCCATTGAAATTGTTTATTTCTTAGAATATCTACACAGTATGGTTTCAAGCACTTCTATTAAATACAAATAATTTGTACACAGTTATAGGGTTTCATGGATTCCTATCTAATACTAATAATTATATGGCTTTTAGTAATTATTTCTATTTGATAATAGTCATTTATTTGTGCACAGTTATATGATATCAAGTATTCCTATCAAATACCAATAAGTTGCACACAGTTATATGGTTTCATGAATTCTTATCTAATAATAATAACTATATGATTTCAAGTAATTATTTCTATGCAATAATTTGCACACAGTTATATGGTTTCATGTATTCCCATCTAATACTAATAATTATATGCTTTCAAGTAATTATTTCTATTTAATAATAGTCATTTATTTGCACACAGTTATATGATATCAAATATTCCTAATACAAATAATTTGTACACAGTTATATGGTTTCAAGTATTCCTATCTAATGATAATAACTATATAAAGTAATTATTTCTATTTAATAATAGTCATTTTTTGCACAGTTATATGATATCAAATATTCCTAATACAAATAATTTGTACACAGTTATATGGTTTCAAGTATTCCTATCTAATACTAATAATTATATGGTTTCAAGTAATTATTTCTATTTAATAATAGTCATTTATTTGCACACAGTTATATGATATCAAGTATTCCTATCAAATACTAATAATTTACACACAGTTATATGGTTTCATGATTTCTTATCTAATAATAATAACTATATGATTTCAAGTAATTATTTCTATGCAATAATTTGCACACAGTTATATGGTTTCATGTATTCCCATCTAATACTAATAATTATATGATTTCAAGTAATTATTTCTATTTAATAATAGTCATTTTTTGCACAGTTATATGATATCAAATATTCCTAATACAAATAATTTGTACACAGTTATATGGTTTCAAGTATTCCTATCTAATAATAATAACAATATGATTTCAAGTAATTAATTCTATTTAATAATACTCATTTATTTGCACACAGTTATATGATATCAAGTATTCCTGTCTAATACAAATAATTTGTACACAGTTATATGGTTTCAAGTATTCCTATCTAATAACAATAACTCTATAAAGTAAAGTAATTATTTCTATTTGATAATAGTCATTTGTTTGCACAGTTATATGATATCAAATATTCCTAATACAAATAATTTGTACAGTTATATGGTTTCAAGTATTCCTATCTAATACTAATAATTATATGGTTTCAAGTAATTATTTCTATTTAATAATAGTCATTTATTTGCAAACAGTTATATGATATCAAGTATTCCTGTCTAATACAAATAATTTGTACACAGTTATATGGTTTCAAGTATTCCTATCTAATAATAATAACTCTATAAAGTAAAGTAATTATTTCTATTTAATAATAGTCATTTGTTTGCACAGTTATATGATATCAAATATTCCTAATACAAATAATTTGTACACAGTTATATGGTTTCAAGTATTCCTATCTAATAATAATAACTATATGCTTTCAAGTAATTATTTCTATTTGATAATAGTCATTTATTTGCACAGAGTTATATGATATCAAGTATTCCTATCTAATATAAATAGTTTGCACACAGTTATATGGTTTCAAGTATTCCTATCTAATAATAATAACTCTATAAAGTAAAGTAATTATTTCTATTTAATAATAGTCATTTGTTTGCATAGTTATATATATATTTATAATACAAATAATTTGCACACAGTTATATGGTTTCAAGTATTTCTATCTAATAATAATAACTATATGCTTTTAAGTAATTATTTCTATTTAATAATAGTCATTTGTTTGCACACAGTTATATGATATCAAGTATTCCTATTAAATACAAATAATTTGTACAGTTATACATTTTCAAGTATTCCTATCTAATACTAATAATTATATGGTTTCAAGTAATTATTTCTATCTAATAATATTCATTTGTTTGCACACAGTTATATGGTATCAAGTATTCCTATCTAATACAAATAATTTGTACACAGTTATATGGTTTTAAGTATTCCAATCTAATAATAATAACTATATAGTTTCAAGTAATTATTTCTATTTAATTATAATCATTTGCCTGGAGTAATGGCAATGAACTAATGACTCCAGAACTTGGGCCTCACAAATGGATGCAGTCTAGTTTCACACCCAAAACATTGTTCTTTTTTAGGGTGATGATTACCCCCTGTAGGGTATACAGTCAACATATTCTAAGCTCTGTCGATAGGGTAAGTCTATGAAAGGAAAATGTTACAATATTACTTGATGGAAAAGTGAAATTATAAGTGGGAAAGATTTTAATTTGTCATGTTCTAGGAAAGAGGATGTTGAGACATTTGTTCTCTTCTTAATTTGCATACGACTTCTTACAGTTCCATTAATGTTGTATTTCTGTTGTTTTTTTATATATTAATCAGTTAATAATGGAGATATGGTGTCTATCTGTCTGTAACTGAAACTACATCACTGCTTATGTCACAATTCCCAAAATTGTTAATGCGTGGAATAAAGAACAACTCTGTATTATATATCTTTTTATGTATCTTTTTTAAACGTTCAATATTAATATTAATAAAATAAATAAAAGCTGTTCCTTATAATTCAACATTTGAATCCTTTCCATTGTAATAATGACAATTTAAATGAATAAACTATGAAAATTAATTAAAAAGTTGTTTATTACTTTAAATGGGAAAAATTATTTGTGAAATTTGCAATTAATTTGTTAAATTAGTTTCTACTCTTGCCCTTTTTCAGTAACAAGAAGTTAACTAAAAAGTTTACAAATAAATAAATAACTACCTTTGATTTTGTGCAAATGTGTAAAATATTCAAAATGATTAATTGATTAGTAATTAATAGATGCACACAACATTTTATTTGAGGGGGACAGAATTAAGTTTCAATTTCAAACTGTTTTATTTTTTTTTTTACTCCTTTTAATAAATTTGATGATTTTACTTACTTATGATATTGTATCATAAGTAAGTAAAATCATCAAATTTATTAAAACATTAAATTTTTAACTCCCAGACCCTCAGGCAATATCTTTCAAAAATTAATTTTTACACCACCCAGAGGGTGTTTTTTTTTTTTTTTGGTGCTAGTTCTAATGTCTGCTTCACATATTGGAGTTTTCTTTCATGTTGGACATGCATTAGGATTCTCTCTCTCTCTCTCTCATGTATCAGGCCAAGTCTCTCACTGGTTCTGGATTCCATTTTCTGTTCTTTAATCAGGAACACGGAGATATATTTCTGTGTACACTTTTATATTCAATTCTTGGATTCCTGAACATTCTTAATTACGCATGTGGATGAATCAACACAGATGCAATATACCTCTACCCACAATGGGCTCTAGTTTAACTTTGACAAACTAAATTCTACTTTTTACACTCATCCGTTCATGTGACTCTCTAAGCTAGTTAGATTCCCACTTTGGATGATTCTGGGGTTAAGACTTATCAATTTAAATTCTCTGTGATTTCCAACTGTAATTTTTCAGTTTATATTTAATTCTAAATTCTAACCTACACTTCCTTGTAAAAATGATACGCTATGCCAACTCATTATATTAACACTTTTATCCCATTTTAAACTCTGATTTTCTGCAACCATTTGTTTTTAATTCTAAACTACACCTCCTTACAAAAATGATAGGCTATGCCTACTCATTATTTAACACATGGATCCCATTTTAAACCCTCAGTGATTTTCTGTATCCATTTGTTTTTAATTCTAAACTATACTTCCTTACAAAAATGATAGGTTATGCCTATCGATTATGGGCTTACGGTCAAGTCATGTTGAAAGGACCAATTCGGGCTATGTCACCAAAGTTAAGCAGTGATGAACCTGTTGAATACTTAGATATGTGACCATTTAAGCAACAGTAGGTACTGGAATAAGCCAAACAACCAACCAACCAACCAACCCAAAATATCCATTATGCAACACCTGCTATAACCTTGAACCTCTAAAAGTCTTGGTTTTAAAAGAGTTTCACCCCGTCTTAATATACATCTCTGCTGATGTTACATAATCATTAGATACCTAATGAATATGGCAATAGTGTAGAAATCATAATGGTGATTAGTGCAGCTGATGGCCTTGAGAGTGAGTGACAGCACTTGACCTCACTCTGACCTTGCCTTGCGGGGATGGATCGTGAGAACCGAAAGGCATGGAAGACCCTGTCTTCCGGTTTAAGGATATAGTAAGTTTAAGTCAGTTAGCAGGTAGGAGCTCGAAGGTGTAAGTCCTGTCATCTGCGCAGATTGTCTGGGTTGGGGATTTGGAAATAAAGTAACATCAACGTAAATTGAAGTCTTGTGTTTATTACCTAAAAACTAACAATGACACAGGGCTTCTGATAGAGCGAGATCCCTAACAGAAACCAGTCTCGGAGTCCCCATAGAAGACCAGACCAAGATGTTAGAAAATAGAACCAAAGCCGGCCAGAAGAAAATACGACCAGAGTAAGAAGTAAGAAAAGGGTATACAACATTATGCTGATTTGGTACGGTGAAAACCCCAGTATATAACACTTGGTTATCCTCTTTGCTAAATTCTTTTGTTAATATCAGCCAATAAAGTGGATGGGCGTTTATGACATTAAATCATGCCACTGACACTGGGCGGACAGGTGAAACTGTCCACAGGAATGTTTTTTTTATTTAATCAGAAAATTAAATACAAATATTCTGATGCTATGAGTAACTGCATCAATTGAATAGCATTGCAGAAGAAAGGCCAGCCATAAATTATGCCCGCCCTAACAGATGGGGCAGAAGTCTGGGTAATTTTCAGCTTTAGTTGGCTAAATTCCTAGCAAATAAGGCAATTAGAGTAACTTCCCTTGACTTTCACTTTGAAACAAGCTGGTAGCTATTTTGAAAGTCTCCGTGCGAAATAAACAAATCTTAGAAACTTTTTTGAAAAAAAATACAACTGCATGCTTTAACACAAAAATATCATAAAATGTGTTCTTAATAACAATTAAGTTCATTTCAAATAATTTTATGCTAGGAATTTAGCCAACTGACTTTCACTTTGAAACAAGCTGGTAGCCATTTTGAAAGTCTCCGTGTGAAATAAACAAATCTTAGAAACTTTTTCGAAAACAATACAACTGCATGCTTTAACACAAAAATATCATAAAATGTGATATGTGATTTCTCTGATATTTTCTGTTAGGGAGAGTTATATCCCCTAACGATTCTCACAGACAAGCAGTGAGACAAAAACAGACGTGACTCCAGGTGATGAACACACATGATACACAGTTGAATTCTATCCAAACTCATCCTCAGTATTCTCGGTCGGTGAGAATAAATAAAACAGATATTGTTATATGTTAAACATATTTCACTGTTTTTGTTATCATTTGTTATTCCTACATCTTGGGATATAACATTTTCCAAGCTGGAAATTTTTCTCTTACACTATGTAACACAAATTTTCTTCCTGTATAGCATATGTTATTTGTTAATTACTTATGCTGTAAAAGTATAGGAAATGCTCTTCAAACTTTGCTTTTCAGCTGTGGATAATGAAATTTGGAAATTAATCTGCACATTTCATTTACATAAGATCTGAAATAAAATATGAATCAAAATATACATATACTAAAGTTAAACAAAAATTAATAAAAATCTTTAATAAGTTCTAGAAAATTTATTTTTCAAGATCTAACTCATATAGTTATTTACTAAGCTTTTAGATGTAGCACAAGGCAAGAATTATGGGGCACCCAGTGAGAATCAAACTCATTAACAATGGTCTGCAAACCTCGCTTGCTAACCACTACATGAGGTGCCCGAAATTACTTACTAAGCTCTGCTTAGATGTGGCACAAGGCCAGAAGTATGGGGCACCCAGTGAGAATTGAACTCACTAACAATGGTTTGCTAGTCTAGCTTCCTAACCATTACACCACGTGAGGTGCACAGATCTAACTCATATAAGCCGGTGTCATGATTTACCCAATGACTCAGAATTCATAATACTGGTGTTCCTAAAAAAATATAACTGTTATAATGAGACCGTCCAAATTGTCCAAGATGAAACACAAAAATGTAAATCCTGTATATCTGGTGTTGCTTATCCGTCGAATTCTTAGTTCTTATGAGTGTCGTCACCTCAGCTAAATAATGGACCATCCCGTTTTTATTATAAAGAAAGGAAGAAAAAGGACATGCTACACAGAAAGAAAGAAAAAGAGATGGGGAGATAGAGAGAGGGGGTGAGCACGTGGAAGTGATAATGCTATTCTGTTTTAATTGAATAAAATGAAAAGATGAAAAGAAGGAAAGAAAAGTCTAACATAAACTCTTGACCGATAAATTATTCATTTATTTTCCCATTAAATTAACCCTAAACCCATCTTCTTTTTTCCTAGTAGATCAATAAATAAATAAATAATTTATTAGTCAAGAGTGGTTTCCCATTGTTTATGTTAGACTTATAGGAAATAACCGATTATACTTTTTACATATTGAACTATTTAGCAATAGCTCTTAAGTAAACATATCAAACATTGTAATAATCAAATTATCATACCACTAGTTTAAATAAATTAAAAAAAAAAAAAAAAAAGGCAGATCAAATCCATAAACTATTTATTGAATCCAAAATCTTTTGACAAGGCAAAGAGAAGTAAACAATTAAGAAAAGAGACTCGGCCAGAAGATGCGTTTATGCCTAACAACACGATAATCATCGCAATACTTTTGCAGCGTAGTCAGGTGGGCGTTCCATGTAGGGACGACCTTGCTTCTTCCTTTCATTCTGCATTGCAACATAACGGTCAGTCTGAAAAGAGAGGAAGACAAAAAATAAATCAAAGTAGAATCAGAAGAAAATGAATAAAAAAGATGAAGATTGCTCTCAGGGGACAGGAAAGTGTTAATGTAGATGAGAATTAAAATTTCAGGAACTGTATTTTAATTTTACTTTTTTTCTTCTTTTGTGGTTCAAAAGTTTTGTCACCCCCTGCATCTTTTTTAGGGGTAAAATAATTACATAACTTACATATTATAACATTAAAACAAAAAACTAATGAAATTTAAGTTAATCTGTAGTAGTGACAAGACTTTCAGAACACATTATATATATCTTATTTGGTTAAATCCTACTTAACGAACCTAAATTCCACCATTATATGTCACCCCACTGAAATAAAAAAAATACTAAAAATCAAGGAATTAACCGAATTTAATGAGATTTTCAGTGTTGATATATTAATAAATAAACAATATACTGCACCAGTTATTTTATTTGAAAACTCTTACATTTTTTCAGGTCAGTTAACTTTGAACCACATATCTTTGAGGCGTAACACAGATTCAAAAACATATGTGGTTTGAAGTTAACTGATCTGAAAAAATGTAAAAGTTTTTAAATAGAATAACTGGTGTATTATATCTTTTATTCATGAATATATCAACACTGAAAATTTCATTAAATTCGGTTAACTCCTTGATTTTTAGTATTTTTTTCTTTTTTTTTTGACATACGATGGTGGAATTTAAGTCCGTTAAGTGGGATTTAACCTCTTATACTTATGATTAAATAATCTCCTCTGAGATATCTCATAACCAATTATAAAAAAGCCTCAGTAATTTAATGTGGTTTAAGAACAGGTAATTTTCAACAACTTTTAATTTAGCAATGGACATTGATAAAAGCAGGAAAATCCGACCAAAATACATTTTAAAAAGCCGTATTTAATGATCAGATCAGAAAATATTAATTCTATTCATAAAAGAAGCGACAAGGGAGGTAACCCTTGAAGTAAAAAAAGCAACGGATTAAAAATGTGTATTAATAAAACATTGGACCATAGACCTTTAGGCACCCCTTTTTCGATCTCGTTTCATCAGGACATTTTTTTCATTTACACCATCAAAATTGTTTGTTAACAGATGATTTTTGGAGATTTTTAAAAATTATAAAACTAAACCCTAACCCCTAACAAACATCTAATGAAAGTTAACACGTAATCTCTAAATGAGTTATGGATTGATTTTAACGGCTTGTCAACCTGTATAGGGTTTTTTTATGCCTAGAGGGAATTGCATTGAATGCATATTTATATTTTTGTATAGTTGCTTAAGAATTTTTTGTAGTTATATGATATCAAGTATTCTTATCTAATTTGCACACAGTTGTATGGTAACCAAGTATTCCTAATTAATACTAAAATTATATGGTTTCAAGTAATTATTTATATTTAATAAGTCATTATTTACACATCATTATATGGTGTCAAGTAACTAATAATAATTCTTAGTAAACAATGCGACAAGTAACTATCCGTAATATCAGTAATAGTTAGCTTAGTCGGTAGAGCGTTCGGCTAGAAACCACAAGGTTCCTAGTTCGATACCGACCCTCACCAACTCAGCGTATGAGTAGCACAGGGATCTGTGCAGTAACGTAAGGAGCTGATGGTAGGTGTGGCGGTCCACCTCAGATGCAAAAACAAACTCCTAAGTCTAGCGATAGTGAAAAGGGGATAGATTCCCTCGCTGTCTGGCTGATACCAACTTTAAGTCACCCGATGACTTTTACTTACAGTTAGCTTAAGGTATTCCTATCCAATACAAAAATTTTGAAAAAGAGGAGTACTCCATACTCCACAGATTTCTTAATCTGGAGCCTTATCCTCAGATAAAGTTTAGTGTAATACCCAGGACACACCTTTCTTTTTTTTTTTTTTTTTTGAGGTGGGGGGTCTTACCCCAGCTGCTGGGGATACAGTCAGTGTATTCTAAGCCCCTTTGATAGGGCAGGATTCAAGAAATGGTTATTCTTTTATTGGACTAAAGATTGATACATTATTTTCTGCTTATGAAACTTTTTAATATTTGATGCACGAGTTTCCAGATTACCAAAGTTAAGCAATAATGAGAATTATGTATAAGGATGGGTGACCATTTGGCTAAAACAAGTAAAACAACCACCTTCAACACTAAGAAAAATTAATAGGTAACAACATTAAATGCACATACTATTGGCAGAGTTAAGAATATGCCAAAGGCATTCTTTTCAGAGGGCTAAGACAACATCCTCCCCCAAATGGGTGTTCTTAGTGTGACACTAAACTGTATCTAGTGGTGAGGCTCATATTCTTGAGCTTTGGGGAATATAGACACTTTTTTGTTGCCCGAGGGTCCACTCTTACCTAGAGTGGTAGTAATTATTGGAGTCTCATTTATAGGTCAAGTAGATCTGCTTGGAAATTATTAGCATTAGATAGGAATACTTGAAACTATAACTGTGTGCAAATTATTTGTATTAAAAATAATTACTTGAAGCTATAATTGTTTACAAAATAATATTATGAGTTACTTGAAACCATATCATCATGTTGTACTGAGAGCATGTATTCCTAGGACACTCTCGCCACCAACATCACTCCTGGCAAGTCCTCCTCACAGCATTCAGAATTTGCACAGAATGTTTTTTGCTAGTCAGCCTATACTGGTGTGTCTATGTGTAGGTGTCCAAGGGAGAACATTACTTATGAGTTCGTCCTTACTTCCCCAGCAGTTACTAGCATACTAGCGGTTAGAGAGCTGCTGTGAGCAGGTTAAGTAGGCACTGAAAACCTCAAGTGAAGAATAAATATACCAAGGGAGGTAACCCTGAGATTCACTTGTAAGGAAATAATGCAGTTAATTGAATACGTTTGAAAATGAGTAATGAGTCATTCCATAAATTGGTGCATATCGCATAAATGCGTCCTGGCCTCCTGCCCTAAAAACGCTAAGTGGTGCCTGCTGAAAATCCGACCTGTGCTACTTATGAATAGTGTATTGATTGTTTTTATTTTCAAAACCTGGTTGTATTTATTTAAAAATTCGTGATAGTTGTTTTGAATTAAAGTAAAATGAAAATACCAAAACAAAATATTTTAAAGAGTTGGGGTGTAAAATATTTACATTTACTTGTCGATAAAAAAATAAAAAAAATTGGGTAGTGGCTTACTTTTAACGCCTTCAAACTACTAAAAAAATATTTGAATGAGGGGGGGGGGTTTAAAATATTTACATTTACTTGTTGAGAAAAGACTTAGGGAGGGGGTAAAATATTGCTTTCATATCACATTAACTTTTCGGGAAAAACGGCTTCAAACAGCAAGGGAATTCATAAGTAGTACGGGTCGGATTTTCAGCAGGCACTGCTTAGCGTTTTTTAGGACAGGAAAACAGGACACATTTATGTGATATGCCCCCATAAATTTATCAAAGTTATTGTTTTTGTTTTTGTTTTTTAATAAATGTTAGGATAGATTCTTGAAAAGCAAAAAGCTTCAGTGATTTTATGTTGTTTAAGAAATGGTCATTTTCACCAACTTTCTAATAAGTGATGAACATTGATAGAAAATTCCAGCAATCAAAAACAGCCGAATTTATTGATCAGGTCAGAAAATGAAATAAATTCTAATCATAAAAAGAAGTGACAAGGGAGGTAACCTTATGAGATTCAAGTGGAAAAGTAACTGATTAAAAATGTGTACAATATTGATTTTTCGGACTGTTGTACTCATTTTTATGGTGGTATGGGAAAAATACAACGTTTCGGTCGCTGTATCCTCCGGCCTTCCTCGTGTGTTCCCTGTGTATCCGAGCATAGCAATGAACTCAAACTGGGAAATCATTTTGAACAGTTTGACTGTTGATCAAACAAAGCATTAAAGAACTTTTGAAGATCTCATTCAAATAATGACGTCATTGTTTTTTGCACACCTATCCTTACAAGAAGCATCACAATCATTAAAAAAAAGAGAAAAGGAAAGAAAAAAAGAAAAAAAGAAAAAAAAAGGAAAAAGAAAGGAAAAAATTGTTTATCAGCGTTTCCTACACAACGTGAAGCATAAAATCCATTATTTGAATGAGATATTCAAAAGTTCTTTGATGCCTTGTTTGATCAACATACAAAATGTTAAAAATGATTTCCCAGCTTGAGTCATTGCTGGGCACACCTGAGGAAGGCAGGGGGACACAGTACCCAAAACGTTGTTATTACATACCACAATAAAGATGAGGACAAGAGAAAAAGAAAAAAGAAAAAATTATACACATCAAGCCTCATCCCAAAAATTCAGATTAATAAAAATGTGTATTAATAAAAATCACTTAAAGTCAAAATAATCTCAGAAAGATTGATTTTAATGGCTTGTTAAAACATGAAAAAAAATTAAAAAGAGTTATTTTATATCCTAAGGTTAGTGAATTGCGTTCATTATACATTTATATTTTTGTGCACTTTAAGAGCTTTTGTTTTGTTTCTTTTTACACATAGTTATATAATATTATATGATCTACTACAAATAATTTGCACACAGTTGTATGCTTTCAAATATTCCTATCTAATACTAATACTTACACATTCCAGATAATTATTTTACTTAATAATAGTCATTTGTTATATGCTTTCAAGTAACTAATAATAATACTTAATAGATAATTATAGCTTCAAGTAACTATTCTTTTATAAAGTATATCAATATTTAGTATCTCATCTTTGACAGCTTCACAGTTGATAGCTACCACAGTAAACTCCTAAAAATCCTCTTCGCTACTGACTTCGAAGATGACCGTTGAACTTTAAAAAATTCTGTACCTCATTTGTTAAGTGGAGGTGCATGGTATAATGGTTACTGTCATAGGAAATGGACATGGTGAAAGGAGTTCAAATCTTGGACACGGCTCTTTGCATTTCATACAGCACTAATAACCTTGGAAAAGGTACGAATCCAACTACCTTTTAGCTATGGGTAGTAACTAGTCTAGGAGGAAAACTGTGAATTCAAACCAAAGGGTCTCTTCATGTTCATTAAAAACTACTTTGAGATCACCACCACTACCATCTATAACCGATATGATAAAAAGGAATGGGTGTTTGCCGTAAGTGCAATTTGAAAAATATGGTCAGGATAATCATATAGTTGCAACTTACCCGGTTTTTTGAGACCCTGTGTCCAATGGCCAAAGCGGTAAGAAATTAATGTCAGCATGAACACAGAAGGCCATCTCCCCAGGCAACACCTGCCCTCTTGATTTAAAGGGGCAGCGCTGAGTTTATTGCCCAGTGCCTGAGGCACCTCAAAAAAGAATAATGCCGAAGGGATTCACACAATTTTTTCACTGGCCATACAGGAGCTTCAGTTTGTGGGTTGTCCCCCCACGTTAATGATCCTTGTGTTTAACTAGTATGGTGGGATGCTAGTAAATAACTCATATAGTTGCTCGGGCTTGACATGACCGGCGGATTGATCAGATGGGACCCCTTGACCCAACTGTCTAGCCCAAGTAAGGAGTGTTGCATGTCACAAGACCACTTAGTACCCAGGTCTCAGGCCACTCAGCCACCACAACCCTGTCCTCAGGCATTATGAATCATCACTCATAGCCAACAGGTGGCCCCATGGGAGGGGGTATTGTTTACCTGCTTGTAGAGGTGCAGCCAGCCAAACTGGAATTCACATCCTAGGTTTGTGAGAGATATATAGTGTTGTATCTCTCTGTTACCATTATCATCTTGCTAGAAGTGTTCTACCTTCAAAAGTTGCTTCTTAACAACATCAATAACTTTCACCATTACTGCAACTTCCAGCTTTTCTACCCCATTTGGTTCACCCTCTCATTTCACATCCTTGAATTCATTGAGAACAATCAATTTGGGCTCAAAGAAAATTTTCACCCCAATCCAGTTTCTGTTAAGTGGCATATCACTGATAGCTATTTCATTGATCCCTAGAAAGTGTATCAGAGGGAATATGATAATGCCTGCCCCAGCTGGCAAGGCACTTTTAGTAAAGGGTCCATAGCTTTACTTCTAAGCTGTATTTGCCATAGTTGCTTATAAATATTAGCCTAAATTATTGCTTTCCATTTGTTTGATATTTTAGAATCTTGTAATATGGAGACAATTAATAATGTCTTACCTGCTTTGCTCTAGTTAAGCACTCCTTAAAGTCATCATACTCTTTGTGACACTCCTCAGTCAAGTGGAACCTGTTGTAGCCAATTCGAGAAATGCATCTATAAAAATCTTGCTCCATATCAGCACATCTGCTGAACTGATGGCTCATCCAGTGCTCCGTAAATTTGGTGAACGGAGTATAAATAATGGGAGCCGCCGACATTTTTGCGGCCTGAAAATAAATTTGGAGAGAAACAATTAGAAAGGGAATCATGTGACATGTTGAGTTTGCTTGTAAGAAAAGTTGAACAGGAGAAAAGAAAAAAAAAAGAAAAAAAAGAAAAAAGAGAAAAAAGAAAAAAAAAAAAAAAAAAAAAAGAAAAAAGTTTAAAGAAAAAGAAAAAAGAAAAAAAAATTAAAAAAAGAAAAGAATTTTTTAAAATTAAAAAAAATGTATGCATGACTAGGACGAGTCAAAAGTTTTGCAATATTTTGGTTGGTTGGTTGGTTAATTTTAAAGCTTGTCAACCCTTGTTGGCTCAAGAAATTTTGTTCAATGATCAGGCAAGGTCAGATAGGCTTAAAACTGTGGATTCCAAAGCCGTGCTCCAAACCATAGAGGCATATCTGGCAAAGCACTCTGAGAGTATCAGGTGAGATTGGTATCTCACATTCCAGGAACTTAAGGATTTGAATAAATATGAAACTTTAAAAAATGACCTGGTAGTGGGGAGAACTAAGAATGTCATGCAAAAACCCTTCACTTGAGATTCATAGTTTAAACAAGATTTTATTTTATTTTTTAAATGCCTACCCAGATTGAGGTGTGTCTTATAAGCAGAGATGTGGAGTCAGAACACAAAACCTTTGACTCCAACTCCTTTATTTTTACCACCTCTGACTCTGCTTTATGTAATTAAGTGATTACAATTCACGATTAATATAAAACCATGATTCTTTATAATTTTTTTTTTTTTTTAAAGTGTGGACTTTATGATTTTACAGACTAAACTAAGGCAATGTAAAGTGTAAATTCAAATCTCTACAGCCCCTGCTTATAGGCCATAAAAATACAGTAATTACAAAGAAATATTTTGGCACACCTAAACAAAATAAATAAATAAAAGGAATTTTTTCTTAAATTCTTTTCATCTTTTAGCATTCAGAAGAACTACCTCTATTATTACGATTTGTTAGAACTGATTTTTCTGGATTTTTTTTCTCAATGTAATTACAAGGTCGAAATGATCTTTTAGTTATGGACACGCAGATACACGAGTTATCCTTCCTTTGTTTTTATTTTTATCATTCCCTAAAGGGGAAATAAAAACCAGATGATACGTGTAGGAGAAAACAATTATAACTCAAGTTTTACCATATAAAAGTGAACATTTGAATTAAAACCCCGGCTAATATAACTGGTATCCAGGCATGTCTGAAAACCAGGAATTGTTTCGACATTATATTTACATTGTAAACCCCTCTTCTAAAATTGATAAAAAAAAAAAAATGTATTTTTTAAACTGACAAATCACAGAACTTGGGGTAAATTTTCTGAATGATAAGCATTTCTGAATAAGATTTTTTTTACATCCAATTTTGGTCAGAAATGACCAATTTGCAATGTCCATTCATACTAAAACGGGTACTGACTATGTCCGATGTCAGAATTAAATATTCTCTTTTCGTGAAAGGGACATATTTTTCAAAGGGAATGCAAATATCCCGACACCGGAATCAAAGTCACTGTCTGTTTTACCATCAACGAATATTGCAAATTGAACTACCATCCTAAAAATTAAATAACTATAACAAGATTATTATTATGTAAATTTTCACCGCTTAAAAATAGTAAGGATGAAAAAAGATATAAGAAATTTAGAAGTAGAAGTCGTTCTTATTTAAAAACTCCGATATTTCCAATGTCATAATTTAATCTTCGTTTTTGAAAACGAAAAATAGATTTTCGTAAATATGTACGGTACGGTGTACATTGTAAAGTTTTACTTATAGACTCTAAAAGGTTAATTTAATACGTGATGATAATTTTCAAAAACAAAATCGAGGAGAAAACAAAATAAAAATTTACTTCTCTACGTTATACGTAAAGGTCTAAATTATTAAAATAATTATAAACTTTTGAGATAAGCCTTTCCTTTTAAAATCACCCTAATTCTATGATGTTATCAAAATCATTCACTTATTTTAGAATTATTCTACAATATGAAATTAGATATCCATAGACATCTTCATGGGACATAAACCACCAGTTTAAATGATAATGAATGTAGTTATTAACATTAGGAGTGAGTTTCAAACTATTTTTTCAAATGCCCATAGGTTTAACATAAAGAATAATAAAAATAACGAAAAAATGATTTTTTTTTTCTAATTAAAACTGAATAGATTTTTTTGTTGTTCTGGATCAAATCTGTGATTTTTATTTCTAATTTGAATGCATTTTTTGGACGTTGACTGGTTTTAATTTTCTTTCAGCGAAAAATTATGTCAGCGAAAAAATAAAACAGAATTAAAATAAATATTTAACAGACATGAAATGACGTTAAAAATTTACTTACATGCAAGTTTGTTTTTTTTTTAAATAAACTTATTTATCTTTATATAAAAATCCAAGATAAAAAATTAAAATAAACAGAAGACAAAAATTATTTCAATCTAAAATGCACCGTGCAAACCTCACTTGAAAGGATCGCACAGTAAAAGTAACTCGAAATTATACAGACATATTTATTGTTAAACTATCAAAGTTAAGATAATACAAAATGAAAAAATCTTCTACATTTTGTTAAAAGTTAAAATAGAGGTAATTTATATTGACAGAATGTTAAAAACTGAAAATAAATAATGATTAACTCACCTTTGTTTTTCAAGGACTTTTCCAAAGGCAATTTCCCGAGGCTGGACTAAATTTTATCACCCACATAGAAGAACACTTTCAAGGGAGATAATTAAGATACCTCAGAGTTGCTTCCCCTCGTTCTTGTTTTAAATTTCAATTAGAAAATATCTACATTATTATGTATAAATGTTCATTTTTTAAATCCAAAATTGACCTAAAATTCGTTTTTGACAAAATAATTCTAGCTCCCCTACAGAAAATAATTTACCAACAATCAGGGAATTATCGGATTTTAATGAAATTTTCAGTGTTGATTTATCAATGAATGAACTTGATAATGCACTATTTATTTTATTTCAAAACTTTCTGATTTTTTTCAGGTCACTTAATTTTGACCCCGCCCCTTATTTTGGGGGCGTAAAATCTCGGCGAAATAAAAAGATAAAAGACCGAAGTTGTGAATAGAAAAAAAAAATTTAAGGGGAATATAAGAAAATAAGTACCGAAAATCGGAAAATAAAATATTTAAAAAAAAAATGGGGGGGAGATTTCTTTTTTATTCATTTCGATAATTATGTAATTGGCTATTATCTGATAAAAGAAAAAAATATACATCGATATTTTTTTTTATTAAAAGGTGGGGGGGATTGGCCTAAATCTTCAATAGAGTTTTTCTTCAAAACTTATACTTTGTTTGATTAAAATAAGCTTTGCATTAAATAGATATTTATATCTAGAATCTAAAAATTTAACATCTTAAACTTAACATCAGAATATTTTTATTTTAAATAAATTTTATATATTAATTTTTCATAGCAAAAATACTTAAAGTTTTGAAATAAAATAACTGATGCATTATAAAATTCATTAATTGATAAATCAATACTGAAAATTTCATTAAAATCGGATAATTCCCTGATTTTTGGTAAATTTTTTGCAATCGCGAATGTTTCATTAAATTTGTAAACAAGCCATTTATACCATTTAAAAAGAGCCAAAACAGCTGAACGCAATCAGAATTGACCAAAAAATGTATTTAAATGTATTAAAGATAAATTGCATACGTAATGATATTTTTTTTATTTTTTTAATGATGGTCATTACTA
Organism: Doryteuthis pealeii; assembly: GCA_023376005.1. NCBI lineage: Eukaryota > Metazoa > Mollusca > Cephalopoda > Myopsida > Loliginidae > Doryteuthis > Doryteuthis pealeii. The sequence goes on from CM042148.1 coordinate 16,245,715, forward strand.
CTTAGCGTTTTAGACAAAAGTTTGAACTTAAATAATAGATTTAATTAATTTTAATTCTTTTTTTTTTAAATGTAGCAGACGAATTTTGGGTATATCTATAATACATACATATATACTAATATATATAAAATACATAATTTATATATATATATATATATATATATATATATATATATATTATATATATATATATATATATATATATGTGTGTGTGTGTGTGTGTGTGTGTGTGTGAATGATATAAAATATTTTCGTGATCGGATTCAATCCAAAAAGTTGAAAGCTCAAACGTTATATTAAAAATTATGTTTCACAAACACACACACACACACACAACACCACACACACACACACACACACATATGTATATATATATATATAATATATATATTATACACACACAAATTCAGACAGACTTACATATATATAATATATATATATATATATATATGGACTCTCGTCGATTTTCGATGCATGAGTGTTCATTCAGTGTTTCGATGCATGAGTGTTCATTCAGTGAACAACCAACACTGTTTATATTGGTGAAGGCTTGTGTTGGACCATTCCGCACTTTTTGACACAGTCGATAGGAAAGAATTGGTGCACAAGGAATGCCACAAACCCAATCTACGACTGACCTCAGGAATTTTGAATTCAGAGTTTTCCTTCTAGACTGGTTACCTACCCAAGGTTAAAAAGCGCAGTCTGCACTACTATTTTACCCATAGCTGGAGGGAGAATATATGGATTCATACCTTTCCCTAGGGTATTAGCGCTATGTGAAATTCAAGCAGCCTTGTCTAGGATTTGAACTCGGGTCGACGAGTCCATTTCCCACGACTTTAACATTATATATATATATATATATATATATATATATATATATATATATATATATATATATATATATATATATATATTATATATATATATATATATATATATAGCTATGTTCAAGGATTGCCAAGTAAGTTCATTTTTTTAAATTTCTCATTTTAAAACAATTAACAAAAATCAGGGAATTGTCCATTTCTAATTAAATTTTCACCAAATTATTTTCCAACGACTTAATTTCATAACGATTAGCTTATGTTTATCAATTCAGAATGTGGTGGTGGTGGTGGTGGTGAGTTGACCTTTGACCTTTTGAAGAACAAAATTCCCGGTCCCTAATTTTTACATTTCCTCAAAGATCATATCCTGAAGAATATATTAAAAAAAATTAAAAATATAAAATATAAATTCGATACCCTAAAAAAGTGATTTTAAAATTTAAAAGTTATTTTCTTAAAACTCAAGAAATAAATAATGTAGCATTTTTTTTTTCCGTAGTTTAAAAAAAAATATTTGTCTTTAAATTGATGCAAAAAATATTTTATCTAAGTTAAATTGAGTTTTTACTACCTTAAAAATGTCAAGGTTAATGTAATATCCGTGACTAACTCGAAAATTTAACAAAAGATAACCCTGAATTTTATCTTTGAAAAAATCGAAGTTAAAAAATATGCTAGGATATGCTGCATATTTTCAGAGTTTAAAGAAAATTGAAATAGTCAATTTCAACTATGGTTGACAAAACGGGACGAATTCTCTCTCAGTCTAAATAAATATGTCAATCGCAACAAAGAAAAGTCTTTTTGGCTACACTTCCAAGAAAAAATATTTTTAGAGATATTGGATAGAAATTTCAATGTTTATATTTTACTTCGAAATACCCGGACGTGAAAAGATATGAGATAATAAAAAATAGAGCTTTTAAGGCCGCCATAATATTTCGCTCAGCGGTGAAAGGTAAATTTCGATGTAAGGGAGATAACTTCTCTCTATTTTACACGACTTATGTCCCTTGTAAGCATCCTCTCTCTCTCTCTCTCTCTCTCTCTCTCTCTCTCTCTCTCTCTCTCTCTCTCTCTCTCTCTCTCTCTCTCTGGAGTAAATCCGACAGAATGTGGTAAGGATAAAGGAAAAGTAGACAAAAAGGAATAACTCAAAACAAATAGGTGTGGAGAGAGACATATTTCGTTCCGCTTTAAGCGGTACTTCTTCAGTCAAGAATTACCGCTTAAAGCGGAATGAAATATATTTCTCTCCACACCTATTTGTTTTGAGTTATTCCTTTTTGTCCACTTTTCCTTTATCCTTACCATATATATATATATATATATATATATTATATATATATATATATATATATACAACGTATATCCATACATATACACACGCGCGCACACACACACACATACACATTTCAGCCTCCTGATCATATTTGAAAAACGCCTGAAAGTTGGAATAAATTTATAACTGATCGCTTAAAGATTTTCATATACAAAGCTCCTTCAAATATGCTGATTATGTAGAAAAATAGACCAATCACAAGGCGTCCAAAATTCGCTGCGCGAATTTCAAAAACACACCACTGTTGAACCCAAAAAATACAATATTTTTACAAAACATCCCCTTGAATGGGGGGGGGGGGGGGCAATTGTGCAGGTATTTCAGTGAGCTTTCTGAAAAAAAAAATTCTAAAGCCCAAGTAAGGGCCAAAATGAAGTGATGCATGTCATGGACTGCTCAGCCACCATGATTCTGTCCTTAAGTATTATAGGTCACCACCAACGGCCAACAGGTGACCTTCTGGGGAGGGAGCCTTACCTCTGTGTAGAGGTGCAGTCGGTGTATTCTATTGCCACAGTTGACAAGGCGGTGAGTAGAAGTGAGGGATGTTCTCTAAACTTTAGGTTTTCTACTGATGAGCTATATGATTCTTCCTCGTTAAAGGGTCTTGCGTGTGGTGATTCAGTCCACGGGTGTGTTATATTGGAAATTCCATAGTTAATTATCTCCCCCTTCCGCTAGGAGGCGATTCGCCAACATCGTATGTTGGCGCCAATACCAAAAAACGTCACTTATCACGGAGCACCCACTGAGGGTAGTCGCGTAAATAGCGGTCCCTACACTTCATTCATCACTTAGCCCAAAAACAGGGCTCACTTCTAAGGACCATTGACCTGGACGGAGGCATATTTTCACAGCACACTTTCGAAGGCATTGTGTCCGCAGACCACAGGCTGTCACAATAGCACACTACAGAAGGCACGAAGACCAAATAGTCTACTTGAAAAGGGCCCATTCACCGTCATTTAAAAGAACTGTTAACCCGTGCGAGAAGCTTCTAAATTAGCATCCCCCATCACTTATCACAGAACCGGTTACGAGGAAGAACGAGAAACGTCCGAAGAAGCGTACTATCAACATTTCTTACCAACGAACAGAATACCCTTGTTATCACCAGTACTCCAAGAACATTACTTAACTCAGATAAGTCTGGTAGCAAATACCAATAAAATTTGCAACAAGTTATTGTATTATTTGTCAATACATGTATTAAATTTCATTGTGTGTTTGTCTTCTTTGTCCGACAATTTGCCTACAACTACGGAGAAATAAGAGCTCCTTCGAAACCCGTAAATACTCTTAATTAACAGACAAGAGTTAAAGAAGTAAAACACAAACACAACTGAGAATTCGAATAAAGACATGTATTACGGACATACATAACATAAATTGTTGCAAACTAAGGTTTGTCTGTGGGAATGTTATATAAAATAATAGTCCACTTAGCTGAAATCCCGAGGTAGGGTGGGTTATCGGAGCCCCTTTGCTACGGTTATCTGCTCGTTCAGAAGAATATAGGAGAAGCTTTGTAGCATGTCTGTCTTCGGGGAGTCTTGAACAGAAAAGGAAGAATTTGCCTCTTTGGCTTTACCGCCAAAGAATGCTGGTCCGTGATTGGTTGTTTGATAGCGAGGCTCGTAGAACAAGGACGATAACCCCTACCTCAGATATGTTTATATTCGGGAGGTACCGATGAGTGAGGATAATCCTTTTCCGAATGGAATTGTCTTAGGGTACCATAACTTGCGCAAGTCGGAAATGAAGGTAAAGTAACACAACTTTCTACATCAAAGATTTTTCTCGGGTTTTTAATGATTTAAACTTAAACTTAATTTTTAAATTCTCGATATTTACATTCTCGAGTGCATCTAGATATGCATTCTTGAAATTTTCGGCATTTTTTAAGGAATGCTTTTCTTTCACATTAGATTATTTTAGGCATATTTAAAAATTCATTGTTAAAAAAAAGTTAATTCAAACATGTTAATTTAAAAAAATGCCCAAAATAATTTAATTAAGACATATCTATTCAAAAATATCCAAAATAATTTATTGTAAAAGAAAATTATTTAAGAATTCAGATTAAAAAATAAAATAAAAAATAAAATAAAAAGAGCGCACGAGGTTGGCTACTGGTGCTAATTTGAAACGAACATTCAAAATAAAATAAAATAAATAAATAAGCTGAAAAATCGAGAGTGTGTATCTTGAACATAACTTAACAGATATTAGATTTTTTTCTGAATATGAATACAGATTTATTTACCAAATACTTAATATGATTAGAGATACTAGCAAATATTAACAGACATTCTGGGGTGAAATAGTATCTCTGTCGTAGAGGGAGACAAGGCAATTATAGAATTTATAATTGGGTTAACAGTTTATTGGTTTTGGTATTAAATGTGTAAGTATACAATTGTGTAAATTTCTTTAAGAGGTTGCCAGAGAATTTCTCTAGGCGGGATATATAAAAGTATGCATTGAGGTACAAGGACACTTATCTTGTTGTATTTGTCTCAGCAATGTCCAGAAGTTGTCCGGTAAGTTCGCTGTGGTTCTGTGATGTCTGCTTGTCGGGCCTGTCGTATCTCTTCCCTTTGCCTGTCGGGCCTGTTCTGTGAAATCAGGGTTCAGTGTCTGCCCCCTATTCTTCGGAATTCCAGGTGAGGGCAGATAACCCAATTTCCAATAATATATGCTAGTATTTAAGTTTTAATGTTATAAAATATTATAATAAATTAGAAAGACTAATGAAACTAACTAATAATGCAGATAAAAAGATTTGAAACAGAGAGGAGTATAATCGAAAAATAAAACAACTGAAACTTACTCTTCCATCACTTACGTCTTTCATTGCTAAATTATCCTAATTTAACCATTTAGTTAAAATAGGAAGTAATGAATAAAGTTACAGTTATTTCTTTTTGTTAATAGATTTCGTTTTCCTATATTTTTGCTCATATTTATTAAGATAAAACCAAACACTTAGAAATCCATAATACTAAGCACATATTCATTAAAATCAAACTTGTTATATCAATATGCAAATTAACCTTTCTGTTCACACTGTAAACCGCTATTTTGTTGTATATATAAATACAATTGCGTGTAATTGGTATGTAGATATGGCTAACAATATTAATAATGTAAAACAATTTTATTAATAATTGAGGTTTAAATACAAATCAAATGATGGAGAATGTGACGTGAATAACTAAGGGAATTGTGACTTGAGTAGTGATATAGTTTCGGCTACAGACAGAAAAATACATACTCTCTATTATAATAGGTTAGCTATAAATGAAAAGGTTTACAGCTTCGGAAAATCGTGTTCCATATAACGTCCTTAGAGAGAAGAAAACATTAAATCAATATTATTTATCATAGTGGTTTAAACATTCCTAAAAGGCAGTTGATATATCTTTGGTAGACAGAGTCTTCTCGTGGAGCATATCGAGTGGATTGATTCAACGAGCTGTGGTTTTCAAAGGATAGTTGTGTTGGGTCAGTAAAATGTTGATTCCTGTATATGAGGAAGAGGCTCTCTGTGATTGGATATACCAATCACGTGATGAGCCCAGAAGTTTAGGCGCAATATCCAAAAACCAGGATAGATTCCACTAGCGGTTCCTCGAGACAGCGATTTGAAGGGCTCCCAGAAATCACCCTAGGACAAACCAACGCCCCGGTAAGTCCCATAAACTCAGCTTTATATACAGGAAGGACTTTATATTTTAATTTGTTGTTTCATGTACTGGGTAATAAATTGTTTGAATTAAAGGAAGTATTAATTCCTTTCTTGTTGTTGTTAGTCTTAGAATTGAATGCTATACTAACACAATAGTTGGTTGATCATCCCAATACACGATAAAGTAATTAAACATATTTAATTGCCAGAGCAAACTTAACAGTAGAGAAAACAAGAGAGAACTTATACAGAGTTGTATGAGCGAAATGTCCTTATATGAAAGGAGTCTTTAGTAGATAATGTGTATAAACTTGCATGATGTGTTCATGACACACGAGGTTGCTGGGGGTGCAAATCGCCTGTCCGTGGGCAGGAACACGACTGGTGCATTGTTACTTTACTCGAGGCCGGCAAATAAAAGAGGGTTTTGACTTCGCGGCTTTTTTTTTTCTTTCTGCGCCACCTAGCGCCTGTTAGCTGACTCTTGTAACTCGAGTATCAGCATTAACAGAGAAATAATAAAAAGAAACGGAACGAGTATTAAGGTAAAAGGTTTACTAAGCAAATATACAGGGTGAACAGAGTATTTAACAATTGCTAGGTTGAATTAACAAGTTGCGTGAGATCTAGTTGTTTCCCCCTTCCGAGGTTTCGTCAGACATTATTTATAGGAAAAACAGACGATTCCATTTTCATTATTTAGATATCATAGGACACAGACACGGGAGGTAATCATCTCTTGTGTATGCTAATAGTCGACAGATGTAATCCCAATAAGGTGAAGTTAGTTTTGGGGACTTCATTGACTTTGTAGCGATTATCTGCCCCTGCTGGGATGGACTTGTGACCACAAAAAATTGTTTAAAAAATAAATTTTGTATACCCATCAAGAATGAATAAAACAAAACGCAACAAGAATTGAAATGCCGTAAAATACAACCAACCTAGACCGGTTGTCCTACTGTCCAAAGCTGGGGTAAGATGAGATGGGTCCATGCCTTTTTGCAAGGGCAATGGCGCGAAGTAAAACGTAGACAGTCTCGTTTAGGAGTTGAACTCGTATCGCTGATGCTATTTCCTGAAATGATAATCGTTACACACACATCACGCGCATGTAGACAGAGTAAAGACCTGTTCTTATTTAATCACTTATCGATTGGTAAAAAGCTACAGCTTATTCCAAATGAGACAGTTTCATTATGTTTTAACTATAGAGAATGAAAGGATTTGTTAAATAATCATATTTTCAATAGCGAGTGATTTAACTAATCTTCTAGACATAATTGAAATTGTTAAAATATTTGACTGTCTAAGCGGTGTATCCGGAAGTATCCACTTATAAATATAGTGGGTAGTATTTTGATTTTTCGAACTATTGTTCTCATCTTTATTGTTATATACACAACGTTTCGGCCGATGTGCCCTCCGGTATTTTTCACGCGTTTCTTGTCGAACTCGGAACCTTCTCGTACTCAGGAACCTTCTCTTCAAACTAGGGCACCTTCTTGTCGAACTCGGAAGTCTCCATGCCGTAATCAGGAGCCTTCACGGAACTTCGAACCTAACTCGTTAATCACTCCACCGGACTGTTCTCATTCCGTTAACCATGACTGGGTATAAGGGATAAGCTATGTTATTATCCCCCTTGGCCAGGATTGAACCTGCAGCCTACAGATAATTGTCACTTAGAACTGTGTTAACCCAACTCGTATATCCGTTGTGCCATGTGTCCAAATTGGAGGACACGTTGGCCGAAACGTGTTTATAACAATAAAGATGAGGAGGACAATAGTTCGAAAAATCCAAATAATACAAATTATCAAACCTCATCAAAAAAATTCAGACAAATAGTGGATATTAGTTTGAAACCAACACTAAATCTTCATAAGGCATTAGTGTATCCATAGATACACTAACACGGAACATTCGGTTGGTTGCTTCGTTTTACAGATTACCTTTTCGGGTAATTTAATTCTAAATCAAGCGATTTTGATCCCCGGTCCCTTACAGTACCTGCTGTTGCTTAAATGGACACCCAACTAATCAATGAACAAGCTCATCGCTGCTTTACTTCGGTGATCAAGTGGGAACCTATGTTTTCAATGCGACTTGACCGTAAATAGGAACATTCGGCAAGGAAAGATAAACAACTAACACACGTAAACAATGCTATTATAAGTGTTACCGGCCCTCGCCAACTCAGCGTATGAGTAGCACAGGGAATCTGTGCGGTAAAGTAAGGAGCTGATGGTAGGTGTGGCGCTCTACCTCAGACGCAAAAACAATCTCCTTGGTCTAGCGCTAGTGAAAAGGGGATAGACTCCCTCGCTGATTGGCTGATACCGACTTTAGGCTACCCCGACGACTTTACTTTTTAGTTACTATACATATGCATGTAATTACAGAATAACCTTATACAGATGTCCAAAATAAGTTATTTGTAAACTACGTTTCATGAACAAGCAAAGTGTAATAGAGAAATAGTTAGAAAAGTGTTATTGTGTCTTCGATGGTTTTTATGGGGAGGTGTACTAAATGCTATGCTGAAGTTGGAGTTTTCTCTATTCTTTTCTACGAACAGAGTCGAACAATATGTCCTATTCGCTCATGAGCGAGGACCGCAAACAGATAGGCGTTGTCCCTTCGAAGAAAAGGGCAAAAAGAGAAAGTTTTAAGGGGCTGAATTATCACATGACCAACGTACACATGACGTGGAAAGTCAAGTCCTCAATCAAAGGGAAGATAATTATGTTTGTTTCGCTACACAGGTCGATTTTTAACTTAAAAAAATATCAAATTGTCAATCTAAGCGAAAGTTGTGTGTTAGAATACTGAATACTGGTACCAAAAATTAAATGTACTTGAACCATTGTTTCAGGAAATAGCATCAAAGATCGTCTACTAAAATGCACTAAAAATCCTCGTTTTCTAAAGGCTAAATTTGCGTAAACGAAGACTTTTAGTGCATTTTAGTAGACGATCTTTGATGCTATTTCCTCAAACAATGGTGCAACTAAAAGATCTAATTTTTGGTATCAGAATTCAGTATACTATCACACAATTTTGCATAGATGGAAAATTTGATATTTTTTTTTAATGTAAAAATTGACCTATCCTATTACACAGACACTTAATATCAACCGTAAAGAGAATATCCTTTCTACGGTAATGTAGCCTTAGTCCCCTTCAAACTACTTCCTTTGGAATCTCGCACATTTTGCTTAGCGTCCTTTCCACTTGTTAGTGCTACACAGTCGGCATAGCGAGAAGCCTGTAGAAGAACGATAGTCGGTTGCGTATCATTTCCTCGTATGTGAGAACTATAAGAATTGAATGTTGGTTTTGTGTTCACATCACGTCGGGCGTCACCAGTAATAAGATTTAAAGTTAGACCATATAACATTTAAGCACCCATCTTTTAATCCTAGAGACAATAGTCCAACATTACTGTGATTGTTTGCGACGATTTTTACATGATTTTTGCGGCAATTTTTTTTTTTTATCCGAATGCAGTTTTTATAACTTGGAAATAAAGATTGGAATAATTGAAATTAGTTGTGAAATCCAGCGGAAGTCACTCATGAAATAGAGATAAGTGTTTGTACAATAAGTTCCAAATAGACAAATTTATTATTTTTGTTTGATGGAAACTGTTAATTGTTTTAAAATATTCGGCACTCTTTGAAAAAAAAAAAAAGATAATTTTGAAACAATGCTTTATAGTGAGGCAACTATGTCAGTAAGATTCTTTTTTTTATTTACCCAAAGGAAGCCAGAAAACTTCAGAACACTGGTGGGTTAGGGTTAAGGTTAGGGTTAAGAGGTTAAGGTTAATTCATTCAAGTAATATGCTAAATTCATACGTTTATGAATTCTTGTGGCAAGAGAACAAAGAAAGTGACACTGTGATGAATGGAAACTGATTCGAGTAATTGCTTTCTGTAGACAAAGTTTCTCCGCTCGCAAGAATATCGCAGCAGTCTTCAACTTATCCGCAATACCACGTTCCAAAGCGTCTCGCCATTCCACTCGATTGATCCTTTTACCATTCTGTAAGACAGCTCCCCCAACTGGCATAAAAGTAGTAGTACACTGGCAAAGGTTCTCCATTTATAAGAAACAAGATCCAGTACGTTACAGTCTTCAATGTATCTGCAATACCCCGGTCCCACCGCCCTGTTGGCTGAGGTGTTAGAATGCACCGACTGCACCTCTGCAGAGAGGTAAAACTCCCCCAATAAGGCCACCTGTTGGCCGTGGGTGGCGACCCGTGATGCTTAAAGATAGAACCCAGGTGGTTGAGCAGTCCATGACTTGCAATACTCCACTTTGGCCCTTTCTTGGGCTAGACGGTCGGTTGGTTATGAGATGGAGCACCACACCTACCATCAGCTCCTTACTTTACCGCACAGATCCCTGCGCTACTCATACGCTGAGTTGGCGAGGACCGGCATCGAACTAGGAACCTTGTGGTTTCTAGCCGAACGCTCTAGTAAATAAATACATATTAAAATTCGTTTTCCTTAAAAGTACGACCATTATCATCTTGCAACACCTTCTGGTTAAAATGAGAATACAAAATGTAATTCCTGATTATCTGGTGTTGCTCATACGCCGAATTCTTATTTTTTATGAGTGTTATCATCTCGGCTAAATAATAGACCATTCCGTTTATATTAGAAAGAAAGGAAAAAAACGACATCCTACACAGAAAAAATACAATAAGAAAGAAAAAAGAAGCAGTAGGGGAAAATAGAGAGAGAAGGAGTGAGCGTGCGGAAGCGATAACGTTAATCTATTTTATTCGAACATAATGAGAGGATGAAAAGAAGGACAGAAAGAAAAACGTGTATGTGTGTGTGTGGGTGTGAGTGTATGTATGTATGTCTGTCTGTGTGTGTAAGAGAGAGAGAGAGAGAGAGAGAGAGAGAGAGAGAGAGAGAGGAGAGAGAGAGAGAGAGAGAGAGAGAGATTATAATACCTTTTACATATTGAACTATTTAGCTATTAAGTAAACATATCAAACGTTGTAATAATTAAGTTATTAAACTGTGGTCGAGAATATTTTTCTAACATTGGACTTCAGGGCACAAAAACTATATCATAGTCTTCCGAGGCTGAAATGCCAACATATATATATATATATATATATATATATATATATATATATATATGTTGGCATTTTATTTTCATTTAAATATTTTTGAAGTTTTTTCTAAAGTTTTTTTTAAAACTGAATAACACATAACTACCACTCGCTTTTCTCGTTATTCTGTGATAAATAATTTATTATCACCTTCCATATACCAACAAATGCCCTGAAGATGATCTAATTAATAGATCGAAACACTGCAGCGTCGGACAATAAACTCGCCACTTAACCCATTTAAACCTGTGTTTTTTTATTTTTCCTAATATACTTCATACCGTCGGATTCACTTCTTTTCTTCACACACACACACACACACACACACACACACACACATATATATATATATATATATATATATATATATATATACTGTGGTGTATCCATAGAGCTTGCTTGTATACATATAGATATGATACACTAAATGAAGCAACTATGATGAGGCAGGGGTAGTATGTACTAAGCTAAGAATGGCTCAAGGTCAAATAGAAGGTGTGTCGAGTGAAAGAAGATCATGTTCCGCCAGTGTTTCATAGAGGGAGGGTGCCGATAGGAAATACGTTAGTATCTTCCTCACGGAGCAGGAGCACATGCGTGCGTTTGTTTTCGGTGTTAATTATCACGTGTGTTTTTCGTTTCTACCTGTTCTAATTACACGTGCACCTGTGTGTGTGTGTGTGTATGTGTGTATGTATGTATGTGTGTGTGTATGTGTATGTGTTGCATCCCTTGCCTCTGGGCCGTTTGCCAGGCCGGAGACGAATTCTTCGCGTTACCCCTGGCTCTCATTGACGTCACTAGTATCTTACTTGTTGCCATGCACTTCACAGCAATCCACCGTCAATTGCAGCCCTATGCAGACTCGATGCATGTAGGTGCCGGTATGTATCCCAGCATGCACTTGAAGCCTTCTTCTCGTTTATCCGGCGTTCGTTACATGAGTACTGAAACGCACCGCGCAGATTACCGTTGGACTACTTGCGACTCGTTTTCGCGATTTCGTGATTCGAAAGTGCGTGCGTGAAATGTAATGCATGTTTACTCTGTCTCTCGCAAAGGCTCTATCTTCTCGTTTAACAAGGTGTCCCAGCGAGCACGTGTGATCACACCCTATCTATCTATCTATCTATCTATCTATCTATCTATCTATCCGTTCATATCTATCTATCTATCTCTTCATTCATATCCATCTATATATATCTCTATTTATCAATCCGTTCATATCTATCCATCATATCTATCTATCCATCATTTATATATCTATTTATCTATCTTATCTATCATTCCGTTCATTCTCTCTCTCTCTCTCTCTCTCTCTCTCTCTCTAATATATATATATATATATATATATATATATATATATATATATAAAGATAAATCTAATGAGTCAGACGAACCTACTAAAAGTTTCGCTTAATGCTCTTCAGGGCTAAGAGTCAGATCTTAGCCCTGAAGAGCATTAAGCGAAACTTTTAGTAGGTTCGTCTGACTCATTAGATTGATCTTTATTATTTGCTCTACTTAGGTATTGAGCACTTTTTACTTATTAGCTTTAGTCTCCTGGTGGTTTTGTATGAATATATATATCTTATATATATATATGCATATAAATTGTTTTTTTCTTTTGGCCAAAATATTGTACTAATAGATTATTTTTGTTGGTACGATTATCTTGGTCTTTTCTTTTTTCCAAAATTTTTTTCTCCCCGGTTGATGTTTGGTTGTATATTTTTACAATCAAACTATTTGCAGTTTTTTTTCTCACCGCGAGGATTTACCAATAAGTTTGGTATATTTATATATATATATATATATATATATATATATATGGTTTTTAAGATCTCAACCATTTGACTCATCAGAGGATTGCATAACCATGAAACTTCAAGTTATGAGTCCAAATCGTCCATAATACCATTACTATATTATATATATATATATATATAATATATATATATATATATATATATATATATATATATATATATATCCACCTATACACTCTCTATCTATCTATCCATTCATATCTATCTATCTATCTATAAATCCATTCATATCTTATCCATTCATATCTATCTATCAATCTATACATTTATATTTATCTATCTGTCTGTCTGTCTATCTATCTAGGGTGGCGACCCGTGATGCTTAAGGATGGTGGCTGAGCAATCCATGTCATGCAACACTCTACTTTGGTCTTTACTTAGACTAGACGAACCATCGGTGAGTCCCTTTCCGATCAGTCGGCTAGTCCCATCAAGTCCTAGCACCTATATGAGTGTCTCTCCGACCGCCCGTTTAGCCAAAGTCAGGGCCAAAGTAGAGTGTTGCATGTTATGGACTACTCAACCACCAGGGTTCCATCCTTAAGCATCACGGGTCGCCACCCACGGCCAACAGGTTGCTCCATTGAGGGATTCTTATCCTTCTGCAGGGCGACTGGTGGGATTGGAAATCAAAGGGGAAATTGAGACCATCCAGAAAACAGCATTGTTAAGATCGGCTAGAGTACTTCTCTAAACCTGAGGAGACTTGCTGTTATTCAGACTTTAGTGAAAGATCACTGTTACGTTTTTAATGGCCGTCCTTTAGGCTTCAAGCAAGAGCGCTTGTCAAGCGGAAATCCTTGGTAAAGAATCCTTTGGTTGTAAGTTCCTTCGTCAATGATTCTCTGTTCAGTATCAGTGATTAAGTAGTCAACTAGCCACGCATTACGGTTGTTGATTGGCAGAGGAATAGACCACGTTACCTCGCCCAGTCTATAAATTTAGGTGGTGAATTGTAGCATGACTTATATTATTGAAATAAGGGCACCCCACGTGGTGTAATGGTTAGCAAGCTTGCTTCGCAAACCATTGTTAGTGAGTTCGATTCTCATTGGGAGCCCCATACTTCTGACCTTGTGCCATATCTAAGCTAAGGCCATATAAAATTTTTGGGGACCCATGCAAGGAAAGTGTATTTAACTATAAAATTACAATGGGATTTTTAAACATCGAATGGCTATGTGAGGGTCCACCAGAGTAAGATAGGGTTAAAAGGGGTCCATGGATAAAATAAGGTTGAGAACCCTAGGTCTAGCAGAAGGTTTGGTTTGTTTTGTTTTACGGCATATCAACCTCAGTGGGTCATTTAATGCCTATAAAGTTTTGAAATGAATCAATTCTTAATAGATAATACAATTTTTTTATAAATACATTTTTCTATTTAACATAGATGGGACCCTAACAGCTACTACCACTCCGGGCCAGAGTGGACCAGGGAGCAATGGTGATGAAGGGGTGCTCAACATTCCCCAAACCTCCAAAATTGGAACCTCACCATCAGATAGAGTTTAACGTCATTCCCAACCACCGCCTTCTAGCACCCATATGATAAAAAGGGGTTGGGGCTTACCATAAGGGCAATAGGGTTGGGAAAATCATATAGGTGCTAGGGCTTGACGTGACCAGCCGATTGATCGGAGGGGGCCTCTCCGACCGCCCGTCTAGCCCAAGATAGAGCCAAAGTAGAGTATTGCATGTCATGAACTGCTCATCCACCTGGGCTCTATCCTTAAGCATCACGGGTCGCCACCCACGGCCAACAGGTGGCCTCATTGGGGGAGTCTTACCCCTCTGCAGAGGTGTATTCGGTGCATTCTAACGCCCCAGCCGACAGAGCGATCTAGCAGAAGGAAAACTCTGTTAAATTCCGCTTAAAAATGTACCGTGTCACATCCTACTTGTCTGGAGGGGTTGGTAAATATATATACACACACATCCATGTACATGTATATATGTTAACTCCCCCCCACACATCTGTAAGGTAATGCATTGACAGAAGAATGCACATTATTGCACCTAAATATATGCACCCAAGATTAGAAGAACTTATAATATCACAGTGATTCCCAACGTGGGGCCTACGCTCCACGGGGTGGGGTGGGGGTTACAATTCAATAATAATAAGGAGTGCAATATGAAAAATATAGTAATATCAACATTTTTATTTTATTTTACCCTATATGGATAAAAATTATAAATTTATAGGGTAAAATTGTAATTACAACCTAGCTGAGCACAACAGCTTGTGCAATCTAGTGAAGTGTTCACCCACTAATGTTATCGTGCATCTGGCACCAGCTATATGTGTGGCTTCTGACTTGTTTAACTTTGCAGTTCTTCATCTGTTGCCCTCCCCCGCAATTATACGCATTATAAAATGGATTTTATTTGATTAAATTTGAAGTTAAACCGTTTAGTTTTATTTGAAACATACATTTTTTTTAATGTTATACTTCTTCAAAACCGATATTATATCATACTAAACAATTAACTTGTGAGGACATGAAGGATACCAGGATATATATATATATATATATATATATATATATATATATATACACTAGACAAAATGTGACCCGTTTGGTCACCCATTGAGCTCTGGGTAGATGATTGAGATTAGGGAAAATAAGTTTGAAAGCGAATTGAATCTTTTAAAATAAATACGTTCGGAGAATTAAAAAGAAAGCATTGAAATCATTTTGTAAGATTTCTAAGAAAGGGAACGCCTGACCTAATTCAAATTCATTACGAGCTCCTTTGGTTTGAATTCAGAATTTTCCATTTTCCTAGACCGGTTGCCTAAACAAGGTTAAATAATCCAGTCTGCCCTATTATTAACCCATAGCTGGAGGGAGAATAATTGGATTCGTACCAGCGCCATGTGAAATGCAAACGGCCGCGTCCAGTATTTGAACTCGTCTCCTCGTGTCCATTTTCTACGAATATAACTATTACACCACGCGCCTCTAACTAAATAAAAAATAAATAAATGAAAAAAAAATTTTAGAAAACAGTCTAAAAATAACTGATGGACGACATGTGATAACACTATGAGCAGCAAGCCACGTGGTACAAATGGGGCGAAAACCGGAAGCGGATGACTGAAACCGGAAATAACTAATTATTATCATGTTGGTACACGCCTGTTGGAGCCATATTGTTCTTTTTTCCTCTCTCGAGAAAAAGGGCCAATAAATATCGATACATCCCCTACCCACTCGTAAAAAGTCAACACAACGCCTAAAACTTGAATTGCGTGATTTGCGGCACATCTACTGTATCTGGTGGTGAGGCTCAACTTCTGGAGTCTTGGAAAAAGTGGAGTCACTTCTTTCTGTTTCGCAATAAAATTGTGAAAACCTTTCATGCAACAAACCTCGATCATAAAATTATATTATAATTCATAATTCTCCATTTATTTATAAATTTTCTTTTCCCTCTTTTGATTTGACATTTTCATGTTTTGTTTTAAAAGATACGAATGTGGTTTTTCCTTATATAAATCACAGAAATTCATTAATTCTATTATTTAATCATTAGAACTTGTTAGAAGTGATTTAACTTCATCAAATCATTTTATTATCTATATTATCATGTTATCTTGCATCTGTATCTTAGAAGAATGTATATATTCTGAAATGTGCAAGTTTTTATAGGCATTTCTAAAACCGTATATATATATATATATATATATATATATATATATATATATATATATATATATATATATATATATAAGTATAAGTAGAGAGAGATAGATAGATAGATAGAGATAGATAGATAGATAGAGAGAGAGAGAGAGAGAGAGAGAGAGAGAGAGAGAGAGAGGGGGAGAGAAGTATATGCATATATACAGATGTATATAAATGTATATGGATATAATTTTCAATTTTAGCCAATCTATTATTTCTTATTTCCTCTCTCTCTCTCTCTCTCTCTCTCTCTCTCTCTCTTTTTCTCTCTCTCTCTCTCTGTATATATATATATATATATATTCTCTCTCTGTATATATATATATATATATATATATATATATATAGAGAGAGAGAGAGAGAGAGAGTGAAAAGAGAGAGAGAGAGAGATACACACACACATATATATATTTAGTTATATATATATATGTGTGTGCATGTATATATATATATATTTATATATATATAGATACATATATATATACATAATTTATGTGTGTTTATGTGTAAGTCGTTGGTATATATATATATATATATATATATATATATATATATGCATGTTGTAGATTTTGCGTCTCCGTATGCTTCTGGTGCGTATATATATTTGATATGTATTTTAGTATTTGTATCCGTTGTTGGAAATACATATACCAAGTTTGGGCATAGGTGTGAAGCATTAACGTACTATATTATGCTAATGTTGTTACCATAATGTGTTAGTTAAGGAATAAATATCAGAAAACTCTGTAGTTTTCTGATATTTATTCCTTAACTAACACATTATGGTAACAACATTAGCATAATATAGTACGTTAATGCTTCACACCTATGCCCAAACTTGGTATATGTATTTCCAACAACGGATACAAATACTAAAATACATCTCAAATATATATATATATATATATATATATATATATATATATATACGCCATACATACTGTTATTGATAATGAAGAGTTTACCTGTTGAAAATGATTGTGAAGATAAATTATTGTCCTGTACATAATTAGTTAAAAAAGCTGTTAAAATAATTGAGTTAAAAAATACAAAATTGAATACCTATCAAGCATGTATAGAACAGAACATCTTTGGCATAAAATAGCCCAACAATATTTGACATGCCGTAAAATTCAAACAACCAACCATTTCTTCTAGGCCGTTGTCGTGTCAGTGCTGCTGTATGGCTGCACCACCTGGACCCTAACGAAGCGACTAGAGAATAAACTAGATGGGAGCTGCGGGTGATCCTGAACAAGACGTGGAAACAGCATCCCACGAGAAAGCAGCTGTACGGCCACCTGCCACATATCACACAAACCATCCGAGTAAGACAGACAAGACACGTGGGACACTGCTGGAGAAGCAAGGACGAACTCATAAGCGACGTCCTCCAGTGGAAGTGAGCACATGGGCACGCCAGTGTGGGCCGACCAGCAAAGACGTACATTGATCAGCTCTGTGCGGATACAGGATGCTGCACAGAGGACCTCCCGAGAATGATGAACGATAGGGACGGATGGAGAGAGATTGTCATGGATATCCGTGCCAACAGCGCGACTTGATGATGATGATTGCAGGACACCTTATATACTTAATGATCACGGATCGCCCCTTACGGCCAACATGTGATCACATTGGGTGGGTGGGTGATTTGGTTTACCCACTTGCAGGGGTGCAGTCGGCATATTCTGCTACCCCAGCCAATAGGGCTAACAGCAACCATGTGGTCGTGTTTATTACTTAGACACGTATCATAAATGGATGCATTACCGCATCAGGTGAAGAAACACATTGCAATTTTTTGTTAAAATGAAGCAAGAAAAGTGAACTGTTGTGAGATAATTGATGCAGTAATCACAGATAAGAAGCAACTAAGGTAGACCAATAATTAGCTAGCACCCCCACCCAGACACCATTTGCTACAATTTTATGGGCCATCATTCAGGCTTTAAGCAAGAGCGCTTGTCCAGCAGAAATCCTTGATAAATAATCTTTTGTTTCTCCTTAGTATTGTAAGTTCATCGTCAATGGTTGCAAATGAACTATGGAAAGTATCAGTTGTAAGAATGGTTGGGATGGTATGAAGTTATGCAGCTGGCGATGGAGAAGTTATGCAGGGGATAGCCCGATGCTTTGGGTGAGCATGTTCTGATATTGCAGGATAGCTCTTGCTGCCTGGTCATTATCAAGGGATCCCAGTGAAGTTGTAACGATTTTATGGGCCATCGTTTAGGCTTTAAGCAAGATCGCTTGTCCAGCAGAAATCCTTGATAAAGAATCCTTTGGTTCTCCTTATATTGTAAGTTCCTCGTTAATGGTTGAAAATGAACTATGGAAAGTATCAATGTTTAAATAGTCAATCAGCCACGCATTATGGCTGTTGATTGGTGGAGGAATAGACCACGTGACCCCACCTAGTCTATAAATTTAGGTGGTGTATTGCAGGACTCCTTATATACTTAAAATATTCCAACACCATTATCGATATGGTGAGTTCTATGACCTGTGGGAGATCTAACGTTGTAATAGTTAAATTACCATACTGTGGTATATCCACTTTATATTCTTCCCCTTTCTTTCTTTCTAGAAATAAGAATTCGGCGGATTAGCAACACGAGATAATAAGGATTTATATTTTTGCATTTCATCCTGGACGATTTAGACGGTCTCATTTTTTACCAGAATGTGTTGCAAGATGATAAAGATCGTACAATTAAGGAACATGAATAATAATAATAATAATAATAATAATAATAATAATAATAATAATAATAATAATAATAATAATATCACCTTATCCGAGCAAGAAGGCCAGACCTAGTGTTGATAAACAAAAAAGAAAGAACTTGTCAGCTGGTGGATTTTGCAGTGCCAGCAGATCACAGGGTGAAGTTAAAGGAAAATGAAAAAATAGACAAATATCTGGACCTTGCCAGAGAACTGAAAAAGTTATGGAATATGAAAGTGAAAGTAATACCAATTGTAGTTGGTGCACTTGGAACAGTCCCAAAGGGATTGGAAAAGGGTTTGGAAAGTTTGGATATCAGAGGAAGGATTGAAACCATTCAGAACACTGCACTGCTGCAATCTGCCAGAATACTCAGAAGAGTCCTGGAGACCTGAGGAGACTTGCTGTCACTCAGACTCCAGTGAAAGACCATCAGCTAACACTGATGTGAAAACTCAAAAGGAGTGAATAATAATAATATTAACAAAATGATATATGCATAAACCAGAATCTGTTCTTGAGAATGAAACGAACAAAATTCTCTGGGACTTTGAGATAAAGACGGATCACCCTATCCCAGCCAGTAGACCAGATCTAGTGTGATTTAAAAAAAAAAAAAGAGAACGTGTCAACTGGTGGACTTTGCGGTTCCAGCAGATCACAGGGTGGAGCTGAAGGAAAATGAAAAGATGGATAAATACCTGGACCTTGCCAGAGAATTGAAAAGGCCGTGGAATATGATAGCGAAAGTGATACCAATTGCAGTTGGTGCACTTGGAACGACCCCAATAAGTTTGGAAAAAAGACTGGAGGATCTAGAAATCAGAGGAAGAATTGATACCATCCGGACTACTGCACTGCTGCAATCGGCTAGAATACTCAGAAGAATTCTGGAGACCTGAGGAGACTTGTTGTCACTCAGCCTCCAGTTAAATACTAGCAGCTAACGCTAATATGAAAAGAAATAATAATATATTAAGATTTAACCATTCTACCAAATGGTATATGCAGAAACCAGAAACCCTAATAGATAATGAGATGCATACAATTCTCTGGATTTTTAAGTTACAAACAGATCACCCAATCAGAAGTTGTAAAGATAGCGATCTG